>OV884015.1:16993680-18193680 GCA_930367205.1 Acanthosoma haemorrhoidale | reverse complement strand
AGAGGCTGTACGTATACGTTGGGGCCTTGGTGCCCGTCCTTGGTTGGGCCATCGCCTCTTCTCTTATCTCCTTCACAAATGACTGGCCGGTTTCGGAGTCAAGAATGAATTTGTAACTCACAGTTCCCCTTCAGCGTCATCCGCTCTCCTCATTATCAGTATAAAAGATTAATAGCTTTACCCCAAGTAGTAGCAGGCATTAGTAACTGCTATGTGTAGGCGTGGAGAGTAACCGTTAATCCCCAACCCAGCTTCCTCTAGAAATACTTCCTTCCTGCGACAAGGCCTATCGCCTGTTCGCCGAGCCCGAAAGGAGAGTTTCTACATACAAACAGGTAAGGCTCAATTATTATACTGTCTATCCGTCTGTATACTTAGATAGTTAACCCAAGGATCCGTGGCTTTGACTAACACTTAATTTTTTACCGTTTGAAATCGATATGACCGGTAAAAAGGACACCAAACGTGAATGAAACAGAACCAGATTGTCCGGGTTTTAGCCGGGGATGCATGAGGTATTTCATAAATATAATTAATACAAGTTTTATTGTTGGTAACTGAATATAAACTTGTCAACAATTAAAAAATTGGTAAAAGATAGAAGAGCCTTAAAAGAATAAAAGGTGCCCCTAATTCCACTGGAATACGCGCACCACAGGCAACGAAATATCCCATGGTCCCGTCAATAGTGAGTGAGAACCTGAGGGAACCCAGTCTGGGACACGGATCCCGTGGTAGGGTAAAAAAAAAAAGTAAAAAGGTAATATATTGACATAAAAATTTAATATCCCCTTACCTTCTTTGTGTTATCCTTAATCAGAGGTGTTGTTGAATACATCTTTAAAATTTCAGAGTGATTATGTAAGTTGTACATCTGCTATATTAGAAAACTTAATAAAACAAAGGTTCAGGGTACCTGCATAAAAGTAAAGTTTCATTCTTCGGTACCGTTAGTGTAATATAAAGGTATCTAGTGCTTTTGTAATTTATCGGTTTTAATGCAATTCCTTTTTTTTTTTTTTATGTACTTCCTGGTATTTTATTTATTTTTATAAATATCTATTTAAAATATTTATCATTCTACTCGAAAAGGGCAATAGATAATTGTGATGTATGATCTAATTCATACCATATTTACAGTTTGTCAATACAATTACTTACAATATGTACATTCCTGCAATTAGACATATAAGTATTGCCCAGGGATCGTCCAATTCACCTGGAGAATTTAATCTTCTACAACACTGTAAATTTTAGACAGATTAGATGGAGGAATACGCAGGTGAAAAGCAATTTTTCCGATAGTTTTTGAAGTAAAGCCAACAACGCCATAATAAATGGTGTACTGCCAACATATGTACATGTTGTATACATTTTTTCGAACACATCTACTCCTAATTCAAATTGCTCACGTTTTTATCTATATCATTTATATTTTCCTCCAAGCCTAACAGGTTAGAATACGACAGGACGTGTAAGATATAAGAAAGGCTCAGCGGAGACATAGACAGAGGGTCCGCGTAGGGAGTAGGTACAGAAATAGGAGTGATATTTACGTCCTGCCACCTTCTGGAGACTGCTGGATCAGCCCAGGCTAGGGTTTGATTGCGCTTGGCTCGACTGTCAGAGAGTTTTCAAAGATCTGATAAGATTCGAGTACTGTACCGTTAAAAAAATCTATACTTCTTACCTACAACACTTTGATGCTTGAATAAGCAACACCGACAGCATAAGCACTATCGGGACACGGCTCCAAAGTTGTCGTCTTCACATGGTGGTTGCATGATCTCTACCACCAGCAAGGGAGTCTACATTATCGATAAATTCAAAGCAGAACATTTCCACTGATAATAAAGAAAAAAAATCTGAAAATTAGTTCGCTTTGGTTAGTGTAATTAAAACACTTATGTGTTATCTGGAGGGCTTTAAAGTTTTAGCAATATAGTGAACCATTCCCCTTTACCCTTTAAGCATGGAAAAAATTCACTGACCATAAACTGAGTTTTGATGGGCACATAAAAGTGGTAAGAAAAGAAAAACAAAATCGAAGGTGTTCCAAATTATTATAATTCAGAACCAAAAAATAAAAATTACATAACTAATATAGAAACAGTTGGCCCTTTTGAAACGGAAGAACAACGATGGAGGCCTGCGTATTCTCTTCCCTAACAGACAATTAAATATCATGGCATTTTCAATGACCATGATGAGAAATTTATTCTCCTGTGAATTGGCCATTGATGCATTGCTACCTACATGTGTAGCCTTCCCTCACATAACAGTGTTAGAAAGTCCGGTATACAATTACAACCTATCCGGCTAGGAACTGTTATATATGATACGCGCGGAAGAATTATTCGACCGATCTTCTGGTTTAATGATAAGGAAGAACGGCTGACTACCCCAGTTCTACATTCCTGCAATTAATTCCACGCTTTCATGTACAAAGGGGCTCTTTCCGTGCTCGTACAAAGGGAAGCCACAAATCAGCTGTAGTCCTTCGTTAGGGCTAACTATGGCTTTTTACCGGCGGTAAGGGGCAGTGAGTGCGCCCAACCACCCGTGGCAATATGCCGGCTGGCGCCGCGGAGGAATCTCTTGGCGCCGATTTTGGCCACTGTTCTTCCTCAACCAACATCTCTTGTGACGCTGTGCCTCTGACGGTTTTTTTTTTTTCACCACCCTTCCTAGAATCGATGCCCTAAAAGGGTTTAGCATGCAGTCAACTATGGGGCTAGGTGTGGCTCACCCTTAAGAAGTTCCTATAATTATCCTGTGGGTGAGCCAAATCACCTTCATTTAAAAAACCTAATATATAAATACATTAGAATTAGTTAATTAGTATTCATTGTATGCCCCCGTAAACCATAAAAAATGCAGCAGAGCTGCAGCAAATACAGGAAACACTAAGTATAACTTTAGTTGATGGGTTAGTTGCAGATTACAAATATTTTAAATCAAAATAAATGTGTTTGTTTGGGGGGGGGGGAAGACGAAGCAGTCAACTTGCTCAAATAGTTTAGTTAATTATCCTAGCATATAAGAATGAAAACGACAAATTGCCAATAGTTCCTCAACATCGATTGTCCCTTATTATATCGATTAATAATAGAACATTTATACTCTTAAAATATGTTAAAACCATATTTCAAACTGCAGCATATCACTACTCTCCCATAAAAATATTGGAAACAGGCCAAAGGACGTTTTTTGTTCAAAATTACTTGAATTTTTTCCGGAAACAAAGTTCGTATTTTGGGAAATTGATGATGGAAGCAGGTCCTGTTAAAAAAATGTGGGTTTTTAACCATCAAATGATTGAAAATAATGGATAGTACATAACAATCGATAATCTATTATTAGCATCGAGAATCGTTAACCCCTAATGCTAGGTAATTGATGAGATGTCTAAAATCTACGTATGTAGGATTTACCGAACCGATCAACGCACATTCCTAAATATCACTATCATGACAGTTTTTATTAATTAAATTATATTGTTATTTTATCAGTATTTTTAATGTTTATTTGTATTTTTTACCTCATCTAGTAGCTTAGTATTCAAAGTATATCAAGTGGATATTAGCTTTATATTATTGCTATTCAGCCCGAGCAGAATAAACCATTAATCCTAATAAAATAATTACCTTTTCTCTAGTAATGTAGGTAAGGACGTAGCTAAGCTTGTTTAAGTAGATATATGATATTATATTTGCTTATCATATTAGAAGTCAGTAACTAGTATTAGTATCAAGGATCCGTTACGGCGACATTTATTTATTTTTAGTATTTAATAATAGATTTTACTTTTACCTGCTGAAATAAATTAAATGAAAAATAATTGTAAAGTGATTGAATAAACAATTTCGGTATACACTTAACGGATCTCCGGATTAGTTTGTTAAATACTTTATTACAGTTGTTGAACTATCTCTGTCACCGGAAAACCCCCTTTGAAAATGTAAGAAAAAATATATTCATCGCAACAAACTATTGTAATCGGACATTAAATTCACGTTTTTTATAACTTCAAAAATATTTGTTTTTGTAATATCTTGGAATTAAGTTTTCAGCGTAACTTTTGAAGAGAACGGATTGCTATTATTTATTTATATAATTATCTCCTATTTTAATATTATGCTTTAAACATTGGTAAACTAGCTAACTGTGAACTCTGTACTAACAGTGTACGATGCTCATAGTCACTGCGAGATCTTACCCAAAGAGGATCTATATTGGGAAGATCTTCCACCATTCAGTTGGTATAGCCCTCTGCTGGTGGATATTAGGGATTCTGGAGGAACCCGGGTTCGAGCCACGAGGGTGCGAGTTTATTTTTTCTTTGGCTTAGTTATTATTTGGTTACTTCACTTTCTAGCTTTTTCTGTTGTAATGTTGGTTAGCACAGTCAATTTTAGGTACCTTTAGGTCAAAGTATGTTGATTGCATTAACTGATACTGCTGTTTGTTTTGTCTCAGGTCAATTTCGAGTATCCGCTCTGGCAGTATCTATTTATCTGAAACGTTGTTGCATCCAATAATATCTAATAAACGTACGAGCGGGGCACGGGAGTAGATACAGAACAAGTTGCTCGGATCGGGCAGTTTCTCGCCGGTCTCCATTGTCGGAGGACGGCTGGAATGACAATTAAATGTTAGAAAGTAGCTTTCTCGCTACCGACAGCGGAGGTTTCTCTCCCTGTAGGGCCTGTGTGGTCAGTGAGAGTGATCAGAGCGACACCTGCTCCTACCTCCGTGCCATTTACATACTGTCCGCGGTGCGCGGTCCCTCCTATGAGCGGCTGCCGGCCGGCCACTTTCCAATCATCGCTTAGGACAATGATTGAATAGTAATATAAGGCGTGCTGCAGGGGGCAGTCGCTAGTCCCCGTCTCTGTATTCCGTCCCTGTCCGCGCTTGTCACATTTCTGCAGGGAGAAACCTTAATAGAAACTTCAGTATAGTCACGAATATATATGCTACATCAAATAAAACCTGTCCCTGCGTGTGTCTGTTCTATTAGTCGCTAAATGGTCTAATTTAAAATTTTGAAGTTGTATTCAAAAACTTCTCGCTTTAGGCTGTGTATGGTTGGGCTAATATATAATTATTGGATTTGTGTTCAAAATAAAAATCATTAATTTCTCACAGCTGACCCGATTCTTTCAGATTTTCATTATCATGTGTTCTGGTTTTTCCACATGGTTAAGGACGCATTAAAGGTGATATCGCAAAAAGAAATTTAGACCAGAAAAGTAAAATCGTTTTGAGAGTCATACAAATCCCATTTTTTTAAAAATAGATTATTTTGTGCATTGTCATAGACAACTCCAAATAGACCAGCTCATAACCAGGAACTATAATATCAAAATAACTTGACACCACATGTTCAGGAAATATGTTGCCTAGAGGCCCCTATACTCCCTTGCTCCTCACAATATCAGAGGTCTGACAGAAAAAAAAAAAAAGGACAGTCGCTGGATCGTGTTAATCATTGTTCTTTATACCGTACGGCACAAATCAGTTCCCAGATTATTTTACAGTTTATAATGTTTTTCTTTAGTAAATTATGGCCTGTTATGTAATAAAATATCGACATAGGTTCCAGTACTTCCTTTCTAAGTCGCTGTAAGTGTCTTTTATAACAATACCAAACAAAAAAAGAAAACGTTAAAAAAAAAAAGACAAACAACGAAAACTGTGTGCTTTTATTTTCTTCTCTGAAAAGCAATGGTAAAAAAACTGCTATTGTTCCAACTTATCATCCATTTCTTTCTCGTTGTACAATTCGTGTTTGTGTTTTTTGCATGATTTAATTAAGGACGAGAGCAGTTACTCCATCTAACTATTATAGACTTCCGACGAGACATCGGTAAGTTATCTCTGTTTATTGTAAACTTTAATTGAATGGCTAAATTGTTCGTTTTGAAACAAATTTTTCAGAAGGCTACTGTCTTTTACTCTGACTGTCAGATGAGCTTGATTGATTGGTAAGTTATGGATAACAGTCGCAATAGTTCCAAATTTCGCTCGGATTTTCTCGTTTCACACAGATAAATAAATCACAGGTGATGTGTAGGAGGGCTGGGAGGGAAGGTACTCGTGAAGCCCAGAATCGTTTATTGTGGTCAAATGTATGTTGAAGATCATATTGAGCCGTAGTCATAAAAAAAGAATATGCTTATACTTTTTCCTTTTACTTTTTACCACTACCTTATACTCGGGAGGTTATCCTTTACTTTTATGATTACCCTGTGGGTTCCATGTTATTCTCCTATTGACGCTAGTTCTAAATAATGAAGTCTCAGTTTAGTTTTTGGAATAGAATGATTCGGTAGGTACAGTGGTGGGGGGAATTCGACCGAATTACTACCGAAAGGTAAAAAGTAATAGAAGTTTTTTTTTTTCCCTCACTAAGGGTGGGAACAGACAAATAATAGTCATAAATAAAATTACATACCGACGTAAAGGTGTGAAATTTTGACTACTACATGAGCCAGTAAAACACTCAAAAAAAAAAAAAAGATTTGGCTTGGCAGGGAATTGTGGGCGCTATAAAAAAAGAAAAAGGTTTTGGTTCTGAGAATTGTGGGTGTCCTACCTGAAGAGGATTCTTGAGTTCACAAAAACCTTCCAAGGATTCCTTTCTATTTAAAAACATTGGGCATTCCTTTGATTTAAATTGTATCGTATTTCAGCTCTTATTCTCGTTAACTTTATTTTCTTGGTTTAGCGATGTATTGTTAAGTTTATTTGCAGCCAATATTGAACATGCTTATCATTTTTTAGTTGGCATCGATTGGTTTCGATATATTTTTTACTTGAAGCAGGTACACGCTAGCAGCTGTATGTGAATGTATATATATTACATACTATACGGCCAAGTTCTTGGTAATTGGGTGTCGGGGGGGGGGCGAAAATAATTGGTATCGGACAAGCATATAATCGAAGATAAGCTAGGTACGAGCTTGGCTAGTACATGGATGTGTAAGATCCCTCTTTGGTCTTTCTTCCGGGTAAGATGGGACCAGGCGGTCAGTAGCAGGGGAAACCTGTCAGAGTAGCTTGACCACTCCATCTAATGGATACCTCGGATAGCTTAAAGGTGGAATGCAAAAAACAGAGAAAGAATGCTTAAAATGTATTTGTTCCATAATAATACATTCAAAAGCTTTTTATCTAATGCGGTTTTTATTTCCTAAAAAGGCGCCCTTCCGGGGTTTTTCCTTCCTTATACCTTCCGCGTCTATAATAACTATTACGCAACTTATTTATTAAGCCTTTTAAATATTTCTTATCCCTTATCTAAATCACACTCATAATTTCACTATTTATTATGTTTTTTTTCTTACTTTTTAATTTCTAAGCCGTCCATTTATTTACTTGAATTTTTTTCGGTTTTATAACCTGACCAGGCAAAGTCGTTGCTCTTTTATTTCACCTCACGTCGCATATTAGGGCGTAGGAAGGTATAGGATTATAATTTACGGAGCTGTTTGTCTAGGAATTCTAATCCAGAAATATTATCATAACGAAGTCTTCAATGCTTAAGTGTAAGTTTTAGTTGATACACTTAATAATTTTGAGGGGTTCATATCCCTAGTGCAAGTAGTGAAACCATATATCCTTACATAGTATAGAGAACCTTAACCCTCAAGGGACTGTTGTAATGCGGTAGTTTTCCTAGGAGTATTTGAAATGCATCAGCTGGCAATGAGATGGACACGGCTTGGCCGAGGTACAGGAGCTGTGTTATTAAATAGCGGCCTAGGGCAGGCTGAACGGACCCCACTGTGATGTGGAGGTAACGGTTTGCAGGTACCCGTGGTACATCAGACCTCGCCTGCTATCTGATCACACAATTTGTACCTCCTTACCTTCCTACATCTTCAGGACAATACTCACTGAGATTATCCTAGCGGTCTCCTATCTTGTCCTCGCCCGTCCATGTACTAGTATCCCTGCACTGCTTGCATTCCCTGCACAAACTCCCTAGTATCCCTGCACTGCTTGCATTCCCTGCACAAACTCCCTAGTATCCCTGCACTGCTTGCATTCCCTGCACAAACTCCCTAGTATCCCTGCACTGCTTGCATTCCCTGCACAAACTCCCTAGTATCCCTGCACTGCTTGCATTCCCTGCACAAACTCCCTAGTATCCCTGCACTGCTTGCATTCCCTGCACAAACTCCCTAGTATCCCTGCACTGCTTGCATTCCCTGCACAAACTCCCTAGTATCCCTGCACTGCTTGCATTCCCTGCACAAACTCCCTAGTATCCCTGCACTGCTTGCATTCCCTGCACAAACTCCCTAGTATCCCTGCACTGCTTGCATTCCCTGCACAAACTCCCTAGTATCCCTGCACTGCTTGCATTCCCTGCACAAACTCCCTAGTATCCCTGCACTGCTTGCATTCCCTGCACAAACTCCCTAGTATCCCTGCACTGCTTGCATTCCCTGCACAAACTCCCTAGTATCCCTGCACTGCTTGCATTCCCTGCACAAACTCCCTAGTATCCCTGCACTGCTTGCATTCCCTGCACAAACTCCCTAGTATCCCTGCACTGCTTGCATTCCCTGCACAAACTCCCTAGTATCCCTGCACTGCTTGCATTCCCTGCACAAACTCCCTAGTATCCCTGCACTGCTTGCATTCCCTGCACAAACTCCCTAGTATCCCTGCACTGCTTGCATTCCCTGCACAAACTCCCTAGTATCCCTGCACTGCTTGCATTCCCTGCACAAACTCCCTAGTATCCCTGCACTGCTTGCATTCCCTGCACAAACTCCCTAGTATCCCTGCACTGCTTGCATTCCCTGCACAAACTCCCTAGTATCCCTGCACTGCTTGCATTCCCTGCACAAACTCCCTAGTATCCCTGCACTGCTTGCATTCCCTGCACAAACTCCCTAGTATCCCTGCACTGCTTGCATTCCCTGCACAAACTCCCTAGTATCCCTGCACTGCTTGCATTCCCTGCACAAACTCCCTAGTATCCCTGCACTGCTTGCATTCCCTGCACAAACTCCCTAGTATCCCTGCACTGCTTGCATTCCCTGCACAAACTCCCTAGTATCCCTGCACTGCTTGCATTCCCTGCACAAACTCCCTAGTATCCCTGCACTGCTTGCATTCCCTGCACAAACTCCCTAGTATCCCTGCACTGCTTGCATTCCCTGCACAAACTCCCTAGTATCCCTGCACTGCTTGCATTCCCTGCACAAACTCCCTAGTATCCCTGCACTGCTTGCATTCCCTGCACAAACTCCCTAGTATCCCTGCACTGCTTGCATTCCCTGCACAAACTCCTTAACTAAACATTCTAACACTCTTATTGAAAACAAGACCAACCGGTTTTCCAATGAGCACTCTTATTTTTAGTTTTCTATTTGTATACATTTGCTTGTCCCTTGGAATTTTATTATTGAATACAAATAAGCACTGTTCACTTGAATTTTTTGTGTGTACAAGTGGTATTTCTTGACAAACAGCTTTATTTTTCAATTGACAAACCATCTCCAGTTTGTTCCATTTTTTTAAAGGCTTCATAAGTCAATTTTCGTCCCTTGGGTTTTTGTACTCATTTCTCTGCCTGCTGGCATTGTATTATGTGTACGTCCCCTGCTGGAAACGGAAACAAGAAACTTAATGAAGGCTCGTGAATTTATAATTAAACGCCATCACTTTCTGGTTCATGCTTGACGCAGATTATTTAAAATTTTAAACTTGTAAATGTTTACCTCGGAAGATTATTCATGGCTGAATGATTTCGGCCTAGGAATCCTTTATATTTGTAATTTCTGGAAGCCCTTTAGTAATTTAGGAACATTGCATGTGCGGAGCGGAGCGTTCATGCTACCCTGATGGGCCGACAGCACCCGTGGAAGGTCGGTCACGCTTTCAAGTCCTCACCAACTTCGAGTTAGCTTAACGCTTACTGGACACAATCAGTTTCAGCTAAAACATTGGAATAAAAAATGTTCTTTGTTTTGTGTTACTTCTTGTTTTACCTGTTCAAGTCGTTTATTTGGATACAATCTTTGTTTTATGTTTCGTTACTCTGATTGTATTTTTTTGTCTGCGTTTTTCTATTCGATTTATGACGACACGCCGAGGTAAGTCCATCCTTTACAATAATATTGATTCTGTTTTTACTAGTAACTGAAAAAACACTATAATAGCTGGTTGGCTGGGTATTTACGGTGCGTGAGGTGGTTTTTAAGACATAAGAACGGGCCACGGTCACGGATTCCACAGGTAAACTAAAATTGGTTTGTTATATAAATGAACGGTACCGTGCCTATTAAAACCTGTTTACACAGGACACAATGAGCACTCGGCGGCTGCTTTTATAAAATGTAATTTCAGGGGGACAGTGGGGCGATTCGTCAGGGTGTAGCACAGGGATTAAAGGTGGGCCCGTTGTTTTTCAGCGCGGACAGCGAGCGCGCCCCGCCCGGCCGACGTGAGGCCGTGCCACAAAGACCCTTCCATTATGTGACATGACAATTTAGCGCGGGGGGGAGGGTAAATAGGGGCAGGGGGGGGGAGAGGTCGTCACCTCGTATACTTCGGGGGCAGCTCGGGTCTTTTTAAGTATTCCGACCCAACTCAAGGTTCTCCGACCTCGGGTTCAACGCTTCTTTCTCTGTTCGCCGCAGTTGGTCAGCGCTCTTCCTGTCTCTATAGCTACAGTAGCCCCGGCCATCCTAAGTTATTGTTGTAAATTATTTATTATAACCCCCTGAGGTTAGCCTCCCCTCTTCTGAAAAAAGTTACACCAGGAAAAATTGTGTGGCATATTGTGTTTTATCAACTTAAGAGTGCTACTTTCACACCTTAGCACTCAAGTCAACAAAAAGAACATAATAATAAACAAATTAAGCTTGAAAAAGCTACGTGACAAATCTGGAAAATGTTTCCTCAAAATTTTGTTGTTATCAATTTTTTGTTAATCAAATATTATCGGAGGTGGCTTAGCACATTGTTTTGAGATATGACTTATCCAATAAGATAAGAAAGGTTGAGTTGGTCCTTATCAATCGGCCATAAGAATATATTGCTCTAAATAATCACTATTGAATTTAATTCGTTAGCTGTTAAACTAAACATGTTGGCTAGTTTAAAATTTAGCAGAAATATTCCTGTTCAGTAAATTGCAAATTTTCGTTGTGGTATAAATCACAATTTAATAAGTTTAAAAATTTACTTGTAGGATCCGGACTTGAACCAGGACATCTCTATTATTCAGTAAGATTTCATTGCCTGGTAGTATCAGTTCAGGAGTGGTTCACCTACTACGTCCTTAATTTAGTTTACTTATATAAGGAGTGTCCCAGAATTAACGCAAGATTTGATTTAAATAGAAAACACAGTTTTTAGTATTTTTTTATTGAATTATAAAGTAAATAGGATAGGGTTATTTATGGAATAACACATCGGGCAAATGGCCTCCACGACTTTGCTGCCACGTATGGTCTCTTTTGTCGAAATTTCCCATGACCATTTGTCATAAACGTGGTTGAATTTTGTTGATGCAGCGTTGAATTTCCTTTTTTAATGCACGGGTGGATGTGGGGTTGTTGACATGCACCTTTGACTTTAAATAACCCCATAAAAAGAAATCTAAAGCTCTTAATCACACGATCTAGGGGGCCAATTCTGATCACCGATACGAGAGAATACACGAACTGAAAATGTCTCATGAAGTATTTGAATTGTTTCATGGGCTGTAAAGCATGTGGCATCATCTTGTTGAAACCACATATTGGCCATTTCAATATCATCGAATTTCGGCACAAAGAACTGTGTTTACGACGCCGAATTGATGTTCCTGGATTTTCAACAACACTCTGAAGCACTGCTTCGATATTGACATTTGAACGGCTTGTTTTTGGACGACCAGTGTGTTTAGTGTCTCCAACTGATCCAGTCTCAGTATTTTTCAATTAATCTCTTCACAGTTGATGAAGTATAAACACTATTCCGACCATATTTTGTATGAAATTTTCGAACTGCGACCGCCAAACTTTCATTATTTTTGAAATAATGTTCAACAATAAAGACACGTTGTTCTATCGTGTAACGGTCTATTTTTACTAACCCTAAACTGTCAGCTGTCAAATTGTTTTATTTTTAGGGTTGCCAGCACTTTACTGCTCATATGGCGGCAAATTCAAATCTTGCGTTTATTCTGGGGCACCCTTTATTTTAACAAATGCTTTTTTGTAGATAATGTATGTAAAGAAATTTGGCGAAGGGAAACATAGGCGAACGATCTGATCCAATCAACTAGATTGGATAGTCACGGTCTAGTGGTTAAGGGACCTAACTGTAATGTTTTTGGCGTCGGAACACAATCTCCCATCTCCATAAATTGGGTACTTGACAAGACCCTTAAATTGATGCTTACTTGCTGTTTGTAACCGATAATTTACTCAAATAGCCATATTTAATATTTATAAATATTTTATGAAATTATGCATTTATTATTAAATGATAATAATGCATGAATTAATTTTATTCAGCTAGTGAAACATTTTCACTCAAGAAACCATATTTTTTTTTACGGTGTTTGTATTTATGCTTTTGTATGTACTTCAATGGCTATGGGAGATCAACAAAATAAACAAGCCGGTATGATTTCCAATTTTGTGTTTTCTCCATTCTTACTTCATAAATTATTGAAAATACTTCGATACAAGTGTATTTTTTCCGTGAACCGATTATAATAGTAAAACCAACAGCGTGTGCCAGATACTTTAAAAAAAGTGATCTGGATGCACAAAAATGGACGAAATTGATTGATTCAAGAAAAATTTCATATTCATTCTTTCGCTGAAAGAAAAAGGAAAAAAACAACTGTATGTGGCACATTGTTGCTCCAAAACATATATAATTGCTCCGCAGAAGAAATTTTGAATTCCGAATTCCACTAGTAAGATAAAATCATAAAATTTATGAGACTCCCAGTTCGTGCAGGTATTCAAGTCAATATGCCAGGTGACTCGGCTGCAAAAGGACTATGCCTGCTGTCCCCTCCTTATTCAAATTCCTGGTCCCTTACAAGGACCTTAAATCTCATTTCGGGAATCTCTGTAAAGGGAAGAGGAATGATTGATTGCTTTGGGCCGGACACCAAAAAAAATAAATTATAAATGAGTTGTAGAGTGAATCCATGGAAGTCGGGACAAATGGACTGGCCAGTTGATGGGATCCTCACCATTCACATTCTAAACTAGCTTACGATTGCCTACTCTTAGCGGAATTTCAGCCGTCATCATAGTTAACGTGTCATCATCATTTTTCTCTAGGATGTATCCCAACACCGTTTGAAGTGTGCTAGTCCAGATGTAAACATGACTAGCCGTACCTGAGATTGAATCTTGCACATGTTATTTAAATCTAGAGTGCTAATCTCGCAATCGTTTCAGTCATTTCTGATATGAGAATTCTAGGTAGCATAGTTAGCAATAATCAACAACCTGGTGAGTCGTGGGCCGTTTGGTCTCTAACGGTAACTACTTGAATAGAAGTTCACTCTTATTGAGGCTGCCAGAACCGGTGAACCCCCGGGTAAGATGGGACCCTATTAATACTATGCCACGAAAAATTCCCTCTTTGGTTTACTTCTTAGAGGCGATTATTAGGCATTAAAGTGTTAGGTCGTATCTGTTTTAATATATTGACGAGTCAATTGCAAGATGAAAATCACATAGTAAAATAAGTGTTTCGTATCGTTTTATTCCCAATATTTCGTTCACTGTTGCATGTTTATAATGTCATGTTATTATTTTTACACAGTGTTATTTAATAAATTAATTTGTTTCTGCCATCGGAAACACTTTTATAATTTAATAAAATAAATATTTCCACCATGCTGTTAAATTATGAAATGAAACTACAACTTCTTTTCAATGCTAAAATCGAAAAAAAAAAAAAATGAATGAACTTGAAAGTGGTTGAGTGCTTTTTTCTTAATTATTTTTACACGCTATTATACTTGATTGAGGATTTTGAATTCTCCTTGTTGATAAATTTCACATACGGTGACGATGATTAAAGGATTTCTAGAATACCCCTCGAGATTAACCACCAATACCAAACTTTTTCTTCCATGGGAACTATGCAGCATAAGAAACCCGTACTCCGAGCGGAAAAAGTCAATGTTACATTTTTTACATTACTTTCTCCCCTTTTACCCCCGGAGAAAGCAAAATCGTTTATTCTCTCATCCGCGTTGGCTATGGTGTGCCATCAAGTCGGTGGAGGATCTTCTCAAGTTACCGTCATCCGACTCCATTCTCTTAAGGAATGTGTTTCCGAGCTCGAAGGGAGAGTTAATACTTTCAAACAGATTAGAAGAAATTGTATTTCGCCTGCCTCCCTGTATTTAACGGAAAATTATGGAAGGTATCCTAAAAATCCTAAAAACATGCTGTATATTTGGTGGCCAAAATACAATTTCGGGAACTATGAAAACTTGGAACTGCATAACTGTTTTGTAAACTTTCTCAAGTCACTGCTTAAAAGCTATTAAAAGATTTAAAATTCCTACTTATCCCTATAATAAGGCTACATTTAAGTACTGTCATCTTTATTGCGATAAAAATACAATCTGTCTTTTATTGGGAAATAAGGAACTGTGATCAATGTTCTCATTCGTACCATATGTATAGTTCTTCATTCGCTCGCTCATTTATACAGTATTTACAAACAGGCCAAAGACTCTCCTAATTGCCATCAGCTCTCTTGCATGCGAAAGATTAAGCGGAGTCTTGGGCAGTCCTTCTTACTCTTCATTAAGCCTCGTGTAGTAATAGTAGTTTTCAAACATTTTTGAGAGGATAGAGAGTAGGCTAATTGGACGGCAAGATGTGGCGTCATTGTGACTATTTACCGGGTTTGGCGAGTAGGACAATAATTTCCAGACGAGAGGAAAGTACGGGGTTTGGATACTGCAGTTATAAATGTAGCCTAGGAATATTATGGCCGTAGGAGGAAGTATTAAGTACAGTAACGCAAAAAATTATAGCAATGGCGTTTCTCCTCAAAAAAATAAAGTTTCGAGAGCCATTAATAGAAATCGCGTATTTAATATGTTTCGAGATGGTTTTACTATTGTTTTATTGTTAATATTTCAGCTATTTACCATTTTTTATTGCTCTCCCTTCACCAATAAAAGACTCTTTTTATTTTATGTTATTTGTTAAGGTAAGGTATGATAGTCATTCGCATGCCTTTTTATGTATTGCACGATGGTGCAATCGGTATTTTGGATGAAAATAAATAGTAATTTTTCACAATTTTTTTTTTCTTTCATAGCCCCTTTAAATTTACAGATAATTATAGATCCTCAGGTAAATCTATTTACACATTATTCCTGTAGCATCGCTACATTATATACAGGTTTTGTTATTTTATAAAAATTCTATAATGAATAAACAAGTATAATGATACACATTATACGTGACTGGACTAAACTGACTAATAAAGGTAATGGGGCTCACCTTTTTTGATCAAACTTAAAACTAACTTACATACTAATCATTTTTTTTTCTTAAATTCATATTGCTCAGTGAAATTTTTCACAATTATCTAATAAGCGCTTACATAAACAACTCTTTAACAGTGTGTAACGTATGTAGTACGAGTTACTATGCATAATTTAGTTTAAAATTGGTCACCATGAAACAAAAAGTCAATCTAATGTTGAAAAAACAGCGAGGCAACCGATTCTTAGATCAGCTGGTTAATTAATTAAGAAACTTGATTATACAGAGCGCCTTTTATGAATCGCAAAGGAAAGAGGATCATTAATAAAGGCCTCGTTGAGCGATGGGTAGTGATTAATAAAGACGGCTCCATTAATAAAGCTTGTTGTTTATTGATAGTGGATCCGTCGCGAAGTGTTACGGCGCCCAAGGAGGCTACGGTCAGCCCGTAATCGTGCCACTGACCCAAAATCCGTTTAGTCAGTCCTCTTTAATGGCTTTTCACCCCCTTAAGGAAATTCGATTCTCAAATAGAACGCTCAGGTGCTAATTTAAGAGACTCACTTTAGCATTCTCGCCGGCGAAAAGCTGCTATTTAGAGGGCCTATATTTCATCTGCTCTTGAAACAGGTATTTTTATTTGGGATTTTAGGCCACTATCAGATCCTATGAGTAATGCCAAATGAAATGAAAATATTTATGGGTAAATAAATATAAAATTTTAATTCAGTCTCAATGTAAAGCGTTTTATAGTAATGACGTTCGAAAAGTGGCTCGTATTTTGAAAGAAATTACATTGTCGCTTATAGTTTTGGTATAGACCGCAATATTTGAATTAATTATTAATACCATAAAAACTTATATATTTATATATCATATTATCAAATAATGATAAAATTCCGTGGACCACTGGCCGCCTCCAGTCAGAAATGGTTCATATTGACCCTCACTCATGTGGGACTAGGTCATATAGTGTCTGTGCATTTGTGGATTGGCTAATAATTATTTAATCAACGATGTTTATGGTCGTTAACGACATTATTCTGTTTTCTATAATGTGGTTGACACATGGTCCTCACCATGTCACCATCAGTCAGTGTCCCGATCGTTAGTACCAGCATTTATAAACCAACCCTTCATGTGGGGGATTTCCACCTGGACCTATGGAGTGCTTGGAGCTCGTAATTGCAACTTGGGAGGCTTTTCATGTGTGTCAAAGCATTAATTTTGTCAAGGGCTTAAATAACTTAAGCAGTTGGCCCTGTGTAATATATTTTGGTTTTGTCTCATTTGAGCATAAAAATAGTTTTTATGTGACCTGAATTCAACTCTCTAGTTTTTTTCCCATATATTATGGAATAAATCTATATATGAGCATATGAACTAAATATTTTGTTCACACACCACTATCCTATCATCATAAAAGGTATTCTTTTTCTTCTACCTTCTTCCTGCTTTATAACCCTTGATATCGTCTAAACCACTGTCTCAACGGAAAAAATAATGAAATAAATTTTATAGGTAATTTTGTGTGCTTTAATTTTATGTTTTCGAGATATTTTATCAAAACTGAATAGAATTATCTTTAAACCCTCCACCCCTCGTAGGTTTTTAGTATGCTGTACAGGACACTCCACTCAACAAATGTACCACAAATCAGAACTGCGTATTTTTTATTACCTTTTTGAGGTCAATAACTTTATAATCGAAACATGTAAAATTAACAAATCCGAAAATTGAAGGAATAAGATTTTCTATCTCTCACTCTTTGAAATATTTGACAATTATACAGCAAAATATATTAACAATTCTTTTACATTAGTACTTAAAAGTCATATAGTGTTATTTATATTTTAACAGGAATTGTTGCCTGTTAAATGAGTTTTACCTTTTAAATGAGCAGGAAAGTGACTTAAGCTTTTTCTTCTCAACTTTTACTCGTCAAGATATTATTACGCAATAAGTTTGGGCTTTGAAGTAAATGATCGTAATCTGAAGAAAATCAATCTGTCTGCTAGATAAATTTAAAACATCGGAATTTTAATCCTCATAAGGATGTCTATCAATGAACTGTTATGAACGGGATTACATAATTGTATACCTACTAAAACAAAACAAATTAATAACATTTTTAGTTTGTTATTAGTGATTTACGTAATAGTGTATAGTGGGTTTCATATGTCAGCCCTTGTAAAAATTTGGTTTCTCGTAAACGCTTTCATGTCAAGATCAACAGAAGGAAAGTATGAAATTCCCCACACTTCTCAGAACTGAGCCTTATTGATTCTGTACTTTGTGCTTAGAACGCAGATAAATTTTAGCTCCACCCTTATTTCTTTGCTGAACTGAATGGGTAATGTTAAATACCGTTTGTTTCAATAGGAAAGATTATTCACTAATTCACTTCCTGATTCATTTCCTTAATTAAACCCAATTCACAAGAAATAATATTTTGAAGGAATTATCATTATAACATCATTGATACTCATGTTAAAGTTAGACTATTATTTATTTTAATATTTTGTGTGTTTAAGTACATTCATTAAGTACAAGATGGTAAATGGAAAATAAAACATTCTGCATTCTAGAGACTTGAAACCTATTTGTGAGCATTATACCATATGTTTCGGTTTGCAAGTGTTGTGCAAGAAATGAATTGTAACTGATTTCTTATCCGTTAACCATTTAGTCGCTTGCTATGAATGATAGAACTATGAAGTATGAAGACACACATATTTAAAAAAAAGAAGTATATTATTAGTTAGAGATTAGTAGGGCAGCTTCGTAAAATATCTTAAATTTCAACTATGCTTTTTTATTTCCTTCTTCATGCAGAAAATATACCATTCTAGAAAAAAAATTCTGCTATACCCTTTAGAGTATTAGTTCGAGCCATATACAACATTTTATGTACGGCGATTAAAACATTTAAAATATATGCAATTATGCAACACATAGTGTCAATCTTAAACCTTTCAGCATCACTCGAAAACTGTTGCATCCAATCCAAGTTTTTTCTCGCATAATTTCTTTGTTGATTTTATGTATTTATTTGTAAAACATTAGTATAATTTATGTTTTAAATAATCACCTCTGTTCGTTTCTATTCAAACGCTTTTGATTGGATTGATGAAAGCACTTGCGTTTCAACAACTCATGTCATCATCAGGGCTTAGGCGCCACACTGCGTCCACCACTTCAACCTGTGGAGAAGTATTGATAAATTGCCATTTATTTCTAACCATGGCTTGATTGGTACAATGAATTGTTAGATTGTGAGAGGTGGTAGAATTTATGTTTTAAATAATCCGCTGTGTTCATTTCTCTTCAAAAGCTTTTGATTGGATTGATTCCTAAGTGCTTTCAACAACCCATGTCATCATCAGGCTTCAGGCTCCACACTGCGTCCACCACTTCAACCTGTGGAGAAGTATTGATGATTTGCCATTTATTTTTAACTATGGCTTGATTTATACAATGAATTGTTAGATTGTGAGAGGTGGTACAATATATGTTTTATGTAATCACCTATGTTCGTTTCTTTTCACAAGCTTTTCTTTTACTTGCTGTTTGGCGCCTGATGGTGACAGAGGTGGGCTATTGAAAGCGCTTACCATTTAAACAAATGCTTTTAAACAGAAACGAACATTTTTGTTATTTAAAACCTGAAGTTATCATAATACTCAAACACATTATCAGAATTAAGACTCTTCCGAAGCTGTTTTTTTTTATCTCTCGAAATAAGATTTTCTGATTTAAGATAAGTGGATCTGACCGACAGAAACAACGTGAAAGTGGGTAGATGAGTAGAAGGTAAAAGGTAGAAGCATTGAGCTGTCAGCCTTCCCGCTGTCTACTGGAAGATGGATAATGGCGATTGAAGGTGGTCCGCTTATCAGGGCGTGACCGGTGCGCTTGTCTTCACTACCTGCGTCTATTATACCGGCTTAGCTATCCACTGCATATTTAACTAATAATTAGCTGTTATTCATTTATATTTTATACAAATAATGTGGACCTACATATCTACAAGGGAAAATACTCGAGAAATAGTCATCTAGGTACTCATTTTCTCACATGGTCGAGTTCATGCCGTCATTATTTATTGATAATGTTAATAAATTAAAGTGTATTATATTGCCATGCATATCGAGGATACTTACAAAATCCATTACATCTCCGAGTAAGGAAGAACAACGGGGAGTTCACTGAAATATCAGCTTAATAAGGTTAATATATTGAAATAAATGGGATCAGAAGGTGTATAATATTTACGATTGAACCTGCTTTACTCATCCCTTCCAAGTTCATGAAATTCCATAGTAACCTATCCAATCACCCTAATCCCGTAGCACAGTCATTGCACTGCACCACTCATCCCTATAATCCTCCTTGAAGACTGAAACCGCAGTGGCCTCGTGACCTGTTATAAATGCGTGACAGTGGGAGTCCTGGCAATGGCCAGTTTCTCTAATCATGTCCTGAGCGTATGTGGCTCTCACGCTCTTTGTCAGCCTCAACTGACTCGTATCGGGTGACGCGGCTGACGGAGGAGCGTGGGGGACTTCCCAAGACTCCGCTTCCTCTTTCGCATGCGAGGGAGGTGACATCCATGTGGATTTGGCAGGTCTCTGGGCTGTTTGTAAATACTGTATGATTGAGCGAGTGAATGAAAATTGTAAATTTGGTATAAATGAGAACATTTATCAATTACTTATTGCCTAGTAAGGCAGATTTGTAATTTTAGCACAATAAAGACGTTATATATATGAACCTGCTTTGAAATAATAACAAATGGTAGTAAATATAAAAAAAAACAAGTATACGTCCATCAATTGTCTCAGAAACGATACGTGATCCTGTTAGCCTAATAGGTACTCTCTTCGTAAGCATTTCAGAACATTCCTCTATAAAACCAATAAAATCCGGATATAAAAAACTACCATGATACACATTCTGCCATATAGTACAGATTCTTGGAACAGCAATGAGCTCTTTAAGATTATATATATGGTACATATACTACGTCGGATATATGGAGTACACGAAATACATAGCCATATACGTGTCTGGAGGATGAACGCTAAGAGCGTTCTAGATAAGAATATAGATGTTTCCTTTTTTCGTAATATAGATAGTTTCTGATACTTTGATTGGGTAGTCATGTTGTATGGTTAGAGGGAGAATAAATCCCCCACAAAATCCTGACTACTGAAGTACTCTATGGACTATTTGGAGACTCGAGTTGGGCACATAAGGAAAAAATGACGAGACTTCAGGAATCAACTGAGAACACTTAGGCAAATAAATAAAGCATTCAAATATACGAAGTCAGCTAGCTTTCAGCATTTTGTTGAAATAAATAGTTGTTGTTTAATGTTCCCTGGGATCTTATCGATATGCTGTCTTGCGGAATTGACTAGCTAAACAAACCACACCCGGAGGCTTGGGCTCAACTAAAAATTGGGTAGCACACCCTTCCGTGGTTTAGCGGAAAACCCACCGGTGGCCGCGGAAGGCTTACCTCGCAAGGAAGATCAGAAAAAGCATCTTATAAAATATCGTAAAAAAGAGATGGTCTTGTTTCATTAATGGTGAACTTTTTCAAGTCTCAGGTTCTGAAGTTTGTTTAAGATGTCGGAGGAAACACTAATAAGAGGTTCAAAGATATACTAAAAAACAAACGTATTTAAATAGTTTTATCTTCAATATTTTAGTTAATTACTGTTTTCAAATAATGTACCGAGGTTTATTAAGTCTGGTTTGCCTTATGTGCTAATTGGGGGGGGGGGGTTAAAATGATATGGTTTAGAATAATATTTTAGTTATTTGAAAAAAGCGTTCAATTTAACTTCGTTATTTTAAAAAGTACACCGGTGGTCGGGAACAGATATTTAAAAAATCCTTTCTCTCGCTGGATCTGTCAGTTGAGTGTAGACTGAATGAAAGTTCTGTAAACATCTACAGTGAGCTGTTGAGTGAGCTAGTTCTGTCATTCAAGCGCCTTGTATTACAATGAGATAGAATTTCATAATGTGATATCGGTGCGCCAAGGTTTTCTTTTTTTCCCCTTCCCTCGCTATGATAACAAAATAAACGAAGATGGTGTAATATGAGTACCTGCCCTTTGTCAGCTAGACACCTTATTACGATCGTAAGCTTGCTCTTTCTTCGCTTAAGATTTTCACACGTTTTTTTTAAACGATTCAGAGGTTAAAAATTATAATAACGTCACTCATGTTAAATTGTTACCTTTATGAAATGTTAGCACGAAGTGGAAATCAACTCTTACTTGTAGTTGCCTCGCCAAATTCATGTAATTCACTTCATTTTCTGAGTTATTTTATATGTTTTACTCTCTCTCACCATTCACCCATCCTTAACCTAATCAGGACACTCCTATTAACGAAAGGATATAAAAATGTTAGCTTAAAAAAAGTAGTTAACGTAGCCGGGATACGAACCCTGGCCCTTTTAATCTCCCCAGATCAGGCGTCTTATAAAATTATCCTTTATTTCCTATTAATCTCCTAGCGTAGTCATTGCACTTCACCACTTATCCCTATAATCCTCCTCGGAGACTAAAACGGCAGTGGCCTCGTGACCTGCTATAAATGCGTAACATTGGGAGTCCTGGCAATGGCCAGCTTCTCCTATCATGTCCTGTATGTGGCTCTCGCACTCTCGGTCAGCCTCCGCTGGCTCGTATCCGGACTTCCCAAGACTTCACTTCCGCTTTCGTATGCAAGGGAGATGACAACCATGTGGATTTTGGAGGCCTCTGGGCTGTTTGCAAATATGGTATAAATGAGCGAGTGAATGAAAATTGTAAATATGGTATGAATGAAAATATTTATCACAATTACTTATTGCCCAATGAGGCAGATTGTAATTTTATCATAATAAAGTAATAAAATTTCCTATTAGTTGCAAAGAAAAGCTATAATGAGGCGTGACAGTGGATTTATACAAAGAAAAACTAAAAAAAAAACCTATTTTAATGGCTTGTTCATAATTATCCTTGAATTTAGTTTTGAGTAGGTGTATTTGTAGGTTAGATATATTAGATATTAGGATGATATTAGATTTTCGTCAAATCGTCGACATACTAATTATATACGCGTAGGTACCTATAATAACTGAAAAATGTAGTGGGCCATCTTAAACTATTATTTCTTATATTTTTATGTGTTAAATCCTCGCTTGTGTTTCACGCCTTTGGAAGGTTTCTGGCTTGTCACTTGCAATCTGACATCACTGAAATGTTTTCTTGTCCTGAACAAACAGGATTAGATTTCCTGGCCTATTTTTACCCTCGCAGCTTTTACTCTGCCTCTAGGTTATGATATCATGTTTTCTGCAGTTACCTGGGAAGCCTGATGTTTAAATGTTACATAAACATTCAGATTACATATATAAGTAGAATGATTTAAAAATATAAGTTTAAAATGTTGTACTATACAATGTTGAAAAAATATAACATTAATAATCTGAGAAGACTTTTCAAATCTTGTTTTGAAAGCCATTATGGGTTTAGCCAAATTTCAATTCCTTCTATAGAATTTTTATACCTTTTTTTAAAGACGGAATTCGCGTAGCCATGAGATTTCATCATATAAAGAATGTTCATATTATTCATTAATATTATTATATTATTCAGAATATTCATATTATATAATATTCTTTTTTTTGTCTCAGGAAGTGTACTTTCTGAATCATGACAACATTATACGTTTGGCAATTCGCTCTTAAGACGGTCTAACTCATACGTTATATCCTACGCAAATTCAATATTTAAAATATAATAATCATAATAAATTCAGTAGAATTTATTATTTTTTAAAATATTTTTAGTTAATAGTTTAGAACCAATATCTATGTGAAAGTACAGTTCTATATAGAAGACATTTTCAGTTAATAGAAGATTTAACCCTTGGGTAGTTCTAACGGCACCTTAGTTCGTTAATTTTTTACCCCCCCCCCCTCAATAATGAATGCTGTTGTTATTTGTTGATTACGAAAATTTATCGCCGTGATAATGGCTGCTTTTATTCTTATAATGTCCCGGAGAGGGGGGCGGTAAAGTTAATTGCTAAGGAAATAAAATTGGCTATCGACTGTAAAATAAGTTTTTTAATCTGATGTATCAATCAATTTTTTTTTTTTTTATAGTTTTATTGATGTATGACATTGCTTTAACTCTGTTGCAACTTCGTTTAATTTCATTTTTATGTCTTATTAAGGTGTGTAATATACTTTAACTATAAATTGGTTCGCTTACCAGTCGTTTACATTCATATGTCATCATAGCAACTTTTAACATATGATATATCTCTTATTAAACTATAATATAATAACCTTATTACATTGTGTTTATTCGCAATGCTAGTACTGTGTAATAGAAAAGTTCTATTATGCATTGTCGACTTTATATTACTTAGGCGTTTTAAACCTGAACTTTATCAACTGAACGATTGCCTTAACCATCCAGTGCGTAAAAGCAAAAAAGCAATATTGGATTTATAACCAATTCAAGGCTAATTTTCTACCAATATTGAACATGTCTTCATTTGGTCATTTTTAATTGAACAATATCAAGAGGAACTCCGTAGCTATTATTTTGTATTTATAATAACCAGAAGTTATCAACTTATCAAACTATTTTCGTCAACAGATCATTTCGCTGAAATCGTCAAATCAGACAGACAGATACATGGTTCAAAACTACGTGATAATGTCAATGTATGGAATTTCTAAGTAGGCTAACCTCGAACGAAGTTCGAGTACACATCTGAAAGTGTTTTTTTGTTTTCTTCGTAGCCCCTTTAAATTTACAGATAATTATATACAATTATAGACCCTCAGGCGAATCTAACTGAAAATTCACAATTCCCAAACATACAGATAATGGTACAATGTGGAATAGTAAGCGAGCATAAATGGACGTGGATTCACAAAAGATTCCTGACGAATACATTATTATCCATGCAGCAACTGAAATTTGCTGGTCCTGAGACTGAGTAAACCGTATTATTTCATCCCTTCAAACTCGGATATCGGTGGGTAATGCTGCCCATGGATTATGATGGGAGAACATAATTATATCAGAAATATATATTTTCGTCGGAATTTTAGTGAACGCGTCCTGAAATCATTTTTAAACTTTGTATAGTAGCTTCTATATCTTATAATATATCTTAGGTAACATTTGGCTGTAAAAAACAAACTTAGTTCTTATATTTTCACATTTTCTAAATAGGAGAAAGCGGGTTTGACAAGACACAGACAAGTTTGACAAGATAGAATCTTGATTGTTTGGCAGGATAAATTATTTTCATAAATATCTAATTGATCCGAATAGTTAAGCTGATAAAATTGATTTTGTTTCTAATGTGGCTTTCAGTGACCCAGATGGTTTAACAGATAAAACAGAGATGGTGGCACCATTCCTAGATAGTTTTTTTTTTTTTTTGTTGTATGTTGTACAAGTATTTTTGTTAACTGCATGGCTTCTTACCCCATAAGAATACCTCTCAACAATTGAATATCTTTGTCAGAAAAAAAGAAACCAATTTAGTCTTGACTCATGGGGCCTTGAAGGAGGTCCTTAATTTGTTCCATGCACGAATGCCATGCCATGCCGAAATAGCTGCCCGTGCTACTCATACAGATGAACTCCATTAGAACATAATTAAACCATTGTACTCTAATCTTTCTCATTTAGGATAAAAGCAAACTCCCACTCACTAATTATTATTCTATTGTGTTCTACTTGGCATGCTCCCTCCCCTAGCTTGGAATATTCTTATCGCAATAATAACTTCGTACCTGAAACAGCGTCGAGCTGTTTAATTGTTCAACTTGTTAAAATTTTCTGTCATTTTTTTATTGGTTTATGCATAGTGTATTATTAGTCTCGAATAGGACGTTACAAACTCATCTCACGACCGCACTTTGCTCAGTAATGAGGGTCGCTTGTGAATTTCATTTAACATGTAATTCACGTATGGTGTGTCATACTGGGTTTAGTCAATGGGCAAGAATGTAACGATAAGCTTCCTATCTGTTGCAATCTATGATTTAATTATGTCACGACTTTCTTGGAATAGTCATTAAGTAGTATTCGACAATTAAACGAAACGCCATGACTTTATCGCTCTTCGTACACGATTACGTAGTAGGATTGACGAATCTAGGCGAGGCCCTCACTAGTTGAACAGGGTACCTCGATCTAACTGAACGATTTAGTAAATTGTGTCACACATTCTATAGGGATAACACCTTCTTTCTATGGCAAGTATAATAATATTTAAATTATATGTTAATGAATATGAATATAAGTATTCTTCTCCTTTAGCTTCCCTCTTTATTGCCTCTCAGCGTAGAGGAGCATCCAGCCAGGAATTCCATTCTTCCCTATTTCCAGCTAGGTTCCTCGCCTGTCGGAGGTCCTTCCCCCTCGCCTTACAGAGTCGTTCAATGTAGCTGAGATAAGACATCCTAGGGTGACCCCTAGGTCTTCTGCCATCTGGGACATATTCCATGGTCTTTAGAGGATCTCTGTGGTCGTCCATCCTGATAACATGGGCGAACCACTTTATCTGACGAGTTTCTAGGAGCTCTTTCAGTGGGGCAATCTGCAGTTCCTGACGAATCCTTTCATTGCGAACTCGGTCTCTCCTTGTTTTTCCAATCGTCCTTCACAGAAATTTCATTTCATTCTGTTAATATCCAACTATCAGTTCCATACAAAAGTATGGTCAGATACACTGTCTTGAAGATGTGTAGCTTCACATCTTTGCCTACTTCTCTCTTCCATATCACAGTGTTACATATCTGATCGTAAACTGCATTCGCCTTGTTAATCCTGTTAGATATTTCTGCGGCCACCTTCCCAGATCCGTCTATCACTGTACCCAGGTTGAATATAAGTATAATATGTAATAATATAAGAAGTAGAAATGTTTGCAATTAAAGCCTCCCATTATGTAAAAAAAGAGCTTCCAAATTTGGAGATACCGTTGAATATATTACGAGGAATACTTGGTTGTGACCTAGAGGTTTTGGGAGGGGAAACCTTCAGGTTATCAATTTCCACTTAGCCTTTTTAGAAAAAAAATTAAGCCAGCCAAAGTAGCCAAGTTAAACTGCTCAGTCTTCATTAGAATATTCGTTCCGGGATACGAAGGCAGCCATTTCTTTTTATGGCTGACTGAATGAATTCTTACATCCTAATTTATAATGGTGTACAAGCAAATTGTAATTTTTTCATATAAAGATCTTATATCATAACCTTTTTATGGCGATAGCAATCGTATTTATATTTTATACTTATGCTAGCTTAATGCCGGATCTAATATGATCCGTTACTCCATAACGGTCTAAGAGGACTTCATTATTAAATTGATTTGTAGTGATCGTTGCGTGAAGAATTCACATAATCTTTCTCACCATTAGATCTCTATTGTGAGGACTTGGGAGATCTCTGGGCTGTCTGTAAATATTGCATGAATGAGCGAGTGAATGATGAAATGTAAATATGGTATGAATGATAGTATATCTTAATTACTTATTGCCTAGCAAGGCAGGTTGTAATTTTAGCACAATAAAAGCACATCAGATCTCTATTGAATATTTTCTAAAGACTGGCCAAAAATTGCTATAATACTATTGAATATGTTCAATCGGATAAATTTACGTGACATTTTAATTTTAACTTGTGGAAGATGATGGGCGACCCGAAATGTGTTGGTGTATCTCTTTTAGATTTTTGTCGAACATAGCCGACTCAACATATAAAGCAAAACAGTATATCGGTATACATGTTAATTCCCAAAATGTTTATTGAATTGCGTTCTGCTTTAAAATGTAAAATGTATGGCCGCACATATCATACACCCATACAGAAATTCCTTCATCCTGAATTTCTAACTAGAGAGCTTAGGGGGGGGGAAAAAAACAAAAAAAACAAACATCTTCACTCCACCTTCAAACAGGTACTCCTAATAAAAGGATCCGCTCATCCCAAATAAATTCCTTTATTTTTCCCTTATCCATAATCTTAAAAATTTGAGAGCTAAGAAAAAAACATATCATACATCAGTGGTATCATGAGCATTGGTGCTGATGATAAGATGCTGAGTGATCATCGCAACCTTCTTTTCGGTTTTCTATACCGGATTTGCCCCTAGATTCAAGGATTTAATTGAACTCAGTTCTCTGCCATGTGTGCTAAACACAGTACGTCGGCCTCTAAGAAATAATAAAGTTCTACAGTAACATTTTTTGTTCTTGTATTGTCTGTCTTACGCCCTTATGTAAATAGACGCCTACTCCGTCTGGAGTCTGGGAATGGAAGAGCAGGTTTCTATTGGGGGCTACCCACACCTAATTTAAGGGACCGTATTTAGAAATGATTAACCAACCGTCTGCCGTCTTAGGAGGATTCTCTACTCTTGGTTCGTTTCCCAACCGGTTTATTTTTACAACCGATATCCATTGCCCCACCTCTCTTTGGACTTTTCAATTAGAATTCTGTATTCAATTCCTAAAGCGATAGGAACTATATTTCAACGTATGCCAAGACACGTTCGCTTAAACTCGCCTAAGTAGGAATATTAAAGGCATAAAATCCGATAAAAAAAGGATATTTCCTAGAGCACTTAATATGCTATATGCAAAATGGCCTAATGGACCATTACTGTATAAGGCAGTGGGCTATAAGATCCCTATCTCCACAACTACGGACCTGTTGCGAAGAATTCAGATTTTTTCGCTTCATCCTCGGCTAGGGTTTTCTCTAATAAGACTACATATAGGTGCAAGAGCTGAGGACAGTGAATGCATAATGTACATTATACCTTTGTCACATTCGCAAATCACAATATAGAATATATATTGTATACCATAATATTTACTAAGAATGGGATATGGTAGGGGGGGGGGGGGTAGAGCAGAGGCTACATCAGCTTGCCATAGAAAAATTATTTAAACCTCATACATTTTATAAAAGTAGCTACAGTAAAAATAATTAGCACGATGTGCAGTTATGTAAAGCTTCCGTATTGTGTCATATTCATATGTCTATTGAATGAAAAAAAAAAAAAAAAGAGCAAAATGATTTTTTCTAATTTAGTATGTAATCTAATTTCTAATGTAAAAGTATGTTTACTTCTTTGATAAAATGACGGTTGGAGGTTATTTCTTGTAATTTACAAACCACATAACAATTTATTTAATCCTCTGCCTTGTTGATCAATGGCACGGCCACAAATTAAAGACAAGAACATTATGAAAACGTAAATTATATGAAATATTCTCAAGATAAATTTGGTAATTAGCCACTTTTATGAAAAATTGAGCAATAGGTCATTTCGAAAAAGTGTTTTCTTTTGACAACATTTGCTAAAAAAGGTAATTTTTTTCTTAGCTGTGTGTTGTTGAACAGTTTAAGAAAAAATTACGAATAATCAATATCCTTTTTCAATTTGATGTTTTCTTCCGACCTATCAATAAGTTATGTCTCGGCTTTTGGTATAATGGTCGGATGAGGGGAGCTGTGCAATAGGTAGATAGGCATGATGGTTCATTGCCGAAGCTTGGTTACATGCCGTAGGTAGCATGCAACAGTTGCTCGCAACCTAACGGGAACCCTGCTTGACACCATAGCCGCCGCTATCGCCAGATCATATCTGCTTCCTAGCACGATTCGGTGTAATTAGCTGTGTGTTACCCGTCCGATGAATAAACTGCCGGCTAGCTACCTGGGAGTGGGCTCATTAATGAATCCTTGTCGAAAGGGCTGGCTGATTCCGCTCCGTCCGTGTACGGTGGAGGTATGAAGTATCTTAAAATAATAGCATTAAGGGTCGCAATCATTAGGATGCCTATTCTGTATGAGAAAACCATCATAAAACTAGATGACTAAGAATAAAAAGTTCCATCGTACCAGGATCAAAATATTACATTCTCCAATGAACTTAAAAATATTCCCAAAAGTAAGTCTCAGAAGCTCAAGAATGTAGGGTACATTAAGATCGTTATGAAGGGGTTTGTTGCTGACGTCATTAGGGACTTTAACTGTTGTTCTCAGACTTTTGACTGGAAGGATAAACTTGGTGTTTCACTTTTTTGCTGTCCAACAAAGCTCTATTCCGAACCTCCAGATTGGCTTAAGTATAACTTTGTAAATTAGTAATTTATATTCTATTGAGAGATGGGATGTCCTTTCGAAGTAGCCTGTACAATTGTCCAAAGCGTATGTTTTTTTTTTGTTTTTTTTTTTTTCTAAGCTCTCTAGTTAGAATTTTAGGATGAGGGAGAAATATAAAATATTTAGGGTGATCGGTATACTCAGTATGTTTAGTTTTTTTTAACCTCTTATGTGGGTCCCATGTCAGCAGTTGGTCGGGATGGAAGTACCGTACTGTCTCGGATACAAGGAGAGGAAAATTAGGAATAGAATGAAGTAGTGGACAGGCCTTGTGGCTGAGGGTAAAGGTAATGTGGACACATTTTCTTCATTAATTTTGAATCCTCTCATTGGTTGCACCAATGCTCGATCTCATCAAGGTGTTTTGATGATTGTGGGATGATGTATCGGGGTCTGGGTGGAATCACAGGACTACAGTGTCATCTGCAAATGTTGCCAAAAAGGTATCGGCATCGGGATTATAGAGGATGGAACCCAGGACACTGCCTGGGGGTAGTGCTGCTCTTATGGGATATTAGTTAAAATATTCTAAAAGAAAAAAAAAACTTTTTTATAGTTACATATAAATAAAACAAACAAGTTTAAGTTAATTATTTGTATTTATAATATTAAAAACTATTCTCTATATATTTTTTTCATTGTATCTAAGCATAGGAAATAAATATTTCAAGCATCTGTACTCAGTGTAGCCAATCTATGGCCATACTTCTGGAAATTATCACAGTTGTTCGAATAAACTATTTCCTTGGCTCAAATGGTATGATTCTTTTTGTATTTGTCTTCTCCTTTAAAACAATACAATTTAGGGCAATATGGCTTCTTTGGAATGCGAGTTCTTCTTTCGTTAAGGTTTATTAGAATTGCCATCATAATTAATGCTGGTCCTTAAACTAAAAAGATGCATTATTTCATTCATTAAATATGTTATTTACTATATTATCTACGGAACGCGCTATCTTTGGTGATTCTAAAAATTACAAGATATATGATCATGTTGTTGGGAATATAATATAATACTGGAATGACTTCGCCGCTCTCCTACGCAAAATATCTACAACAATATATTGCGAAATAATAATTAAAAAATGAAAAACTGAATATACCTGTAGATTGTATTTAAACAATATCTCAACAATAGTTCAGTCTCCGTAGTATTATTGTTTATTTACTATTGTCAACATCTAAATTGCCGTGATGTTTTACATAGTCGTTAAATGTAATGTCGGACATGTATTGCTCTGCATCTGAACTATATTCCGTTTCACCGATAACGTTCACAAATTACGTTGCGGTAAAATATTATTGAAGGTCCTGTTAATTCAATAAAATACGCTTCGGTATTCTGTGCTGTACCGTTGTTCTGTGGTGAGAAGCAGAGATAGAGGGGGGGGGGGATCGCTCCTCACCGCGGCTCAGCCGTTACCATTAGCTTTTATCTTCTCGCCTCGGGGCTCGATCTTGCACCTGCGAGCTTTGGCTATAGTGATTACCGAATCTGTTCACGCTTCTGAAAATGGATACTTTTTTAAAAAATATTTTCATTAATGTTTTTACTACTTCAGATTAAAGCACGATTCGTATGAGCTAGTCTAGTAGCTAGCTGACAGATCTGAACTAAAAAAAAAAACCGCAATGCGGGAATTTTATATTCTTAATGCATATAATAATGAATCAAGGAGAACTAACGATTTTTGATAATAGATACGACAAATATTATTTGATGCAACTTGCACAAAAAACCCAACTTATCTGGCGATACAGGTAAGCTTTATAAAAACGATTTTGTATCATTACGTATGATAGATTATTGTTTATTATAATGGCAATGGTAAGACCCAGATGAGCTTATCTAGACAAAAGACATTGCTTGCGTTTGTTCTATGTTTTTAGACAATGGCGAATAATTTATTTATAGAACTAAACACCCAGTCCCCTTTGATATTTGGTAGAGTTGACAAATATAACCATCTCCATAAATAATGAATAGGTGTCAATAATTATTTAATTACTGTAAATAACAAAATACGTAAATTTTTCTATAATTATAAGCAGATTTCAAATTAAAGATCATGTCAACCTGATTAATAGTATCTATTTCCTATATTTTCTCTGTTGCATTTGTCGGCGAATGTCATTCACCTCTACTCATTTATGTTTGTTGTTTCAATCTAATGCTATTTGTTCATTTCAGTCATTACAAATGTAAATAGGCCGTTGATTATTTATGAGGTAATTACATTATTGTAATCTTAAATATTTTTTTCAGTTTTTGTTTGCTGGACTTTTAGCTCATTTTTGTTATCATCGGGGACAATGTCCCGGAATAAAGTTTTTTTTTTATTTCATTTTTTGTATAATGTTTTCTCATGATTTTACATACAGATGTCCCAGAGATGCGCAAAATATAAGTGACCTTAAACAAAATTATGTGGGCTCATTAGTTAATTGATTATATGATATCGGATCGTCACGAGGGTGCCCCGACAATGCACTATGTTCAGGAGAAGTGGTATAGGGTAGGTGGTGTAGGTAGTTTGTGTGGTCTTGGAATGTCCACGAATTCACACTCGGTATCTAAGGGTAGGCGAAATCCGTCCGGATCCCAAAGGCGATTGTGAACCGGAGAGAGGCAGACTGAATTGCCGTGGGGAACACTGGTTGGTAAGCTTGCAGGGCCACGATAATCGTTGTCCACTAGGGAGAGGTCTCTCCCTAGGAGGTGCTAGTTTTAGCGAGGCGAAGGCAGAGATTCCCACTAGGAAGGTGTGGGGTCTGACAACGCCGGGCTAAAACGTAGCGAGGTGGGGAGAGAGATGCAGAGGTTTTTCATAATGAAGAAGCCATGTTTCAGAGTTCAAACAGAGCAGCCACGAGCCAAATAGTTCCCAGAAGAATAATATACAGGCCCCAAACCTCCGGTCTTAAATACCCAGCTGGCTTCGTCAGTAGCCAATAAGGACCGTTTTTGTAGTACCCAATGAGGGTTGAGTGTGTGGTTTTCTTTGTCCTCTGACAAAGAGACGTGAGCCGGGTAAGGGTCTTTCGGCGGCTTGGGTCTAGTACCTGCCTGACAGCTGGTGTCCCAGCTCATATTACTAATTGGCTCCTAGCAGCATGTTTTATTGTTTACCATATTTACAATGATTGATATTTTGGTAATGTTATTTACATTTGTTTACAATATATATACAATAGGGTATAGGGTGATTTATCTAATGTAGTTAGCGGTCGCTACATATGATATTAACAATGATAAACCTTGCATAACGGGCTCATATAGGTTCGCTAGATTTGATTTTTGTAGTACCATATTTTCTCGGTCTGGAAGTGTACATATGTGTGTTGTGTGAGGAGGGGAATAAGGCAATGGGTATTAAATCCTGAGAAACGTTTACTATCATCGCACTTAGTACGAAATGAAATTCAAAAAGAACTGTATATTCGAATAAATGGCTTACATTAAAATGTAAATTTGACCATTGTGAATGTTGGATACCTTGTAGTGTATGTTGTGATTACACTAAATATATCAGCGGGGATAGGCGACATCAATAACGGGCAAATAAAGGAGACGAAGAGGACATTTTTCGTTTGGTATTAGCCTTGTAAAGAAGAAATACTCGGGTGAAATCAGCCGGACCGTTGTGTTGTAGGTGTTCTACCCCCGGCCGCCTACTCGCATTGCTGCGCTTGTCGGCGCGGGATTAACATAATTTTTCAATTCCCAACTGACCGACCTCGCCTCTTTTCCGCATATTGGTTAAACGGATTCAAATTTCAAGTTTCTGTATTATCCCTGTTTTTAATACGTTTTCGGTCTCGTTCGTTTGTCTTTTCTGACAAGTTTTTGCCCGTTTGTATAGCGAGGATCCTCTCGTGTCCTTAATTTCTGTTTTTGGACACTTGAGAACATTTTCCCCTTGTTGGAATTTCTTGTGATATGATGACATTCCAAATTTTCCTAATTTATTTATTTGTAAGAGAGCACCGGATGACATCGTTCAGAATTTGAATTTTTTTAATTCCATTTGACAAATCCGTTTAATCCGTCTTTACCTATCCTCAATCTTATACCAATGGAGCCAATTAAAAAATATGCTTGAACTTTTTTACGTTTCTGCCTACGTTATTTTCAACAATTGAGAATATATCTTGTTTTTAATTAAGTTGATCTTTAAATCTCATTAACACATACCATACAAATTTCTTTATGTCATCTTCTTTTTTGGAGGGAGGGGATTTGTTTGTAAATAAGTACTTATGATCATTGAACTCATTTATCCCGTATTTATAGTTTATCATTCACTTTTTTTTTTTCCAAAACCCCTTTTATTAACATTTTTTACAAACATATGAACCTATGATCAACATTCATGAACAAGATTTACAGAAAATTCTCCTTTCGCTGCAAACTTAGAAGCATTTGAAGGAGGGTAGAATTACAAAAACAACATTTTTTTACAGCTAAAAATACATCAAAATAGACAAGACTAGGTGATGGAGCTCACCTTCAGTTTACAAAGGTCATGATTCACTTTTTTTTTTTTCAAAACCCCTTTTATTTAACATTTTTACAAGATATGAAAAATATTTACAGAATTTCTCCTCTTGCTGCATACTTAGATGCATTTGAAGGAGGGTAGAATTACAAAATCGACATTGCTTTTTGAAGTTAAAAGTACAGCATCTAAATAGACAGGACTAGGTGATGGGGCTCACCTTCGGATTACAATATGGGTCATCATAAACTCACCCATCCGGGATGACGATCGCAGCCTTCCTCGCTAGGACGAAGTGCTTAGTTATCTTCTAATATTAACGTCTTTAAGTGCAATAATATCTTTGATAATAATCAATTTAAAATTATGGTTGACTGGATTTCTCTCCACCCTGCATCCCTGGAATGTAGACAGTTTGTTTTTTATATGCACTCTATGAGCCTACATGTTCTAAATAATTTTTGTGAATAACTTGTGTTCATCAGTAAATAAAAAAAAATATTGAAAAATGTAGCTCTTGAAATTCTAAACAAGAATTTTTCTATAATTTTTTTTTTTTTGAGAAAACGTTTTTTCCTTCCTAGCCCCTTTAGATTTACAGATAATTATAGGTCTTCCGGCGAATCTATTCACAAATTATAATTGTATTTCCTGTAGCGTTCATACATTATATACAGGTTTTGTTATTTTATATAATGGAATAAACAAGTATAATGATACACATTATACGTGACTGGACTGAACTGACTAATAAAGGTGATGGGGCTCACCTTTTTTATCAACCTTAAAACTAACTTACATACTAATTCGTAACCTAATTTTTCCCCGTAGTCTGTTGCCATCGATGTGGGAGGGGTGGTGGGGTGCGGGGTGAGAAAACATGTATGCCTTCTGAAATTCTCATAGTTACTCATACAATCCATTTCGAGGAAGGGACCAAACTTTAATCTTCTACTTCATGCTGTTCTAATGGTGTGCGGACTTACGAAAAAAAAACTTCATTAACTTTAAATAAACATTAGTCATTGATAAAATTGACTTGGTGGAATCTAATAACCTATTAATAGAATATTGGTTCTATATTATTTGGCAAATTTTAATTCAGCCTGATTAATTGTAGGGACAAAGAAGGATCGTGATAGGTTTACAAAGTACTTGATTAAGCAGCTCGGACCAAAGGTTTCCACTTTATTGAATATCTGTAACTATTTCTAACCTTCTGAATTTTTTAAACTCGCAGACTCTGCCAATAATAATCAAGCCAGTCAACATAATTTGGGCACTTATTCCTTCGCTGATTCCAGGGAAACCCCGTTGGTTATGGCAAGTAACTATCTAGCTTGTTCTTAATCTTTGCCTGTAATGGAACGGGTAATTGTTTTTATTAGGTGCAGCTGCTGTTTTGATTTCAACAGCAGTTTTGTACTTAAATATTTTAGTGCAATACATCTCCCCTCTATAAGAAAATTGGTTTATGTGTGAAGTAGTTATTGTTTCCTAAGAACGAATCGGTCCCAGTCTTTTGCTGGTTATTGATTGGTTTTGACTCCAAATCGTTCTCAATGTTTAAGGGAGGTCCTCTAAGTGACCATTATTAATCTCGAGTAAAAAAAAAAATCATGACTGGCGTTGAGCCGAGCTGATATATCCACGTGAGACCATTATTCATGACTAATTTGTTTATAATTATACCGCTGGCTTGCATACCATTGGGACATGATCAGCATTCTAAATAAGCTTTGCGCAAAATATAAAAACAATTTTAGATTTATCACAAAGAGATTGAGAAACTAAGTTCTACTTTTTTATTTTTCCAATCTTATATTCTCACTTGACCTTTGTAATCGTATCGTATCTCAACTAGATCTTCATCGACCAAAGGGTGTAGTTGAATAATTGATAATACTTTCATCTGGTGGATTACAATAACAATAGGCTGTTCGTCCTTGGAAAATCTTTTATTTATTCTATATAAAATATAAATACGTTGTATGTTGTATATATAAGTATATTGATAATATTTACCTATTTTTTTTGTTCACAGGTGAGTACAAGAGAGTTATTAAATTTTGGCCTGTTTTGTGAGTATACATTTTTTTTTATTTAATCTTCTCCATTCTTTTTTTTCCTTGCATTCCAGCACTTACTTTCTTGTACAGATTTTTTTTTTAAGATACTTGTATTTTTTCTTACACATGTTGAACGGAATCCTAGGCTAGGCATACCGAAACTTATAAGAGTTTCAAGTCTTCTCGACTCATTGACACTAAAAAAGACTATTGTGTATTGAGGTTAAAGATTTAACGGAATTTAAGCTGTGATGTTGGCTATCTTGGTTCATTTCTTGTTTTTTGTTAATAAATACATATTTTTTTTTAATTTTGGCTTTGGCTGTCGCATCCCTCCGCGGGAGGAAGGGTGGTCCATAAAATTGGAAACGTCACAATCAACGAAAATGCAAGGGAATCAGGGGATTTCAGTCTACTTTTTACCTTCAAGTTCGTTTAGTATATTTAAGTGTTTTTGTGTGAATTTCTCATTATTCTCTTATCTAAGTATCGTAATAGTCAAATTGTCCCTAAGCTGGAAGAGAGGGTTTTAATTACTTCAATACCGCTTATCGTTTTACAAAACTGATCTAAATTAAACGGCCACATTAATTTATTCAAACCACATCTAATTTGATTGTTTTTATGATGACCTTTTATTGTCTTGTTACGTAATTTATTATCTTGCATTGTACTGCAGATATTTTCCTATTTTTTGCCAACAATAATCCATATTTTACTTTTAGTTACTATGTTTTTATTATATTATTATATTTAGGTCTACAATTAACTGCAGTATGTCACAAGTTGCAATTCCAGTCCATATATTCCATGCTAGTTTGGTGTTCTTCCTTTTTAGTATTTTAAGTCATGAAATATAAATTCTTTATTGTTAACGTCATTATATCTTTATTAATCATACACGTCATATATTCTCGTCGTATATTTACATCTCTTGGAGACAAAAAATGAAATGCATTTGTATTCTTTCTTTGTGTTTAGATTTTTAGTACTAACATTTTGGTTATCATTAGTGGGTATATAGTTATTGGTTCCTGTCCTAAGATTGTTACGAAATCTTGCATTGAATGGGAGATTCCTGTTAATGACATCTGGCGTCCAGTAGCTGGCTGGGATCCCGTCCCTCCTTCATGAAAGCAACAAGACTCTGGAAGATGTGCTCAGTCAAACGCCTGTGTGGCAAGATGAGTCGGTTCCCACATACCTTTCACCCCCTGGCATTTCTGACTACATCATGCAACAGATGCCGACTTCCAATCCTCCGGGAAAGGTTGATCGCTACGCCGATAGTTTTGTTTTGATCCCTAGCTGTCATTGTTCTCTGCCTTCTCCCATCTCAGGTTGATGTCTTCTTTCGGTTCGGCTTTTCGCTTTTATTGCACTTGAAGTTTGCGAAAGGGACCCCCCTATCGCTTTCACGTGTGCTGCATTTTTGATAAACCTAACATAGAGCATTGAACTACCCGAGGCAGAATGGAGAAAAATTTTATTAGAGCACGCTTATAAGTTTTTTTTTTTAATAACTTTCGCTCGGGTGTTTTTAATTACCAACTTGCAACCCTTAATTTGTTGCTTAATTTATTCAATCACAGCAGAAGTGATATTTACTTAAAACTCTGTACTAAGATTATAGCTAACACATTTTTTTCACATCTTTCTTCGGAGTAATACAGTAGAAACACTTTATATAGATATGTTTAATATGTCATTCTTCCAATATATCTATTTTTCTTGATTGACATCATCAGTCGACGTGTCCCCTATAATAATGCAACCTCTGGAGTACAATTCACAACAAGATACATAAATTTACGCACAATTGAATACTACAAAACTTAGTTCAATGACTAGTACAATTGGAAACAACATAAAGAGTAAAGCAATGCACCTATTAATTTTTATTGCAAACATTTTTTTTGTCAATCTATATAGATTACTTCTCGTAACTCTACACACTTCTCCCAGCGATGCTCCCGTCTCTGTGACCCGTCCAAATAGTACTCGGCGTTTTTCTCTGCAAAATAATCGTTCACGAAGGTGATTGCCTCTTCATTTGACGAAAATCTCTGTCCTCCGAGCGCAATTTTTAGATGAGGGAACAAAAAGAAGTCGCTTGGGGCTAGATCTGGTGAGTAAGGCGAGGCGGATGGTCAAGCAGTTCAAACCGTAATTCATGGATTTTCGCCATGGCAACCGCTGAGGTGTGAGACGGTACGTTGTCTTGGTGAAACAGGATTTTCTTTTTCTGCAAATGTGGCCGTTTTTCCGCAAGTTCTGCCTTCAGCTTGTCAAGTAATGATGCGTAGTATGCTCCTGTAATGGTTTTTCCTTTTTGAAGATAATCGATGAAAATAACTCCATGACTATCCCAAAAAACAGTCGCCATCACTTTCCCAGCCGAAAAAACAGTTTTTGCTTTTTTTGGAGCCAGTTTCCCCTGTGCAGTCCACTGTTAGGACTGTATTTTTGTTTCGGGCGTATAATGGTGTATCCAAGTTTCTTCCACAGTAATTAATCGGCCCCAAAACACGGATTTATTGCGCCTAAACTGCGCCAAAAGAACGTTGGAAATGTTCATTCGAACAGGTTTTTGGTCTAACGTGAGCCAACGCGCGTACACAGCTTTCTCATCTCTAAAAGTTGATTTAATATGTGACAAACACGTTCTTTTGACATGTTCATAACCTCTGCTATCTCTCTCACTTTAATTCGGCGGTCTTCTAGCACCATTTGGTGAACTTCGGCGATGTTTTCGTCGGTAGTTGCAGTTTTTGGACGTCCCGAACGTTCATCGTCTCCCAAGCTCTTACGACCACGTTTAAATTCAGCTGCCCAAAATTTCACTGTGGTAAATGATGGTGTAGAGTCCTTACACACAGAATCCAACTCATCTTTGATTTGCGTAGGCGTATTGCCTTTCAAAAACAAATATTTAATGACAGCTCGATACTCGATTTTGTCCATTTTCATAAAAACACTCACATCGACTCGCTCAAACGACTGTTACACAACAACTGCGCGTCCAAAATGGATGAAACTTTGGTGAGTAACTGTCAACAGACGAACAACGAAATTCACTAGCTTTTATTTACGACTGCTGCTATCTTCATGTTGAGGTCGGAAACTTTTCAGTCCACCATCGCATAAATCACTCTGAAGAAAAATTGCGCATTCTTAATGATGTATTAAATAAAATGTCATCATCAATATCATTATTTGATGATGTCGATGAATCTGGCGTGTATTTGGATACTGGGTTGTGGTACGATGACCATCAGTAACGTTGCCAACATTTTGAAAAAAACAATGAAATGATTCTGAGGTAGTTTTGATTGCCGCACTCTTCTCTTTATTGTGCAATAATTACTATCTGCCGTTTATAAGGCAATAATAATACAGATAAATGATCTTATTCATACCATATATTGCCGCACTCGTCTTGAAATTATTTTATTTTTATTATTTTCAAGTTTATTATTATCGGTAATATTATTTATTTAAATTATTATCAAGGAATCTCCTTTGTATTGTTGCATCCCTGAATGTATATATATAATCATTCCAACAACAATGGAAAGGTGTTGTGATGCAAGAATAAATCTCTTCTCCTGTGAGGAAGTTGTGTTAACCCAACTCTGCTTTTTGCCCGACGTTCTTCTGGGTTGGGAAAGTACAGTTGAAGAAGTCGGGAAAATTATAGGCGTCCATCTTTGGTTTTCGTATTTCTTTATCGGGGCTTCGGTCTCGTTTGCGGTCTTCGCGCCCTATTAGTGCAGTGGTTTTGCGATGTCCCACAAGTATCGTTGAAGCGATTGGCAGTTTTGTATCTAGATATCACTCTTAGATATTTAAAAAAAAAAAAAACCGTTTATTTATGGTTAATTGATAAAACCCTCGTCAAAATGAGCTGTAAAATTTTTATACCCGAGAAAGGTTGTCAGTGTTGAACACGTTTATTGGCGACGTAATTTTCAGTTTAAACACGTTTATTTGTTAATATCATGTAAATTAATTGCTTAATTAATAACCCTAGCTAGCTGTTATAATTGAGTCGGACAAATATTTCTAGTCGTGGGGTTATCAAGAGGAATTTCACGTTTCACCATTTTCAAATTGCGCAACTCTTCAACAATGTGGCAAACTACATTTCTCTATTTGACCGTGACGTAAAGTGACAAAAAAAAAACTATCGAAACTTTAAAAGGATAGAAGAGAAAAGTAGTGTTGAGTGATTGTTGGAGTTAAAAAAAAATCAGCCTTGACATGTTTAGAAGGGATTCATGCATGAATTGTCTAGGCACTAACACCAACATAAGTCAAAATTGAGCGTGTAGCCGAAATTTTCTTGATTGGTGTGTCAAATTTTCATGTTGGGTGGGGGAAGATTATAAACGTACGGTTTCGAGAGCCAGTTCTATATTCAGTTCTCATCAGCGTGTATTTAGTACTTTTGACCTTTTCAAAATTGGTCTTTGTTCGTTTTCTCAAAGCTTTCGTTACAAAATCAACTGTGAAAACATAGCAACATACAATCTGGTCTACCCCCCAAAAAAGTGGCCGAGTTTCATAATCCCCCCCCTCGTCTAACCGATATTAGCTCAGATGAACTATGGTTCGTTTCATGAAAATGTAAAAAATTTGTGGGGGTTTTGCCAAGAAAATAATTAATATTACTATTAACTACATCTGTAAAACTTACATTGCTGCGTGGCTGTGTCTGATTTTTCGTTACGTTCCGACATTTCAATAATACAACAGAGCTATCCCAATATTAGCCTATTAGATTATTTTTGAAAGCGAGGAATCTTTTTCAATTAGATAAGAATTACAATGTGACCTATTAGCAATAAACGATTTATATCATATTTACAGTTAAGCATTAATACAATATACAATACAGACGACTCCGAATGGTTCTTGATGAGATTCTCTTAACGCTCTTTACCGCTTTAAAGTGGAACTAACTTCACTGAAATTTACCCCAATAGAAATTTGTTAACGGTACAATGAGACGAGGCGTGTTAAACGTTTCTCACCGCTAAGCTGACAAATTGATTAGCCTCAATCCGATCCCAGTTACTGGCATTAACCTCTTAACTGTCGTATTTACTGTGTTTTTCATTTTCTAATAGATCACAACTAACAGTCTTGTACAATATCTTTATTGGCACACTACGATTTAACACTCCAAATACCGCTGCAGTATTGCTAGGGGAGGGGGGGGGTATGTTTGACACCTTTTCCCCCTGGCAGATAGGTTGTACCGAATTAGGTGTTTATGCTATAATTATCGCTCTTCTAGGTCTGAATCGAATCCGTGCCAGTCTGAACTGCTGCCGAGAAAATTGCTGGGTGTTGATGTTATGGTAAACACGAGAAAAATGTTTCTTCTCTGCCATGCAGATGTACTTTTTTAGACCGCAACATCGTAGAGACAATTAATTAGGACGTATTGAAAAACATAAAGACTCTATTTTCGAAAAATAAAATTTGCTTCCTTTAAAACTTATGGAAATAGATTAGAACACTTAAAGCTTCGAGAATCATTTGGATGGAAGTAAACAGTCAAAAAAGTATGCATAGAACTTTTTTTTTGAGAGAGTTTGGAAGGCTTGAAAGTTTTATAACATTTAAAAAACAAACAAAACTAACGAAGCTGATACACGAGAAGACTCAAACGCCAGGGATGAACAGTCAGTTGATAAAAACCGTAGACCTAAATTTTTAGACTTGAATTTATTTTTGCACGCTATAATGCAAACATATTAGTCTTGTTCTAAACAGAGTAAATCAGGGTTTTGAATATATTAGAGTTTGAGATCAATTTTAATTTTTACGGCCACAGAGCCGAATAGCCTTCCGGTTTGACGCTCAGTACATTGTAGAGCACCATTTTATTTTTTTAAATAGTAATAGTTACTTGAATAACCCTTCAAAAAAAACAAGTTATAAAATTTTAGAACCGTTCATTTTTTTTTTTTTTTTTTTTTTTTTTTTTTTTTCAATTTTGTCAAACATGGTAATCCTCTAAACATTTTGTTTTCTCTTACCATTTAATAAGTAAATTGAAAAGCAATCTAACCGTTTCTTAGTGGACTATATACTAGCTTAATAATAATAGCATAATAATAATAATAATTTTTTTTTTTAAATATTTGGTTACATGTGGGTTTTTTCAGTAAATAACAGTTAGTTGCGTGTTAAAATCATTGCATTTATTGGATTCATGTCTTGTTAAGCGATGTGTAAACATCATATTCTTATTTATATATTATACGCACCTCATCGATTCGAGTCCATTTTCTCGGGAAACAAACTGTCTGTCACCTGTGATCAGCCTGCCTGGCTCTCATCAAGTGAACAATGAAGTACTATGTTAAGTACCGTGACGTTTACTGCTCCAAGAGGTAGAAATCTTCTGACTTCCATTCGTTGGCCGATTCTAGGACACTCAAGACTCTCTTGCTTAGTGCCCCACTTACGAACGGGCAAGAAGTCACTTACAAGGCTTCTTCATTACTGAAGTACCCTAAGGCGTCCCTAGTAGCATAGCACTCTCCGACCGGCAGAGACCATGCTGTGCGAGATCGTTGCCTTAGTAACAAAAATCCATTAGCGCGTCTGTTAACGGACTGTCGCTGCTAATCGTATATATATATATATATATATATATATATATATATATATATATATATATATATATATATATATATATATATGTCGTTATTTATCGTATATGGATAGTTATTTGCTTACTTCACCCAACCTGTCGGTTCGTCTCAAACTGATGATATATAAATGTGTCCTCCGACCAGCTCTGCTATTTACCCACTTGACTGACAATACAGCCAAATGTCTCCAGCATTTCCAGAATGTGATCATGTGAAAAGTGGTCCGACATACCTCTCTCGAGAGGTTGAAGAACGTTGCTTGGTGTGCCGTTGGTGGGTGAGTTCATCCGCCGGAGACACATCACGTTTTTTGACTCGTCGCAGCACCTAACCAACCCAGTGTTTAACACTATGACCCCACCACCCCTCCCGACCGACTACGGGGAAAAATTAGGTTAAGCGTTAGTATGTAAGTTAGTTTTATGTTTGATCAAAAAGGTGAGCCCCATCATCTTTATTAGTCAGTTTAGTCCAGTCACGTATAATGTGTATCATTATACTTGTTTATTCCATTATATAATTTTTATAAAATAACAAAACCTATATAAAATAATTTGTAAACAGATTCGCCTGAGGATCTATAATTGTATATAATTATCCGTAAATTTAAAGGGGCTATGGAAAAAAAAAAGGTATGCTAATCAAATTTATATTTCAACATATTGGCTGTAAGTCACAGAGATGACCTGAAAAAAGTGACGTATTAAATTGAATTAATTCAATATTTCATATTCCAGCTAAACTATAAAACTGGTTTCCCAGCAGAGTGTGGTGGTTTTCTAAAGTTGTCATGGATAAATTTGGTAAAATCATGTATGTTTGTTATCCTTCTAACCCTACAAAGTTATACGGATATTTTTCGTGTACAATTCGTTAAAAAATGAGTCAGAAAGTTTGTTTTTCAGTACAACCTCAATTATCTGGTATAATTTATTAATAATATAATTAGGGTTTTTATAGTCTAACTTTGATATAAATAAACAAAAAAACACCAATTTTCTACTCACAAATATATTTTTATTAAAAAAGATATACAGATATATATTCATGTAAAAAAATTATAAATGCATAAGCAACTTAATTAAAATATGTTTTGTAGTTGTCATTTTTTTGTTCTTTATTCTCAGATTTGATTTTTCTAATCTTTGTGATTATGCTCTTAAAAATTATAATATTTAAATATTCAGAATATTTAATCTTCAATCAGGAATTTTGATCTTCAAGATAGGTGTTAAGCTGGTCAATTACCTCTATGGTAGTCAATTTTTCTATGGACAAATCAAATGAAGCCGCCTCGATGTTCAAAATATCGCTTGCTTCGCAAATGAATGTCAACAATTTCGTCATCAGTGAGCTGTTTTTTATCAATCAAAATAAATTTATCATTCTTGTCACTTCCCATCCCATGATCCATATGGTCTTCGTCTACTTCATAAAAAAAATCAGAAATCGCTTCTACTAACACGAGGCATGTTTCAATGTCGTTTTGTTCACTATCATATCGATTTTTTTCTCCTCTTCTAAAAGTTTTCTCCATGCAAAGTTCAGCGTTTTTGAAGGTAATCTTCCCATAATTCACTATTAGCGAAAATCGCATATTTTATCGTCCAATTTTCAAGACGTTCATTTCACGGATTTCGCATGATTTTCTTTAATATTAAAACGAAGAAAAGTATTTTTTTTACCATCTTTTTAAACTTGCCATTATACCTTGATCCATGGGCTGTATTAACGAAGTTGCGTTAGATGGTGGTAAATGGTAGACGAAAATTTGTTCGTCGTCTGATTTTAAAATGGATGGTGGGCGCATTGTACAGTTTATGAACAGGATTACTAGTAAGTTTTTGCACTGATATTCGTGGACAATATGTAACGAATTTCATAAAAAGCAATTTGATTCATTGGAAAAAAAAAAAACCCGGATAATCGAGGTTGTCTCTGATTTCTACAGAAAAACAGCTTAAATTATTAATTTTACCATTTTTTTTGAAGTTTTAATATATTAATATACTATATATTTTATTTTTTTTAAACTTTAATATATATTTCCACCACAAACTCAGAAAGCTTCGAAAGATTATGACAGTTGGTATATTTGGGTTTGAAGATTTGATTGGCTGTTTCATTGGGAATAGGATGACAAATATCTGTTAGATTATCAAAACATTTATGGACGTTTTGACTTACATGAATTTTTGCTTCAGGTCCTTACGTGAAGTGGTCATATTATGACTTCTTTTCGTCTGTTGCAAATGCCCTAGTCCAGTGGTCGGCTAAGTGCGGCTCCAGAGCCGCATGTGGGTCTTTGGCTCCTTAAGTCTGGCACAAATATCCACGGAAGGCGCAATCATACAATTGCTGTATTTAAAAAACAAGGAGTTATGGCGCTCCAAATTCGAACGTCTTTGTGTTGAATTGGAAATATTGGAGAAGAATAAATGTGATCTTAGTTCACAACACAAGTGGTCTGCTTCGAATGACCTGGAGAAGGAAGACATGGTCATTTTCAACGCTTGGAACAGTATCCAAAGCTCGCGTTTGCTGTTCTTTCCCTTTTCGGTTCTACATATATATGCAAACAATCTTTTTCAAGCATGAACATTATCAAGAGTAAACTGAGAAGTATTCTTATTGATTAGAACTTGGAATCATGCCTAAAATTAAAAACAAAAACATACAAACCGGACTTACTAAAACTTTCCAAGGAGATGCAAGTACATTGTTCGCATTAATAAATATTTATTAAGTATGAAATTTAGTTTTATTTAGTGTAATAAAAGTTTACTAAACAAGCAGATTTGGCTCCCAATTTTTTTTTTAAATTGTTGTAATGTTCATATTTGGCTCTTTGGCTAATAAGTTTGCCGACCACTGCCCTAGTCTAACTGTATTTCAATAATCTACTGTAATAACATAGGCGTGTAGGCCTACAAGTTTTTTTTTATTACCTCTGGTATTGGATATAATTCTGCATTTCCTGTCCTAAACGAGAACAAATAAGGGCCTAAAACCACAACACGCCTTAACTATACCGTACAAAGAAAGGCCTTATGACTTAAACTGCCGTGATTGTACACCGAGAACGTAACAGGTTCCTAGCCACTTTACCTTTTCCCAATTACCTTCCCCTTCCGGGCGGCCTTGTTGACCCAACACCATCGATATTTTTAAGGAAGAGAATCGAAGGTGGTATCGGCTATAATGTGTTTATCGGTGTGAATTCAGTTGCTTATGTACTGCTCTTTAAGCATTCAGTGTAAGCAGTAACACGTGTTATTGCGTAAGTAAGTGCATCTGTCTTTGGGGGCCGCCTAGGTGTGATATTTCGTAATATAAAACACATAAAAGAGGATGGAGAGAACATTAATAATGTTATATAAATGGGACAATTGAAGATGCATTAGGGAGACTATAGCGAATGAATTATTCATGGCCTGTTAAGCCGGAGGGACGGTCGGGCGATTAGGACGGTATATAATTCAAATATCCTGATAAAAGGCTCAATGATCCATGCAACGCTGCACTGAGGAAGATCTGTCTTGTGGACGTCTCAAGAGGTAGGGCATTGCAATATTGGGCGTTCTGGGTATTCCAAATGTAACGCAGTTAAATTTCTGAAAAATATTGAGCTGTATTTCTTTCAGGTGGGGGATTTATTGAAGGGTTAATTAAACCCTCACTAACAACAAGTTAGTAGCTGATGACTAGTCAATGTTGAGCCGACGAAATTTGTTTACATCAATAATTATTAGGAATGTAAATTTCGTTTTTGAAAATACAGGTTAACGAAATTAAAGTCACAGATGTGAAGGAACATTACTGATAGATGAGCCGGGGACACTCCTTGAATTTTTGGAAAACTTTTAAAATGTGTATTAGAATCATCGATGTTGCCATGTCCTAAAAGAAAAAAAATACTATGGGAAAATATGTTTGTTCTCTCTTTGTAATCCGAAGGTGAGCCCCATCACCTTGTCCTGTATATTTGTTTATTGATTTTTGTTTTTGTAAATCTACCCTCCTTCAAACAGACGAAAATAAGTCATAATATGACCATTTCACGTAAGGACCTGAAACATAAATTCATGTAAGTCGAAACGTCTAAAAGTGTGTTGAAAATGTAACAGATATTTGACAAATGTAAAGTCTTGTTCATTGTATATTGTTCACATGTTTGTAAAAATGTTAAATAAAAAGGGGTTATGGGGGACAAAAAAAAAGTTGTGTATATTCGATTATAAATATTACGTTTTATTCGTTTAAACGCATCGCTACTCAAAACCTACTAACATCACCACATGTCAAGCACCCAACGTAGTGATGCTCATTAGATTTCTTAGGCTAGTTCTGTTTAGGTTTAGTCATGAGTTATTATTAATTGGCAGTGTATTATTAGTTGAAATTAATATTTCCTGATGCAGTAGTTGCATTTGAAAAGGTTACTAGTCTATGAAGGAGGTGTGCATGGATCGGTAAAGTTGGTAAGATTCTTTTGTGTATGCCATTCCTTTAAGATCTATGAGTTCAATGTTATGTTTCGGGCTTCCTCTTCTAAGTTGTCCATTGTCTTCTATAGATTTGTCTTCAGTTGCAGCAAACTTCTTCAGAGACTTCTGACAGAACGTGAGATATTGATAACTTAAGGAGGTTATTTGAGTATCACATTGATCAACAATGCCTGAGGGTAGTTTTGCAGCTTCATCTGCTTTTCAGTTCCCCTCAAGTTCACAATTCATTTGTAACCATCATCAGGTTAAGCTGCAAACGTCTACATCTATATTTGGTTTGGGTTGGGCTATACACCGCTTGACCAATGTAGTATGTTAACTTAATCAAACCCCTTAAGGTCAGTGCTGGACCGAACGTTTGAAGATCTCGATGGCCGATTTCCGCCTAGACTATGATAGTTGATGGCTCGGTATCGGGTGTATGGGAATGTCTCTGATTACCCTGGGACCAGTAACGGTGCTGGGACTCCTTGCGCAACCACTTATGCAAAGGCGGAGCCGGAATATCCAGGTCACATGGTCCTGCCCCTCCCAGCAACACCTGGCACCTGTCCTCCAACTGGGGACATGGCCTCCTTACCCAGGGGGTGTAGGCGGGTAAACAGATTCGCGGGCCACACTGCTTTCTAGCCAACTGGTTCCGCGGACCTTGTTCATCAAGTCGAAGCCCCTAGTAAAACCGTCCTCAACAGGATTTGCCTCAATTCTCTTATTGTAGTTAGGATAAATAAAAAAAAAATATAATGAAGCCGAAATAAATACTAAAATTTCATGAGGTTTGTGGAATTTCCACAGTTATCCAACAATACACAAATGATCAGGGGTTACAAATGAAGTCTTTGATATATGTAATAATCCAAAAATCAAGAAAAAAAAATTTGTTTTTAGGCGGTTTCATATATACTGCGTTTTAATTGTTAGCCATTAATATATTTGTTTTACTTTCTGAAACTTCTTTATTGTGCTAAAATTACAATCTGCTTTATTAGACAATAAGCAATTGTGATAAATGTTCTCATTCATACCATATTTACAATTCATCATTCACTCGTTCATTCATATAAATATAATAATGATTAGAAAAGATAATCCGGCTTAGGTTGATGAAAGATAGTTGTTTTCATCAAAATTATTATTGGACAACGTTTCGACATACCTATGTTTGCATGTTGCAGGTCGTAGTGTGATGAGATGTTATGGGATGATGCCTGTTTAAAATATTTTGGCAAACTAGGTTGGATTCCATAAGCCTAATGTTGTCCAGCTTTCTGATGTTTCACCACCCTAAGCGGACAAACTACCCAACGAACTTTATAAAAATTTCAAAAACTCCTAAATGTATCAAACAACGAAGATGGTTGGGAACAAAGATGCGGATAAGTTTAGGAATTGGAAATACGTGATACGGTTAACGAAAATCAACCCTCCTAATGTCATGTTGAACAGGGAAAGCATACATGTATACACAAACAGATTGAACGAAACAAAATCTGTACTTTTTATAAGTTTCATTTCTCGTACGTCTGTGAGTTTTACGATTCATTTAGAACGCTAACTTTTCACTATTTATTGCCTTAAAAAATGATTTTTGAAATGGAATGAATTTTTTTTATTCTTATAAAGTTGTACCATAGTAATAGCTGACCCCTGTTGTAGAATTCTACATGGGACGGTTTGTTGATTTTTAAGTATTAAAAACAAATCTCGAGAAGTCCACAGGTCGTGCAGACCTCTGGGGGCACCCCAGCCCATCTGTCGTACAGGACGATTCTTAAGACACGAGTTATCTGATGTGGACAAAAGCCATGAGCCCACGTAGCCCAGCCATGTATTCTATGAAGGGTATCCATTTTACCATATATGTTCAACGTTTTAAGAAAACCTGATCCAGGACTTCGATCCACTACCCGTGAGTGACTTAAGCCCGAGGGAAGAATATCTAAGCCAAGAACAATAGGACAGACTGTATACTGTATTCTCATGATAAAAAAAAAGTTGAGTTTCTAAGAATCGGCGCTCATTCGATTCCTACTTGGGAGGATTGAAATCATTTCTTAGAATTACTCTTGGCCTGCGTTCCAACTTAAGTCAGGATAAGATTTATGATAGCTCTGTACGCACATGATCGGAGTACTTAAGGATGTTTAAACCAGCTGTCGAATGTTAAGGGTAGTTTTTTTTTCTTGTGGTAGAATTTTTCATACTAAACAATCCATTTCATTTTACAATTACATGCAATGGTGCAAAGGCACATGGAATTTATATCTCTGTTAATCTTTAAAGCTAGTCACTTACCAACTTTAATTATTTTTATATAATTTTCTAGGGGATGGTGTATTGTTTATCACAACTGTTTCGAGATTTTATGTTTCTGGGTTGAAGTTGGCTATCAAGACCGTTTACGGGGTTTTTCTTTCGCCTGCAATTTCTTAAAATGAAACGTAATAATTTCGTTATTTTAAACAACGTATTTTTTTCGATGTAATTGATCACACGCTCTTCTAAGCCCTCCCTAATACGACGTTCCTCATCCCCCTAATATGACCTCTTTCTCCCTAATCTCAACTGTTTAGTCTACTATTCCATAACTACATCCATTTGTAAATCTTGGTTCTAAAAAAAATGTCGGTAGTCTTCGCGGATTTAAATATTTGATGTCAATCATATATAAAACCTCACAAACCAGCATGTTGAAGCCACATAGGTAGTAAAATAACAAATTTTTAAACAATTATTAAAAACTAGGATAAAAAACAATAAATAATATACATACTTATAAATATTGCCGATTGCTAATCTAGTTTAAAGTCTGTATTTAGCAATGTATAAACTATTTATTTTTTGTTAAGAAGAAAAATGTCTTTGCCGGAGAAGGCAAGAGAAATAAGAATAGATCCCTATTTTAGCTCACGAAGGACATTCAGTCGGGAGTATGGTCCACTCTTTGTTTTAGGTTATTTTAACTTTTCAGCCAATTTTTTTTGCTTTTTTAAAGCCTTGAAAAGTCCACAGATCACAGATCAAATGGATAGACAAATGCCTAGAAATTAAGGGTTTCAAAGCTTTTCTTCCCTAGGAGGGTGGTTAGCTACTAGATAAACAAGTCTCAAAGCTAAGACTCAGAATCAGACCGATGATTTAGAATATTTAACCAGAGAGTAAAATTTATTATAAATGAATAGGGAGAGGGGAAGTTGTGCGTGTTGCGTAAGGCATAAAAAGATGTTCCCTAAAGAGAGGCTAGTCCTCCACCTCCAGAGGAAGTGGGCAGACAATGGAGATTACCATAGGACCAATGTCATTCTACACCCGCCCATAATCTCAGCTTAGAGCGACACACATCTCAGAGACCCTCAATCTTCGGGCCGAATCAGCTTGTTTGTCGACGTACAATCTCTCTCACACCCTTCCATCCTGGCCTGAAGGGTACCAGATGACTATTACATCCGTAGATTTCGTTGTAGGAAAATACGCACTAGAAGGACTGAATCGCGATGATAACATAATACATTGGCATCCGTTTTAAGTAAATAATCCACTCAATCAGATAAATTTTTTTTTTTTTTTTTTTAATTTCAAAACCTCTTTATTAATATAGTTGCCAATGAACAAAAATTTTATTGGGTCACAATTTGCTCCTCGTTCTGCGATGCGCTGATGGATTCGAAGGAGGGCATAAATAAAATTTTCAGATTGAAGTAAAAAGTCAACACATACACAACACTAGGTGATGAGGCTCACCTTCAGCTTACAGCCCGGAAACTAAAAAAAAAGAAACTAAAACCTATACCTAGAACCTAAGACTAAAGCGTTCCAGCCGCGACAGCGTCCTGCCATCGATGGGGAAACGGAGCGGGGGTTATCGTGTTAAACACTGGGTTTGTCAAGTATTGCAGTGAGTCGAAAAATTTGATATGTCTACGTTGGATGAATTCATCCACCCTAGGCAGCTCAAATATCTCATGAAGCTCACTATTGCTCCGCTGCTCGAATGAAGTACCTCTGACCACTTTCATCAGTATACCGTTTTGGAATTGTTGGGTGTTTTTTAACTGTTGTATACGTCAGATAACGAAAAAGCGGTGCACCGTACAGCAGAGTAGGCCTGAGTATGCTCTTGTAGATCAACAGCTTGAGACGCAGTGATAGATTAGGGGAAGTCAATAAATGCGTAAGTTCGGTAAGACTTCGTGCGAGTATGCTTCAATAGTTACTAAAATGGAGGTTAAATTATTTATATTACTTTTTAAATTAGTATAGGCCATATGTTCCACGTTCCGGCCCAGAGGACCAAATGTTCCGACTAAGAAACTGTTGTTGCTGTGATTATTGATCGTTCCAGTTCAAACGAAAACATATGGTAGGATATATTAAATAATGTTACGGGCTCCAAAGATTTCAGTGACGAAACGCCATTTTGGTCTACCCATTAATAAAGAAACGACGTGCATATAACAAACGTATGATTTTTATATCTTAAATAAAATAGCTAGGTTTTTCTAATCTAAAAAGCTGAGCTAGGTTTTCAGATGCAAAAGCTACCAATTGGGCATATTAGTAGAAAATGAATTGCTAGAATGTCAACATTCTACACATGCTCACACAGAAAGAGCGAATATTACAACCAACTTATACTCGGTGAAAATAATTATAAACTATTACTAAGTTTCGTATTTAATCGATTTCCAGGAGAAAGTCATTGAAAAAACTATCTGTTTATTACTGTTTCAGCTTCTTTAAAAATCAATAATTCTGCCAGTAGAGAGTATCGCCGGGAAAGTGCCCAGTCCTATTCAGCTTTCTAAATCGTATACGACATAATTGTTATAGACACTGTGTTTATCCGATATTTATTCTAGTGTACTATAGTTCACTATACTTTAATATCTTATTTTCTTTATTTACAAAAAAAAACATTTTCATAACAAACGACATGTAATCTTCTTTTTTTTTTTTTTTAAATGAACTCAGGTTTGATGTACTACATATTTCTTATCAATGGTAAATGTCTTCATTATATTTCTACTACTTAACTTAACTATTTAACAATACTTAATGGTGATTTAAAAGGGGTTCTTTAAAATTATAATTGGTATAAATCCAGGAAATAAGTACGTAGCTCGTTAAAGTAATGGAATCAAAAGTTACATTTAATTGGGTAAATTAATTAGTAAGTATGCATTAACAAGCCTAATCTAAATTATTTTAAATATAAACTATACGTTGCATTTTATACCTAATGTGAGAAAGCACAAATGTAAAAAATATATTAATCAAAAAAGAATAACAGTTACTTTTTTTCTACAGACTGATGAACCTTGAAATCAAAATGCCACATAAAAAGTGAAAGCCGGTTTAAATCATTTAATGACTTCTGAGTAATTAAAATCCCCTCCTAAGCGACTAATTCCAGTTTAGCGTTGGCCAGTTGTGTGATACTATAGTACTCATTACCTGTTTTGAATAAAATCAGTAGTTGTTTATTTTTTATGTTCATACAATACACAAAAATATATAACTCACAATAAATTAGCTGGATTCTGTTCAATTTTATTCAGAAGGTGTGGACTGTTTTGAAAGATATGATTGACGACCTATTCAAACATTGTTAATTGCCTCGAGAAAGAGGGTCAGGGGTGTGGCCTTTAAAGCCGGCAATGGTAGTCGATTGTTCCAGCGTGAAAACTCCACGATCAACAGAGGGAATCGATACGTTTCATACACTGGTTAAATGTAAAAAGGTAATACATAAAATAAAACGTTTTACCGATCAACAAGGAATTGTCAATTCCATAGGATTTTTTCAAAAATCAGATACTCATGTAAAAATAAGACCAATGAACCTACAAATGTACGACTTAATAAATACATGTGGTACGACCGATATGGGGTTTCAACAAGATGGTCATACAGGCCAAGAAACAGTTCAAATACTGCATGGGACATTTCCAGGCCATGAACTCTCTCGTTTCGGTGATCAGATTGTGATCATGTGATTTAACACCTTTAGATTTATTTTTATGGGGTTATTTGACGTCAAAGCTGTATGTCAAGAAGTCCACATCCACCCGTGCACTAAAAGAGGAAATTCAACGCTGCATCAACCACAATTAGGCCAAATGGTCATGGAAAATTTCGACAAAAGAGTGCGTATGTCCCAGCAAAGTCGTGGAGGCCATTTGCCCGATGTGTTATTCCATAAATAAACCTATCCTATTGACTTTATAATTGAAAAAAAAAAATACTGAATACTGTGTTTTCTATTTAAATCAAATTTTGCGTTAATTCTGGGACACCCTTTATTTATTGCTAATTTAGTGGACTATTATTAACAATATTCATCAAAATCGCGTTCTTAACTTCGACGTAGACGCATAATACCTTGTGTGCTTATGATGCTGAAAATAGTATATAATTGAACTAAAATTATAAATTAATAAACGGCCCTGTTGTTCGATTTGGGCACTCAAATGGAAGAACCCTTAACCGGAGATAAGGAATTTGCTGCTTCGAATCCCGTAAAGGCCACTTTCTTTTTACTTGGGTAATAATTATAGATGTAACTGAAATCCTACAACTTTCCATACCATTTGACCCGTACAAGGACCATTGAGTATACAGAAAGTAAATACAGATTTCAGCGAAGTGATATATTTAGCTTTATCGCTAAGCGTTCATTGAGTGCCGCTGAATAAGCAGCTCGATAATACTGAGGCTATCAACCTGCTGTTTCAGAGATAAAGAACTCGATGAAAGGGCCCTATTGAGTTGCCAACAGCTGAGAGCTGGCTTAAATATAAACATCTACCAATGAATCACTCGACTCATTGGAAGCTGTAGTCAGATCAAACATTTAAATGACGGCGGTAACACGAGTCTGTATTCAAATGAACCCTAGCGAGGAAATTATTAACGAGTGCAGAAAGAGAAAAAAATTATTTATGACTATGTTTACTAGTTCATTCACCAATTAGTACGGGGGTGATGGTCTCAATGGTGTCAGCAACACTTTTGTTTGGACAAATACAAGTTGTTGTTTTTTTTGTACAGTTATTTTGATAATTGGCCAGGGATGAATTTAAATTTAAAAAATAAGACATTTTTTTGAAATATAACTTTGTTTGAATGATGAGGCTGTTTACATAGCTAAGTAATATGAATTAGTTTTGGTTGTACCTCGAGTTGCTTGAAAGATTTTTATTACGTTCCAATAATTAAAATTGTCTTTTATTAGTTATTTCAGAGTCAAACACGAGAAGGAGAATTGAGCTCCGACCTCGCCGGGGTATTAGTTATTTGGCAAATAACTATTAGTTATTTTACTGGGTTAGCAAGAAAGTGATTTCGGTTTACACTAGTAGATATCATTATGTTTGTTTCGTTATTATTTTGCCAATGTTAGAATTTTTTTCTTTTGAGATTTGGTAGACCGTTACCTTTAGGTTGCTATAGAAAGAAATACCGATTAATTTTGTATACTACTGTCAGTTTTAACATGGAGTGCAAAAATAAGCATTTTCTACACATTTTACTTTTTTATTTCATAAAGGCAAGAAAGCGGCTGAGGCTCACAAAGAGATGTGTGAAGTTTATGGTGTTGATTGTTTAACAGAACCCACGTCTCAGAACTGCTTTAAAAATTTCGTTCCGGAGATTTTTCACTAAAAGATGACCAACGTTCTGGTCGACCTTCTGAAGTTGATGATGACAAAATGAAAACTATAATTGAATCGAATCGTCATATAACTGTGCGAGAGTTCTATGAGCGCGGGATTATTAAGTTACCAGAAAGATGCCAAAAGGCCATTGAAGAGAATGGAAGATATTTGACTTAAATATTTGTATAAACAGTTTTAATCTTTAGTTCTCAGTGCCTTTTGGTGGATGGCTTAAATTGTATATGGTCAAAACAATAAAATGTATAATACTTTACACCAATATTTACAACATTTAAAATAATAGTGTACCTGGTGGTTTACCTGAGTCTGTCTGTAATAAGTCAAATTACCCAAAACAAATTCTGTGTCAATTGGTCTGCCCATTGTATAACTACATCCAAATCATGATCGGTTTCATTTCTGAGCCTGAAGATGTCTTCGTAGCCGAAAATGTTAGCTTAAAATTACAATCCTGAAATAACCAGGTTACAAAACAATAATCTTTATATAGTTCTGAATCTGCTTACACACATGGGATAAAAATTTTAGTTTTATTTTTTACTTAAAGCATTCACATCAAGGCTAGACAAATATTAAAAAGAATGCTACCTAACACATCTGTGTAAAACCTAAAATAAATCCGGTATAATGCATTTCATAAAAAAATAAGAACAAATGCTTGATTTTCTTTTTAAATATAAAAAGATTTAAAATGTTATATCCGTTTTGTAATATGTATTACTTTTTGGTTTCAAGATTGAAATTTAATAAATATTTTCCTCGATAACGCATCAATTGATAATACCAGGATTCAATTTAGTACTACTAGCTGGATCTAAACAAAAAAGTCCTTATGTAATTAATATTTAGTATATTATAAGATTTAACTTGGTCATGGAGAATATACTGGCAAAGAAACATTTGTTGGTCACGAAACAGTAATTCTTATATGGTCCTGAGCCTACTGACCCACAAGGGCAGCGGTGAACACGTACATTTCTATTCAGGTCGGTAACCGCATCATTGTTCGAAAGCCTCTCTCTTCTTTCTGCATCGCATTGACAAAAAAGTACAGGTACGCACCGAGGCACACTGAGGTGTAGTTAATATTTCGTGAGAGTGCCGCCTGTCCTCAGGTACGGAATCCCAACTCGGAGACATACTTAAGGTGAGAGAAGAATAAAACCATTCCATTACGACAGTCTGTTGTGCCTGGTTCGGAGCGGCGAGGGTTGAATGCTAAACGAGATAGACGTACTCTGGAATGCCAGCCGGGCTAAAGGTCCTGGAGGCAGGTGAAATCTGGGACCTCCTCCCAGCATCTACCTTCTACTATTCACTCGTCTGGTGCGTTCCCATTAGGTATTTTTGGCTAGTCTGAAAAAGGGGAGTTTTACTTTCGAAATGTTTGGGGGTGTCGTCTTACGTGTGTGTTTTCCACAGTATTGATATTACAAATTTCCAAATCCTTCTGAATTGAATACCGCTAATTATTCATTTGGTTGGAACATCTGAAATGGCATTTAATGAGCCAAATGAAAGGAAAAGCAAACTTTAAAGATATTATTAAATAACTTCCGTTAGATTCAATTCATTTCTCCCTGCGCCCAACAAGGTTTTTTTTTTTAATCCCTTGTTCAAAGAAACTATCAATAAATTCGAGAATTGAACATTTTACCTCGTTTTCATTTTGAAATATATTGTTTTTTAAAAATCCGCTGAACGCTCTGAAAGAATGTTTTGGCGATCACTCACATCATGTGACACTGGTCCATTTCTTTAGATAGCATGCCACAGCCATTGCGCCACTCATCCCTATAATCCTCCTCGGAGACTGAAACGCCAGTGGCCTCGTGACCTGCTATAAATGCGCACAGTGGGAGCCCTGGCAATGGCCAGTTTCTCCAATCATGTCCTGAGTGTCTGTGGCTCTCGCGCTCTTCGTCAGCCTCCACTGACTCATATCCGGTGACGCGGCTAACGGACGAACGTGTGGGACTTCCCAAGACTCCACTTCCCCTTTCGCATGCAAAGGAGGTGACAACCATGTGGAATTGGGAGGCCTCTGGGCTTTTTGTAAATATTTTATGAATGAGCGAGTGAATGATTGTAAATATGGTATGAATGAGAACATTTATCGCAATTACTTATTGCCTAGTAAGGCAGATTGTAATTTTAGCACAATAAAGAATATTATATATAAAAGATAGCATGAAGATCTTGTAAGAGAAAGTGGCTGAGGTTTAAGTGTTATGAAAGTACTCTACTTGCCTGATATTGATTGGCTTCAACTAAAGCCTTTAATTCATCATCATCGAGTCTTTTTTTCTGGCCATACATATATACATTTCTTTCATTCACTGTATCATCGCCAGAAACATTATTGATGACTCGAAAGCCTTCGGAAACATTATGTACAAGTCTAAATTCATATAACAATAGAACTCGTAATTACTCAGATCCCGTTTATAGTAAAAAATTACATAATTAATTGAGAAGTTGAACTGAAAGATATTGCGTGAGAATGAAAGAGAAATGTCTACAGATTAATTTAATACCCACGATGTTAGTGTTTGTAAACAAGAGCTGGAGTCTTACTTTAATGATTTCATCAAAATAAATAAATCTGGCATTTCATCCGTTCCAACCCGATACTTCCTGTGTATATGTTTTAGTTATAGCATCAATAGTGTTTAATAAATAACGTCCTATTTGTGTCTGCCCGCAAGTTATTTGTTTCTTATCCACGGGCGCTTTCAGAGCAATCTATGCTGACATTTTCAACTCCTCTGAATGTTTTTAATGGCCATTAGTAACTGCAGAAAACGCTTGTGAATAAAATACCTTGTGGATAGACAAAAATAGGATGTTATTTACTTAATCTAAACCACTACAAGAACAAACCCGTTTCAATAGTTTTATTTTTTGCCTCTAATTTAGCTATTCATAATATTCTATTTGTTTAAAAGCAATATGAGAAATAGTATTTTTGTCGAAAACAAACATGGACCTGCTGGCATTGTAGCTATTAGGGAGTGGAGTGGAGTGATTGGATACATTTTATTTAATCAGTTTATAAACATTTAAAAACATACAGATAACAATTAAATATGTCTAAGCTATGTTCAAGAAAAAAAGGTCGCTGATCCTTGAATCTACTAGTTAATAATGAATTATTAATACTTTATTTTAGAGATAGTGCAGCAAGACGATTTTTTAAGTGTTTTAAGTTTTCTGAAAGTTAATAATGGAATTTGGTTTTATTTGATAAGTGGGTGTGATTAACATCCGGGCTAACAGTAATCGAACAATTTGAAAGTGATTTGACGAATGAATAATTATTCATTGAACATCGTTAAATCACGAGCTGAGTTCGAGGAATTGAACTACATATGTTCCGGTGTTTTATTTTCATTTGAAAAGTGGTTTTCTTATATTGTTTATTGGTAATCGAGTTGTGCCATATTTTTCTATTCATAAAATAACATTTTTATCAAAGCTTTTCGATAGATTGATTTTCTGAGCATCATATTCTTTGATCAACAAACAGTAATTCATCAGTTTTCTAATTATACCTTCACAGGATAGACTTTATTCCTGTACAACTCAGAACTGAGGTTTGCTCGCTGATATCCATTCAATGCTATATCTCCTTGATTGTACGCTTGTTAGATTCATCGCAATTTTCTCGATTGCTGTGCCCTTGCTTTGCCAAATTGCAATGAGGATTGATGCAATCGATACCTATGCTGGAAATCCATTTATCTATTTCCGAGTTATAATTAATTAGTCATTAGATGACCTTCAATTATTTTTTTATGGGTACTTGTTACTTATAGAGTCCTTGGGGGCATCAATTAGACCTTTCATATGTTCTAGTCAAAATACAGCCACACAAAATTAATAACCATTTGGTTTATTATGGAGGTAGTAAAGAAGTTTTTATTATCGTTGAAAATACACCTTAATTTGCTTTTATATTTAGCATCATACTAATTAATTAATTACAATGCTTTTTATATAAATTCACGCTTTTTCTTTCTCTTGTCTTCGCGGGAATTTAATTTTGGGTTTGATTACTATATTTTTGTTCCCTTAAGGGAACAATGTTCCTATATTCATGAACATATTTTAGCTTCGTTTGTTTGTCTTTAATTGGTAATAATATAAGCTTTCTATATAATCTTTTTTCGTTTTTCATTTTATTTGTAGTGGGATTGTAATGCCTTTACCCAATCATGCCATTAGAACTTCTAATCTCTTATCTCTTGTCACGATATTTGATTTAGTTATGGTATTTGTAAAGTTATTGTACCATTCTCATTTATTTTTTGATTAATTAAGAGGCCAGGCCTATATTAACACATGGTTCTTGGTTTATTGCAGGCCGCACAAGTTGATTAGTCAAAATCCCTTGTGCCATTACAAGATGGATTTAAATCCGCACTAAAAAATCACATTATCCATTAAGAAAAGAACTATTGTTGTCCGTTCGTTGACTAGTTTGCGAACAATATCATAACAACAACATCACAACAACAATATCACAGGATGAAAATTCCCTCCTTACCTAGGAAGTGCTTGTGTCAGTAGTTTGATGGTAATTTATCAATACTCTGTTGACTTTGAGTTCCAAGTGCCATTTTGAATTTTAAAAAATTTCTTAGCCTTTTAAAAAATGTGTAAGTAAAATTTACATTTTTAAACTATTGTGTATATATTTACACTTTTGGGTACCCGTCGGGCTGACTTGGAAATGTTGTTTTTCATAAATATCCCATTAAATATGGAAATATTGGAATGGAGTCAGAGAAACTTAACTTAAGGGATAGTGTCTCAATGTCTATTTCATTTTTAAAGACTTTCACCACAGTGTATACGCTGTTATGTACTGTCTGACGTTTACTACTTATTGAATGTGCATACTCAACCCGATGTCGTGTTCTCTTCAATAGACCCACCGTGCAATTCATCGTCGCGGTTCTTGTGAGCTTACCACCGAGGATATAATTAAACATTATGCCTTGATGACTGAGTGCGGAACCTGTGCTGTTAAACATTACACAACGTATGGACACCTACGTACCTCCGAGCAACATGATATTGGAACCTGTTTTACTTGAAGCACGCCTTCACACTCTGGCCTACGCTGTACCCGTCCCAAATTATCCATTTCTCCAAGCATCAGTCCATATCTCATTAATGGCCATGATATTTTTTTGTAATAATAAGCTGCGCCTGGTGGTTATAAAAATAGAACTGCTATTTTATTCTTTTATTCATCGAGGGAATAGAATGTTGCTGGTCTATTCATCGAATTGCGACTCACTTGTAATGAGCACAAGGTTTTGCGCTCAGTTATATCCGTTAGGCCTAGCGATTGCTTCGCGTGCTATTCTTGTTTAGTTTTTTTCTCTCCAGTGGTCATCGTTATTCAGCTTTGTCATTAAGAATATGCAGGGGCCAGTTTGTTCCATTTTTATTTTCAGTGCATGTTAGGAGTCAATGTATGGATTGCCGTCTTAAGTAACCCTTCATGGTGGGATTCAAACCCCAGGCGTTGTGGGTTGTGGGAGAAGCAGACATGGGAGATAGACTTAAAAAAATTGTTAGGATAGTAAAGAGGTTTTCCATATCCGTACAGTCCATAGAAACAGTGGTTCTATATCCGTACAGTCCATACAAACAGTAGTTCTATATCCGTACAGTCCATACAAACAGTAGTTCTATATCCGTACAGTCCATACAAACAGTAGTTCTATATCCGTACAGGCCATACAAACAGTAGTTCTATATCCGTACAGGCCATACAAACAGTAGTTCTATATCCGTACAGTCCATACAAACAGTTGTTCCATATCCGAATCACTAGAGCTAATTAACCCTAGAATGTAAAAAGAGGCCCAATTGTCCATTTATCAACAAATGTTTAAATATCAGTCAGTATTAGGGTTATACCTAACCCGCCAAAGGCTATTTTAATCTGTATTTGTAAATTATAAAAAGGAATAATACTACAGGTAGAATTCAATACTACATAGAAGCAAAATTCCTAACAAAGACAGAACCGAAGAAGAATCGCTGACTTCACGACTGGTCAGTTAGTTAAAAGAGTCGCGACTAACATCGCCCTTAATTTTATTACAGACATTTGTCGACCTGGAAAAAAGCGTTCTGCTTTTTAAAATGATTCATCACGGTTTCGTAATATTGTGTCAGCTCAGTCCCACATATGGTATATTGCAAGACCGTACGTTCGTACATAGTAAGATCCTTACTTCTGAAAAACGTCCGGTTTTAATGACTGGAATGAGATAAAAATCCTTACCCGACTTCTTGAATAAAATACAAAATTGGATTTTTCAGTATTTTCGACTGAATCCTTATGGAGTCTTCACCAACGTCTTTTATCTTAGATGCCTTGAATCTTAAGGAAGTATCTGAGAACCTCATTCTGATTTCTGATTTTTATACCACTCTTAAAATTTAAAATGTTCTTAAACTTTTCATTTTTCACCCCTTTGTTTATTAAATACAAGATTATCAAATATCATTGATTAAACTTCTTTAAGATTTCTAAAGTCACTTACAATTCTTATCCGATTGTATAAAATATGGAATGGCATGACATTTTGTGAACTGAGGAATTTCGTCGAACCTTATCTGTGAGTCATATTGTTTTCATTGGCTGGTTGCCGAGACTTGATTCGAAATAGTGTGTTTTTGGCAGTCTGTCTGGACCATGAAGAACTCTTTAACGATTTCAAGGCTTTTCGGAGCCCCTTTGTCATCTGAATAGTATGCCAGAGATAATTGAGGGAAAGTCCAAAATAAAATAGCCTAATTTTCTTTGAATTCAAGAGTGAGGTAATGTGATACTGTCAATGCATTAATGCTTCCTTGTATTCTCTTGTATGGTTTCGTCACCAACAAATGATGTCTCCATGATTTCCTGGTCTCGAGTCCCGCGATAAGAGGTTAAAACGTAGCTATATAGTTATACTGTTAATCGATAGTTATATAGTTATACTGTTAATCGATAGTTATATAGTTATACTGTTAATCGATAGTTATATAGTTATACTGTTAATCGATAGTTATATAGTTATACTGTTAATCGATAGTTATATAGATGATGCAACAGTGGTTTATTTTTTCCTGCATGAAAGTTGATACAACTTTTCGTCATCGTTACTACTTTGAGAATAAAACTTCTACTGTAATGATGTAACAAATATGACTGTACTAAAGAATATCATTTGAAAATTATTCAAAGTATTGAGACTGAGTTTTATGAGATTATTATACTACATATATAACTTCTCTAAGTGACACACGATATAACGTTGTATCAAATGTTCTGTGATATTGTTCTGTATAAAAGAAATTGAAGGTACAGAGCCGGCTAGATGCTAGTCACAGTTAGGTAAGAGCAACTCCAAATTACCCTGGCAGTCGTGTTCCCGTTGTTCCTTTTTTACCAGCGGCAATCACTGCCTTATGCCAGACAGCCGTCTCCGGTCAAAACAAGCCGACCTCTAAATCTTGCAGCTATTGCGTCACAATATATTACATATTTTTCAAAAGTTATGCAAATCCCCCCCCCCCCCCCTTCGTAAAAATAAAAATAATGATCACGATCAAAACTCTGTGAACATGGCCAAACGATTTTCGTAAATGCACTTAATTTTCTCCTTTTCCATTAGTGGATTTAGAGAGTATATACAGCGGGGAAGAAAGAACCATTACGAGTGAGTAATGTTTTAAATAAAGTCAATGCAAAGCACGTCGGGCAATTTGTGAAACCAGGATACGGGTAAACAATGCTTTCTGGTCACAGGAAGTGAATTTCCGTTTTCGATTTCCGGCTACTCTACGGCTCATGCGCGTAGTCCTGTGTTTCACCTAATGATACTACTTTTTTTCTCATCTTTGAACTTATTCAAATGGTGTTATTCGTGAGTCTGAAGGTCCATTCATATTTGCTGGCCACTGAAGTCCTTTTGTCATGCAATAGAGAATCACAAGTTAGCATGCATTGCCAAATATTCTGAAACGTTATCTATTCGTGTTTTTTTTTTCTTGTAGCATGACTAGAACAAATGACGTACTCTCTCAAATAGGTCATGTTCAGAAGAACATATATTTTGTTTGAAAGTACACAACTTTGAATTTCCCCAAACCTATTTTGCTCGGCCACATAAAATCGCCAAAAAACCTTCACCCGGCAACTTTTCTTAAATACTAATTTTTATTACATGGTTACCCAGTCTTCAGCATATTCGTGAGATTGGTGTTATTTTAATTGCATTTAATTCCATCCAGTGTACCATGAAAACGTTACTGATTAGGTTACAGTTATTAATTAATCTTTTCATTGATATTTGATTGACCTGCTACCCAGGTATGTCACCATCAACTTAAGGCCTTTTTACACGAATAAGAATTTTGATTGAAAACTTTAAACAGACTCACTTGATAAAAAAACTTAATCGTGTAAAAGTGCTTAGATAAGTTTTTTGATCAAAATATGTTGGACATTTTTTATCAAGGAGCAGCACTCCTCGCGTCGCCCAAATATACTAGTCTAGTAGACAGGTAGGCTGTCTATGATCTGCAGCTACACTTAGCAGCCTAATTGAAAATAAGCCTCCTGAGCTACGAGGGTGGTCTGAAAATTTTCCGACCTAACAAAGATACAAGACTTTTTTTTTATTTTTCAACATAGTCTTCTTGTAACTCTACACACTTCTCCCAGCGATGCTCCCGTCTCTGTAGCCCGTCCAAATAGTACTCGCCGTTTTTCTCTGCAAAATAATCGTTCACGAAGGTGATTGCCTCTTCATTTGACGAAAATCTCTGTCCTCCGAGCGCAATTTTTAGATGAGGGAACAAACAGAAGTCGCTTGGGGCTAGATCTGGTGAGTAAGGTGGATGGTCAAGCAGTTCAAACCGTAATTCTTGTATTTTCGACATGGCAACCGCTGAGGTGTGAGACGGTGCGTTGTCTTGGTGAAACAGGATTTTCTTTTTCTGCAAATGTGGCCGTTTTTCCGCAAGTTCTTCCTTCAGCGTGTCAAGTAATGATGCGTAGTATGCTCCTGTAATGGTTTTTCCTTTTTGAAGATAATCGATGAAAATTACTCCATGACTATCCCAAAAAACAGTCGCCATCACTTTCCGAGCCGAAAAAACAGTTTTTGCTTTTTTTGGAGCCGGTTCCCCCTTTGCAGTCCACTGTTTGGACTGTATTTTTGTTTCGGGCGTATAATGGTGTATCCAAGTTTCATCCACAGTAATTAATCGGCCCCAAAACATGGATTTATTGCGCCTAAACAGCGCTAACAGAGCGTTGGAAGTGTTCATTCGAATACGTTTTTGGTCTAACGTGAGTAAACGCGGCACCCAACGCGCGGACAGCTTTCTCATCTCTAAAAGTTGATTTAATATGTGACAAACACGTTCTTTTGACATGTTCATAACCTCTGCTATCTCTCTCACTTTAATTCGGCGGTCGTCTAGCACCATTTGGTGAACTTTGGCGATGTTTTCGTCGGTAGTTGCAGTTTTTAGACGTCCCGAACGTTCATCGTCTCCCAAGCTCTTACGACCACGTTTAAATTCAGCTGCCCAAAATTTCACTGTGATAAATAATGGTGCAGAGTCCCCATACACCGAATCCAACTCATCTTTGATTTGCGTAGGCGTATTGCCTTTCAAAAACTAATATTTAATGACAGCTCGATACTCGATTTTGTCCATTTTCATAAAAACACTCAAACGACTGTTACACAACAACTGCGCGTCCAAAATGGCTGAAACTTCGGTGAGTAACTATCAACAGATGAACAACGAAATTCACTAGCTTTTATTTACGACTGCTGCTATCTTCATGTTAAGGTCGGAAACTTTTCAGACCACCCTCGTATGAAATACCTAACACTGGTCAAAATTTCAACTTGATGTGAATAGGCTTTGACCGCAAAAGGCGACCAATATCGCAGGATCAATAACGGGTACAAATTTATTTGTATTTAGCCAAATCCCATCTCCCTTCAAGTTCTTTATTAATGAATCTACTTATCATTTCTGCTGCAATCAATATGTTACGCTTAGCCTGCCCTCATTTCGGTGGAGGTATTGTTTAATTTCCCGGGCTGTTGCAACGAAAATCCCACCATTCCCTATGGAGGGAGAGGACCTGGGAAATCGCTCTGTGTCAATAACTCGTAGTATTGAGCTGGCCGTTGTGTACCGAAGGATTATCTCGTTTAGGCGATTCTGTATCATGCTGGTACGTATGTCTCAAATATTTCACAGGAGAACGTTTCCTCTCGAGATTATATTGCTTAGAATCTTTTGGAACGTTGAATCTTTATCAAGATGTTCCGTCGTGAAACTTTTGATCGCAATATGAAATCAAAATCAGATCGTTGATTCTTCCTATAGGACCGACGACAATAGCCGGGTCTGTCAAAAGATTGTATTTGCATCAGTTTTTCCTCGGATTGCTATTGTATCCTTGAATGTGAAATCGGCCCGAATAGCAGAATCGGGTGATTATTTCTTTTTTTATTCACGACTTGTTACAACTTAAGTCGTGACCCAAAAAGCTTTCTCGCCATTTTTCCCTTATCGTCCGGTCTTGCTGTTCCCCTGCCGCTTGCTTACATTCTTTTCGTACATCTGTCATCTGTGTTTTCAATGTGTTCGTCTGCTTTGTTGTCTAATCACTATCGCCTGTCCTTCTGTAAAAAAAACTTACGAGTCCCTAACACTTCAAGTTTTTAGTAGATAGGAGCTGTTTAAGCTTACCAATAAATACTCAAAAACTTCCGTTTTGGGTTTGATATCATCTGATTTTCATGGGAAAGCTAACATCCTTTGGAGTATAGTTGTGATCTAATCCTTGTCCATTTTATTTATTCCACTTGTCCGGTCAATGCTAACCTTCGTTTGAAGTCTTAAGACTGTTTGTTAGATTTTTGGGAGTTATTTCGGTGCAATACCCTCCGGTCGTCAACACCGAGGTATAAGTAAAGAACTATTGACTAGTACTAAATACATCAATATTAAAAATAGATCGCAAGTTTGCAGTTGACCTTTTCATCAAACTAGTCATGGACTCATTTCGAACCAAAAGTTTTTGTAATTATTTTCGTTTGTTGAATAATGGATATATACTAGTAAAATTTATAAATCGTAATCAGGCTCAAATATTATGCCTGATTGTATGAAATAATATTGAATAAGGTATAATATATGCCCGAGAGAGTTAAGGTTCCTTTTTTCGAAAAGTTTTGCCAAATTTTCTTGAAACTCTTGATTCTGTCTTCCACCTTGGACGATCTATTCTTCTACCTTCCGAAGCTCCCAATCTAGGGTTCGTCTCAAAAGAATTCATCTCGGGAAGTGGGGCAAAATACATGCTTAGGTAAATTCCCTTACTACGCTACGTACGTGGTTCTTAGTGCTCAGAGAATTACTCTTCTTTTGTTTTGTTTTTTATTCTCTTCGAAGGATGTGTTACAACGAGTAAAGTGTTCTTATTAAATGCTGGCGCAGTTTCGACATATCCTCAATCGTGAGAATGTAGCGTTCAATTATTCCATGCAAGCAATTATTTACACTAATTATGTACATGCAATATTCTTGCAACTCCGCTTCTATGGCTTATTTGATGAGTGTTTCCTACGTTACCTCCTTAATCATGCCAAAGATATTGCAACTGCTTGGTCTGAACTCCGTATATCTCCTCTATAGCATTCGTCCATTTTTTTTATTATGCGTTACTAAAAAAAGTATCTACCACTTGTTCTGGAGTGAATGTTGACAGTTAGAATACTTGAATTGATGCTGCTAATTGTTTAAAGTACGTCAGGAAATATTTCATTGCTAATATCTAAACTTATTATAAAAAAGAGAACTAACTAACATTCTCCGACTTAAATAAGCTACATAAACAAAATTGGTTACTGCTGGGTATTGGTGTTGTTTTTTTTTAAGTGTCATTATTTACTAATTGTTATGCTTTAGTCATCTTTTGGAGCCTTGCCTACAAATATCTGAAGGATCAATGAAATCTTCCTTTCTATACAAATTATCATGATTGTTATTGTATTGCTTGTTTGGCTTAGGAACGGACCAATTTACCTGATGGTTACCTTGATGTTAAATACGTCATTACCTAAGTGAGGACTACTGAAGAATATACAACGAACAATAACAAATTTATTGCCTGGAACTATCAGTAATAAATTATGCAAATGCTTTCAGAGGAATTACTGTTATTTCCATTTAATTTATCAGCTATATCATAATAATACTGTAAATAAATTGACATTTACTGCAGTCAGCTTTTCTAAACCCACTGGAGGTATTACCAACATAACAGTGTTGATACCAAAACACAAGTTTTTGCATTAATGGTTTTCATAATTTTCAATCTTATAAGTAGGGTTATTACTCTCTTAAATAACACATAAGCAATTTATTTTAAATGTTTTTCTTTAAATATTCATTCTTAATATACCTTACATTCTTGAACTCATCCCTTCCAAGTTCATGAAATTCCATAGTAACCTATCCAGCCTCGGCTGGCTCGTATCCGGGGGTGCGGCTGACGGAGGAGCGTGGGGGACTTTTCAAGTCTCCGCTTCCTCTTTCGCATGCAAGGAAGGTGACAACCACGTGGATTTGGGAGGTCTCTGGGCTGTTTATAAATACTGTATAAATAAGCGAGTGAATGAAAATTGTAAATATGGTATGAATGAGATCATTTATCACAATTACTTATTCCCCAATGAGGCAGATTGTAATTTTAACATAGTAAAGCTGATTATATATGAAAAATATTCATTGATGCTTCAAGGTGACAAAATTTAATATTTAATTTTTATTTATTCTGTTTCAGGTGAGTTACTATCTCTTAACGAAGGATAACATTTCATTTTATCAAAAGGAGCGTAAGTCAAAATCTAACCTAAGCTTTGTTGTCACGATTGAGGCCGACTATCTTTTTATTCGTTGAAAAGTGTGAAACATTTAGATTAGTTTTTCCCTACCATTTTATGCTTGTTTTTTTTTTTATCACGAATATTTAATCCAGAAAATAATTAAAATATGTCATCGTAGAATAATTATTGGCGCAGTTTCTTTTTTACAACCCTATTCGTTCTTGATCAGAGTATGGTGGAATGGATGGCCTTTTTTGATCATTTTTATTTAGGGGGGGGGTGGATGCGAATGAGTTCCCCAAAGAAAAAATTACTGGCAAGGTCTGACTCGAACCCTCCCCGAATATCGTTGTTATCGTATGATAATATTTTTCTTTAACTAATCACTTTTCTGTTATTAAACCCGCAGCCGAGAACTTGTAGTAGAGTAACCGCTAATATTTGTTTAGTGAATTTTTTATCTATTTAAATTTAATTGTGTGATATACGTTGTTTATTTTTTACTTTGTATTTAAACAAATTCGGGTATATTTTATTTCATTTGAGGGATACCTTTGCTCCCCGATGTATTGGTTCTGCTTTGTCTGCTTGGCCAGAGTTGTATTTTGTGCATTGTAGCTATTCATAAGGGGGCATGGTCAAATAATAAAGGTTTTGCTGTGTTTTATTTATGAAGGAGCTCTACCAACTGGGTAGCGCACTTTCAAGATAACAGCCCTGAAAAGTGAATTTGTAAAAACCATATCACATGTCCTAATCATGAAACTGCAAAATACGTTTAGTTAAATCCAAAGTTGTGTCCTTTCAAACCAGAATATATGTTCTTTTGAATATTATATATTTGAGAGTACTTTGTCCTTGGTAGGTGCAGGTCGTTGGCTGCTTTGGTTAAATTTGTTTAAACACAAAGTAAAAAACAAAAACGTTTAACACACAATTAAATTTAAAGAGATAAAAAATTCAATGAATAAATATTAACGGTTACTCTATTACTAAGTTCGCAGCTATGGGTTTAATAACAGATAAGTAGCTCAGTGACCCGTACTAGATATAGCTGAGTTCGAGTCTCGATTATTGCTAGTAATTTATTTTCTGGCTTTTAATTATTAGTAAGTATAATTAATAGTATGACCAACACCACAATAACAGTTTCTTTATATATATATTTTTTGTAAATTATCTTTCTACAAAAATACGCTGGTCGATAAAAAGTCTACCAATAAACTAAAATTATCAAGTTGTTTATTTAAAGCTTGGTGCCTTATTGCGCAAAACATCAAACATCAGTTTATTAAAAGCATGTCTAACCCTGACGATCAATCTAGCCGTCCCGGCTTTGACATGCCCGCGTCAGTGCTCGATGATGCCTTGAAGAGGGACTGACGTTCTTGGTATCCAACTTTTCAATTCAAGGGCTAGAAAGGGGAGCCGATCGGATGGAAGACGTCACGGTGATGAAGCGCGGGTACTTAAAACCTGAAGTGTCCGTACCGACCGACTATCAATTTTCAAATCTAGGTTGCCCCACTTAAAGCGCACTGGTTCCCTTGATGCTCCAAAGATGCTGCTTTCCTATACTCACTTAATTGCAACAATAGTCTCGTCCGAACGTAGAATTATTTCACTTATCATTTACAAAGTTATCTTTCATAAAATATAATTCAATAAATAGTTGGTGATTGAAGATACAATATGATGCCTTGTAGGTGATATCCACAGTATGAGTAACGAATCTAAATCTCATGCCCTCCATTTGGCAACTGTATTGGTTCTGGACCAGAAGAAAATCATGTTATGGCTTAATTGCTAGTATTCTAAGTAAGTTATTATGAGAGTGAGTCTCGTGTTAAGCTCTTTGATAAAGTATTCAGTTGGCTAACATTTTATTTATTCCTGTTATTGGCGCTAAGCATTAGCAAATCCATTCACTCATTTAATTTACATGGTCAATTTGTAGAAATTATTCCAAGCTAGTCAAGCTAGCAAAACAATCATCTATAATATCAGCTAATAATAGTCTGGTAATTGATCTATAAATGCCCGATAATTATTTTTTATTGGGCCGCTCTTATTCGGAAGTCTGGAACTTTTGATCAGGACATGATTAGAGAAACTGGCCATTGCCAGGACTCCCACTGTCACTTATTTATAGCAGGTCACGAGGCCACTGCCGTTTTAGTCTCCGAAGATAATTATAGGGATGAGTATTGCAGTGCAAAGACTGTGCTAGGGATTTAGGGTGGTTGGATAGGTTACTATGGAATTTTATGAACTTGGAAGGGATGAGTTCAAGAATGTAGGGTATATTCAGATCATTATGAAGGGTTTTGTTGCTGACGTGATAAGGGCCATTTACTATTGTTCTCAGGACTTTTGATTGATAGGATTGGATGCGCATGATGTTTGAATTTTTTGCTGTCCCCCATAGTATGTCCAGATTGGCTTAAGTATAACTTTGTAGATTAGTAGTTTATTTTCTATTGAGAGATGGGATGTCCTCCGAAGTAGTCCGTACAGTTGTCTAAAGCGTCTGTTTAGTTCTTGTCTTTTTAGCCTCGTGTGTGGGTTCCATGTCAGTCTTTTGTTGAGATAGAAGCCTAAGTACCGTGCTAACTCGGATACAGGGAGAGGAATAGAATTAAAATAAACTAGTGGACAAGACTTGCGACAGAGGGTGAAAGTAATGTGGGAACATTTTGCTTCATTAACTTTGATTCGCCATTGGTTGCACCAATACTCGATCTCATCAAGGTGTTTTTGAAGGTTTTGGAATGCTATATCAGGGTCTGGATGGGTTGACAGGACTGCAGTGTCATCTGCAAATGTTGCCAAGAAGGTATTGTGGGTAGAGGGGACATCAGCGGCGTATAGGTTATAGAGGATGGGACCCAGGACGCTGCCCTGTGGAACTCCTGCATTTATGGGATAGTAGTTAGAATATTCTAAACCACAGCGGACTTGGAAGAAGCGGTTTGAAAGGTAGGATTGTAGGATTAGGGTGCGGTAAATATCCTTTGAGCTTGTAAAGCAAACCTGCGTGCCAGACCCTGTCAAGAGCTTAAGCTATTGGAACTTCCGTGAAAAATTTTACGCCTCTAGCTCAAATAGAGGCTACGGAATAGTTGCGAATACGATGCAGCTAAAACAACTTTGTACCAAATTCCCCCAGTTTCAACAAATGTAAGAGGATTGTACTCAACGTAATCGGAATTATGTTTTTAAGTTATAAACTAGAATCTACTTTGGTATTCCATGGTCTAAACACAGATTTCCTAAGTTCAACCCAAGCCATAATGCAAACTGGGAAACCTCCCAAATTTTAAGCTCCTGTGAGTAATTATAATCATTCTTAACTTTTACTTACTAATGATGTAACAATTTCCTGGGGAGGGGGCACTAAGTTTGGATGGTGTTTACATGAGAATTACGTTTGTAATAATGTGCTTTTTAGGCGCAAATGTTGTTTTAATGGCTCTGTTAGAACAAAATAAAGTTGATTTGATAAACTTAAACTGTGATATATTCGTAATAATAATTGTTGATTATGGTTATCTTAATAAATCTCAATAATTATTGGGGAATCAAAGAAAAAGTGATGTGACGCCTTAGATTACAACCACCAGCACTTGCTGATTCCCTTCCAGGCGCCCTTATAATTGCCTATTCCAGTCGTCTCTCTGCCGATATTTACTATTTCTTGGCTGTGCTGCAAATTGTTCTATTTTACCAATCATTATTTTAGTAAAATAAACGATTTTTATTGCTTGATTACATACATAGAGAAAACTCCAAATGACGTCAATAAATAAAATAAATGAGTAAACGGGACCGAAGTCATTATTACATTCCATTTCTATTTAACCTTTTTATTAATGTTGATATTTCTTCTGGAAGCGTTAACTAGCATAAAATGTTTGCCATAAACTTACAGTTATCATCTTCGTTTGAGGGTTTTGATCAATGCCGTTCCTTTTAATTGTATACTAATATCCGAATAATGAGATCAAGTAATATCTCTTCAAACAGCTGTGAGCGATAAACTCAAATACATTCGGTTAAATGGGATCCTTGATATCTGCTAACAGTCAGTGAAGATTCTAACTGTGAGCGTTGTTTTTTTCTGTTTGCTGATCATTTGGCAAAAACGGCTCTTTTATAATATTCTTCTAATTGGCGCAATCATAGATACATAAAAATCGTCAATGGTTCTCGTTTTCTGAACGGTTATCGCTTGATGCTTTTGTGTCATTCCGATGACCGGTGTGAAAAAAGTCATGCTGACGCCGCTCCGAGAATCGGAACACTCGCAGATGGATTAGATATGCAGCACGTGTGACTGGAGTACCCTCCAAACAAAACCTTAACGGAAGATCTGAGGCGATTTAGGAGGACGGGTTACCGCTCAGAAATGGTCTAATCTGCTCTTTTAAGTGCGGCAAAGCGAAGGGTGCGACCGGTTTCTGGTTTCATTTGTCTCATAAAGTCTCTTTTGCACCGTCGGACAACTATCGAGGAATGTAACAAAAGGGGTGGCTTGATGGAACTGGATGGGGTCAGCTCTTTATGCCGACTCTTGGCGAGTATTTCATAAAGTTCTACTTCTTTTATGTAAATGTAAATAATTTTTTTTTTCACTGAAGAAAAAATTTGAATAATCAATAAATATAATTTGAGCGGCTCTCACATGATGTAGTGATGAGGGCCTGGGTTCAAATGTCTCGATAGACAGATATTTATTCCACTTGCGAATCCGTACGATACCCCTACAGTATAGAACACGAAAAATCTTTATTGTGCTAAAATCACAATTTTATAGGCCAATAAGTAATTGCGATCAATGTTCTATTGATCCAGCCATTCCCTGGCTCATTGAACAAGTATTTACAAATCCACATGGTTGTCACTTCCCTCGCATGCGAAAATAGAAGCGGAGTCTTGGGAAGTCCCACACGTTGCTCCGTCAGCCTCGTCACTGCATACAAGCCAATGGCGGCTGCCCAAGAGCGTGAGAGCCACAGACGCTCAGGACATGATTGTAGAATCTGGCCATTGCCAGGACTCCCACGTATTGGTAGCAGGTCACGAGGCCAATGCCGCTTATATCTCCTAGAAGAATTATAGGGCTGTGTGGCGCAATGTAATGATTAATAGGGGGTTAGGGTGGTTGGATAGGTTTCGACGGAATTGCATGAACTTGGAAGGTATGAGTTCAAGAATGTAGGCTGTTTCGTAAATATAGGTCGTCCAACACTGGAATGTAGCTTTTTCGTTGGACATTTTCGGATGTCTTAGCCGCACCGTGACCAATTTTGAAAGTAAAACAAAAAACATAACTGCCACGCCACTAGTAGGCCGGGAGCGAAGGGACAAAACAGAGTATGACACGGAACATCCTAGCCTAATTTCGTGGTAGATCTCCCTCGCGAAAATCTTACCTGCAAAAAATTTACCGCGGGTTCTTTAGCTCTGTCGTGCCACTAATCTTGGACATCATCATTTTTCTTCATGAGATATTGTATTTTTTTTTTTTTTCTACGTTGAATGACAAATTGGACGTCTTTAGCCATTTTCCCATAAGCGCGTTTGTTATATTGTGTTGTTAACTCGCTGTTGGGTTCTTATCATTCAAAATAAAATAGATGTAATCAGGTAACTACTACGGATAAATTAAGAGATTTATATCATAGCTTGGTTGGTTTTTTACAAACGGTACCTTTAAATTGTAACTTGAATATGATAAATACCATAATTTAATAATACGTGTTTTGTTTTTATTCAAGCTTTTAGCATATTGCAGAAAAGTACAAGCCATTATTTTTCAATAGTATGGTTCTTGTAGTTTATTGTTTTATCAACCACTCATTTAATCAACTTTGTAGCTGTTTATTAGCCTGAGTTTTTCATAAATACTAAAATAATTTGTTAGGACATCTAATAACTCGGTTTACCCACTTTCGCGTTTTTCCTACTTCCGGTTATTATTTGACGTTTAGTCACAGTCTAGAAACCTTTAGGAGTCAGTCAATAATAATATTGTCTAATTTCATTATTTCGTTTGGCGGTAAAATGGAGGAAACCGTGCCAATTTAGAAAACCTGGTTTTTATTTTGCATTTTCTCGGATTAGACAGAAATGGCTGGCATTCGACAATTGCGCTTGTATTTATTATATCTAGTAACTTATGAGTTTAAGTTTAAATTAATTTCGAAAAGATAGGGAGTTCTATCAATTTGGGGTGATCTATTGGAATTTGACCCCCCCTTCTGTTTTTTGCTTATTTTTTTCATGATTAAAAATCGGCTTCAATTTAAACGAATAACCACTGTTACCTCGTATCCCCTCCCGATATTTTGCCTATAATATTATCAGTCTGTATTATATATATTATTTTATAAGTAATTATTATTATTTATACGGACCCCGTACAATCCGTTTTGTTTTCGTGGTTCTCCTACGCCAGGAGTGGCCAACGCAAATGATCTTTCTGGCAACTTTAGAAATGCATCATAACTCTATGGGCCACATATAAAATTATCCCCATATTAGATTTAGATCCACTGTAGACATTTTTTTTGGAGTGAAACATTGAAACATAATGAGTTATTATTAATTTGTTTACTATTATTCTTACATGTAAACATAGATAATATAATAACAATGAAGAAATATATAACACTAAAAAAGAAACATAAAAAATATATAAATATAAATGAAATTTCGACAGTTAATTTTTGAATATATGGATGCACAAATAATGTATTTTTTTAAATACATTGGTTATCACTACTTTGGCCATTATAAAATAAATATATTTTGTAAAAGACAATAGGTTGTATTTTAGTTCAATTTGTTATTTATCTTTTTTTATTATATAGGAACGCTAGATGAAAACAAGGGATAAAGTAAAAAAACTGAAAAAAATTGCATATAACATTTAAAATTAAGTATAGAAATAAACCTGAAACCACTAAGGGAAAATTCAGATATCTTTTCTGCTCTTTATGTTAGTTGTAAACATTTTCAGAATGTGTCATCATTTATGGTTTGAGAACTAAGATATTCTTCCATGGCTCAGAACCATCGTTTCTGCTTGAAGTTTTTAAAATATCAAGTCAATAGAACAATTCGAACCAGCTGCTATTTTATCAGTAAGGGCAGAATTAGTCAAAATCCGTAAGGGAATTCGTAGGAATAGGTCCACCGTAATGACTGCAAAATAGGGGTTGACCATTTTATATACATTTTATATTTTACATGGGGGAAGAGGATTTTATATTTTAGTTTTAATTTACACGAATTATTAGCTTCTCTTCAACACTTTTTTATTTGCTTGCGCTTTTGAAAGCCAACGCCTCTCGTCCTCAGACAATTAATTTTACAATAAAACTGTTAACATTTAAGAAATTATTATATAAATATATTTATTACAAAATTCATCAAATAAAAGGGTTATAATATAATCAAGGAATGCAATTTCTTATGCGTAAAATTTCTCAAAAATTTCACCAGTTATAAATGTTATAAACAAAAGTCAAGTGACATATACCGCTAAATAACAACCTAAGGAGGTGGGAATTATTTAATACTACCTTCCAACCACTCGTTTCTCAGCTGGTGACTGGTTTTTGATTTTTTCAGTCACCATCCAAATATCTTGCGTAATATCACGATGTGGAGGGAGACCTACGTAAATTTTTCAATAAATAACGTTCTACTTTTGCCTTTCGACAGGTGATTAGTTCCTTATTCAGAAGCGCTTGCTTGAGCCTCGGAGTAGCAAGTCAGTAATTAACAACATTGTGAGCACTTGAAAATTGCAGTGGAGGCCTCAGCAAAGCTCAAAAGCTTTAGAAGTAAAGCGCTTGCTAATAAGGAATAAATAACTTGCGCGAAAACACAAATAGGGCTTTATTTACGTAATCTAAACCCACTGCTATTAATTGAACCATACAGATTTGGACAAATCCGAAACCAGTTTGACTTTTGTCCGTTTATTGAATAATTTATCAATTAGCGGTGACATTCAATCTTATATTGGTCCGTCTTTCCCAATCTTGACAGCTCCATTTGTGTTGTTTTTTTTTTGACAGAATTTCTTTTCGGATTAGACCGATGATGGACGAGACAATGGATATGTCGGATTTGATCAAAGATCGGAAGGAGAAGTCTATAAAGCGTAGCGGACTTAGAGACCGGTTCCTCGGAGGACAGGTGCCTTACGACAGGCAGGATGCGGACTCCGGGATGGGGCAACTGATGATTTAGCAATCCTGACGGCCGTTTGTACAGCATCCGTAACCGATCAGGCACACCGTGCACTCTGGCCACATATTCACCTCCCGCCGGCCAATATCTCAACCGTTTATTGCATCGTAGCCCGCCAGCTGTAAATAATAAAGCACATGACGTACGATTATGTACGCTCCGACTTTATGGCGTATGAAATATAATTACGCAATCGGTTGACGGATGTTAAGTGTGTTACATAAGATGAATGTCATTTTCCGTCATCACCAGATAGTTGAAATTTGCACCTCATGGACCTTTAATAACACTTGGTGTGGACATTATATAACAGACCTTTAACCCTGGTTGTTGCTTGGTGTGCCGTCGGTGGGTATGTTCATCCGCCGGAGACACATCCAAGTGTTTTGACTCGTTGCAGCACCACCCTTCCCGCATCAATGGCAACATACTGTGTGAGATAACTAGGTTATGATTTAAGTTAGTTTAAAGTTGTATGAGTCATAAGGTGAGCCCCATCAATTTTTAAGCATGCATAGACAATGAATGTATAATGTACATTATACCTTTGTAACAATTACAAATTAACAATTTAAAATTAATAGAAATTGTACAAAATGAAGTTACAGTGCATATAATGGCCTATTGTAAATAGATTCATTTGTATAGAATCTATATTGAATTCGATATTTTGATAACAAGGAGGTATGAAAACAGAAAAACAAAAAAAAATTAGGAGGTTAAAAGGTGGCGTTGATTGAAATATCGTGGTAAAGAAGCCAACAAATTCCATAAAATTGTAATAATGGGAATTATGCACCTCTCCGGTTTCAATCAATTTATTAAGATAAAATTACAATCTGCCTTTTATTAGGCAATGAGTAATTGAGATAAATGTCATCATTCATACCATATTTACAATTCATCATTCACTCGCTCATTTATACAATATTTACAAACAGCCCAGAGGCCCCCCAAGTCCACAAGGTTGTTACCTCCCTCGCATGCGAAGGAGGAAGCGGAGTCTTGAGGAGTCACCCACGCTCCTACGTCAGCCGCGTCACTGGATAAGAGCCAGCGGAGGCTGACCAAGAGCGCGAGAGCCACAGACGCTCAGGACATGATTAGAGAAAATGGCCATTGCCAGAAGTCCCACTATCACTTAGTTATAGCAGGTCACGAGGCCACTGCCGTTTTAATCTCCGAAGAGGATTATAGGGGTGTGTGGTGCAGTGCAATGACTGTGCTAGGGAATTAGGGTGGTTGGATAGGTTACTATGGAATTTTATGAACTTGGAAGGGATGAGTTCAAGAATGTAGGGCATATTCAGATCAGTATGAAGGGTTTTGTTGCGGACGTAATAAGGGGCATTTACTATTGTTCTTAGGACTTTTGATTGAAAGGATTGGATGCGCATGATGTTTGAATTTTTTGCTGTCCCCCATAGTATGTCCAGATTGGCTTAAGTATAACCTTGTAAATAAGTAGTTTGTTTTTTATTGAGAGGTGGGATGTCCTTCGAAGTAGTCTGTACAGTTGTCCAAAGCGTCTGTTTAGTTCTTGTCTTTTTAGCCTCGTGTGTGGGTTCCATGTCAGTCTTTTGTCGAGATGGAAGCCTAAATACCGTACTGTCTCAGACACAGGGAGAGGAATTGAATTTAAAAAGACTGGCGGACAGGACTTGCGGTAGAGGGTAAAGGTTATGTGGGAACATTTTCCTTCATTGACTTTGATTCGCCATTGGTTGCACTAATACTCGATCTCGTCGAGGTGTTTTTGAAGGTTTTGGGATGCTATATCAGGGTCTGGATGGGTTGACAGGACTGCAGTGTCGTCTGCGAATGTTGCCAAGAACGTATTGGTGGTAGAGGGGACATCAGCGGTGTATAGGTTATAGAGGATGGGACCCAGGACGCTGCCCTGTGGAACTCCTGCTTTAATGAGATAGTAGTTAGAATATTCTAAACCACAGCGGACTTGGAAGAAACGGTTTGAAAGGTAGGATTGTAGGATTAGGAATAGGGTTTGCGGCAAATATCCTTTGAGCTTGTAAAGCAAACCTGCGTGCCAGAAATGGGAATTATAAAATTAATAAAATTTGCTGCTTTAAAAGAATATATGAATATGTAGGATGAAGTTATTTATTTATTATTTTTTTGTTTTGCGGGAGGGCATGGGAATGCCATAATGTCGACGCTGAGAAGTCCCGTGCAACGAGACACTTTTCCTTTGTTAGAGTGCTGAAACTGGTCGCTTTAAACACAGATAGCCTGGGAGAGGTCCGAGATTTTTTGCACGGATACAATTGTAAACATGTATAATTATGGTAAATGACGTCCTTGCGTCGCTTGTTATTAGAACGGACGTTGTCAAGGGTATGAGAACAGAATCCCATTCAAATGCTTCTCGTCCATTCGGGATCTAGTTTTGCATTTTTTCAAGTACCCCTCGTGCAGTCTGTAATTGTTTATGCGCTAAGATATAAAACATTTTAATTATTATTGTTTACCGTACAAATTTAAATTCACTTATTGAAATAAATTAGGCTTCCTTAATTATCTCCATTTATATAATATACAATCCACATAGAATTTTTCGCTATTCGCACATTTCACGTTCGTGAGAAGACTGCCTATTTGCCAAATTTACCCGACATCTTTTTATCGTGTACATGTCAATTATTCCCATAAACGATAAAGTATGTAAGTGAGAAAATAATGCCCACTACAGTATCTATGTAAAATAAAATAATGATTTTAAATTTTCCTTCAGTTGAAATTGATATATTAAAAAAAGTTAAAAAAAATTATATTTATATAATCCCCTTAAATTGGTAAATTTGTTTTCAGAAAATTAACATAGGTCTTAACTAGAATTCATATTGGGAAGGCCCCGTTTGCTAAATTTTTTTTTGGCTGTAAATTATTAATAATTAAAATAATAATAGTACCACGTTTTAGCTTAACTGAAGTGGTGTTATTTTATTTATCGGCTTATATTTATAGATTTATATTTATTATCCGTTTATAAAAGATAATACAACGAACTAGGGTAGTTAGTGTGAATAAAACTTATTTTTTAATTATTTTGCGATACTATTTAATGAAGAAAATGGCTCGACGACTCATCATCGTATCAACTGGTAGTATTATCATTATGTATCATGAACAGTTTTGTCATATTTTATTTCCTTACTTTCGGATATTCTCTCTTGTGTTAAATCACTCCGTGCGAAAGGTGGTCTTCCCAATATTTTTCTGGTTGCTGTTAAATATTTCTTGGGAAGACTTGGTGTGCCGTCGGTGGGTGAGTTCATTGGGCCGGAGACACATTAAGTTTTTTTGCAGTGCTCGTTGCAGCACCTAGCCAACCCAGTGTTTAACACTATGACCCCCACCACCCCTCCCGCATCGATGGCAACTGACTGTTGGGAAAAAATTAGGTTAAGAATTAGTATGTAAGTTAGTTTTAAATTTGCTCCGGAAGGCGTCATCACCTTTATTAGTCAGTTCAGTCCAGTCATGTATAATGTGTATCATTATACTTGTTTATTCCATTATATAATTTTTATAAAATAACAAAACCTGTATATAATGTAGCGATGCTACAGAAAATACAAAAATAATTCGTAAACATATTCGCCTGAAGATCTATAATTGTATATAATTATCTGTAAATTTAAAGGGGCTATGAGGGGGGGATGGTTGTGGGTAGTTCTGTACTATATTTTGTACTGACACAAGCGCTTTCGGTTGCTCTAACACCATTTTGAAGTACCTTTCCTGAGAACCCTAACACAGTTAAGTAGTACCATGCCTAACTACACAAGGATAGGAGACATTTTAACTGTTCTTAAATCTAATTATAAGATACTTACAAATAGTCTTGTAGCCGCCGAAACTGCTTGTATGAGTATAAAATAAATAGTGGGTAGGTCAAAGAGTGGTGTACATTTATGTAAATATTTCCATAAAGTTTTGAAAGTATGCCACATTATTAAAAATAATTTCCATCTTTATCCAAAATTTTGGGGTCACCTGCCTTTCTGCCCCAGTGTACCGAAGTACCATTAGCATGCACCGACGAGTTACCTTCAACTGTTGCTTGAACAGCTTTCACCCATTTTCTCTAATAAATCCTCCCCTGGACAAATAATTACCCGTCGAGAGCCATGCACCATAAGATATGAATATTAAGACAGAAGAGATAGAAGATGAGAGAGAAGCGGAGGGCAAGTGTGCTGGTGTGCTGGTGTGCTGCTACGTGTGGGATTCTAACTGCCGTTGTCGAGGCTCTGTAACGGAGGCCGCTGGGACGTGATGGCAGGCCCCTTCGCCCATTGTCTCATTTGACTAAGTCCAGTTGTTCCTATTGTCAGGCAAACTTAGCCAGCTATCTGTGTCCATCTTTTTTTTTATACGCACCCTTGCTTTCCCTATACTTACTGGGTTATCGGTTTTCGGCATTCATTAAGTTTTTGTCAGTACAAAGAATGAATATAAATTTTGAACTTCTTTATTGTGCTAAAATTACAATCTGCCTTATTGGGCAATAAGTAATTGTGATAAATGTTCTCATTCATACCTTATTTACAAACAGCCCAGAGGCCTCCCAAATCCACATGGTTGTCACCTCCCTCGTATGCGAAAGAGGAAACTGACTTGGGAAGTCCCCCACGCTCCTCCGTCAGTCGCGTCACCGGGTAGGAGCATGACGAAGAGCGCGAGAGCCACATACGCTTAGGACATGATTGGAGAAGATGGACTCCTGCCAGGACTCCTACTGTGACGCATTTATAGCAGGTCACGAGGCCACTGTCGTTTCAGTCTCCGAGGAGGATTATAGGGATGAGTGGTGCAGTGCAATGACTGTGCTACGGTATTAGGGTGGTTGGATTGGTTACTATGGAATTTCATGAACTTGGAAGGGATGAATTCAAGAAAGTAGGGTATATTAAGATCGTTATGAAGGGTTTTGTTGCTGACGTATTATATGGGCCATTTAATATTGTTCTCAGGTGGTACAAAAACAAATAAAAGTGTTCCAAATGTGCAGAATCACAAAAATAAGGGTTCTGATCACCTTTAATCTGACTAATTGTTCCTTGGCTGATTCCCTAAGTTTTATTTAATTTTAGTTATTGATATACTGAGTAAACACTCAACAGACTGTATAATAATATATTTTAACACTTCCATAAAGACTTCCAAGTTATGTTATATTTAGTTTTTTAAAAAAAATGCATGAAGTCTCTCCCAAAATACCTTCATTGATATGACATCAGTCGACGTTTCGCCTATAAAGGCATCTTCGGGGCTATAATTGAGAAGCCTCAATACAGAGTTTACATGTATAGAAGAAAATTACATACAAAACGTTAAATTTAATTAAAAATAAGATTGGAAACAAAATACAAATAATAAAAGCATATCTGTAAATGTTATTACCTAATAATTCTTTTTTTTTTTTTTTATCTATTGATAGCCATACTGGAAAAATAAATTAAAATTTTAAAATAATAAATAATATTACTTTAAAAATTGGCTGTTAAAACTAAAACCATTTTACAAACCTTGAAAGGTACAAACTTATAATCAAAATTTGGAATGAAATCCATTATTTGCATACGTTCAAACAAATCTTACTGTGTAAGGTGAGCTTACATATTTTATGTCATATTACAGTTTCATCTTTATTAACATACATATTCGAAAGCCGTTTCTCAAACGTGTGCCACATTGATTGTAATAAAATAGCAATTTCACCTAAATATTTAAAAAAAGTCTTAAATCTGATGTTTTTTTGTATTTATTGTCCACTAAGTACCCAATATATTTATGTACATGTCGTATACATATTCTTAAACAGTACCTCGAAGTCTTTAATTTGATACCTTTAGCAACATGCTTCAAAAAAAATTATTTCTTATTTCACAGTGATTTACTGATTAATGGGATTTACTTACTATCCATAGGGTTACTTTTATTTCAGCACCATGAAAATTAAATAATGAAATTTTCATAAAAGAAAATCAGATGCAAAATTGGATATTTCTTTGAAACATGGAATTTGCAAAATTGCGAACACGATGTTAATGAGAGTTTTTTTTGAATTCGTGAAATTTCACTTCTAAAATAAAGAGAAACGAAAACCCTATTCGATATGCTTTGAAGCTATTTCTTTATTATCGAGTAGTTAGTTAACTCTTAATTATATTTCATTAATTTTTCATGTCGTTGGGTAGTGCAATGGAATGTTGATGTAAAATGACATGTTCTTTGGGTATAACAGGATCCTCAATAGCAAGGAAAGAATCAGGAAAAAAGAAGGGTTTTTGTTTTAAAAAATAAATAAATAAAGCCTTTATGCAAACCTTTATTATAGATCTCTTGGAACTGCACAATATAACTGAAAATAAAATAAAATGAAAACTCATAAATTGAGTCATCAGGTGAAGTAGTACTCAATTTATGATGGGTTGTTAAATCTTCAATTACTACTGTCTCAGTGACCTTGCTTATAATAATTTTCCTAAGATTGAAAAATTCTGACATCGCTAATTTTTTTTTTTATGACAAATGAGGTTAGCTTATTTTACGACCGTCTTTTACGGATCGTTTAGTTTTGAAAATCGAAGGACATTCGCCGAAAGCGTTATCGTTACGTAATATTTCGTGGTGTGGTTGTACACGCTGCTGGTTCATACATCTTTGAGAACCTATTCCCACGATCAGTTCTAAGAGTCATTTTAGCATCAAAACTTATAAATTACATGAGTGGCATAAAAAAAAAAAAAAAAAATGTCAAAAATAATTAAAGAAGTTAAAAAATATTTATAAAATTTCTAAGTCAATAAACTTAAATTAAGACGTCAGAAATAATTAATGAAGTTTGAACGTAGTTGATGTTATTATACAGGTAGTAAATATGGTCTATGTATTTAGAATATTATTTTAGCTTTCCTAATTAGTTTTGATAAAATGTTTTTATGTAGATCATGTAGTTTTTATGTTATGTTTTTTACAGATTTAGGCGGCAGTCGGTCGGGAAACTTTAGTGTTAGTGATAAAGTAAACAATACAAAGGGCATAAATCTTGTTTATTTATCTATGTCGAACATACCCACATTTAGCTATAAATGTATATATTAGTTATTGTATTCTTTTTTTGTTTCGGCTTTTTTCCCACATACTAATAACTGAGTATATTATTTTTGCCTATTCATCGCATTTTAGTTTTAGTATATAGTGACTTTGATGCCTGGCAACTAAATGTAATGATCCAATGTGAGATAAAATGAAATAAGGAAATTCTCTCTATCTCAAATATATATGTATGTGTATACACATTTGTGGCACACAGATGTGACACCGATGAAAAGGAACAAATACTTATTTTACATAAAAGTCAATTCGTGTTTTGTTGTACAGGCTGTGGATGGAGACCTTCTACAGTTCCTTTCTAATGGAAATAACTCCAAAAACGCATTTGGATTGACGGAGAGGGAGTAATTTTTGTTTTTATTTTCGTCTGAGGGGAGGGATGTCACGGATTGATCGACTCACAAGGTTTTGCATTCACCGACAATTTCTAGAGCGCGACATGAATTGACCTAATTTTTTCTTCGTCTTGTGTTCTTTTTTTTTCTCGAAACCAGTATGGCTCACCTCACGGTGAAGCTTTACAATATCAGATCCTAAAGAAGGGGAGGGGAAAAAAATAAAAACAAAAATTGATGAACTTCAACCATTCACTAAAGTCTGTAAAATGTGCAATTACTGATTGTTTATTCTGGTCTCTATTTTTAAAGGCCTATCAGAACAGCGTTTCCTTCCCCGATCATGCGAAGCGCTCGCCTGATAAGCTTTTAAAAAAATGGAGTGCACGTACTTTATTGCTTTGTTTTTATTAGTTTTATACTTTAACTATCATGAAATCAACTGGCTGGTGGATTGTCCTCCCACCAGTGTCCAGCCCTCCTCTAGCTATTGTTCTTTGTCGCACAATATTAAGAAGGAGGAATTATAGTGAGTGTCTCTTCTTGAGCTGTTCATCCATCATGGTGCTTGGTAGAGGATACATTACATTTCTTTATACAACTTCTTTCTGATAATGTATTATCAGAAGTATCTCAGATGAATCTGATTATTTTAGCTAGGCGAATTACCTGAACTTGTCTCGACGTATAACCTTTCGTTCTAAGCTTGATAATAAAGAATTATTGACACTGAAGATCTTAATCGTGTAAATTTTCAAATGTTCTTTCCATAAAACACCACACACACACACACACACACACACACACACACACACACACACACACACACACGAAGAACAAAACTACTTTCGATGTTACAAGACCCTAGGGAGGGTGGATGTAAAGAAAGTATACTTTCTTTAATTTGAATTTGCCGCGCGGCTTCTACTGACCACCACTAAATGGAGCTGTCACTAAATATTCTTAAAAGTGAGAGGATAGAGAAAGGTTACATTAAGTAATTAAAGTTGTAATTAGAGTGTGAATAGAGAAGTAATAGTTATAAACTGTAGTTGTCGTTTCTTTGTTTACAGGTATGATTGTGTAAATAATATGAATAATTGGTCTGTTGACCCCACCTTTAATGATTGTCTTTCATATATATATGTGTATGTATTTACTCACTCAATGTACATAAGTTTAAAGCAATTGTTATCATTTTTAGTATACGTCCCTTTAAAATTACTAACCTAGCCCATTTGGCATTGAATACATATTGACGTCATTCATCTAAATCGTTTATTTTCTTGAGTCGAATCGTATGCATACATAAACCCAACTTATAATATACATTGCTGCGTTATATAAGTCGGGAATATTTAGATGCACGTGTTTAGATACTGTTGACAGAAATAAAGACGGGGGAAGTAATTACGTACCAACTTCAATTCTCCGCGCCGTAAGCGCGATAAATAAGTCGTTGAGTCCCACGCGACTCCAGACCTGCGCTCCTGTTTTGTAGCTGCATGGGTGTTTGGAGATGTATGTATTTCTATTTCTATTGTCCAGCCGGCGTGGACAGATGTCTTAGTCTTTCAACACGTCGTTACACTGTTGACTCTTACCGGCGTAGGATGTGCGTGTTTGAGAGTTCGGTGTTGACACGTCAAGGGGCTACTCATGAACGGACCGCTTCAAAGTTGGAAGGGGTAAAAAAAACACTTATTTAAACAGAGGTGGCATAGGCTCAAGCTTTAAACCGCCTCATCATCTTTAGAAGTAACTGTTGTGGAAGAAGGAGGTAGATTACGCTTGTACGTTAATTAAGTGGCTTGCTAATACTAGCAAGGTTAACACAAGTGGCACTACGCTTCATTCGTTTCCTTGCTAAACTGAAACAATCGATTCAAACCAAGCTACTTTATAGATAACGTTGAGCGTATGTGGCTCTCGCGCTCTTCGTCAGCCTGGCTCGTATCCGGCGACGCGGCTGACGGTGGAGCGCGGGGGACTTCCCAAGACTTCGCATGCAAGGGAGGTGACAACCAAGTGGATTTGGGAGGTCTCTGGGCTGTTTGTAAAAGTATTTACAATTTATGATTGAGCGAGTGAATGAAAATTGTAAATATGGTATGAATGAGATCATTTATCACAATTACTTATTGCCTAATAAGGCAGTTTGTAATTTCATCACAATAAAGAAGTTTCAATATGTACTATAATGTAAATGCATTGTTCTCACCCAGCATTATGAAGTGAATAGTTTGATTTTAACACACAATCATAAAAAAAAAGACTATTTAAAAAAAAAGATCGTACTTGCAAAAGAATATTGTTAAAAAGCAGCCAAATAACATCAACAGTAACTTTGTTGCCTAAAGCTTATATTAATGTGACTGCCTAATTTCTTCTAAGCCTGTTCTGTTTGGCCTTTTTGGCAATATTTTAGGTTTAGGCAAACTTTTTGGATGATGATAGATTGAATGTGCAGCAAAACGCTTGAAAGTTTGAATTCTGTCTTGTCTGAGCTATCGAGACGTGGAGAGATTTTGTATTCTAGATCAAGTTTAATAAATAGTAAATGAATGATAATACATAATAACGAAATAAACCAAAATTTATTAATTTTTATTTTTTATGAATTGAAAGTTATTACTAATAGCATACCGATATGTTCTGAGTTGATTTGAACTCTTATTTATGTAAATGTATGTATATTATCGGATTTCTTCTTACAGTCAATCGGATAAATTTGTACAGAAACTGGTGAGTGATATTGATAATTGAATTAAAACACGTTTAATATGAATACAATATTTAGATTATACGCCAGAGTTATGTAGGAGGCTTATTATAAGTGGGGATTGTGTTACACAATTTCTCTTTGTTTGTTGTAGTCTTTCGCATGTGATCACTTGTAACGGTATTGTTCACTGGTTATAGCGAATAAGAACTGGGACCGTTAGATTAGTTCGGCAAAGAACAGTCTAAAAACGGTTTATCACCTTTAATAACGGTGAATACCCGGATCTGGCCGGGTATAAAAAAAAAGAAACGTTAATAAAAACAGTCGTGAAGAAGTTTGTGCTTTAACCTATTTAGTAAATGATCTTAGTAAGGAAACATTGGATTCAAGTGCCCGGTAAAAGTTACTAATAGTAAATTTTTAAAAGGGTGAATATAATCCAACGCGGGTAAAAGTTTTATTTTACTTCTCTGCAGGTAATTGGATTTAATCGTGCTATTAGTAGTGCTGAAAAATGTATTGGATAGTACTTTCTTGGACTAGCCCCCCCCCCTCAGATTCTATGTAATTCTCATTAAGTCTCTTGTATCAGATGGTGTGAGGATGGTACTTTCTTGGACTAGCCGCCCCCCCCCCCCCTCAGATTCTATGTAATTCTCATCAAGTCTCTTGTATCAGATGGTGTGAGGATGGTACTTTCTTGGACTAGCCGCCCCCCCCCTCAGATTCTATGTAATTCTCATCAAGTCTCTTGTATCAGATGGTGTGAGGATGGTACTTTCTTGGACTAGCCGCCCCCCCCTCAGATTCTATGTAATTCTCATCAAGTCTCTTGTATCAGATGGTGTGAGGATGGTACTTTCTTGGACTAGCCGCCCCCCCCCCCTCAGATTCTATGTAATTCTCATCAAGTCTCTTGTATCAGATGGTGTGAGGATGGATGACGGTTTGGATAACTGAAATTATCTTAAGTGTCAGAAACGTCATCCACAAACTGAAAATCTAACTTAGTTTTTTTTCCCCCTTTTGAAATTTTCAGATATTTGAAATTTTTTTATTGGCCTAAATGGTTTTAGAAATAAAATTTAGTGATTTAGATTGATAATATTCAAGAGTTTTTCAGTCATAATTAATACGACTGAATAAGTCACTCTGGTGCAAGCCCATTGATATTGGAATTAATCTACGGCCTCACCTGTTCACACCTGAATTCTCACTATAGTCTGCGCCTCAATTTTTTTTTTAATCAAGTTTTATCTCCTTTATTTGTTTTATTGTATGTCCGAATTTTATTGTGCGGTGATAAAGAACACATTCCTTTTTTCAACAGGGGTTTGATTTTATATTTATTTTATTTTTTGAAAACGGTAAATATTTTTACTCCTTTTCCGCCATTACGCCTTTAAAAATACGTATCAGGTGGTCGCGCTACCATTGGCTGGGCTGGCTCATCAGAACAGGTGTTCTTTCACCTTCAAGAACATTTTTCAAGTATTCATTACTTTAGTGTACTACAAATGTAAAAACCCAGCAGAGTATTGAGATATGTTAATGAAAAATGCGAGCCAGCCATCTATCAATGAGAAATGGTATTCTTATGATAATTTCAACCTTTTTAATTCAAAACGAAATGCTTTTGAGGCCATCGGACCACTTCTGGTTCCAGTTTTCGATTTTTTATTTCAGTGCTAACTCTGGATGCTGTTTGTACAGGCTCGAACGAGGAAGGGAAAGACACACAGGTGAAAAGGTCTGAACGGGCAGACAGAAAAGTGTTCACGTCTCCAGCTCTTTATAAACCATTTAACCTGATTCGAGATGAAGTAATGGATACAGGTTTCCATCCAGTCATTGCCTCTCTTCTTACTCATGCTATCCCATGGGAAACACCGCCCTTGTAGAGCCCTAATTTCTTCTTAGTGAGCTTTAAACGAGGCTTTAATGCGCCATTAACAGTAGTGCTTCTCGATCCGAAGCCACCGACGGTTTTTTTTATCGAAAACAATCGTCCATCTTCTAGCATTATCTTATGCCCACAGTTTGTACAAAGAATTTGTCTACTGCTTAGTACGTAATGTAGTTGTTTATCGTTTTTTAAATTAGTCAAATCGGTAATCCACCTTCAGAAATCCAAATATTTTTTTTGGAAGATTTGTATATCATTTTTTTTTTCTAATCGCATGTTAGCTAGCCTATATTGCCGTGATGCTGAGTAATGAAGTTGCTGGTCTATTCCTATTTGTGGATCAACATATCAATAGTGCTTGGGCCAGACCCCCCACCCCAATGTGTATCCCACCCTCACACCCCATAAAATTTATATCGTGTTTCTTGCAACTAGTAATTAAAAAAGAAGCCAATGTTCTCAGAAAAAAAAGTGGCCGTACCATGCCAACATCGCGTCTAAGGATGGCGGGCTAACGAATTTGACTTGAGTTAGTATTTTGGACACTCTCATTCTGAATTTGACTTGAGTTAGTATTATGGACACTCTCATTCTGAATTGGACTTGAGCTAGTATTTTGGACACTCTCATTCTCAATTTGACTTGAGTTAGTATTATGGACACTCTCATTCTGAATTGGACTTGAGCTAGTATTTTGGACACTCTCATTCTCAATTTGACTTGAGTTAGTATTATGGACACTCTCATTCTGAATTTGACTTGAGTTAGTATTTTGGACACTCTCATTCTGAATTTTACTTGAGTTAGTATTTTGGACACTCTCATTCTGAATTTGACTTGAGTTAGTATTTTGGACACTCTCATTCTGAATTTGACTTGAGTTAGTATTTTGGACACTCTCGTTCTGAATTTGACTTAAGTTAGTATTTTGGACACTCTCGTTCTGAATTTGACTTGAGTTAGTATTTTGAGCACTCTCATTGTGGATTTGACTTAAGTTAGTATTTTGGACACTCTCATTCTGCATTTGACTTGATCTCGCCATAATTTGCCTTTTATCGAAGATAGATATAATCAGAGAATTTTAAAACATAAAATAATTGGCTTAGTCACTAAATGACACCAGTATCATAAATTTTTTCGTTAAGTCGTTCACACGTAAGTTGAAAATGCAACTGAAGTTGTAATTAAACGGCCAACAATAACGATATAGTCATATTCTTCTGTCTGAGCATTCACAAATATACAATATAGCAATATACTAATATATTACTCTTAGTAATATATACTAATATTAATCTTTATTGCTTTAAAATCGATCAAAATTTATTCCAAATTCCAAACAAATCAGCTGGTTCCAATCTTATATAAACGCGAGTCACAAAAAACATCTCAGCCAGTGATTAGGTAATCATTTTTTCGTGTGCAGATTTTTCTTTTTCGATAACCTGTTACTTGACATTTTCCCCAAAACATTACTTTAGTGAGTTATTATACTGGGTGTTCATAGTTATCCGTGGAGTGGATCAATTAGTTCCCCAATATGTTAAGAATTATATACTCTGAAGAAAAACAATTATACTGAAGCGCCTATGGTTTGTTTCTGGAATCCTGGTTTATGGTGGTGGATTGGAACCTGGAGGGTGAACGCTTAAAACTGTAGAGAACGTTTTGGCAAAAAAAAATACTTTGTGGGAATTCCGAAAGGTTTTGGGTTGGCCCATATGGTACACATATTTATTTCTGCAAGAAGTGCAATGTAGGGAGCCAGAAACAGCTTCTATTTTTTCCTTATTTGAGGGAACTAAATGGAATAATGACCTTTAAGTCTAAATGACCTTTCACAAATTTGGAGTATATAGAGTAGCTTGTAGGTAAACTAAACTTAGGTTCCATCAACGATTCGTCATCTGTGATTGAATGACGGAGAAGACAGGGGTTAAACACTTGGTTTGTCAGAAGGCTTAGCGATGATTTGTCATCCATTGGCGCTTTAAGCTCCTCGTGTTGTGTAATCTTCTTGGGTAAGTAGGCTATATCTAGCGCTCTTTAGAAAACAGCTGCTGTCTAATTCAACTTGGCTCCATAATTCTTGTTTGTTTTATAACTGAGGGATTTTTACACGTACAAGCGACATGCTCGCCCATTAATGTTGCATTGTAAACAAGCGAAGTTTCGACAGATCTGTCGGTATAAATCCGCCGACATTTTTTCTCAGCAGGTAATGACTGCCTGACGAGGACATTAGATGTGCTGTGGTGAAAGGAGCAGCGCTGTGTTTGTGAGAGAGCTATGAATCCTCCAGCGACCTCCTGAGAACTACCCCATCAGGTAATGGACCTGCATTGACTGGGATTTGTACAGCATAAGTGTCAGCCCAATAGCTCTATCCGAGCCTGGTAGTTGTTTTAAACGATCCTTACCATCCCTTAATCTTTATCAATTAATTAGGCTTGTCTCGAGTGGCAGTTAATCATCCTCAAAGGTTAGTGACTTGGTGTGAACTTCAAGTGTGATTCATCATTAACCGCGATTGCCGTGAATTAAGCCGCTCTTAATGGACCCTTAAGACGTTGATAAGTCACTGATACGACATGAGTAGTTTCTTTTTTTTTTATGAGGTGCATGCGTGGTCACTTTATCATTGTTGTAATTATCATTGTACTAGCAGGTGTGACCAAGTCAAGCAGATTAGCAGTTAAAAGTTTTGAAATTTCATTCATATTGCCTGCTCCCAAAACTTTATCTTCAGGACAGTCTTCTGAAATGCGCGCTCAAAAAATATTTAAATAAAAAGGAGAGTAAAGCCAGAATATTTTCATGGTGAGTGTTTTCCAAGTCCGAACCAAAACATTGAAACTTTATCCGGTTTAACATACACCAGACACATGCATAACGACCCCCTTTTTCCTCCAGGCTCGAAACAAGATGTTGAAGTAGATTAAAAAAAACAACTGTTCTTTGCTCGAAACTGTGTTTTCAATGTATGTCCCAGTTTCTGCACTCAAAATATATTAGCTAGCATCCTCACTGCATGATGGTTGTCCCAGAATTAACGCAAGATTTGAATTTGCCACCATTTGCCACCAGTAAAGTGCTGGCAACCCTCAAAAAAAACAATTTGACAGCTGACAGTTTAGGGTTAGTAAAAATGGAGCGTTACACGATAGCAAAACGTGTCTTTATTGTTGAACATTATCTCAAAAATAATAAAAGTTTGGTGGCCGCAGTTCGAAAATTTCATACAAAATATGGTCGGAACAGTGTTTCGACTTCATCAACCGTGTAGATATCAATTGAAAAATTTAAGGACATTGAATCAGTTGGGGACACTAAACACTCAGCACGTCCAAAAACAAGCCGTTCAAATGTCAATATCGAAGCAGTGTGTGAGAGTGTTGTTGAAAATCCAGGAACATCAATTCGGAGTCGTAAACACAGTTCTTTATGCCGAAATTGGATGATATTGATGTGGCCAATATGGTTTCAACAAGATGGTGCCACATACCATACAGCCCATGAAACAATTCAAATATTGCATGAGACATTTCTAGGTCGTGTACTCTCTCGTTTCGGTGATCAGAATTGGCCCCCTAGATCGTGTGATTTAATACCTTTAGATTTCTGTTTATGGGGTTATTTGAAGTCAAAGGTGTTGACATACACAAGCCCACATCCACCCATGCATTAAAAAAGGAAATTCAACGCCGTATCAACGAAATTCAACTACATTTATGCCAAATGGTCATAGAAAATGTCGACAAAAGAGTGCGTATGTGCTAGCAAAGTCGTGGAGGCCATTTGCCCGATATGTTATTCCATAAATAACCCTGTCCTATTTACTTTATGATTCAATAAAAAAAATAACAACGAAAATACTAAAAACTGTGTTTTCTATTTAAATCAAATCTTCCGTTAATTCTGGGACACCCTTATTTGAAATCTGTGTAGAAGCCATCTTGAAAAACAGGGAAAGAAACAAAAAGGAGAAATTTTGACTGGACCAGGGACCCTGCCAATGCATTTCTTCTTTGACTTATCAGGAATATTCATCTGCGACGACTAGCTGGTAAACTGCACCAATAAGTCAGTTATATGTAAAATGAAATAAATATTCATGAAAAAAACTTAACAACATATTGTGAAATGATTTGTCTCGTTAAGCTAATTCATTACACGCAGTAAACTAAGCTAATCTTTGATATAATATCTTGGAGCGAAACCAACGTTCTGTTTGCTTATGTACTGCGTAATAAACCTTTCTGCGAATGGCATCTCTTCCCTTGCATCAAGCCAACGTACTCTTGAACGTAACAGTTATTACAATATATATAATTATTAAAGTAAATTACTCAACAATTATGTAATCGTAGCACAATGGATTCCTTGGACATTGGTACAGCTTTATGTAATTAATATATGTATGTACACATCGCTGTTACTCGTCGTATTTTTCCTTACTTATTGGCCATTCTGCTGCACATTTTTTACAGTAAAAATACAAACAAAAGATATTATCAGGTGCATAAAATTCTGGCAATGAACGCTTTTTCGGGTAGGACAAATGATACCACAGCAAATGGTATGTAACAATTTAAATTCATTTTGTATTATACGGTTATGTGAATCTGAATATGATACTTTAACCAAAGAAGAAAGTTCAAACTACATTTTCTCAAACAGCTGGGAACCATGTTCAAGTTTACAATGAGAAGAATATATTTCCGGTAGTGAAGTGTTTGGTTTCCAATCTGATAAAAAAACAAATCAATGAAGATTCTAAAATTAAGACATACCAGTCGAACTAGTATGAAGAGGGTTACAAAATTACAATAATTGTGTGAATTTTATGCACAATTTTATACGGTCGACTATTTTCTACGAATTAATTTTCCTTGCGAATCGTTATAAAATCATTTATGATTCAACTGTTGTGAAATCGGAGTTGGTTGATGAAAGAGAGATGTAAAATTTTCCTCAAGTTTATTAATAAACATCCGTTGATGGGTGGGTGCATCGAGTCCTAGTTCGATGTGGCTGGTGGAAGGAACTCAAATTTTCGCTGCTTGACATATGCATCATTATCAAAGACCTGAAGCAGACACACGTGGTATGTCAATACTTTGCCTAACAATAAACCTGATAAAAATCTTTCTTTCATGAGATAATTACAGTAAACCTCTGTTGCTAATAGCAGATACTATCGTCTGTTGTTGTGACGTATGAATAAACAATGAACTCTTAGTTCGTTAGAAATCATTTGCAGTAAAAGTAATCTATTTTCAGGAGTCGTAACCACACTTTGTGCATAAGCTTTTTCATCTATCACGTTTTACGCTTTGTTATGTATCCGAATCAATACATTCTTCAAACATGCAACATTGATTAGTTACTATTTTGCTGTTTTACTCTCGATAATTATTGTATCTAGAGCTAAATAATCTTTGTAGAGGAATGTCTTTTAAAATAAAAGCTTTATTATGAAGTACAAGCAAAATACTGGTATATACAAATATTAAGAGTTAAGTTACTAGATACTGGGTGGAAGGTCTAGGGACGAGTGGGGTCTAGGGCTAAAGCTGAGACTTACATGTAAAAGGGAGACATTTAAGAGTCATATAAGAAAAGGAAGGTTCTTGGAAGAGGGAGGGAGGTCTTGGAGGGATGCGGTTGCCTACTTAAAAATACCATCAGGAACTTCCATGAAGTCACGAGGCAGGTATACACACATATATATATATATGTACCTGGACACTTCGGATGAAGAACGCATTCGATTGAATGAAACAAGGTAAATTGTCCTTTTTAGATTTGATTGTTTTTTTTATTAGTAGCGTAGCATCCAAATATATAGGTATACAGTTCTGCTCAGGCCCCTTCTGCTTGTTCTTAATAAGATTATAAATATTAATAATAGCATTATAAAACTTAGGACAGTAAGAATGGGCCTTAAAAGCTCAGACCGTCACGTCTTTAAGTGTTGGACCAAATGCTAAATTCACATTCACGATTTACAATTCATAACTCGGATGTTTTGAATGAAGTGATGGGGACTTTAATACTCCTGTATACGAAACCCTAATATGGCATGTAACGGATAATATATGTACATATGTAATAATTATAACGCAACATATGTTTCGTGCGTCAACATGGTGCAACGTCGGTATTTGCATAGTGGCCGGCCAGCAACCCTTAGGTGTAATCCCCCATGCTGTGGCATTTACCCCCTTGTGCAGGAAGCGGTGAGTCATCGGTCGATACGTATTAAACAGCCCTTTGTTTTACTATGCTCGCCTTATATTCATAGCGCACACTAAGCATCCCTGCTCGGGAAAATGTCCCCGCACAAAAAGGGAAAATACCCTCCACTTCAGCCCCATTTATTTAGGCTGATATTCTTGACTTCTTAAAACAATTGCTGAAATGTTTTCACATACATTGTTTTTTTAATATTTTTCCTAAGGATTTCCCCGAACTTTGTTACTTTTTTCCTGCGCTATCTTCGCGATATATTACTTCTTTTATTTATCTGATGTAATGTGTAATTTCCCATATTTTTATTACACCTTATCTCTGTTTCAACCTTTACCTTCCACTTTGATTAGAAGCGATATAATTTTTTGCGCAAGGTACGCAAGCATTTTTAGATGTAATTTGTTTAAAATTATGTTTTTTTGATAAAATCATAATTAATGAAATGAGTTTAGATCTTACATTCCCTGCCTCTTAAAATGTTAACATTCTTGATTGTTTAGACACCACTTTGAACATTTGAAGGCTTATACATAGTCAGGAATCCGGGATATTTAGCATACGAGTATACTTGTCACATTCTGATCTGTGTGGTAATTGATGCTCCGGAATATATGAGATTTTGTACTTCAATAAGCAGTCATCACATTGTTCAATTTCGTTACTTACTACAATTTTCTTTAATTTTGATTTAAAAGCATTGTAAGGTAAAGTGAAAATCACACTTCATATTTATTCGTAGTACCGGAAAAAGTCTCAAACAGAAAGTGTTGCTGAGTGTTCTGTTTTGATAAATGCGATGACTTTGCTAGGAAATGTCGGTATAATGGAAAATATGACTCGTGGAGCTCATTATACTAATGGCGCATAATAATTCCAAGTGGTTATAAATACCATCACATTGCCTTAAATGTTTTTCCGTAAGATGTATTCTGAAACCGAACCTTCATGTATGTTGTTTAGACTGTCTCATTTGTACATATGTCCGGAATACATTACGGGTGCGCGAGTTAGACAAAAGACAATCCGACCTTCGAATCTAAAACATTAATCTCAACTTCGTGATCCGCAAATAACATTCATCTGCTGATGCGAAAATTATGCAGTGGTTTGTTTAATGTTCTATCGCAACGGAGCAATCACATTAAGATTTCTTGAGCCGTTGTGCGATGCCGTTTTCATATTTTAAGTCCTTTTTTCAGGATTAAGGACTCAAGTACGAACCTGACTTAATTGGAAAATCTCTCTCTCTCTCTCTCTCCCTCAATTCTTCTTCTTTCCCAGCAATAAGAAAACTTCAGAGCTAAATATATCTTTAGCATTAAACTGAAAAAAAAAAAAAAGTATTATTTTCTCTGCCCTTTAAATATAATTTAAAAGAAAACGTTATTGCATCTGCGTGAAGGTCTTCCTTTCTAATTTCTCATGTTGTTATCCTTCATTGTTGTTGGAAGCCGCTATGTGGTTTGCAAGCAATCTGCAAGTGGATGGATTCTGTGCTTTAACGCATTTCTAGATGCGCGGTAGCTACATATTTACATACATATTCCCGACTTCACTTACACGAGTCATGTTTTCTTCAGCTATTGTCTCACGATCTAGAGGAAAAACGTCTTTGGACGGTATCTTCATTTTTACCACAAAGGAAGTTAAAGAAAAACTCATAGAATTTCTATTATTATAAAATAAGAAGACTTTTATTACTGTGTTGAGAGATGTTATATTATTTTATAAGCATACGTTGTGGCCTGTTCTTCGTAGCAGTTCAAGACCAGTGCCAGTTAGGAATCCAAAACTGTACGTAGTACTAAACAAAACGGAAAAAAAATATATATATCTAAAGAAAATTATATTTTCAAGTACACATTCTATCAAATTATAGCATCTAACACGTCGATTCAAACAAAGAATAGAAATCTCAAGACTCAATCTTATGAAAAGAAGTAAGAAGAAAGGAAAAAAACAACCAAGAAAAAGGAATAATGTCAAAGATGAAGTCCTGAAAAATAAATAAATAAAATTATAAAGATAGAATAGATGAGTTGCTCCTCTGCAACTGTTGTCATGGTGATTAACAGTTAATGAGATCCTCGTGGACAGCTATTTATAGTTTCTTTCACAGTTGTTGGTTTCCTTATTTCGGTTCTCCTACAAGTGGATATTTTTCCTTTAAGTATTAATTGTATTTTACTTTTAGTATGAAGGTGCTCTGACATTTAGCAGGTATAAGTAATGAGCTTATACGACAGAAAATTAAATCAGAAACAGTAGAAGTGTTTTATATTGGTCATGCAGATATGTTGGTTTTTATAATATTAAGTATTTTATTCACATCGAACTGCCCACAGTAATGTTTATTAACTCATGGATTTTCATAATATTTAATTGCTAAAATTTAGCTCTAATTTTCATTATCTTCCTTAAGATTCAGAATGGGTCTTATAATTACTAAAATGGCTAATTCATACTTTAAATCACACATGTTCCAAATTAGATGACTTTATTAATTATTCATTTAGTGTTTTTTTTTTTTTTTTTTTTTTGCATGTTGGTTCCTACATCATGGTAAAAAAAAACAAACATTTTAACAAGCGTAAGTTCAGTGACTACAATTTTTATTGTATTGTGATCTCTTTTTTTCTGCATCCTCAAAAATGGCTACAACGGTTTTTTAAGACTCGTATATAAATAAATGACATTATACAACGGTTCGGAATACAATTCACCAACTTCCATCCCATTTACTGTTAGCCATGTTCATTTGTCTGATAAATTGTTTATCTCATATATTACGTGTATGTAATACTTTTATGAGTCAATTTACTATTTTTTGTGTCAAGTATTCACTGACTTGTCTCCATGATTCACGATGAATTGTTTACGCAGACTAACTTATGTCTGTAGCCTGGTGCCTTGTACATTACTATCTTATCTTTGATTAAAAAAAAAGAGCTCACCTTTTAAACGGTTATATCATCATTAGTCATAAATAAATATAGATAACATCGAAAATAATCTTTTGAAATACAGTTAAACTATTCATTGTTTGTTATTGAACGCAGACTAAGCATATATGTTTTAGAATATTTCATTCATTTTGATTTTTTCCCTTTACCTATCTTAGAGCAAATAAATTGAAATTAATCTTTATATTGGTTGAACTCAGTTTTCGGGGAATTAGTGCAATCCCTTGAAAGATTTTCAAGCTTCTCCCTACTTAATTTGTTGCAACTTCGTTGAGATCCCTTTTTAGGACATAACTACCGTTAAAAAAAACATGTTACAAGTCAAAAAAGATAAATGATCAAGAAATTTTACTTTAATGACATTTTTTCAGTTGAAATATTACTAATGGTTTTGCTTGTCGTTGTAATTAGTGCATTTAGGTCAATTGGGTTGATTATAATTGTTCAGAGAGGTCATTTATAACCGACCTGTTGCTGTAACTGGCCAGCACTGGTTTCGCAAAGGTTAAAACTCATAGTTGCTAATAAGTCATGAATGGAGATGGATGTCTTTTGTTAATGGTGATGTTGGAAGAACATGTTAGGAGATGTAAGTTGGAAGAGAATGCTTGTACGTCGAGATAGGAGAAAGCACTGCCGCACTGTGTAAGTCCATTCCCACAAGTTAAGTAAATATAACTCCACCTGCTCCTGATTCCCTTGTCATTTCCACCCTTCACCCTAATGTCAGATGTGTTTGTTAAAGCAAATAACACAGATTTTTTTGTTCTTACTCTGTTATAATCGTTGCGGTTTCAACACTCATTTATAATAGTAAAGAATTCGCCTGAAAGAAAATGCGTGCTCTACGTTTTAATTGTAAAATTTTATATGCCTTGTAATTTTAATGGACGAAACGCACCCACTGAATACTAACTGACTTTCCAAGTACGTGATTCCTGGCATAAAAGGTATTCAACCTTAATACGTAACAGATATACCCCCATCACTCTCAAACCAAACATTCTGTCTACGCACATCTAAAAAAAAAAAAATCTGAAATATTTTAGTTCTGAATATGCTCATAAACACACCTCATTCCCATTCAATAAATTGTAGATAAGGTCATTTCATAATAATTAGTTAGACCGGAACAAACACTCACTAGCTACCGTACACAAATTCCGCGCGGTGTAACCTCGATTGATTGATTTAAGATTCTTTTATTACATTTTTTTTTCTTTTTCCCTTCATCGTTAATAACATTCCTAAGTGTTGATATTTTGGTTTAAAACAAGGATATTTCAATAATTTCAGAAGAGGCTGCAAGTTTCTGGTAAACCTTATAAAATTGAGCTAAGTAGTCCTACCGAATCATTTTTTTTTCTTTGACGTACCGTACCGGGTAGGACTAAGTAAAGTGGCTATATTTTTAGATCAATTCCGAACCTCTCTAGCACCAAGAACACTTGTAGTGTGCGTAATTTAGAGTATCTTTCAATCATGAGCAAAATTTATTGTTTTGTATTATTCGTTTCATCCTCAGGCCTCACCCAGGCTTGGCGCCCTGGGGTTAGTAAGTAAGCAAATTTCACTGTTAACCTCGATATTAACAAAAACGTTTAATAATCACTGATTATTTTCAGTATCCGCGAAAATGCTATTGTGGAGTCCGTCCAATCGCCGTAAAATTACAAAAGCCTTATTCACAAAAAACAGTGTGCTTTCACTCTCGTAAATATAGTCTAGTTGCGTCATAAGCTGTTTGGTGATTGTTCATGGAATAATAATCAATCAATTAATTTATGGTATAAAAATGGATAAGCATCTCCATTTCCCTACTCATTTTAGTAATAAAATAGAACAAGTACGACACAGGTCTTACCGGATATCGCACTTGCTCACTTCACCCAACCTGTCGCTTCGTCTCAAACTGATAATATATATATGTTACCTCCGGCCAGCTCTGCTGTACGGTCCACCACTATTTACCCTCTTGACTGACAATACAGCCAATTGTTTCCTACATTTCCAGAATGGGATCATGCGAAAAGTTGCCCGACATACCTTTCTTGAGAGGTTAATGAACACTGACCTGCACCCGTTGCTTGGTGTGCTTTCGGTGGGTGAGTTCATCCGCCGGAGACACATCAAGTTTTTAGAAGCCTAACCTAACCAACCCATTGTTTAACACTATGACCCCACCACCCCTCCCGCATCGATGGCAACAGTCTGTCGGGGAAAAATTAGGTTAAGAATTAGTATGTAAGTTAGTTTTAAGTTTGATCAAAAAGGTGAGCCCCATCACCTTTATTAGTCAGTGCAGTCCAGTCACGAATAATGTGTATCATTATACTTGTTTATTCATTATATAATTTTTATAAAATAGCAAAACCTGTACATAATGTAGCGATGCTACAGGAAATACAAAAATAATTTGTAAATAGATTCACCTGAGGGGCTATGAAGAAAAAAAATGGAATAATAATAAAATAAGGTGAGCCCCATCACTTTTATTAAATTGAGTCCATTAATGTATGATATAATTTACTTCATTATAATTTTTACAATGCATTAGTAGAATACAAAATTCGTATAAAATGTAGCCAAGCTACAGGAAATATAATGAAGCAATTGTAAATGGATTCGTTTGTAGAATCTATATTTTGTAACAACCGGATAAGTTTTTAAATATATTTAATTTGGATTGAGTTTCTGTCTTTAAGGTGTGCCTGTACAAATACCAAACTCCTGTTAATATATTAAATCTATCTACCCTTCTCTTATTTTCTCCTTGATCGCCGTCCGATCACCTCAATTACGACGTCATGACGTTGCTAGAAGAGTCTTGAAGTTATTTAGTTATCTTCCTAAGGAGGGTTAAGTCTGTTAGTGCTGCTACATTGAACTAAACGGTGCGGTGAAGCCCGAACCACTTTATCTCTTGGCTCAATTTAACAAGTCAAAACTCCTTTCAAAATATTGTTATTGTGCATAATTGATATTTTATTATAGTGCATAATTAATTTGCTTGAAACAACGTTACGTTAAAGTTAACGGCCTGTTTGACCTCTGGTAGGATGATTGACATTGTTTACTTAGGCAAGGCTTGTGCATCTCCAAGCTGTAAACTCTCACCTCCTGCCTGTTTGTCAAATAAATTATCATACTTAGCATTGTTTATTCCTATCCTGTCCTCCTAATGTAGTTTACTTTACTTTATCAAAACACATAAATCATAATGTTTTCTTATCAGTGTATTTAAATTATTGCTGATTCATCAATCGACAATTAGTAACGTTTCTTCAGAAGAATTCAAGTTTATTGCTAAATGCCGTTTAACTAACTGCTAACTTAAGTTATAAATGTTTTTATGTTAAAATTATATCATAAATCTCTTAACTTGAAAGCAATTATTACCTCAATCATTATCATCATGTTCCTACGCCGAATGGTGCTAAGGGAAACTGGAAATAAGACTCGTTTAAGGATAGATGTTTCATTGTTTATTTATTGAAAAAGTAGATAAAGGGCACAGCTGTTTATAACTGGTTTATGATATAAATGGTTTGGATTTATTTATCTAGGTAGACTGTGGTTTTGTTACTTGGTGGATCCTGCTAACATTGTACATAAACCAATCGACTAAAAATATAATAAACCTATATTATCAACAAATTAATTAATTTAAGTTTGGATGATATTACTTGCAGGGGGTTCTACGGTTCCAGGCGCAGACCAAGATGATTTATTTCCCGGCCTGGGGTGTAGAATTTGCATTAGGAGAAATTGCAGTTTCATATTAAATATTACTTTGTACTGTCTAGTAATGTCAGAACTTCTGAAGAGACGTGCTAGGTACTCTTTACTTTATTAAAGATACTGAAGGGTTTCGTTAGTCGGTAGGTGCACATTGTTGCATGTTCTGTAGTCATTTCTCGGATAGTGGCGTGATCGGGCGTGTCACGCTTAATTCCTTGTTTTTCTTCCAGTAATACTGAACGGGCAGGTTCTATATAAAGGGTATCCCAGAATTGACGCAAGTTTTGATTTTAATAGAAAACACAGTTTTTAGTATTTTTTTATTGAATTGTAAAGTAAATAGGATAGGGTTATTTATGGAATAACACATCGGGCAAATGGCCTCTACGATTTTGCTGGCACATACGCACTCCTTTGTAGAAATTTTCCATGGCCATTTAGCATAAAAGTGGTTGAATTTCGTTGATGCAGCGTTGAATTTCCTCTTTTAATGCACGGGTGGATGTGGGCTTGTTGACATACACCTTTGACTTCAAATGACCCCATAAAAAGATATCTTAAGGTGTTAAATCACACGATCTAGGGGGCCAATTCTGATCACCGAAACGAGAGAGTACACGACCTGGAAATGTCTCATGCAGTATTTGAATAGTTTCATGGGCTGTATGGCATGTGGCACCATCTTGTTGAAACTACATATTGGCCACATCAATATCATCCAATTTCGGTACAAAGAACTGTGTTTACGACGCCACATTGATTTTCAACAATACTCACGCCCTGCTTCGATATTGACATTTGAACGGCTTGTTTTTGGAGGACCAGTATGTTTAGTGTCTCCAACTGATCCAGTCTCCCTAAATTTTTCAATTAATCTCTTCACAGTTGATAAGGTCAAAACACTATTCCGACCATATTTTGTATGAAATTTCGAACTGCAGCCGTCAAACTTTCATTATTTTTGAGATAATGTTTTAACAATAAAGACACGTTGTTCTATCGTGTAACGCTCCATTTTTACTAACCCTAAACTGTCAGATGTCAAATTGTTTTTTTTTTTAGGGTTGCCAGCACTTGACTGCACAAATGGCGGCAAATTCAAATCTTGTGTTAATTCTGGGACACCCTTTGCATGGTTACATAGTTTTTTTTATTTACTAGATTCGGACGAGTGCCATAATACAGTCGGGTGCTTTGCCTATTATTTGATTCTTCAATTCTTCTTCTTCATCTATCCTTGTAACGATTTTTAAAAACATATTTTAACATTGCATAATACTATAATTTTTTATTTTTTTGTTGCAGGCATCAAGAAAAATAGCCAAGTGTGGTTATCTATTCGTCGCTCCTGGATGGGATTTCACTAACCCCATTAACAGAACAAAGGTAATAAATATTACTTTGCTTTAATAGTTTAAAATTATACTTTTAATATTCTAGTTTGTAAAGGCCCTACTTGTTTAATATTAGCTTAGCAGAAGTTTGAATCTCCTCTGACCTCTGTAGTGCTTACCTTACCTTATTTTCATGGATCAAGTTTTCATAGGTTTGCCTGCTCATAGGACGAAAATACGCTTGTTAATAGATGTATAAAAATTATATGCAAACTTCATTAAAATAACATAAAATACCTATGTGCTGGAAACCTTATCTGTGAAATGTAATGGCCTCAAACGTATTTAGATCCTTTACTGTTTGGGTTTAATTTTATGGACTAAAATTGGCAGATAGTGTGAAGGCTAGAAAATGTACATAATTCTCCCTCCTCCATCTCCCTCGAATGACGTCTCCCTATTTTTTAATTTCTCATATATTTTAAATTATTTTGTTAACCATTCGGGATTTAAATAATCATATGAATTTCAACGCATTGCTAGTTGGCTAGTTGATGCATATTTTTATTTGGAAGATTGATAGGCTATTTTGATTTTCAAGACTGAAGTGCGATTCACCACCAGCAGGATTTCGTCACATCTGCGAAATTGATTTTGATGACATGTAGACATTCTACTTTTTATATAATATTATTCCAAGCACAGATTACATATTATTTATCATGACTCTTTAAGTTAATTAATTAATATTATAGGAAAACATTTATTTATTTTGCAGCTTAAATGACTTTTTGTGTCTGTAATAGAAATTTTAACGCGTGGCACATGTCATTTAACAGATCGTCAAGATCCTTAATTTATTACTTCTTATAAAACTATAGAAAAACATCATTCATAATTAATGACCAGTAATCTTTGTGTCTTATTTATTCATGTATTCAGTCATATTATTTTCATGTCTCCCCAATAGATCCAGTGGAGGGTGAAAAAACAGAGCAATAGTCGTATTATTTACTAGTGTCAATGGGTTCTTTCGTTGTAAATCAATATGCAAGTTGTTTGAATAAATAAAAACACTGAAAAAATTGAGTTTCTTGTTGTTCATTTCAATAACTGCATTTCTAACTATCTGATCACTCCAAAAAGTTACATTACAATATAATATTTATACGGTATAAGTGATTCAAGGGGTTTTATAATTACAGTGACATTGAAATGGTAACTTGGGTTGTTGAGAAACGCATACACCCAAAAACTCTGCCGACATTACATCAACATACGCTTTAAAAGAAAATCTGTTTTTTCTTGTTTGCTACTGTTTTTATATCATAAAAGTATTTTTATCGAAAGTTAGTTATTTTAATATAAGCAAGACAGTTTATTACCCAGTCTTCTATCAAATAAATAAACTCTAAGGCCTGGAGTACGTTACAGTCTAATAAACACGTTAATAATGCGGCCCCGGCTCTTGTAAACACTCCACAAAGAGGTTTCAACATGACACAAGCCATTAATAAAGAACCATTCCACAATATTGTGAAATGTTATGATTGCGTTCAACTTTTTAACGGGTAATTCCCATGAAAAATGAAGATTGGACTCGATCAGTAAATGGTATGATATTTTTACTATGTGTCTCAATATTTTTAACTTCACAGCCCGAAGGCGGATTGTTAAAACTAATATTTTTATAAAATTACACCGGAGAATAAACGCCAATGTGATTCAACTCAAATTTTTATTTGTCGATGTATAGGAAAATTTTTAAATTGTTCATTAGAGAAAAAAAAAATATGAATGTCTTAAATGAAGAAAAACAAAATCGAGATAAAAGATCTTATGGTAATATTCCGCTTGTCGTTTACTAAATTTATGTCCTCAAATATATTCCAAGGCCAGCTCGGTCGAAAGATAAAGATTAAAAAATTCTGCAAATACGTAGAAACCTAGTGTTTTTTTTTTTTATTTACAGAACGATTTCGAATTAAAAATGTATTTGCATTGACAAATTTAGTTTGTATACCACTATTATTAAGCTGTAGAGTATTCATAATAGGAAGCCTGTACACTTGTGCAGGGTAGCACAGTTGCTAGAGCCCCTCACTGTTGTTTTTTTTGTGAAGGCCTCGGACACGTCCGGTGTACTTTGACTTGTAACTATTAATAATGTATTAATGGATTTTCGTTGCTAAATTTAAGTCGTACACAAAAGTTGAAGTTGCCTCATAATATGCGTTGCTTAAGCAACGGGGTTCAAGTCTTAAAGTGGGACAGTAAATAATTTTTAATTGCCGTAATTAGAAGTAGCTGGTTCCCGATAAGATATCACTCCTTTGCTGTCGGGTTGCATAAGGGTGTGAACACCACCTCAGAAAAAAACCCGCATAAATTACTTTTTGGCAAGAAAGGTTTGTCTGATTTCACTCCATTTATTTATAAACCCCCCCCCCCCCCCCGATTTTATGGTATTTTATCTTAAATTGTTTTCATTTTAAACTTCAAAAAAAGTTGTTTTGTACTGAATAATTTTAGACGTACTTTTGATATTGGAAAACTGTTTTTGTCTGCGAACCAAACTCTGTTTTCAAATTAATCCGCATGCTGGTTTTTGTCGACTTTTCATGGTAATAACGAATAAATGCAACAATAAAATATATATATATATATAATGTGTTAAAATTAATTAAAAAAAAAATTGAAGTTTAGCACAAAATATATTATTTAACATAGATATCACAATCTTTGCCAGTGATATTGTTTATTAAATTAAGTTTTTTGTATGTAATTCTCTTCTATACGTGTAAATTTATGTTGCTTGCCTTTAATTGTGAGGATGCTTGAATAGCGCGGATGTAGTGTCAATAATAAATCTTTAAAATCTTTATTGTGATAAAATTACAATCTGCCTTCTTGGACAATGAGTGATTGCGACTAATAAACTCATTTACACCATATTTACAGTTCTTCATTCATATAGTATTTACAAACAGCCCAGAGGCCTCCCAAATCCACATAGTTGTAACTTCCCTGCCATGCGAAAACGGAAGCGGAGTCTTGGGAAGTCCCCTGCACTTCTCCATCAACCGCGTCACCGAATACGAGCCGGTTGAGGCTGACCATGAGCGCGAGAGCCACAGACGCTCAGGACATGATTAGAGAAACTGCCGATCGTCAGGACTCTGTCACGTATTTATAAGAGGTCACTAGGCCACTACCGCTTTAGTCTCCAAGGAGGATTATAGGGATTTGTGGGCTTTGTAATGACTGTACTAAGGTTGCATAGGTTACTATTGAGTTTGAGTTTTACTCTGAATAATAATATTATATATATATTCCTCTACTTGCTTTCTTCAGTGGTACAAATAGGCACATTAAAGTTTTTTTTTTAAGTCTGTTTGACATTGACTGAATCATATTTGATTGCTTGGACGACTGATGGTTGATAATGTTGAAAGGCTAGTTGTGGGGTATTCATATCAATAAATGTACTCCTCTCTCTGTTAAACCCACAATTTCTTTTATAATGATTTGGGCGCTGTCAGGTGCTATACTCCAACATTCTCAAGTATTCATTGTTATTATAAGATTCTTGGAAATGGTGGTATAGTTGCCGTAAACGCCTGTACCATTGTAATATAAATTGTGGGCAAACCAGATGTGGATATTTACTAACGAATGATGTGCTTGTTAGAAGATACAATGTAAAGTTATGCCTTCAATCCACTATCCGATGACGTCAGTTGATCGCTCCCTTCCTGATTGTGCCTCGCGCTGACGAACACGTGAGCTGAGATGAAGATTATTATAAATAAAGACGAGTTGGAAGGCTGTAGCGGTCCCATTGTTACTCACAGCCCCCAGAGGAAGGAAGATTCACCGTAATATCCCACTGAAAAAGAAAAGTGCATCTCTGCCGTGGTCAGTGGGACCTTGGGCGGCGTCACGACTCAATCCATTGAAAATTTAAACATCCGCCTATTTCCCCTCAGATTTGTAAGGTCATTTTCGCATCACGATTTCTTATCAGTGGATGTGGCCCTTTACCTTCCGTCGCCCTTCAATGATGGAAAATACTCTTCTCTTAAATTTCTCTTACGTTATTAAAATAAAATTCATAAGTTCAAATCGATTTATTTACATAGAACGAAAATCTTGTGATAATACGTAATGTATCTAGTCCAATTATTTCAACTACTTTATTGTGCTAAAATTACAATCTGCATTATTAAGCAATAAGTAATTGAGATAAATGTTCTCATTCATACCATATTTACAATTCATCATTCACTCGCTCATTAATACAGTATTTACGAACAGCCAAGAGGCCTCCGAATTCCACATGGTTGTCACCTCCCTTGCATGCGGAGGAAGCGGAGACTTGGGAAATCCCACGTCACCGGATACGAGCCAATGGAGGCTCACGAAGAGCGCGAGAGCCACATACGCTCAGGACATGATGGGAGAAACTGGGCGTGGCCAGGATTTTTTTTTTTTTTTTTTCTAAGCTCTCTAGTTAGAATTTTAGGATGAGGGAGAAATGTAAAATATTTAGGGTGATCGGATCCTTGTACTAGGAGGACGAGTCACGAGACCGCTGCCGTTTCAGTCTCCAAGGAGGATTATAGGGATGAGTGGTTCAGTGCTAGGGGATTAGGGAGGTTGGATAGGTTACTATGGAATTTCATGAACTTGGAAGGGATGAGTTCAAGAATGTAAGGTATATTAAGATCGTTATGAAGGGTTTTGTTTTGCTGATATAATAAGGGGCATTTACTATTGTTCTTAGGACTTTGGATTGAAAGGGTATCGTTCGACTTTTTTGCTGTCCCCCATAGCTCTATTCCGTATGTCCAGATTGACTTAAGTAAACTTTGTAGATTAGTAGTTTATTTTTTATTGAAAGATGTCCAAAGCGTCTGTTTAGCTCTTGTATTTTTAGCCTCTTATGTGGGTTCCAGGTCAGCCGTTTGTCGAGATGGAAGCCTAAGTACCGTACTGTCTCGGATACAGGGCGAGGAATAGAATTAAAATAAACTAGTGGACAAGACTTGCGACAGAGGGTGAAAGTAATGTGGGAATATTTTGCTTCATTAACTTTAATCCGCCATTGGTTGCACCAGTACTCGATCTCATCAAGGTGTTTTTGAAGGTTATGGGATGCTTTATCGATGCGGTACCTGGCCTGGAGATCAGGAGTTCGCGTGTTCGAATCAATGCTCTGTCACTATCATTCTTTTTTCTTTAGCTTACAATTATCACTCGGGAAGTTTTTTCTGCTCCTTAAATATTTCTCACTACTTTTATTCCGATGAAATTAATTGTAGTGTTGTTATTAGTATTAAGTTTTACATTAATCGGGGTACATTCCAGTTTCGGGGATCGAATATCTGAATTTTTTTTAAGCTATACATTGCACAAATGAAATACGGTGATTAGTGACTGTTAGTTTTTGGAACCTGTTAGTAAGCTTCGGGTTATGTTCACGTATTCATAACACCTAACCAACTCCGTGAATTTCTTTAGATTCTCTACAAGAGGTTACTAACGAACGCGTCACGTTCATGTGTCAAAAGAATTTTGAATGAAGTCAGTTTTTTTGACATGATCTTAATACAATTAACTCTGGACCCTCCATTTAACACATTAAGTAAGAGATGAGTTTTTCTTTTTTAATTTAGTAGATATGAATTGGCTTGATCACATTTTAAATTAAGTTTCATCAGTTAATTTCGCTAAATTGGCAATTAATCTGTTGTCCCGAATAAAAACTGGAGCGCTTCCAGTCTCGCTGGCTACATGATTAGTAGACCGCAATAATCTGCTTCCCTGGTTGATCGTATCAAGATAAGTACGATTTAATTATCATTTAATTTGTCAATTATATTCAATATGGGGTTGTTCGGGTGTGCCTAGAAAACGGAGTTGTCCCTTGCAACATGAAAGGTAGCTTCTTCCGCAGTGAGGCGTAGTAGTATCAAAGCAATGGTGCCATAAAGTTATTATTAATCATTTAATGGATACTTTAGCTGATCATGGTCCGTTAAAACTGTATATCCGTAAAGTCTACTTTTTTTTTTGTTTTACGTGTCAGAGATTTTAAAAGCAATATAGTTTAACGTTTTTAATTAATCACTAATAAGTAGGATAGCTTATAAGAGATCTAAATACTCATATGTTCACGGCTAACAATGCGATATCAGTATAATAATTAATTACTAATACTATACAATGTATTTGAACCCAAGATTTAGGTTGTGATTGGGGATGAATCTGTTCCTATCTCTCTACTTCACACCCCACTGAATGTTTTGTTCACTGTAAAAAAAAGCATAGCAAAATAACTGGTGTTTACTTATTGTATTTAACGGTCTTATTCTTTCCCATAAACCTAATGCAGCATATTACAAATAGATTACGGATTTTCTCTAAATGTTATTGGGCTGTTGAGTTCATTCTGTTGCTAGGTTGGTCAATGATCTCCCCGCATTTTGTATTCATACTTATTGTTTAGTACGTAAGTGACCGATATTTCTGAGTTGCTCCCTCATCTTCAGTTCCCACAGAACGGTTGAGTCATTTGCATCGCTTAAGTCCCTAGCGCTATCATCCGTCATCATTATGTTAAAAAGGAAGGGTCGCAATAGCGAACCCTGGGGCACTCCAAACTATGTTATGATTCTGCAGTCTCCAAGTAGAATGTGCTGCTACTGGAATTTTCTTTACGATCCATTGATTCAACGTGTACTTTTGCTAAAGACCTTGTTATTCAGTTATCTATCCTTACGCAGCATGTCCCTGCGCAGAGATGAGGTAATGGCGGCCGTAGCGGAGCATGTCGGATCGGGTTCGGTGGCGGTTAAGGAGTTAGTTTCCCCTGAAAGTGGTTAGCGGTCAAGCTGATAGCCCGGTTTCGTAACATTGTAGACTTAGAAAGCAGTTTCACCGGGGGTGCGCGCACCCAAATCCCAACTGCGCAGGTTATTATAGAAAAAGTGAGAGTTGATAAATAATATCCCCCAGCTCGCACATCTACAATTAGCGGTTTGTACTTTCTCCCCATCTCCGGAGGTGGGCTGGCTGTGTAGTCTGATTGCCTGCCACATGTGTCCAAGCTACCAGCTACACTTTCCACTTACAGCTTGTCTTTCGTATACAGATGTCGATCCTTTCAGCCGTTCAAATATGTATCAGCTTATCGCTACTATATCACAAACAATGAGCATAACCAAGGTTTTTTCGTGGGGGGGGGGAGTTAAATGGGATAATCATTACGCTCATTACAGGGTTGATCAATTCCTACCTCTAACTAAGCCTCATTCATTTGTGTATATATATATTTTATTTTATTTTTGAAAAGCCGGTATTCCAAGCAGATTGCAGGTATCCTGAACGTGGTCTACTGGTGGCATGTTGTTTTATATTTCACCAGTAATCTTGATTTTGTTTAGGTGTCGAATGATCTTTGCCTGACTTGATTGTGCAACAACGTTTATACCATTATTCCGTTGATCTTTTAAGTACTTTATGATAGTATAATTAATTGACTGCGAAAGAGGTGTTAACAGGATTCGTGTGTTGGTCTGTGGAGTCTTCAAGCCCGTAAAGTCAGTATATTTTGCACCTGCCCGAAGTCTACGAAATTCTTTTTGGGTCTGGCTACGTTAAAAGGTTTTGTCTGTTTTCCATCCTAAGACAATAAAGAGCTCACTTGTATTGAACTATTCTGGTGTACAGTTACTTACTATATACTTACTGTACCTACTGTAGTAACTGGTGTTACTTACTATAAATACTGTATAGTTATTGTTATTAGTGCCAATAAAAGTGGGGGTATTAGATCTTATTGGTTTCCTCGCTTAAAATGGAACATTACTGAATCATTTGTACTGTCAGACACGCTAGAATATAAAGTTCCATATAACTAATTGCTTCAAGCCAAAGTTGGTGTTGCCTTGAGGTGTTTAATAGATAACCTGCTGAAGTAGCCTAGCTGAATTGCAAGGCACTTAAGATGATAAAATCAAACTTATCAGGAATCGGCAGAACTATGTGCACTGGTTGGAAACTGTGGCAGGGGAATGGGGGGTTATCGTGATCGCCTTGTCCTATCTTTGAACTCAGTTGTCTATTAATACGGCCTGTCAACTGATTTAATGCATGTCTTTTTATGGGAAAGTATAGTTTTATAACTCTGCTCGAGCTGTTACGCCGCACTCAAGTGCTGTTATGTATACTGCTACTTTCATATAGGTAAATTGTACCATAGGAGCAATTGTCTGTCTGTCTGTCTGTGTTCTACGATAGTTTTCGTAAAAATGATTACACTACCTGTCCGAATTATTGTTTTGTTTCAGAAATTCATAGAACACATAGAAATACGCTTAAACGCCTATTGCTAAGTCTTGATTTAAGGAAGTTGAAAACCAAATAAGATCTGTAATATCTAAATAAACGAAACACTGTTTTTGGTTTTTAAGTTTCCTAAGCAAACTTAAGCTTTTAAGCCCGTGAAAAAAGTATATTAATTCATACCTACTTGAAAACTAATTAAACCCCTGCGGGGTAATCGATTGTCAGGCTTTTTTACGTCCATTTAATCCAGGAGGTAAATAATTTAAACTAGAAACCTATTCTTTTCCGTTATACAAATTAGTTTGGTTTGAATATTTTTTTTGCTATTGTTAAGCCTTGCTTGAAATTTCTTCAGTAAACAATAAATTACGTTGAAATGGTAGTACAGATGAACAGGTAACTATTGATCCCACTGTATAGAAATAGCTTGTTTACTCCAGACGCAGCAGGGGCACGTGTTAGGCATATGTCGTCTATAAATCACTATTCCTTCTTTTATCATTTCCATAAATTACTTTGCTGTCAGTAGATGTCATTTCTCATTGCCCATCATTTTACACTTCGTATTATAATCATAGGAATACATAAAGTATATGTCTGATTGATTATGAATGCGGTATTGCTATACGAATTTCTACCTGTGACTATTAAACCGATCTTCTATTGCTTTAAAATGGCTAGCTCGTAAAATTACAACCTCTCATTATTTTAACCATCCATGCATTGACTTGTTAATAATGTAATATACCTTGGAGGTTTTCATGGATTTATTTTTACGTCTCAAAGATCAATTGTAAGCGTAAAATAATGATAGTTTCAATAAAAGATATGTTTGACTAATTAATTATGGGGTTCAGTTGGAGGTTTCCCAGACGCTTGAGTGGAACGAATCACCAGATGTTAGAACAGGTAGTGAAAGTGATTGCTGTCTGATCTCGTGTATGAAATATATTCTTCAATGGTCTATTCTACTGATAGACATAATATAGTTATTCCATCTTTTTTTTACCTTTTGGCTTAAATGGGATTCCCTTGCGTTTTTGAAACCCAGCTATCGACATAAGGCTGCTAAAAACACCAAAAATCACATTAAACTGCATAAATAATAAATTATATAACATTTTAACCACAATTTAGGCAATTATAATTTTTGTATATTGAAGGTGTTAAAAAAAATTACATCGTGGTAATTTTGTTGTTTTCTATTCTCACCTGCCCATAAGTTCATATTTTGTGAATTCCGAGCCTTACCTTAATAGTCCGTTGATGCCCTTAATGGGCTATTGATTTCTGGTCCTATGCCTGCCGTGGTTCTTATTTTGCTGTTCAATAATAAATATCATAATAATCACTTTCTGTTGTAGCTTGTGAACTCTGGAACTGGCCTTGGTCTTCTGTTCTCTCTTCCGAATTTTTAATTAATCAGCTGTGTGGGCTGTAAATATCATCGCGATCCCAGTAACTAGTGTGTTATATTCCTGAAAGAATATATTACTATTAATTCTGCCTTACCCTTAAATTGTTGTTTGTGGAATACATGTATGCAACATTCGCATAGTGTGCGACTGGGGTGGTCTGAAATCATGACGGGTTAAAAAAACAGTGACAGAGTGAGTTTTTACTAAACAAGTTTGTGTGGCTTGTCAGCTTGCTGTAGCTGATCAACGCCCGTAAAACAGTCTAAAAAAATTATCTTGTCTTAAAATGTTTTATTTTGTCTAAAATAGTTATGATTATTGTTCGTAGAAATAAAGAGTTATAGTATTGAAGTTGATTACGACTCTTCTCGATGTCAATTATTCGTACACTGTCATCAAGAGAGCTCTTGGTACTTTCTATGGGTGTCTTCATCGCCGTCGCAGCCGAATCCTCGAAATAATGAAATGTTCATCATGGGATGAAGGGAAAGGATGAGTTCATGACGGGTCAGTCACCTCGAACAGAATTCAATCAGAGACAAGATATTAATAGTTTGGAATTATATAGGGGTCAATTGTAGAGGAGCCAGGGGCTCATTTCCTTTATAATCGCCGCCTCCTTCTCAATCTCTTTCTCTTCGGCTTTAATTAGTTCATTCAAATCTCTTCCTATGGCGATGGCTGCCTCCTGCCTAGCCATCTTCACTTAAGCTAGGCCAGCGGCAGATCTTCCCTCCAACATTCTTCAGATTATTTATAGTTCTGGTTATTTATTATTGTTCCTGAGTAATATTCTCCAAAAGCAATGACTCGTTGCTAATAAAATTACATTAAAAGATAATAATCTAGGAAGGTTGGAGCCGCGTAGTCGTGGTGGTTTTACAGAAAGATATCTGTACATATACTAAAAGTAACATATTTATTTACTTTACCCGAATGGGCCATTATTGTTTTGGCGTTTCCTAAATCGAGTTTCAACAGGTCCCGTCTTATCCGGGTTGTGTTAAAGTAGATGATATTTATTATCGTAGTTAATCCTGGAATAAGGATAGGTAACCCTCTCATGATGTTCAGCAACCAGTTTTAGTTTGGTGTAGTATAATAATTTAAAGTGTTAATATAATGTTGATAATGAGGCGTACATTTAGCGTGTGAGTGGGCTTATTAAACTACCTTGCGCATAATTTCGAGGAATTTCAGGCCTCAACATTTCACCACTGTATCCTAATTTTAACTAACCTCCTACTCACTTATTCACGCGTAATTTGGCATTAATACTGTTCCGTTTGTTTCAAAAATTTGAGTGGAGGAGTGCAGATTACACCTTCTACCACTAACACTTTAAATTCCAAGTATCGTTCGAATTATTTGCACTATAATACCTAGGAAAATTACTACTTGGTGTGCTGCCTGACAAGTCAAAATCAACCCCCTACCGTCCTCAATTTCTATAAACTGAGGCAAGTTTACACAGTGCTCATACTCGTAGTTCAGAAACCGTTGATGGAAACAGGGCACGTCAGACCAGTCTCTGAGACCGCCCTTAGCATCGACGCCAGACTGTCCAGTAACAACCAAGCGAGAGCAATTTTTTTTTTTTTTTTTTTCTGAGCAAATTTATACGCCATCACATCAGCAATTTATTCTAGTTTATCGTAGTAGACTGTTCTGCTATTTTAATATGTTCAGATGAATATATACCTCATGAACAAAGCTTACAGGTTATGTTTTGTCGAAAACATACCGAATGGGCCATGTTTTCACAATCACGCGGGGCTTGCTAACACATTCTTTGAATCGTGTAAACGTGCCCCGTACGTTCTAATACCGTTTGTTAACGGTCTCTAATGGTCTTGTAATATGTAATATATTATAATTTTAAGACTCTTGCTGATTACAGCAAAAAGTGTCGGCAACCCGAAGTTATTAATCATATTCAGAACGAGGCTACGGCAACAGTTGCCCAAACATTTGGACCTGAGGGGGACTTAATGCCGGAAATAAAACCATAGGAAAACTTGGGCGAGGTCACCCCTCGGTAACGGCATACCTCCATTCATCGCGTTTCCTACAGTGAACTATCAGCCACATTTTGTTCGTGACGGCCTGTTGGCTATGAAGGAGATACCAATCCCTGGGGATGGATGCTTGTGACAATTCTTTTGAAATATGCTAAGTACTTTGCCGAGAGACCTTGTCTATTGCTCGTCGATAACGAACCATGGCGCCTCTCAGTTGAGGCCCTACCTAGACTACTGGAAAAGTAATGACGTCACACCTCTATCATTTCCTCCCCGTTGCAGCCACATGCTGCAGCCCCTTGACAGGAGTGTATACAACCCTTTGAAGAAGTTCGTCAGCACTGACTGTGATGACAATGAATAAGCGTCCAATGTTGATTTATGATATCCCCCTATTTATATTCACTCTGCTACATTTCAAGGTAGGCTACAAAGTTTCAAGGATATTCCTTCTTCACAGTAACATATTTCAAGATGAAGACTACAGTTCAAGATCTATACAACCCATAGGCCGGCTCCTCTATCTTTAAACCCAACCTCTGAGATTTCGGTTCCCATTTCTTATTCACCAAGAATGCTTCTTTTCGAACCAGCTTCCTCCACTTCCGGAGTATATCCATCTCCTGGGCAAGCTGTCCAATCCGCTTACACGCGTATTTCGTACCTGTCTCCCTCTGAGCTGTCCGTCGCTGGCACATCCGATACTTGGTTATTCCCAACGCCTGAATCTATGCGGCTATTTGAAAAGGGCCAAGAAAAATGGCTAATAAAGGCAAGAAGAAGAGTAAAACTGTCATTCTTACAGATGCGCCTGTTCTTTAAGATGCACTCAAACCAGAACTGCATAAAGCAAAACTGAGGAAGATAGATATATTGGCGATATTAAGAAACAAAAAACTGTTTTGCACTGCAATAGGGAACAAAGCAAAAATATGACGATCTATGTGAATCTGATTGCGAAAATGACGATGAAAACTGTAGCCTACATTTATATTAATGTAAAAATATATGTACACAGCACAAAATGTAATATTTTATAGCCATGAAACTGGCTTATATGGTTTATTATTCTTGTCTTATTTACAATTACCCTTAAATTTCTTAATTAAAAAAATGTGTAAACATGACCCTACTGTTGCAATCAATATTCGAGAATTTCAATATTTTGTATAAATTTAAAAAAAATTAAGGCCGAGGGGGCTCTTTAGTCTCAAGCTTCCCAATATTAAATCATGCTTATTTCCTAAGAAAATAAACATTATTACTACTGAGTTACAATATGCTCTTAACCATTTTGAATCGCTTCCTTTTAAATTGCGTCGTTAAACCCATATTATCTATGATTTTTTATATTTTTTTCTTGAATGATAATTATACCTATAATATAATTATACCTGTTTTATTATACCCTTCGATTGAGTTTGAACTATAAATGGCTGCTCCGACCTCAGGTAGCTTGAATGAATCTTTCACGAGAATTATGCTTCACGGGGTCATAAAACATCTTTCCAGGATCCTCTTTACTCTTGACAATCAATCATTTTTTTCAATCCTGTTCTTTATTGGTGTTTCGGCTAATTTATGGTTTTGCACTTTTTCTACTACATGTGGACTTAAGTAGTAGAGAGTCTGGTCCTTATTATTTCTAAATTTTACTAACCTAATTTGTATAATTATTTTTCAATGATATCTCATAAATCTTAATATATAATGTATCTCATAAACTTTCATTTGCTGAATATTAAAACAGAAAATTATTATTACGAGAAAATATTTAATAAACTTGAGCGAATTGCTAGTTGGGAATCGACTTGGATGGATGAAAGAAACATCTTCACTTCGTGTGATGCATTAATGGATAACGTTTCATCGTGCAATATATGACTCCATCCGGTACTTAAAGAGATGACCTAAGGGTTAATGCTGCTAAAACATCTTCGGAACTAGAATTCCCATTCAATTAATCGAGCAAATGTTCTGTATCAGGGTTATTGCTTTGTAATTTGAGCCGTCTTTCAATCGTACATCATTACTTAAATGAAGAACTTTTAGATCTTTATTACTTGAACTGTATTATTTATGGATGTAAGTTCGCGACATTTTGATCTTTAAAAGTCAACCCATGTCAGCAATCACATACTGTTAAAAGAAGCGTTTCCTTTGACTAAAATAAGAGCTTATTTTAATCTAAGTGGTAGGAAACCATTTAGTGTTCGCTGACAGATTCTACAAAAAGAAATGAGGAAACCCTCATAAACACGAAAATAGCCCATTGTTCATAACTCTGACTTGGCAAAAGTGGCTCGGTGAACCATCGGTATATTTTATTACGAGCCTAGTTTGTAAATAGTTAGATGAGTCATGGGAATGGCTTGGCATCTATACCGTTTCTGTTCGCATCGTAAAGCTTGTTTGAACAACCCATCGTTCAAACATTTCATTTGCCCGACACCTACAATTTTGACGCGAAGTATAATTTTTGCAAGGGATTCTGCTGAAAATTGGTTAAGTGTGATTAATTGTAGCGTACAAATCTCCTCAGAAACACAGGAACAGAAGGAAGTGAAATGATCATGTTTGTATTGCTTGCAGTTACACCCACTGAACACCACTACAGGTAATCTATTTGGCAAGGGTAATCAAGCTCTTCTTAGAGTCTGAAAGATTCAGAGTTTTGAAATTGTCATCACCGAATATTACTGCCTATAAACTAATTGGTTACTGTGCAGTTGTTACTTTACCAGTAGCAATTTCCAGTTGTAGCAAACATTCAACTACCAAAAGTTGATATCAGACAATCTTCTTTGGTCGTTAATAAACAATAGGGGCATCAACGACCCTTGAGTTGACATGCCATTAAACAAACAAACAAATAAATAAACAATTATAAGCGATGGATTGTTTACTGTAGTTTCTAGTGTTGTTATGTGTATGACTGAGGCTGGTTTTGAGCTATTCATAATAATACAACTACTCTTTGCTAAACAGAACTGTTAATAAGAATAAGAGATATTATTTAAACTTTTCTTTCTCATTAACTATTATTCTTATAATACGCTCTTGTATCAATATAAAATAAATTGTGGGTCGGACGTGAGAAAGGTGTACATTTATTTTTTAATTTGTTAGACATTAAATGAAAAATGGGTGGGCGCACTATTTTCCATAACACGCCTGAGCTACTAGCGTCTACCTCTACGATACAGATGTGAACCCCTAAAACTTGATTGAGCTATAAATTTGTTTTCCAGCACACCTTGCCAATTTTCTTTTTTATTATTAATTTTATATTTTTTTCGCTAGGAACTGAAAAGGGTTCAAACTTCCTGTTCCTTAACGGTGTGTTGGTAGAGTGGCACCTTTCTTTCCTCCCCTAGGAAATGGCAGGACCGTGAAGTAATTACAGGGGAAAGCGACACACTGTCTGCTTTTCATCTACTGGTCTCCTAAGTGCTAATTCTCATCCTGGCAATTCCCCTATACCTTTCTTTTTCTTTATAGATACGTTTATTATTAATCTGCTTTATGCAACATGCTACAAATAATCTAAGACGAGGTTCAGTATCCATAACTTACTCACTTATAGGTTTAAAGGGCTATATTTAATTTGCCTAATTAGGATTACAAACGTACCCTTTAACCGCCTAATTTAATACTTACGTCTTTAGGTACTTTGAATACCATACCAGTGTCAACATAATCAACGCAAGTGTACACACACATATGATTAACAAGCAATAACAATTTTGAGCAAAGCAGTAAAGTTTGGGCTTTTCTTTTTTTTTTACCCCCCCCCCTTATCTTCATAGCCCCTTAAAATTTATAGATAATTATATACAATTATAGATCCTCCTTTATTTACAAATTATTTTTGTATTTCCTGTAGCGTCGCTACATTATATACAGCAGGTTTTGTTATTTTATAAAAATTATATAATGGAATAAACAAGTATAATGATATACATTATACGTGACTGGACTGAACTGACCAATAAAGGTGATGGGGCTCACCTTTTTGATCAATCTTAAAAACTAACTTACATACTAATTCTTAACCTAAATTTTCCCCGACAGTCTGTTGCCATGGATGCGGGAGGGGTGGTGGGGTCATAGTGTTAAACACTGGGTTGGTTAGGTGCTGTAACGAGTCATAAAACTTGATGCGTCTCCGGCGGACATGGCTAGCTGGGGAAATTTAACCTACTTTATTGTAGCTTACTTTACAGTATGAATAACTTAATACTTAATAATAAAATACATTTTCCAGGTATCATATCCTAGACATGAAATAGGTTTAGTATGTCCTCACGCTTTTAGCAGCCTTTTTAAAGTTATTACCATACTGATCATCAAGACGATTATGATTCTATCGTGTCATTAAGAAACGATAATGTTAAAAAAATATGTATACACATGAAATTGTTACTACTTTGTTTTCCCGGACGTTGTATTTGCAAAACGAGTTCACGTCTTAATTGTCGAATCAAGGCGTCAAACGTGAAATGCATGTAAAAAATATTCAAACGTTATGTTACTGACATTTTAAGTGCCTTTTTAGCCACTAACTAACTTTACACATGAGAGTGATAAAGTCAGAGCGGTGTAAATCGCATTTTCAACAATTCTGACTTCAGTCCTGAAATACGATTTGTTGGCTGTTTTTCAATTTTTATATTAATCTCAAAAAAATGTATTTATTTACTTGCACAATGGTGTATGTCATGTTCAAATGTTGAAAATAAAGCAAAAATATAATTTAGACATATTTTACATAACTATTACTTTTAATTGAAACTGATTTCAATATTCACAATTGGTTCCCAGCAAGAATTTGTGACAAGCGAATTAATCGCAATAACTCTAATAAAAACTTTTGTTTCTCAAAATGAAGAAAATGTGACTCACACCACTATGGCTTTGACCGTCTTATATTATTAATCTGAATGTTGGTAACTTAAATAATTAAATGAATAATTTTTGGTCCGTCCACACCTTTATCGTTTACAAAAAAAACAATGTTTTCTATGGTATGGGCAATTTTTAAAAATTAACCTTTATTTATTACTTGGAGCGTGGTGACTTGCCAAGACTCCACTTCCTCTCTCGCATGCGAGCGAGGTGACAACCATGTGGATTTGGGAGGTCTCTGGGCTGTTTGTAAATACTGTATGGATGAAAATTGTAAATATGGTATGAATGAGATCATTTATTACAATTACTTATTGCCCAATAAGGAAGATTGTAATTTTATCATAATAAAAAAATGTTTAGTAATAAAAAATTGATTACTTAATATGCAGCATTTTCCCTGTTGTCTTGGTCATCGAGTCCACACTGGTCTCTGGGTCAAACTAGCCCCTTTACCAGTTTTAAGTTTTGAAAATCAACAAAAATATGTTTTTTTGCAATTCGTCAGTATAGTTAAGTACTTGAGATTACCTGTGTTTTGTGTGCGAGAGAGATTAATTAGAAAAATATTCATTTTAAATCAATAAATCTGAGTACGGTTTGGCTATCTAATAAATTGCAAGTAACAGACGCCCACTATTGAACTGTTACGATAGATTGGCTCGTTTCTGGGAGGTCAAGGGGAGTTCACATGAGTCATTTATCCAATTCTAGTGAATCTATTATAGGCCTGTGTACTAATTTCATTTTGGATACTGACCTTTAAATTAATTGAGTGTGTCTATTTCATGGAGTGGTTCTTGCTGCGTCTTATCATTGTGACTTGAAATTCTAAATGTTAAAGACTTGTTTTTGGGGGGGGAATAATCAAATTATTTTTTTTCTTATTTAAGTGTGACATTGACGTAAAGTGTGGATGACCAACCATTTCTTGTAAATTAGGTAGGGAACCATTGAACTCAAGCTCTTTCCCTGACAATCTACCCTGACAATCTAACACATATGATTGTCATTGTTAAAATCGTCCGGCGTTGACTGGGGAATGGCTGTTATTGTCCATAAACGTTACTTTATAATTTATTTATAATCTAGCCGTGTTCTCACAATGTTTATTTATATTTACAAACGATTTTGCCCGTCACGCACAGGACATGATTGGAGAAACTGGCCATTGCCAGGACTCCCACTGTCACGCGTTTATAGCAGGTCACGAAGCCACTGCCGTTTCAGTCTCTGAGGAGGATTATAGGGATGAGTGGTGCAGTGCAATGACTGTGCTACAGGATTAGGGTGGTTGGAAAGGCTACTGTGGAATTTCATAAACTTGGAAGGGATGAGCTCAAGAATTTAGGGTATATTAAGATCGTTATGAAGGGTTTTGTGCTGACGTAATAAGGGGCATTTACTATTGTTCTCAGGACTTTTGATTGAAAGGATTGGATACGCTTGATGTTCGACTTTTTTGCTGTCCCCCATAGCTCTACTCCGTATGTCCAGATTGGCTCAAATATAACTTTGTAGATTAGTAATTTATTTTCTATTGAGAGATGGAATGTCCTTTGAAGTAGTCTGTACAGTTGCCTTGCCCGTCAAGATGCCGTTCACAAAATAAAACAAAATAAAAATCTAACACAAATATGATTGTGGCGATAAATTAAATTATAAATATTTTTACATAACGTTATTATGTAATGCATAAATGTAAGCCTGTAAAATGCCTAAAACTAATCGAATACAAAATCAGTTATAATAAAATATGAAAAAGTTTATACTCATAGTAAAAAGCGAAAATAGTTAAATACGAAAAACATGAAAAATTAGTCGTAATATTAAAATGCATTTAAATAAAATGTTATTCGCGTTGTATGGCCTTAGTTTCCTGTGCTATCCAGAAGTTCAGCCATACGCGGGGCATCCACTTGGCCGGAGTTTACTATCTTTGGGTTTTACATGCTCCTGGAATATGATTTACAGCTATATTATAAAATGATCTATCCGTGGCTCCCGATAAATTTGTTCGATCCGTTCGTGATTAGGGTCTAATCCTTCTCTTTTTTTCTTTTTTTTTTTTATTAATAATAATCAACTATGCATAAGAAATATCCTCGTCACGAATCATAAATCATTATCACCTGTACCATAAGCAGCTTGACTAGGGAAATTACTTAAATAAATAAGACATAGTGGCATCAAGTACATAAACGATATTTTACCCGAACGCACTTATCGATCGGATCTTACAATAGACGATAATAAATTAGCTGGATACAGCCGCCCGGAGGTTACCGGGGGCACTTGGGCTTAATAAACAAGTTTATTTATCGCCTTGCGACTCATGCCGTACACTGTAAATGATAAAAGCAATGACCTCATCTGGTCCTATAAAGGGATGACCTTTGCCGGTAGGTAAGGTAGGGTCGCTCACCTTCTTGTTGCACCATAGTGTGAAGATCTCATTGAGGCCAACGGTGTCGGACCATTTGTGCATCTCCGTAGCAGCCTCATGGCTATCAGCTCCTCGTCTCGGCCTATTCTCTACGGTAGGCCGCCCTCGTTAGAGCTCAACCCTCTCATAATTCACCTAACTGATTAGGTTAGATCTATCCTCAATTCTAAACACAGCAAATCAAATAATAATAAAAACTCCATATTCCTGCAGCCGGAGAAGTGATCTAGGTTTTGGAATCGAAATCAAACGTACTAGCTACTCATGGTACCAAGCCAAATATCTGCTCAGCCTTGGTACTTATCAAACAAGACGCAAAAACGTACCGACGAGTAACCTCACATACACCTGACTGGACACGCAAAGCACCTCATTAAACACTTTCCCACAAATCCACTCCAACGACACGGACAAAACAAGCAGACCTGATGAGGACATAACGGCATTCACAACACACGCCTTAGACAGAACGTAGTCATCGTTGTTACACTAATAGCAGAGGTAAGTATCAATGTTATTTGTAATAATAAATATTCCAGATTTAATTTTGGATTGTTATGGTAACATTTCGAAAAATGTATTTCTGCCCATAGTTATCGGCCTACCAACTGCCAACTTGGTTCTGTAACCATGTTAAAGGCAATATTGATTGTGTGTAGGCAAAAGATTGTAAAGGCAAAATACCGAAATGGCTGGTATGAAATCAAATTCTTCCAAGTCTTTGTGGTATTAATGAGTATATTGCTGACAAACATGTATAAACTATATGGCTGCTTTGACAACGTACTTTTACTATAAAATTAAGTCGTCCCATTGTTCTGTCCTGTGTCAAACAGGTTGACAATATGGTCAGCAGTCTGTAGACCTTTAACCTTTTTTAACCTGGATGGTGTCTCAATAATAAAATAATCTGAGAGGGAAATTACGTTTACACGAACTATTTTAATGATTCGCCTTCTTAATGTTTGCCCTTCTCATTAATTATAATGCGAAACGCTCATTATTGCGCTGATGGGTGCGGGTCATGGGGAGTCTACATGAGTCATTTGCCTAGTCCAAGTGAAGCAATTCCATCTTGAAATATTTTATATTCATTAAAAAAAAACAAAAAAACTATGCCAACCACCAAATTAATTAGTTACAAATTTAAATACTATTGATCATAATTTAATTTTAAAATATACTTTAGTCGATATTACGTTTGAATTCCTTACTTTACTTTCAAGGATTTTAATTTCCTTCAAAATTATCTATAAGGGGATTTATGTAATAATTGTTATGAAGGAATTGAAGCAGTGGTAATATATATTATGTAAATTGAACAACTTCTGGTAGGTCTTGTTGAATGAATGATAGCAACCTTTACATCAGCAACACGTGCCTAATTGAATAATTATTAATTAATTATTCATGAAGCCATTCGTTTTCCTTTACCAGGCTAAATGGACCCATTACAGATCAATCCCATTTTTCAAAAAAAAAAAAAAGTATTGCTGGTCGGATGAGCATCAAATAAAATGGGACGTGTCCCACAAGCCCGTTCTACAAATTGTTGTAATTATTACACAAATTAATGTTTTATCACCGTGATAAAATTGTTAAAACATTTATATTACGAATCTTATCTGTGATGTCAATGACCTTAGTAACCTAAACAGTAGAATTAATGAACTAGGAATGATTGATTAATTTTTATGCGTTATTAATTATCAGTATAAAAAATTAAAATAAAAACATATACTGATACACGCCCTTTATCCATTACAAAATACTTATGCAACCGAGTATCAGATTAAGAAGAGAAATTATGAAGCTATTAACAGTGAATGGAATACTTGAGATAAAAGACAAAAGAATATTATTATTTAATTAAAAGACTTTTGAGATTGTGATGAATTGGCAAACAGAAGGTTATCGGTGCAATAACCTCGGGGATTTTCATTCCGTGGTCGGGCTGAAGAAAATTACAGATGTCGATAGTTGAGATAATAGATAGCAAAATGCGATTGAAAAAATCAACGATGTTTCGAATTTGTGATATGTTTGTTGGTCAGATTACTGAGCTCAACTGTACAGTTTTGCTCATTAGGTACAAATTTCAAAATAATAAAAATGGATTCATCCTGTTAGGTATTTAAAACCACCATTGTGTTAACTTACCAAAAAATTAATCCTTCATTATTACCGTTGAATAAACCACAATTGAAAGTTGTCCTGGGCTTGCATTTCTTTAGAATTAATGTTGTTCGACCATTATTTTATGTGGTGTATTAAAAAGATTTAATCCCAAGTTATCCAAAATAAAATAAAAACTCACCTGCACATGCTAAGACAATGCTATTAAAATTTTGAAACTTGAATATCTAAATTTAGTTATTGGACTGATATAAAGAGTGTATACTACATGGAAATACGTTTCTACGTACTAATATTAAAAGTGTTTCCCCCCCCCCATTTTGTTGGTTTGCTGTTATTGTTTTTATGATATTGATTTTATTTATCCGAGGGTCAATTGCCATCCCATCGAATAAGAATGAACGGTAAAAAAAACAATGGTATGAAGAAGTTGATTGAGATCGGTTCGTATCCTGAGAACCGGTTCCGTTGTCGGGAAGGCCACAGTTACCTGTTGTCAGCCCTAGTGGTCCCTATGTTAACAGTCAGTCCCAATTTGTACTCGTAGAATGGCCTCCAGTTTCATCTGCATCTGCGTAATTATTCAGTTCGTAGTATCAATTTGATCCGAAGACGAGTTGCCTAGCACGTTTTTCTCATCTAACGAGGATCAAATTTCTTTTACATTGATTATAAAGTAAATTTTAACTAGTTTTTTCAAAATAAAGACTGGAGCTACTACGTCAAATTAGACTTCCCGAAAAAGGACTTTATAGAATTTATATTAGTTTAATTAAATATTTTCGAACGCTGCATCAAAATGGCGGTCGAAAAATGACTATTTGACTACATGACATATTAAATTAATTTGACGAATATGCTTTAATTATTTACCAGTATACTTTTTCTCTGGATCCATCAAGTTATAGTTGCTAACACTAATGAAAGGGAGGGGATATTGGCCCTAACTATTCTGTATTCTGTGTTGACTGACATGATGTGGAATCAATTGAAGATGAAGATATCAAAGAAATTTTAAACTTGACCTTATTTCCTTGTTTTCTTATTGTTTTCTGTAACAATATGATGAACAATTTAGGACACATTGGGCAGGTGTTGTATTGGATAAAGTGGTTTATCGCAGCAAGAACAATATAAATTCTCTTCATCGCTCTTAAATGTTCCGTCAGGATACTCGAGAATGCACTGGGGAACTAAGATAGCTTGTTTTCGCAGGTACTTGTGGCGGTTTTTCACCAACTACTTTTTGACTGAACTGAAGGGACAATAATATAAATTATGAGTGTTAAGTTAAGGGGTAAAGGGATTCCATAGATTTAGAAAAGTACTAATTTTCCAATTACATACGACCATCTGTTCCAAGAATCCAACACGCAGATTATCATTCCTCCGAAATTCTCCTCATTGCTATGAATGCTTCGAATTAATTTTAATTAAAAAAAGGTATGCACGACTCCCAAAGAAATATGTGGCTAGTTAATCCTATTTTTTCAGGCACTATCCTAGAATATACGAACGACAGTTAATAATATTTGTAGAGGGGAGTCTTTTAAAAGAATAGAAAGAAAAGCTTTATTTTGAAGTAAATACAATCAATAAACACTGGTGGTATATACAAGTATTAAGAGTTACGTTACTACATACTTGGTGGAATGTCTAGGGACGAGTGGGGTCTAGCCCCCCCCCCCCAAACCTCCTTTATTGATAAGTTTTACAATGAACAAAAATTTTTATTTACAATTTTCTCCTCTTTCTGCGATGCGCTGATGCATTCGAAGGTGGGCATAAATATAATACACTTTCAGGTTGAAGTTAAAAAGTCGACACATATACAATACTAGGTGATGAGGCTCACCTTGAGTTTAGGGTCTGGGGCTAAAGATGAGACATATATGTACAAGAAAGGATAAGATTCTGGAAAGTAGCGAGGTCTTGGACGAAGTCACGAGGCAGGTATACAGTTCTGCTCAAGCCCCTTCTACTTTTAGCATTATATATAATATTAGCATTATAATATTCTTACCATTATAAAAGAGACGATTGATGAAATAAGAGCACCTAGTTTTGGGCTCGACTATTCGTTTGTGTCCTCACTTCGAAGAGTCGGGAATAAATGCTAAATATTTAAGGTAGGTTGTCGGCGTTCTTAAGATAACTGGGGTAAGAGGAACACTCTTGGCCAATCTACTCAAGTAGCGAATCGGAATAAATGTACTTTTGTGTATCTTATGTAAACAGCCCGCTCTTCGCTAGCTTCAGAGAAGTGCTTCGTATTTAAATATCTGTGAAACCCTTTCTGTGTCCCCGTGAAATGCCTTCTTCCACGCTTTGCGGAATGGCCCCCCGGAATAGTTGAAGAGTATTTCGCGCTCCGCGTCCTTCGGCTGTGAGCGACTCGTTTAGCTGTCAAATCTTTTGGGTTGAATTCTGCTGTTATATTATCGAGTCGAGCTGGGATTGCGTGGTCCAACATTTTGAGGGATAAATGACAAAAGTAGGTGTGTTCCCAATATAAGTGACAATATTTCGTGAAACACAGAATTTACTTATATCAATTTTGAACCTGAAACTGATTTTTTCAAATGGATAATAAAAAGCATAACCATAAGAGTATCTTATAAAATTACTATGAGACGGAATTAGCCATCTCAACTTTCTGATTATACAACGGATTAATTTGATTTTTCGGCAAAATACAGAATTCCTTCAATTTTGAACGAATATGATATATATATTTTTTGTTTTGTGCACAATTCTTTCTACCGCGATGGTACCCGTCCTCGAAAAAATCGAGAGGGCACAAGGTTTAGAGATTTTTTTTTGAAGCAATAATAATAATTTTTAAGTAGTTAAGTAGAATAACAGGGGCTTTATAAATTATTCATTATTGAATTTTAAGGTATTATTTTGGGCCAATACTGCAGAATATATACCACAAATAATTTTTTTTTTTTTTTCTTAGCTCTCTAATTATAAGATTAAGGATGAGGGAAAAATAAAGGGATATTTGGTTTGAGTGGATCCTTGTACTAGGAGTACCTGCTTAAAGGTGGTGTGAAGGAATTAAGGAGTGTGGGAAGCCTCGGTAGAGGTGGAAATGTTGCGGTACAGTGGTGAGAGTCCACTGGTGGCTGGGCCTAGAGTCCCTCTAGGCATGTAGTGCAGTCTTATTTAGCCGGATAGCAGTATTGGGTGCCCGTTAGAGGCTTGTTGTTGATGGGCCATGTTTTTAAAACAGCTGAAGTACTAATTAATAATATATCTTTGTTTGAAGAAAATTTGCCTCATTATTCTTATTATTAAAGATTGCATTCATACCATTTTTAAAAACTGATATTTACTCATTCGTACAAACCGTATTGACAATATAGACATGCATGCATAGCGTGCTTCGCCAGCAGAAAAATCTGTTATATGTAGCTTTAATTAAATGTTATAAGTCCTCTTCTATTCAGTCTAGCTGATGAACCGTAAGAGGATTTCTCAATATAACTGATTCTTGCTCAGAGACATGTTCAAGCGAGTGGTTTAACGCTGGCTCACGGTAAAGGCGTATTAAGGAACCGATGTTGATCGAAACCAAACAGGTCCCATTTTCTACGCTCAATAGTTGCCCAAGGCTATCTTCTCCCTGCCGTTTAACATTCTTCTCCGCGATATCCCACTTTGATAACCAGTTGGCTCGTAAGATTCAAGTTATTGGGTTAAAGATGTACTACTTACAACGTAGATATTGAGGAGAGATTGACGATGATAAAGCCATCAGTGAGAGACCGGCCCATCGTTCATACTACGCAGATCGTATACAGGCAGGACTACGCCTAAAGAATGACATCTATGAAGGAATGCGTGTTGGCTGCTCCTTTTTAGGTAATGCCTCAGCCCTGCAAAAACGGCGATGACGAATGTGCACAGAGCATAAGTAAACCAACGTCTATAATTATAGGAAAACCTGATCCTCGTGGCCTATCTCATGCAGTGTGCTACCATCCCCTGTCTCCCGCCTTATTGGGCAGTATCGACACGGAGGAGTGTCAAGGCTGCACTCGACTTACGGGCAAATTCTTCTTCTGCTGATGATGTAAGCTGTTAGCAATTACCAGCACGCCAGTCCTCTTGCCCAGTGGAAGCCAGCTCCTATATCCGATCCCTAGGGATGGTCTCAATCCTGCTTCTGTTGTGCTGCCATGAATGAGGCAACAGCTAAAGGGCATACACTTTTAGGATCGCAAAGTATCTTTATTAATTACTTATTGCTGTTGATTGAGCTAAATAAATGTCAATTATTTGCCAGCTTTACTTCTTTAACTCCCTTCTGAATGCTGCTAAGGATAGATACACGTTTATCGATCGCTACATTAGTAGTTACAGGTCCAATTGATGAAATGATCACTCTCCATATTATATGTAAAACCTCTTTTTGTCAACAAGCGCCCGCTGTAAACGTTGTTTGTCAACCATTTGATAGCCCTTAAACTGTCCGCTTCACGGTATGAAGGGTTCAAAACCCTTGAAGTATTTCGGATGAGCATTACTCCCCAGTGCTCATATACCATACTAATTGTTTATTAGAGAGCAGGTGTTAGGTACAACATTGTCATGTGTACAGAATTAAATGATATCCTAAACAACTGCCTCAACATTCATTTTTAATCATTATTATTGAATTGTGGTCTTATGGGAAAGTATCTTTAACAACCATAAGTAATTATAAGAGGTAGAGTGGGTTAGTAGTGTTTCACCAGAGTTTAACTAGTTTGTATGAAAAAAAAAAATTTTAATTATCCTGCAACGTTCTCTTATTTCAGTCAATTCACACCACTTTATCTTATTTTTCCCCCCACTGTTAGTAAGATATCTCTTAGTCCCTTACCAGCTGTTACATTTCACCTAAGGAAGAGCCTCTTCCAGATCGAGGTCTTTATTTACAATAATCGAATTCCCGACACTGTTCTTCGAAACAAAATTGTGCATTATTTTGTAAATTGTACTCCGGTACATAATTGCCATTGATTGTTTTACAATTTAATTGCCCATTTGTTTGTCTGCCTTTCTCCGGTATCGCGTAAATCTACTTTTGGGCGTAAAGAAAAAAAAACACATCATAATTAGAGTACCGAATAGCATGTTTTGATCCAGAATTTGCATGTCTGTTGGGCTCAAAAATATATGCAACATTTTACAATGTATTTTTGCAATCAGTAATTGTCTAAAATATAAATCATTTAACTATTTACCTGCAGGACGGTAATTTTACACGGCGGTAACACTTCATGTCTCAGCGCATTTCATAGCAACATCTTAGAATGTGTTTTTGCAAAGGTGGGTTTTAAGTCCATTTAACATAATGCTGTAGTTAGAGGGACAATTGTTGAAAAAATCAATTTCCGTATTATACATACTCGTTTTGTAAACGCTCGTTGTCATCAAGAAATAATCTTTTGAATCGCTACGACCATTTTTTGTTATTAATTTTTTTTCCATACGCTAATTCGTTGCCATTGAACGCTGCCACCACCCGTGCCGTAGTTCCGATATTATTAACTACCTTGGAACTATATCAATTAACGAATCTGTTATTAATGATTATTGAAAATCTCGGGAGTGATTAGCCGCGAACCGGGGAGCAGGTAATCGCGTTGCTATTAATAAGCACTGTTATATTTAGATGGGACCGATTTATAGATAACCATCCACTACAGAGCACACACAGCGGGGCCTCTTCGCTTTAGTAATGAGCATCTGGCGCCTTCTTTACAGTATAATTTATCTCCTAGTCGCTTGGCTTCTTTTTCGCCCTTCCAGCCTATTTACTGTTAATCCTCCCGTAGATGAGGTTCTCCAAGCTCCCTGGTTCGTAGATAAAAAGTGCTCTAGCCCTTAAACTGTCCGCTTTACGATATGAAGCTCATGGGTTTATCCCTTCAAGTGTTTCGGATGACCATTTCTCCCCAGTGCTCATAAACCGTACTAATTGTTTATTAGAGAGCAGGTGTTAGGTACAACTTTAAGTCCTGTCTACAGAATTAAATGATATCCTAAACAACGCCCTCACGTATATTCATTTTTAATCATTATTATCGAATTATGGTCTTATGGCAAAGTATCTTTAACAACCATAAGTAATTAAAAGAGGTAGAGTGGGTTAGTAGTGTTTCACCAGAGTTTAACTATTTTGTATGAAAAAAACCTTTAAATTGTAATCTGGCAACGTTCTCTTCATTTCATCGATTATTTTTTTCAACTGCTAGTCAGTTATTCCTCATATGACAAGTCTCAAAGTTCCAGTTAGGTTAATGAAGATTCTGGGCTGAATTCCCTCCACTAGTGAATCCGACGTTAAAAGTGGCTTTGCATTGAAATAGACGTGAGGAAATGGTCTTAAATTTGTCAGACCAGAAGTCTTCATGTAATATGCATTGTTATATATATTGTTTTGTCATGTATTTTATATATGTTTTGAAAAAGAAAAGATTTTGTGCCAACACTTGAAATTTTAATTGAGAACAGTTAAATGAAATTAATCTCTTGATATAATGTATTATTAATAATATTTATTAGCTCATTAACCTTTAAATTTTATTAATGGAAGTGATTTAATTTTTGTTTCAGGTGAGGGATAAAAAACATTCAGACTGCTTAAAACATGTTACCCGCCAGTAAGTTTTTAGTAATTACTTCAGTTTTTTTTTGTCAATCTCGGAGTATTGAATGTACTATTGCTAGAAGACAGAAATGTTGAGGATTGAGTCTTCTCGGCAAGAGTTGACGTAGGCCACAGAAAGTGGAGCAAGTAACAGATCCCGCTGATCAAAACAACACGGGTCCCAAGAGAATGGCGCCATCATTTGTTGGACGCCTCCAATCCCAGGAATTAATTATTTAAACTTTCACTTGGAATTTGATCTTTTCCTAATTTTGTCATGTTGAGTCATATTATGCAGTTCATGGCCTACATCTTCATCATGATGATCATGCTTCATTCTGCGAATACCCTTCCAAATGGTGGTTTTTCTGTAAATTTCAATATGATTTATTTGGCATTGTATGGTCAGTATATCAATGATTTAATTAATTTATTTTAACTGTTTGAAAGAAGAAAAATGATCAAAGAATTATTTATTTATTTATCTAGATTTAATATCACGCGATATGCCAGAGCGAATGTAAATTTTGGTCGTAAATACGGATGCGTTATGTGAAAATATGGTGAGATACAGCTTGATAATGAAAATTATTACTGCGTCAGTATGTCTTAAATGTAATTACTTTCTTGCCTATAGCTTTTACAGCACTCAAATTCTAAGGGCAATTTAGCCCCGCTTGCAAATGTAAACTTGGCAAAAATTTTTTGTTTGTTAGCGTTTAACACGCTATATTCTCTATCTAAGACAATAATCATTATTATACTGTCCCTCGAGAACAAACATTTATTTAGTGTAAAGTGGGCTCTTTGAAAGTATCAGTAAAACTCCCAATGTGCAGAGAAATATAATATAAACCAAAAAAGAAAAGAAAACAAGAACTTGCTTGAAAAAAAATTTGTTTGACTCATCTATATAACTTATATCATTACTAGAATATTATACTAATCATTTATGTACCCCATTGTGATGTAGGATCAGCTACTACTTAGTCAAATATCTACACGAATGCTCAGATACACTGGTTCACATTTGTGTAACCTTTACTTACACGTAAAACCCTTAGTAGTTGCTAATGCATAACAGTCCCTTACATAATATAATATGAATGTAATTACAGTTAACACTCTAACATTAGTTAGTATGTGCTACTACTCATTTCTTTGATAAATCAAATAACTTAATTTAATGAAGCCAATGGAGGTGGGGTGGGAAGGGAGTTCCAGAAAGCTATTGCGCACTCAGCGCTGAAGATAAAATGAAAAAAAAAAAACGGGCTCTGTCTTGCCGTTTGATTTTTTTTCTATTACGGTATTTATTGCCCAAGTAATAAAATCGGTTTTATTAAAAAAAACAAAAAACTGAAAATAGCAACGCTGTCAAGCGTGTCTGAAGGGCAGACGACGGGTTCGTTGAGTGTCGAGGAGAAACAGATGCCCCCTTGCAGTCAGTACTCGCAGACAAGTGCCTTGCCTTATCAACATAATAGGCCAACACTGTTGAAGGAGCACTTAGTAAAACTCACATACTCGATATCTCTCCGCTATATTTAGCGTTCCAATTCATTTTGTTGCATCGTCGAGATGTTGCTTTATCAAACATGGGTGCATTATCTACCCTATCTCCGTATCCCCTTAAGCAATTCTTCTCTAGGCGGGATAAAAACGCCTAGACCGTCCCGTGGGGGCTTTTCTCAACAATAATATTTATCTCTCCTAAGTGGGAAACGAAATCAAGTTCTGTTATGGCGCGAGCCAGAGTAAAACACATTATTACAAAAATAACTTGGCTACTCAAAAACTAGAATGTTGCCAAAGTCCTGTATGAAAATGTTGACTTTAAAATAACATATTGAATCTATATAACTAATGTCATTACTACAATATTATACTAATCATTTATGCTCCACATTGTGATGGAGGATCAGTTACTGCTATATACTATATACTAATGCTACATTTTTTGAGAAAAAAAATTGATTCGCAGTCTTTTAAGTCGCTACTGGTGAGCAAAAAAAAAAAATCTATTCGAAAATAACTAACAAATAACTTTTTATTGTTCCTTTGTATATTTGATACAATTTCCCAGGAGTGGGAGTATAAATACATTACAGAAAACAAAGGATAAATTAATATATACAAAATAAATTTTGTTACAGTAAAAAAATGTGGTAACGTAATCTATTCTTAAAAAAAAAATTAAGCATATAATTTCAAAATGGAACTGTTCATACAACAATCCATACTGCGATGTTTATAATATTTATCATAAATAAAGTTTCTGCTTTCAGAAGTTACTATACAAAAACATCATATTTTTCTAAATTGTTATTAGAATGAATTTGAGATGACGAATTAAAAATCGACAAATAAAAATAATTTTTCGTTATTCTAATAATAAAAATAATACGCTCGTATAAATTATTTGTTAATTTCGATTAAAAAATAAATTACACTCATTGGTTATTTTTTATTTAAAATGAAATAAAAATCAGTCGGATGATAAGGAATTACTTGAAAAGTACAATGTATAATAATTAAATATATAAAATAACATAAGTACAGCAGAATATATTTATGTGCTATGATCATTGTATGGAGCCTACATAATGCTTGTTAATTTAATCTTTAGATCCCAATGTACTTATATTTAATCCTGGGAACATAATTGAAATTTTGTTTGTTTTGCCTCGGGTAGTTTTTTTTTTCAATAGTACATTCTTCTGGTGTTACGTTAAGTAAAATGTGTGTAAAATGCCCATTTATTTTTATAAAATGGAACAATTTGATGCGAAGTTTATGCGTTCAAACATAATTTTTATTTTTCCTGCTGACTTGTAAATTAGAATTTGGTGGGTCACAATGTGACTACTAGACCTCCTTTCTCCTTATTGATCATGAGGCTGAATAAGAGTAATAATAATAAGGTCATCTAGAGATTCTGTCCATTATGATAATTTTAAGTTAAGTTGCTTTGTTTTTTTTTGTTTTTTTATGTCAAATCAACCAACTACAATGATTAAAATTGAAGACACTTATGTGGTCTTATTCCGTTGATTTTTGTTTTCAAAACCAGAAAATTGTGATTTAAACTTAAAAGACCCCCCCCCCCCCAAGCCTCTCCATATATCATGTATTTCTGTTTTGAATCCATATCGGCAACAATCTTTCAGCTTGACAGACGTATCCTTATAATTATCAACATTGCTTGAAGAGATCTTAGTAATATGAATATTGCAGACAAGCTTCAAGAGACTGTCTTGCCTCCTCCCCTTGCGAGACCGCACCCAGACGACAGTATTGACTCGACTGCACTCACAGGGGCAGCCCTGTGGTTATGCGGTCGGTATAACTGTTAATTTAAAATGAAATATTGTCTAGATATATTTTATATTTGTTTTTTTTTCACCAGAATAAAAGCTGTTGATAATCCATCACGTCAGTTTATTTCAAATGTTTAACTTTTGTTATATCTTAGCACCATGTCTATGTAGTCTTTAATATTAAATCTTGATTCACAATTGGTTTCTTTAGAGCTACTAAAACGATTTCATTCATAATGTTGTAGTCTACATATTTTTAAAATTAATCATTTATGTGTGGCATCAAGAATATCTTCCTTCTTTTTGAAACTGGGATCGCGAAAATTCTCATGGCGACAGTCTTAATGATTTTACGAAAGTGTAGTCAACTTAGCTCGTAGGCTTGAAGTCACAACACATATTATTTATCAGGACTTCGTGATCTTTAATTTGATACGCTACTCAACATGAAAAAATTATATTTAGTTTCATCCGTAATCAGTTGGTCGTCTAATGAATTGCTTAAATTACCGTTTACATTTTTTTTTTTTTTTTATAAAGCTGGTTTTATTTTTAGCACCATTGTATCACAAAATGGAACTACCATGCAAATTATCATGGCTTTAAGCAAAAACAAAGAAAAAACACTGCTTAATTGTAGTTGTGAACTGACTTTTTGTTATTATAATTTGAAAAAAAACAAAAAAATGCATATAGTTTATTAGAATGTCTAGATATCTAATACATGACACCAAACTCAAAGTTCTGGGAATTTTTTTTTTTTTTTTAATGCCGTCGTAATTTCATGGTTATGAGTCATTTAATTAATTAATGATTGTATCCTAATCTTATTTTTTCAATGTAGCTATAATTCTAATGCCTTCCATATATCCTATAACAGGAAGATAAACAGACAGTCTCTGATTTTGAAAAATAATGCGATACTAAAAAAAACCGGAACAACTCTCGTTTTTATGAAAAAACGTAATGGAAACTCTTAGATATTCTTACGCGAAAGAGTTTCGTAAATGAAACTTTCATCTCTGGCCGCCAGATAAGAGCTATCCGGTGTTGAATTATTTAAACGTGTAACGGAATATATATGAATGGGCCGAGAAGGTAATACAGGTACTTACACACTTAAGTAAGGTTATACAACGCCTTCTGATCTTTAGATTAGCATGAATGAATTAGTTAGAATTTTTAAAAAGTATTTTCTCTGGGATCCTACTATCTGAGTTGTATCAGTATTCTCCGAGTGTTTTACAATTGTAGCACAATTATATGTTTATATACTCTTATTGTAGTGTATTAATACGTATTTTTTTACGTTTGCTAAGCGGAAAAATTTGTGCTGATATTCATTTGAAACAGAAATACATGATAATTTATGTGAGGGTATCTCGGCTTCTGTTTTCTGAAAACAAAAAAATGTCGTTTATCGATTCGACATAAAATAAAAACAAGGAAACTAAACATAAAATTAACATAATAGACAGAAACTTCAAGCAGTCTAATATGTAGCTAACTTTAGTCCGTCCCAAGCGAGTGCGCTCTCGTCAGATACTGGACACTTCAACGTAGTTCCACGCGAAATTCCGACGAGACTGCTTGTATTTTGTCTGTTTAGGATCATCCTGAAAATGGAAAACCAAAACAAACATTATCGACACCTCATGCTTTTTTATTTTAAAAAAGGCAAGAAAGCAGTGGAAACTTGCAGGAAGATATGCGCTGTATACGGAAAGGATGCTGTTACAGAACGTGGGTGCCAGAAGTGGTTTTCAAGAGTTCGATCGGGAAATTTTTCGGTTCAAGATGCACCTCGCTCAGGCCGGCCAACTGAGATTAACAGCTTTGTGTTTAAAAGTTGTCTCTTATTTTCGCCTATAAAACCGAACAGACTTTTTGACCAACCTATTAAACTTCTGTAAGGCACTACCTTCCTTACATCCTGTGGTATGTCGGAATAATAAATAAATGATCAGTGCCATTTACGCTGATATCTCTAATGCAAGGTAATAAACCCCGTGGTGTCATTTGTTTATATTTGCCGAGCCCGAAGAAAAAAGCTTTACATTGAAACTGACGCGGAAAAATTGTCTTATAGCGGTCGAGAAAATTCAAGGGTGATGCCAAGGTTGAGGGTTTCATTGTGGCCGCCAAACTTCTAAGTTACATTCTATTGTCTGTTTGTCATTTTGGTCTATTTCAGTCTGAAGTTGATATCCTACACGATATTATAGGGCAATTTTTTTTTTTAGTAACATCCAATCGATTAATTAATTATCACCGCTGTATTGATTTTTATCATTAACGTAAGTGAGATAAATGTTATCATTCATACCATATTTACAATTCATCATTCACTCGCTCATTCATACAATATTTACAAACAGCCCAGAGGCCCCCCAAGTCCCCAAGGTTGTCACCTCCCTTGCATGCGAAGGAGGAAGTGGAGTCTTGGGGAGTTCCCCACGCTCCTACGTCAGCCGCGTCACTGGATAAGAGCCAGCGGAGGCTGACCAAGAGCGCGAGAGCCACAGACGCTCAGGACATGATTAGAGAAACTGGCCATGGCCAGAACTCCCACTATTACTTAGTTATAGCAGGTCACGAGGCCGCTGCCGTTTTAATCTCCGAAGAGGATTATAGGGGTGAGTGGCACAGTGCAATGACTGTGCTAGGGAATTAGGGTGGTTGGATCGGTTACTATGGAATTTTATGAACTTGGAAGGGAGGATCTGCTAATTAAAAAAAATATTATTATTTTTAATGACTTCTCATCGATGTCCCAAAAATTATTCACATTAGTTATATATTCGTGATCAACTATTTTATTGGTTTATTTTACATTAAGCATTGAATAGCATAAGATTATTTTTATTATGTGAATTTTGAGAATAAATTTATTTGATTTTATTATACGTGTGTTTCGGAGAGGGCAATGTATCATCAAACTGCCTTTTTTTTTTTTTAATTTCGTGTCTACGTCGTACGGAGGACTCATAAGGACCGAAAAAGATCGGGGTGAAAACAAGTTTTTTAATTATCAGCCAAAGGAAAAAGTTTGTGACAGTGCCGTGTGACAGTGCCAGAATTTAAACTCGTTTGCTTTAACTCTGAGCTGTCCGTCTACGAACACTAGCCTAGTCGATATCAATTCTGTTTCACTTCCCTCTCACAATAGTTTTTTATTAATACAAAATCTTTTTTTTACAGTCTGCCTAATTAGGAAATAAGTAATTGTGATCAATGTTCTCATTCATAACGTATTTAAAAATCTGATTATATTAAAGTTTTCTGGTTTAGAAGAAAAAAAAATCAGTTTTTTTGAAAACAATGCGTATTATACGTTATATTTTATTAGGATAACTCGTACTAAAAAGTTTAGCCACCATAACAATATTACTTATCTATAATTATTCATTTAGGATAACATGATCATAACATTAGTAACTATCTGAAGTACTTTGTTTATTTAAATGTTTGTATTTTCGGACTGTTTTTAATTATCGGGCTCATCAACTCGTCAGTGGGTAAAAAAATATTTCTAGCTGTTATATTAGGTTTCTTACACTTAGTGTTGTCGAGATATTTCAACCAGTAGTTTCGAAGAGTTGACCTCCGGCATCGGATCAAGGCATCTGTTATCCAAAGCCATTGTAGCCACAACAAATATGGGGGGGGGATTCAGATCCTTCAAAATGGTTTGCAAACAAAAAAATCGGCTCTTTAAAGCAGTAAATTAGTGACAATTCGTTTTTTTGCGATTTTATAGAAAAGTAATCTCTTTACAGAGTTATCTACCTAACTAATACAGTCAGCTCTTGGTAATTCCAATTTCTTAATAATTTGTACTCCTCCTCGGCTGGACAGTTTGGTAAATCCTGTGTGTTTTAGAATTGGTAATACGAAGCTGTTTTCGTAACCACGGAGCCGCCTCGCCTCTCTTCCTTATAATTCGAAATTTTTCTCGAGCTGTTTGCATCCTCGTAACGGTAGTTTCTCCACATTTCACTCAGTTTGTTATGTAAACCTGTTATAAATGCGTACACATAACAAAATATATTACTCTACAGCCTTTCATTCTTTACATATTTATGTACTGTATGTATTGTTAATAATATAATAAACTCCCTAGTAATTCTAAGGGCAAAGGTCTATAGTAATGAGAAAATTCTGTATATAGACTTTGGTTTCGAATTATCGGGAGTCGACTGTGACCCAATTGGGTTCCGATCAGTCAAATGGTCGTGTCTTGTTGCATATGAAATTTGTGTCGAGTTATTTTCATCTAGCACCCGTTTTATACGTTGAAATCAACGGACCCCTAAAGATATCTAAATGGTATGAGTGTTACACCGCTGTGGTACGGGCCAGGTGTTGTAGCGAGGTGAGACTCCAGTAGCAGGCGAAAAAGAATCCGTATTCCTGGCACTGATTTATTGTCAGCTGCAAATTTCTACCTGCCCAAGGCCGACCTCCGAAACACCGCCTACCTCCCCGGCCCATGCTCCTTCCTCTAACATACATCTTCTACAGTATCCATCTTAAATCTGTATGCATTATGCAATCAATCCCTTGTATTTCCGATTTCTCTTATTGACCGACACGTCGTCGGCTATGTCCTTTCGGTGGTGAGCATGCAACAAGTTTTGATGCTAATTCTACTTTGATATTGAGCCTGGACAAGGACACGACGAGGGAGAACAATAAGTTTACGATGACGAAAAATAATAAATACGCCAATCAACAAAGAAATAGAAAGTCACTTTTTTCACAAACAGTGGGCGATTGTTATTATTTGATTTCTGTTTATTGTTTCATAATTGTGATACATGTAATATATTTATGTTCAAAAACAAAAATAACAGTAACAACAATTTTTTTTTAAAGAATAAAATGTGAATAATAAAAGCTTTTGTCCCACTTTATGGCATGAACGTTTCGTAGTAAATCCTATTTTAGGGTTCTGTATTTTACATTCTATCTGTCTGCCTGTCTGGTGATTGTTAGTCACTTTTTTGAACTAATCACGTGAGATTTTAAGTGGATGTTTCATTTGACTCCCATCAATACTAATACCAGTCGCCAACTCTATAATTCATGAACAAGTGTAATAAACGTATCCATTGATCAAACTGCGAATCTCATAACAAGACCTTACGCACTCATTATCAGCCTGAATATTTGATTAAATGCCTCACCATTTTAACTGAATGAAATTTAATCTATTATAAACAAAGTTTTGCTTTTAAATTATATATAAATCAATAAAGAACTTATACTGCGGTGGAACAATATTAGAGAGATCCCCGAGAAGTCTGGATGGGTTTGGTTAAATTTTTATTTAGAAGATTGGAGAGAAAAATTATTTATCCTGTTAACACATCCCGCTCAATAAACATTACCTCTTTAAAAACGCCTCTGTAAATTCAGCATCTCATCAAAAAATTTAAATATGAAATGTTAAGGTAGCTTTTTAAATGTAAGCTTATAAACCGTCAATTACTACATTTAAAAAGCGGAATAAGACAATGAATGTACAGTTATTATTTTTAGCTTCTTATCTGATCAATAATTTAATTTTGTTTATTAGTATTAGTAATTTAGTTATTTAGAAGATTGTAAAAAAAAATTCTTTATTCTGTTAACACATCCCGCTCAATAAACATTGCCGTGGTCAATAAAACTAAGCGCTGTCAACAACTAACGTACTAAATAAAAAACCAATTATAATTGACTTTTAGGATCGGTAAGAGCCGTTTCTATTAATGATGCTCAAATGATCATTTTTTTTCAAGAAATCATAATCCTTACAGCATCCAAAGCTTTGACGTGCGGACAGTTTAAATCTTAGTGGAATAATAATACCACGTTATTTTTTTCATCTCAGCTTTCTTATTTATCACTATTCTACTCAGCGTAATCCGAGGCTTTGTACCAAAAATATTATCGACTATTGTCTATCAGATTAATAAATCGTGTCTATATTGAAGTAAATTAAATTATTGATCAGAGAAGGAGCTGAAAACACTAACAGTTCATTCATTGTCTTATTCGGCTCTTTAAATGTAGTAATTGACGGTTTGTAAGCTTTAGGATTACATTTAAAAAGATATTTTATAATTTGTTGATGATTTAAAGTATTATTACTTGATTTTGTTACTAAACGATGTTAGAGAGATCCACGTTATCATCACGTTTACGGCGTGATCACGTGGTTATCACTCTCATGTCAAGCATGTTTTTTGGTTCAAAGTTGAGAACATTTAAATTGAATGACAACTGATAACTTGGGTATATTTTTTCAATGACAATACAAAACAACCCAGACTAAATTATTCATTTACAATTTATTAGTGTTAACTTATGTGCCACATAACAGGAACTTTGTCTGTTATACCATTATCTGCCGACTTCAAATAACCCAAAATAAGTTTCTAGAAATAACATTTGACAAACCAAAATTTCACCTCAATAGCTAAGTTGGACAACTTATCCAAATCAGATTTTGGAATTTAAACTAAACATACAATTTATAGATAAATGTAAACAGTGGAAATACTTTATTTCTAATATATAAGATTTCTTCCTAATTTTATTTTGTGTTTGTCCCGAGATTACATGATTAATTCAAAAACAATTATTTTGATGTTAGTTTTTAAAAAGTAATTGTACTGCAAATTACTGAAATAAATTTATAAGTAATAATAATATAGTAATAATAAATAAAATAAAGTTAATAATAAAATAGGGAATGATAAATAAATGATAAACGTTGAGAACTTGTAAATTGATTCTCAGAGTATATTTCAGGTGAAGTGTAAGATTTGACAGAAAAGGTTTATCTGAGCGTGATCAGAATTGTTTGCAAAAATATTAAACAATTTCTTCTCTGAACGTTATTTCTATTAAGAGCTAAGGAGCCTTGGTGATTAATTATGTTGCACTACAATTAGGATAGTATAAATATCATCTTATTGTGGAGAAATTCTAATTCATGCCTCTGGCTTAATTGTTTGACTTACATAGTTGGTGAAGCTTGAAGCGTCAACTTAAAGTTGTTCTTTGGAAGTTTATACACAGCTGAATGATTTCTGACGTTCCCACCCAGTGTTTTCCACTACTACTCTCTGATGGGTGGGCATTAGGAGCTAAAAGCATGGGAATAACGGCGATTAAGACAGCCCGGTGAAGTGAATATGCACGAAGAGAAACGGATTAGGAACGCCGGGGAAGCATAAAATCGCCTGCGGACTATACTGATTCGGACGAATGCGAGGGTATCGAATATGGGACCGTGTGTGGTAGTATGCGAGGGAGGCATTCCACGGGAGGGGGGTCTGGTGGAGCTCATTGATAATTTCGGCATCATACTATTAGCTACATCATTGAGCAGTGCCCTTCGAATGTTTCCAACTTCGTTAACTGATTTTTCACATTATTTCGGCCCTTTAGTACTAGTTACTTCAGAGAAACGTAGTTTGGAAAATTCGAAAATATACCAAAAAACAAAAAGGAAATTCTACAAGAAACATTTTCGAATAGTCGAAAAACAAGGAAATATATTTGGAAGTTCATTAAGGAATAGGAAAATTCTTCAAGAGGCATTTTAGCAGAGCTTTTTTTGCCTGATAAATTAAAATAAGATCTTAGGATATTTAGGTCCCCTACTGCTAAAAATTTGTCACCATTACTACCGAGTACCTTAGAAAGAATACTGTATTGGTCAAAACGTCAAGTATTAAACCAGGATTGAAATTGAATTTGTGGCATTACAATATTGGAAAATACGTAGAATATCGAGATTAGAGAGTTAGTTGTTAAGCGATTCGTTAAGTTGGGTAAAGCCAGGCTCGATCCCCGCCTCTTTCTCTTGTAAGGGTTTTTTTTCGTTTGAGGTTTGGGCTTGGCCGGGCTTCACTCAAGCCTTGGAAATGGAAATGAGTGATTAGCTACTCAAACTTTACTATCTACCAACCCCGTCGGCTGTGATATGGATTTTATTTTATTTTCAAGCAAAAATATTTTAGAGAAAATTGTGGTTTGAAGCCTCCAAATTAAAATACATTCCACTTAAACCCGAACAACGTCGGGTAATGACGGCCAGTGAAATACGAAACAATTAAAGTGCTTGGGCGACTTATATGGTTCTTTGGTAATCTTAATTTCATTCGAACTTCAGATTAATTTAATTTGAATTCAACTTAACCATGAAATGCCTTAAACAGCCATGAATGGAGAGGAGCCTTCGACCATTTCTGCAACTGTGCAATCGATTGCCAACATCTCAAAGGAAAGCGTTTAGTTCTCCGTTATTTCATTATGTCGACTGTTTGACTGGAGGGACATGTACATTGTGAATTAGTTGTAGGAATTGATTATGTATCTTTCTCCATTCACGGCTGTTTAAGAGATTTTACGGCTTGTCAAATAATTAATTATCCTACTGATCCATTGGATAGGTCCACCCATGTGAGTTAATTGCAAAATTAATAGGTTACATATTGTAGTAAAATTTGATTCGTATATTTCAGCAATTCTTGGTAAGCCGTGGGCCAGATTGAGAATTACTATTACATACATGTGCACATTTTTGGGTTTAGTTGATTTTTTTTTTTTTTTTTTTTTTTTTTTTTTTCAAAATTACATTCTTCCAGTTTTATATTCAGTTTCAATTTGAATACGCGACGACTTGACAAACATTTTCTTAAAATATATTTATGATCTTTATTGCTGGTTCTTGGAATAAATGATTAAACAATCAGTTTTTGTCTTCCCACAAAATAAGTGTTATTTATCATTAAAAGCGCTTTTGGTGGTTTACGTCATCAAATGTTTAAAATACTTAATTAATAATGCTTAAAAGAGCGTTAATAAGACACCCACCCACCGCTTTTATAAGCAGTATTTTAAGTAATTAAAAATGTCAGTGTGAGCAGCTGATAGGCGCTAGTGATAAATAATAAACCCACTTGACTAAAACTAGTTGACTCATCATTCACATAATTTAGGGTTATTACTTATTTAATTACTTGGTGGTAAATTTTAACTATTGTGGAAATTATATCGTTAAATTTTAAATAACTTTTAAAAAGTGACTTGATAAAACTATTAAGTAATAGTGAAGAGATATGAGACCGATTTTTTTCTTGTTGATTTTGTTGCACGTACTTGTAACAAATAAAGAACATATTCCGAGATATTGTTGAATATTCCTTTAAAATTTCAGAGCAATTGAATTGTTTTTACCATCACTATCGGAAGCACATAAGTAGTCACCTAACTCTGAAATTTCTTTTAGCATTGGATTTGCCTGATTTCAATGTACAATTATCAACACATTAAAGTGTAGATGAAATATATTGAATCAGGAAATCGCAAAATAATTTTTTAATTGATTTTTTTTATTTAATACACTTTCTCATTTTCTATATATGAATTATAAACATTCACGAACACATTTCTGCTGTCGATTGATTGTCATCGTGTAAACCTCACCATTAAAAATGAATTAAAAAATAATCTTGATTTGATTTTGACGTCACTTATAAATCCGAATCGACTTTCCCTTTTTTTTTATTCAAATGAGAAATCATGTTTACACTTGAATTCGGATTATGAATGAGTTAACTGGGTTTAAATCCTGAAGTAGGGGGTAAATTCACTTTCAAGTGCTATCTAGTGTAAATTGAAAGTGGGCGGTTCTTAATAAGACAGTTTAGCCTTGCGACTCCGACTTGTGGTGCTCATACAATGCAAAAAAAACAGTGTTTTTCAGCGTTTGCTATGTATGAGGGCTTTGTTGAACGGGGCATTCACAGGATACGTGCTAATGAACTTGGCCCTGAGGCTCTCTTGTGTGAATACCGTCGTTAAGTTGTTAACGTGTATTAGTTAATATGAGATGTATATAGATGAAGGAAACTCTCAAAGTTATCTAGAAGTGTAAAATATATTCCATTGAATTCAGATTTTTGATTTAATGATTTATGTGGCTTGAATGTAGCAAAGTACAATAGGTGTTTTAAGCTAAAATAAACGACTCGGGGATATGATGGTTCTAAATGGAGTTATTTACTCATCAGTATTTTTTTGAACTAAGTAAACCCTTATCCTCCCCACTACACTATCCCACTATTTGTTCGTCTCGTTCTTGCTTTTGGGACTTTCTGAAATTATCATCGTTACTGATACCATTATTTTTAATTATGATTTGCCAATGAAAATATACAGTGACAAGTCAGGGGTTTATAAGCTCTTTCATAATTATCATGATTTCTTAATTCAAATGAGCGCCTGAAAAACCTCGAACGGCTGCAGTTATAAAATTAAAAATAAATATGACATTTAAGAACTAAACTGTGGCCTTCTCACTGTTATTCATTTGAAACCCCATGTTTTCCATACCAATATGATAACTCAATGAACCTACTAAACTTAAATGTTTTTATCCAATCATTTTGTTGTAGTATAGTATAGAGCCTTTTAATATACATTATTAATAATTATTAGTCAAAGAAAAATATACCGGCAAGATAGGTCTGAGGCCTATCAGTGACAGACTGGATATTGGGGGGGGGGGTTATTATAAACCCTGTTTATTATTATCATTATTATTTATTATAACTATTTATAGCAGTCCTAGGTTTGAATCCCGATCCTGCCAGCATATTTTTTTTTGGTTGATAACTGTTTTTTTAGATAATAGAACTTTATTGCAATCTGCCTTATTAGGCAATACGTAATTGAGTTAAATATTCTCATTCATACCATATTTACAATTCATCATTCACTCGCTCATCCATACAATATTTACAAACAGCACTCCCAAATCCACATGGGTTGTCACCTCCCTCGCATGCGAAAGAGGAAGTCTTGGGAAGTTCCCCTCGCTCGTCCGTCAGCCGCGTCACCGGATACGAGCCAGTGGAGGCTGACGAAGAGCACGAGAGCCACAGACACTCTTGACATTATTGGAGTCACTGGCCATTGCCAGGACTCCCGTTGTCACCGTACTGTCTTTGTTGCCGTTGTAGTATCCAAGACCATTGCCTTATATGTGTCGCTTCTATGCATCTATGGCCCGTAGCACACAACTTCTTTTTGCCGTTTCATGCATACTTTTTCCTCTCAGCTGATCCATCATAATTTTCACTATAACGGGTGCAGGTGTGCCGGCATATCAAAGGAGCAGGGAAGTGGTTAATCGACGGCCAGTCTTACCTTTCACCAATTAACAAGTTACGTTCGAGGAAGCCAGTTATAGATTTCGATATAGTTAGCATTCTGCATATTACCCTTCAAGATGTATCGATTGTATGATTAAAAAAAAAAAGAAACATTTCTTCCCGTAATCATTTCTATTACCGAGTCGTGACAAATCATAATTGTGTACGGTGCGGAATCGGTATTTGAAAGTGAAGAAAATCATAATCAGCTATGCTCTCTTTTTACATCCTCGTGAAACTTTTCGTAGGTTTCATACCTTATTGCCGAGCCCAAAGGTTTACTTTCAAACGGGTATATAAGCATTCATCGACGTCGGTCTGGTCGTAATAACGAAATAACCATTTAATGTACCTGAAATATTTGTGTTATACTAAAACACTCCGGATAGTGAGTATGAAGGTTGAGGTTCTACTCTCACACAGGTACGAGAGGGTAATTTTTCTCTCTGGCTATGCTTTAGCAGTCGTAAAGATTATAATTTGTACATAAAATAACTGGTACATACAAGGTACAACCTCGATTATACAAATACTCGATCATCCTTTTTTTTTTTTTTAAGTAATTGTTCCATTTGTATGCGGATATCAGTGGAATAACTCTTCTGTTACTGGGCATTGCGCCATCTCACTCATCTGAATCTATTTTAAAGACAGACAACGGACAAATTTTCTATTTACTATGTATGATATATGACAGTCTACCACCTACCGTTAATTTAGTTAGTCAAGACGTGGTAGCGAGTTTAAAAAGAAGGCACAGGATGACTTTTCTTCCTTTTATTCTTTAGGAAAACTATGCAAAATACATGAAGAATGGTAAGAAAATGTCGAAGATAAAAGATACGATTTTCGCTGTTTATGTGAAGCATGGGAAATATCTCTTTCAAAAGCACTGCAATATGCATGGAGAAAAATTTGAGAAGTCAATGAGGAAAGTGGGAGAACAAAATACAAACATGGTGAACAAAGACACATTGAAACGTAATTTTCGATAGTAGAAACAATTTATGATTTCAGTAAGGTTGACGATATTTTAGACTCATTTGATTTGATCATAGAAAAAGCGACTGCGGATCAAGCACCAGAAGACTAACTTATCGCCATATTTTGAAGGTAAAATTCTGAGTTTGGGAATATTATAGCTTTAAGAAGCATAGGTTTGTTCATTTTCTGAAACAAATATTATATTTATGTCGGAAATTGTTGTTGGTAATAATCTACCTGTGATTACCCCGCATAATCGAAGTTTTACTGTACTTCACGACACCCCCGGGTTAAGTTGTTTAATTGTTAAAGATAGTATGAATGAGTGAGTGAATGAAAATTGTAAATTTGTATGAATGAGATCATTTATTACAATTACTTATAGCACAATCAGGCAGATTGCAATTTTATCATAATAAAGTTGTTGTTGAGTTGTTTAAGTGTTTAGTAGTTAATATATTCTCATAGGAAGTGTGTGAAAATAATTAAAAGTGGGAAAGAACTCCGCTTCAAGAGTTGATGTTATGATTTTTCCCCGTCGTTTAGGAAAAATCACGAAGGCAATTAAAAAATAAAATAACAAAAACATCCCATAAAAGAAATCATGCATTTAATGTTATTTCACTATATGTCAATGGTGTATATTTGCCTATACTTTAGTTATTTAAATTATAATTCTTGAAAAGGGTAATTTTAGTTAGGGAGATAGCTTCAAAATTGTTAGTTGACAAACAATTATCTGAGATATCAGATGATCTTGGTACAACAGGATTCCAAAAAACCGCCGGCTTGCCCCCAGACCAACCATTGATATCCATTCGGTTTTAAAATTCATTTTATACTGTTAGACGTTATTTATTTAAGTATGCCCTTTGAAATTCATAATTTACGTAACAAGATTTCAGCTCATAAAAATTGCATAATAAAAATTTCAAGGCTGATATTAGGTTTAATTAATATTATTTTTCCATATTTCTTTAAGAAATAAATTGAGAGAACCTGGAGTTACGATCGGGTCAATGAATACGTCGCTGGTCAAGAGATATCCTGTTGATATTAAAAATGAATTTTAAAATGCTCAATCATAAATTTTGGAGGTATAACCTTTTGGAAAGTAAGCGCCGAAGCCTAGAGCGTAGAGGGACATGTGCAGCTTTACTGTAGGACCGTACTAACTAGTGGCGCGAGTTTCTCTTACGTGAAGACATACCCCACTGGGAGAAAGTAGTGGGTAGCAGTTTCTAAATTATTCGAATTTCGAAAAAAAAAACTCTTTTGACATTCACCGCCTCGATTACAATTAGCAACTCCATTACTACATGCGATTCCTCTGTTATTAAATGCATTCCAAGGAATGTTTTTTGCTTTTTTTTATATATATATATGATTGGAAAAAAAAACATGAGATTGCTATTGGATGGAAATTTGAAGGGGCTGTTTCGGAAATAATGATATCCAATTTTTTTTTTCTCGAAATTTCATACCAATAACTTTAAATTACACCCTAAATTTATAATCCTCCCTTAGACTTGTTGATGTTAAACTAGTAGTTATTTTAAAGTTTTCTTTCCTTCCATATTAGTCTACCAAAAGAATAGTTTATTTATCAAAATTCTGTGTTAGCGTGCTTTATGTTGTCACGTTAATTAATAGTTACAGGTATTTAGGGAGTAAAAGAAAATCAACAAAATTAAAAATCGAAAAGAGTTCAAATTCCCAATTAATTTTCAAATTACTCTTAAACGGTATGAAAGGAATGAGTATTTCTCTCCTGATTTATTTCTCCGGGTCAATCAAGTCTTCAAAATTAGTCACGCAGTTGTTTCGTAACTGTATTGTGTTAAAGCATCGTCAAACATTAAACTTCGTTAATGAGACCGGCAAGGCATTCAATTTAGTAGCGTACACATCGTGATGGTTTATTTTTTTCATTTGCGTTATTCCATTATAAACGACCCTTGATTGAGAAAATTATTGCAGTATCGGGCTTATTACAGTAATATCTCGATTTTCCGGCTACTCGACCATCTGGGGTTGAAAAATTCCTTTTTTTAGATACAATATAAACGTATACAAAAATTATTTTTAGATAAAATATGGACATTTTTTATTTTTTCCCAATTTTTTTGAATATTTTCTATATTACGGAGAGCAATCTCACCCATCTGAATCTATTTTTAAAACAGATGGACAATTTTTCATTTATGTAACTTCAGTCCATAGTTCAAGGTGTGATAGCCACTTTAAAGTTATTTTTAAGAAGAAGTACTGAAAGACTTTTCTTCCCCTCATTCTTGAGGAAAACTGTCATAATTTTTGGAAGATAAACGATTTTTGCTGTTCGTGAAGCATTGGAAAGACTGCCTTTAAAAGCTCACTTACATCTTAGAACTACTCATCGTCACGTTGTGGATGATGAACTAAACGACATTGAAACAAGTCTAGAGATAGTACAAACAATTTCTGACTTGAACAAGATAGACAAAGATGATATGGTTCATTGGATAGAATGTGGCAAGTATCATGAAGGGTACAAACAGCTCACAATAGTTGACATTAATTTGCGAAGCGATCCCAGCAGTTTCTAAAGCAATATTTTGGACATTGGGGCGGATTCATTTAATTCTTTAGAAAAGGTGACTGTAGATGAAGTACTAGAGGCAGTTGGCCGTCTTATTTATCATTTATTTTAAAGATCGAAATTCCGAAGATGTAAAAATTATATCTTTAATAAGCATAAGAACATGCAATAACTTAAAAACTGGCACAACATATTTTAATTACCTAGCGTATGTATTTTTTACCTGTATGCTACTATATACTGTATGGAAAATAAAAATATATTTGTGTGTTTGGAAATTGATTTCTATCGGGAAGTCGTCCATCGGTCGGTAGAGCCCACAACTTTATCTTGGGGAGATGCCGATCTTGCCAGTCATTTTTGTTTGGCTAAGTAAATTTTTGTGGAACGGTTATGATTTCCTTTCGAATCAGGATCATTCACGCAAACCTTTATGGATTCAGGCGTCCGAGCACACTTAAATACATTTGAACACATAAACGAAAGTATATGCTCTTGTCATTTTATTTTGTTGTCTTTCTTATTATTTTAGCTACATTACATTTCGTTTACTTGCTCATTCCTTAAAAGAATTTTTTATTCGTCGATTCTTCAAACAAACTTAAGTCTTATCCTCAATTCAGACCAGATTAAAAATGGCTTGTTCATGAAAATTTTTTATTACAATGATCAGAATTTCAAACTCGCATTACAAATGCTAATCGTGGGAATATTTAGTAATCTAACGTGCCCACTCAAAAAACTCTGTAAATTACATAGCTTTAATTAAATTGACATTCATTTTCTCTGACTCATGTCGTCGAAAGTAATGACTTGTTTTTGTAGCCTCTTGCCTGGTTGCAGGTATTCAGCCTGTGCTACGAACGTGTACAGTGTATTTATGGACTTTTTCGTATCCTGTTAACGCCTTAGGTTCTAGAAATAGGCTGCTGTTTTATATTTACAAGCGTTCACTGGCAACACACTTCCCAGGCTGCATTGTAACAGCTTCCCGTCTTGCTCAACCGTGCCACCCCAGTTACAACACTGTTTTAATGAACAGCGTAGATCCAGTTTTGTTTTTTTTCCTTTTTTTTTAATTTATGTTATGTGGTAATCATAACAAAAAAAAATGTTTCATTTTCAACAACCCACGTTGCCTCAACATGTGTCGAGTTCCCCGATCGGTACATGACAACACGTTAGTTAATTAACTTCTTAGCAACAAGTTCTAAAATTGTAATTTTCAACATACTCTACATATTTAAGGTGCATTACTATTGTATTGGTAGCATCTAAGTAAAACTCCTTCTCAAAATTTCTTCGATTCAATTTTACCCGCTATATTCGCGTTACACGCAAAGTTTCTTGGATATTTAAATGGTTTTTGAGAAGATTTGGTATTTATTCGTAAGGTGCTAAGCAATAGCTGGTTTGTTATGAATCTTGCGATAAAAAAAACTAAAAACATTGATGGTGACATGATAATGACATTCTGAACTACATGTGTTGCCTGCCACATTTTGCGCTGATCACTCTGCTGGAACTGCAAACGTACCCACGTGGTTACATCCACGTTTTTAATTTAAATATTGAATTAAATTGTAGGTTTTGAAATATAAATGATTATAAGAGTTCAATAAATCGGCTTAGGTTGTTGAAGGAGAGTTTTTTCACCAATGTTTCGTCACATCATAGACGGTATTGACTTTTTGAATTATGCATGTACGATATTACAGTACAAAATCCAAATAAGGAAATTCAATAACTAACACATCTCATTGCAGGCGACAATAAATATTCTCTTGGCTTCGACAGTTAAAATATTGAAATATTTTTTTGTAGTTAGGTGTTTCAAGTGCTTTAGTTTTGAACATTGTGTGTTTTTTTTTCAAACTACTGACATTGTTCAAATTATTCCGATGCGTGTACACTGTGTAACTCACAGAAGTAGCGAGTTTGAACTACAGCTTGTTAAGAGATGATTTCCTCGAAGTGGAAGCGAGTCATCGTCTTGATTGGGGTGGTTGCGATGCACGTCAAGCTTCGCGCTGCCAATCTGATCGAACCCACGATATAATCGTTTCTCAGGTAAGACGTTCTTGTGTTGTCGAGAATCAATTTAATGTAAATGTTGCGGTGACTTGAATTATGTAAGCCTCCTGCCAGTTTCTCCTTCTCATCTGGGGAATTATCTACTGTCGGGGATCCTTTGTTCCCTCATTCATGTCAGTCCGAGTCCAGATCTCATCAGATACCATTTGACTTTATGTACTAATGTTCCTGATGACATTTAGTCACTTGTCCCCGATGAGAACAAAGTATTGAGCTCCGAAAGCTAATGAAGAACTGAAGGAACCGGTTTGACTAGTAGACACCAAAATACCCTGAAACGTAGAGAATAATAATAAATATTAGGGTTTTATTAGCTCTTAAATTTGCACGTGTCGTATCTTCTTTCTATTTTTCAGTAATTAATCTTGGTAATTCTTGGATAAAGACAACTTATGTAATTGTACTTCCAGTAAAGGGACAAAAAAAAAGATTTATCTGAATGTCTGTTCGGAAATGTACTATTAGGGACATCTCTCGGATGTCGGAGAGCGAAAGAACCGTTTTGTAGGTAAGGAAGATTAAGTTCGCCTTTTGGCCACAGATACAATGATTATTTTCCAAAAACAATACTTAAAATTATCTTCTATAGCTTAATTTGTGCCCACCCCCTAAAAAAACAAAAAAACATTCAATATAACATATTTCAAAAATAAATACTCATCAAATAATAATCATTAATGTTTAAAGAGTACAAAGAATCAATTGATGTAGCCATGAATGAACTGATCTCTTTACAAAATATGGAGTATTAATGATTCGGAAGGTTTGAGTTATTATATTGCCCAGTATCTTCTTTTTATCTTTAATCAATAATGATTGTAGAATAATGTGTTGTTTGTTTTCCGGTTAGTAGGTATAATCATCTCTAACGTCGTACGGTAGACATTTCAACATCAGAAGCAACGCGGAGAAAAAATTATTTCCTTAATGGTTCGATAGCAATTTAAAAGCCGCCGATAAAGCTACAACTAAACACAGTGTAACCATCGACTTCCTACTGCCCGTTTTGCAACATGGGCAAGTGGTGTTTCCACGCACTTCTAATTTTCAGGGCATCAATTTTCAATTAATTAACTTCCCGTGGGATTTGAACCCGGGACCTATATATCATGAAACAATCGCCTTAAATTATCTACGCCTACGAGAGATACCTTGTTATACACTCGCCATTTTTTCCCAATGAAGAGACTCGCATTGGAGCCATTTGGGTAAATTCACGAGGGATTCCAACTGACCCTTATGCCTTGTATAGTTAAGGCAGTCTAGATGATTATACGTTCTCATAATGTATTAACTGTTATTTTCGGTTCGTGTAAAGGATTTCACCTTTATTATAATTAGATTATAAGAGCGATTTTTAAAACGCTGAAGGCAATCATTCCCGAAATGGAATTCTTACAGTATAGGTTCGTAACTCAGCTGGAAAAGTTTTTTAAATTGTTTACATTTCGTTATAACTGGATATTGGTTTTCATCATTTATTATATTTTAACGCCCTTCAAGAATTAAAGATTTTTATGGAATTTTAGATACCCATTCATCTGGCGATCTGGACATACGGAATAGAGCTATGAGGAACAGCAAAAAAGTCGAACATCAAGCGTACCCAATCTTTTCAATCAAAAGTCCTGAGAACAATAGTAAATGTCCCTTATTACGTCAGCAACAAAACCCTTCATAACGATCTTAATATACCTTACATTCTTGAACTCATCCCTTCCAAGTTTATGAAATTCCATAGTAACCTATCCAAGCAACCTCATTGTCATTTTACTGCACCACTCATCCCTATAATCCTCCTCGGAGACTGAAACGGCAGTGGCCTCGTGACCTGCTATAAATGCGTGACAGTGGGAATCCTGGCAATGGTCCAGTTTCTCCAATCATGTCCTGAGCGTCTGTGAGCTCTCGCGTTCTTCTTCAGCCTCCATTGGCTAGTATCCGGTGACGCGGCTGACGGAGGAGCTTGGGGGACTTCCCAAGACTCTGCTTCCTCTTTCGTATGCGAGGGAGGTGACAAACATGCGGATTTGTGAGGCCTCTGGGGTGTCTGTAAATATTGTGTGAATGATGAATTGTAAATATGGTATGAATGAGAGCATTTATCTCAATTACTTATTGCCTAATAAGACAGATTGTAATTTTAGCACAATAAAGAAGTTAAAGTTAATAAAATAAATTATTATCCCAAAAATATTTTTGGAAAGTCTCTATTTCCACTTGGAACTTTATTTATTTTTTTTAAAAGGGCATGTCAACCACAAAGGTCATTGACGCCTGAATTACTAGATATTTGCTTCTTCATTCCAATAAAACATTTCTTTATTTAAGTACACGTACATATCACAATTTATGTAATTAGGATTGTATGATAGCTTCTGCTGATTTGACTATATACTGCTATTTATGCATTATTTGGAACAGCTTTGGACACTGGTGTTCTCATTAGTTCTGACACTGACAGACAAACACACGAGGGAACGGATCCTCTTGCACCACTACATCGTTTATTATCTTCACTTGTCCCTTGAGTAACTTCTCCATAAATCTCACTTGATGAATGGTCCGTTCTAATTTCTTAATATTTGTCTCCCCTCCCTAGCAGTACCAAGTAGCTCAATTTGCCCATAATTACAAATGTTGTTATGTCGATGATATATTATCCCTAATTTACTCATCAAAAATCATTAGAAAATTTACATAATTGTCCATTTTTAACTGTCAAAAAACATGGTAAACAGCAAGGTCGTCGTGAGTAATCACTGCATTAGAGTCAAGACATCTGACTAGTATTCGAAAGATTCTGTTCTGCCTCAAAACAGTATTATCTAATCTGTTAATAGTTCAATCTCTGCTTGGGGCCGCCTAGTTTCACATTTTGTTCAAACGAGTTGACAAACCATTTTATAGATAAGCTGTCTTTTTGTGGTATGAAAATATGTAAACTTGTAAGGTACATGCCTATGTTTCATAGATGACTGACAAAACTTTAAAATACTTCTTAAACTTTAAATACACTTAAGTTTAGGATAGACTTAAGTATCGTAACCTATAAAACTTTCATTCTAAAAGTCACTTCAGACCATCAGGTGTATGTGAGATGACCATGTGAGGAGGGGGGAATCACATAATGGTTTCGTTGTCATTTTTATGAGAACAGAAACTTTTATTTGTGATTCTGTCTGTGTGTTCTGAAAGTCACAATTTTAGTTAAGAAGTTACAATTTTAAGTATGTAGGACATCAAACTGAAGGTATTTTGTTTGAAAGTTTTACTTGATATCGAACATATGAAGAAAACAAAAGTTATGAAAGATCAATTATTTATTCATTCCTTTTAATGATCTATTTTTTCGCTTGCGAGGGAGGTAACAACCGTGTGGACTTGGGGGGCCCCTGGGCTGTTTGTAAATATTGTATGAATGTGCGAACGAATGATGAATTGTAAATATGGTATGAATGAAAACACTTATCTCAATTATTTATTGCCTATTAAGTAGGCAGATTGTAATTTCATCATAATAAAGTTGTTATTGAATTGAAATGATCTAATGATCTTGTGGTTGTTTTTTTAGAAAAAAACTCGACCTTCTTATTAGTAACATGTTTTATGTACTGAGGCTTAACCGGACTATTACAATAAAAAGTCATTAAAACTGTCAATAGTTTTCGCAATAGCAGCAAACCCTGGAACTGTGTGATGAATCATACTTGAATTGTTCATCGATCTGCGGTGATTCCCGACTTGATGCCAACAGACAACACAATTAAACTACCGCTTCTTTACAACATAAGGCGACTCATTCATTATTTCCAATAGACTCAGATGTAGTATTTTTTCCTTTATTTTAGCGAATCGTTTAATGCGCATGTATTACATATGTAATAGATTACATCTGTGATGATTAATGATAGAACTGTCATGGAGGTGTAAAATACATCGAGGATGTGTCTGTGTACCTTCTATCCTGCAAGAGATGTCATGTTCCATTTCTATTCATGGTAGAGAATGCGTTGTTGACACTACAGGTGGAATTGGCCCGTGCAGGAAGACACCTTGCTCGCTACATACTCGTACATTGCCAAAACAAAACTAGGACACAGCACTGACCGCCTAGGAATTTCCGTAACGCGATGCCAAAGAGCGGTGTAATTTTAGTGCTCGATTTCTGAGCAATGAGTAATGCGTGAGAGCAACGCGTTAAGCGTTCAAGGTCATTTTTTATTATAATTGTTAATTATATCTTGGAAATCGAATTTATATGCTCTACTTGTGTTACTATACGGCTGTGTAGTCGATATTGATCAAAGCAACTTTACTGTACAACTATAATTTTTACATTCTGAAATTTAAAACTAGTTGATTCAAAGATCAGTCGCCTATTGATCATATTCAAAAAATGAACTTTTTTAACTATATATAAAGTAAATAAATAACTCGAATGTGGATTATTTAGGGTCGATGCGTGAATGCCATGATGGTGAAAAAACTACTCATTTTTTGTCTAAAATACTTTTCGCCAATGGGGATAATATCCTTCTGTATCATTCTTTATTCTATATTATTTTACACTTAATATATCATGATAAAACTTCTGCTAAAAGCTCCTTTCAATTGTTACGTTATTATTTACTTAATAAAGATTGCTACAGAAGAATATTAGGCACATTGGTGAAATTTATTCTTTATACAAATTATTCTTCAAAATAACAAATATAACTAAATGACTACAGATTGTGCAAGATTCCACGAAGAAGAGAAAACAATTTTATCATGATAAAATTACAATCTGCCTCATTGGGCAATAAGTAATTGTGATAAATGATCTCATTCATACCATATTTACAATTCCATTCACTCGCTCATTCATTTAGTATTTACAGACAGCCCAGAGACTTCCCAAGTCCACATGGTTGTCACTTCCCTCGCGTGCGAAGGAGGCGGAGTCTTGGGAAGTCCCCCACGCTCCTCCGCCAGCCGCGTCACTGGGTTTATGATATTAACCATTAATGTTGGTTGTTTATGGATATAATGAGAAATTGGTAAAATATACATATTGAATGTATCTAGCTGTATATTCGTTTCAAAACTGTGGCATTTGTTTTATAAAAATCAATTAAGTATGCTACCAGGCGGTGGTTTAGCTAGTGTCTCGTTATCACCAACTCTTTAAGTGGAATGTTTCTCTGTGCTTTTTCAAATGGAAAAACATTGTGTTTATGAGATCAATGATAATTTACGTCATTCGAGGCAAGAAAGTATCTTCTCATGGGTCCTTGGCATTTATGTCGACTGTAGGCCAATATGTCTTATCGCAGGTATCTTTTTGAGTTTGGATGCTTTTTGAGTCATCCAACTTACAAGCTCTGACAGGGACGTACGAGACTTAATGTGCACTTCTGCTTAAATTACTCTGAATCGGCAACTTTATTATGATAAAATTACAATCTGCCTCATTGGGCAACAAGTAATTGTGATAAATGATCTCGACTGCTTAAATTAATGCCAAGCAGTGACGTCATTTACTTGGTCTTCACTGTAGACAAATGAGTGTGGAAGTACTATTGAAAATTTTTACAGATGATGTATTACAAGCACAACATATTGACTTTTGAGATGTTTTTTGTTACATTGTATGTAAACTGGTGTTACCTCGTTTAAACTCAGTATTAAGTATGACCCATCTGTGTAGTGGCCAGAACCAAATTGAAGGTCGTTGCAAGCTGCCTATTTTTTCTCGCCACTGAGCTGCCACGTCAACTAGAACAGATTTCAGTATTTTAGTAAATATTATATTCAAAAAAATTTCGGTGCCTCGGTTCGGACTTGTTTACATTTTCGAAGCCCTGGAGGCGTTTGTCTGTATGCGTGGGCCTGGAAGACTATAATTCATAATAATTAACTTTTGATTAATGATATATTGTATCAGAGAGGAGATTCAGTTCCTTCCAGATGTGGGCACAAACAATTTTATTTCCGCTGAAGCTCGACTCCTGGTCGACAGGCCTTCCCACAGTGGTTGCAACCAACGATTAAAACCCAACCATATCATTAAATAGTTTAAAACCTATAATCTCTAAGCTGCGTTACTAATTTTATTTTTTAATTACTAGTTTTCTAGAAAAAACTATTGATTCGTTTGACTTTCCAAAAAGAATTTTTTTACTGAAATAATAATTTATCTCATGATTTTGGCTGCTGGGATACATCGAGCTGCTGGCGATGCAGCAACAAATCTATCTGTCTGTATGAACATTAGTTATGAGTTATTTTGTGAGGTTACAGTAATGTCATGAAAGGTTGAACTATAGCATTAAAATTTCAGATACATTACATTTTATTTATTTTAATAATTTTTACCGCTGACATAGAACATATGTATGCTGGACCTTGTCAATTATCATTCAAAAAGTCATTAGGAATGCGTATATGTTTTATTGAAAGTCTCGCTTTGATAAGAAATTGAGAATTGTGAAAGTAAAACATAAAAGGTTGACAGAGTAGGAACTGATTTAAGACTTGTACGACCTTTATGGCTGAACTTTCCTAAAACACACAGTAATCATATTTAGGTTTTGTGTAACAGTTATACAGTTCATATCTGAAAATTGTGACCTATGTATGTTATGCTTCTACATACATGTGTAACGTCCGTAACATTTCACATCACAGGACCCCAGCGTTACATTGGCTCATGTAGTTGTAACAGTATTTAAAAAAAAAAAAAAGGCCCCCCCCCCTTTCATAGCCCCTTTAAATTTACAGATAATTATATATAATTATAGATCCTCAGGCGAGGATTGAATTTGTATTTCCTGTAGCATCGCTACATTATATACAGGTTTTGTTATTTTATAAACATTATATAATGAATTAACAAGTATAATGATATACATTATACGTGACTGGACTAAACTGACTAATAAAGGTGATGGGGCTCACCTTTTTGATCAACCTTAAAACTAACACATACTAATTCTTAACCTATTTTTTCCCCGACGGTCTGTTGCCATCGATGCGGGAGGGGTTGTGGAGTCATAGTGTTAAACACTGGGTTTGTCATGTGCTGCACCGAGTCAAAAAACTTAATGTTTCTCCGGCGGATGAACTCGCCCACCGACGGCACACCAAGCAACGGGTGCAGGTGTCAGCGTTCTTCAACCTCTCGAAAGAGGTATGTCGGACCACTTTTCGCATGATCCCATTCTGGAAGTGTTGGAGACATTTGGCTGTATTGTCAGTCAAGTGGGTGAATAGCGTAGCACCGTACAGCAGAACTGGCCGGAGGACACATTTATATATCATCAATTTGAGACGAAGCGACAGGTTGGGTGAAGTTAGCAAGTGCGATAGCCGGATACCTTTGTCGTACTTTTTCTTAAACAGGCATTGTATAAATTATTAGTTTAGAACAGAGACGCTGGCCTTTACTTTAAACGAGAGCTTAAATATAGCCCTTAATTTTTTTATGTATAATATATGTATTTTATTGTGTAACTATATAATAAATAAACATACACTATAAAAACTAGCGAAACGGTCGGAGAATGAAGTTGGGGGTTTCGTTTCCCCTCAAATTCTTCACCAGTTTCACTGAAGGGAATCCCCAGTGGGCATGGTAGCTACTGGCCGATTTTATCTTTATGCATATTGTTTGCACTGTACATAGAGTGAGTGGAATAGTGCACTAGGTAATGGATTTCTTAAATCACAACGATTAATGAATCGGTGAAATGAATTAGGAATTGAACAAACAATATATAAAGGTACTTAATACGTAAGTACTTAAATAAGTTTCTTAAATATTCTTATTTTTTTTTTAATTTAGCAAATCTTTATTAAAAGAAAACTATAATCTGCGCTAGAAGGGCAATAGATAATTTTGATAAATTTCATTGATAACCCATTAAACATCCTTGCAATACAGACCGGGTATTCACGGTAGCCCACAATTCCCCTACAATACTGTACTCTACCGTTCACAGCTATATCCTAATTATATCATTAAATAAATAGAACTGTTCGGAATTTCTTATAAAAAAATACATTCTACCAGCTTGATCATTAAAAACCACCGTTCATTGGATACATAGGTGTTGCCATCCCTAATGTATGAACCTGTATTGAACACCCAGACATACAAAGACAAGCCTACCTCGTCCTGTTTGAAAGTAGAGCCTCTTCCTTCCATCTGAGCAATAGACAGTTGTAAAACGCGTGTATATAGCATATAGATAAAAGGAAATGACCAGGTCCGATGAGATGATTCATGAAACGTTAGGAAGGGTCTGGCTGGATGAGTTAATCCCGTTTTCCTCCCGTTTTGGTGCCCCTATAATCATCATTACCATCTGGGACAGGTTTCTTCCCGCATCTCCGGTACGTATGTTAAACAGGGATGAAATATGATGAAAATATCCGATCTGTTGGCCTGCTCTCGTTATGGTGGGAAGAGGTCGCGATTTTCCTTCGGCGAGAAAGTTTCGAGCAAGCCATTTGTCCTCGGAGTTTATCTTAAAAAAAATATATATATGTTTATTAAAACTGGTTTAAGGTTGTAATTCATGATAAAATAATGTTTGCGTGAGATGATAGAAAGTCAAATCCATGTATAGATTACCCTTTTTTTGTAATATATATATATATGGCCAATGAATGAAATGTTGAGTAATTGCTGCATAGAGCAGGTGAACTCGTCTATGCCTGATTGGGGCTACTTACATCTCATGATGCTATACATACATATACTGCATATTTACATATATTTATGTAAATCCAAGCATCAAAGCACGTGAAAACGTGAAGCGGGCTCATGGGGGTTCTTCGCCTGTGGTGCGCGTATTCCGATGCAATAGGATTGTTGAATCGGTCAGCGCACCTTATGTTTTTTCTTTTATTTAATTATTCATCAACAAATACAAAAAAAAAACAAAAAAAATCTGATCTTATTAAGTACTGTTTACAATTTCTTTCTCCTTACTAGCTAATTTTTTTTTTCTTTAACTAGTAAAACTAAAACTAACCTATATACAATTTACCTTATCTACTATTTACAAAATCCTTAATCCTAATAATAATCCTTAATCCTTAAAAGAATTCATTCATACTCATGCGCACTAGCTTATTAAAAGAAAAACGTACATGTCAGTGGTATATTTTTTAAAAGATGTATTACCGGTTTTTGGCCAAGAAGTATTTTTGAGCTTATTTTCGGGTAAGGGATTTCTTCCCGAATTTCTGAATACTGCATTCTGAAAATCTTGTGTTGTTTTATCAATTTTTTATGGCCCTTTATTTCACTATTATTGCTGAAGGTGCACATATGTATGATGAATTTGATTTATTCACGCTCTGATGATGGCTGCATATCAATTTAGAAAGGTATCCAACAGCAATGATGCGCTTCATAATTTCTTTCTACATATTTAATATCTCAAACTGTGAAGATAAAGCGTTTGTTGACTCTGGGCGGCATATGGTCCCATGGCTCCCTTATCGGTCTGAACTATTGTGAGATGGTTTAGAGGTTATCTAGTTTAAGAGCGACCGAGAGGTTATCTTTAATCGCCAGTCGTTTCTCAACTGGAAAAATAATGATTTCGAGCTGTCGGAATTGACCCGGTTAAAATTTTCTTTATTGAGCCATTTTACTAGTTCTATCTTCAGTATAGAACATCTTCGGGCTGAGTGAGAGCATTAGCAATATGACATACTTTGTTCCTTGTTACTAACTATGGAGTTAGTATTAACCACCTTCATTTTAAAATGATTTTTTTTTTTTTATTCTCGTAGCTATAATTTTTTATATAATAAGTCTCGAATTGATCAGAACAATCAGATTGACGAAATTAGGAATAAATGGTTTCTAGGGAAAAAAACACACGAAAACAATAAAAAAAATATAGATAATAAATAATAGTAAAATATATTTTGAACACGCCTGTGGTCTTGGCAATCGTATTGAGTTAAAACATATCAAGTAAGTGAGTAAAATATAAAACTTGAATATAATAATATAAGTGGTGTTCAGGGTCCCTAAAAAATAATGGAAAAGAAAAACGTTTCCTTAATTGAACTTAATATTATCATATTACTTGAACAATTAATGCCCTAAGTGTTCTATTTCGGCCATTATTCTTGTTTTAGTGGCTACATGTTTTACAATAAATACAAACACAAAAAAAATTTTGATACATTCCATTTTAAGCATGAATAATAAGTAGTAGCTCAGAATGTCTTAAAAAGAGTTCGATTCCAGACTTCCCTAAGGTACTTTTTAAGGACGGGGACCGCTCAGCTTCATTTGAGAAGATTGGCAGTTACAAAAATAAATTGCAGATCAGAACAAAAAAACCTGAATGTTCCCGGTTGTTTTCCAAAACGCCAGCCATTTGCCAATTTCGGAATGTTTCAATTCTTCATCATTGGTGCCACTTATTGAATTAATCTTATATTAAATCAATAAATATTAATCTATTAAAAAAAAAAAAGTTAATTCATATTGGGATGGTCGTCACTCGTGGTTTGGTTACTCAAATGGTAGAGCCCCCGACTAGTCAATGTTGGAGGTCCCGGGTTCGATTCCCGATATTGGCGGTCATTTTTCTTTGGCTGTTAATTATTGATAATTATGCAAATAGCAGGACCGCCATAAACATTTAAGATTACCGCCGATCCCTACGTTTTTGTTTTTTTTACCTGTACGATTTATTAATGTTTTATGAGATAGAAAACAATTTTTTTTAAAGAGGTCAGGTTTTACTGACGACCTTTCAGCTTAATGCCTACATAAAATATTTAAGCCTTTAGATTTTATTATATATTATCCTTAGTAAATTGTTTTTATTTTATTTTTCTCAGAGGTGGCAGAGAAGGTGGTTCGTGTTGTACGACGATGGAGAACTCAGCTACTCGTTGGACGAACATGTGAGTACTCTCATTCAATTTAATAAACAGGTTTCTCCTTTATCGGCCATTCCTTGCATCGTGAGTGTGATAAACATAGTTACTTGAGTTAACTCTTAATCTGATTTCGTCGCCTTGACTATAAAAAGAACAGGATATCTAAATGAATAGGCAGAACAATAAAGATCGCCCTGATACTGAAACGAATAAAAAAAAGAATTACAGTGTATCTTTTGATCCTATTGATAACGAGTCCAATTATTCAGTGAACACACAGATTAAGCGCGAGAAAAAATTGGAGCAACGTTTGTTTACGCTCAGATATTACATTTGATCAAATCCAGATATATATAATAATTTATAGGTACGCTGAAGGCCGATTTGTGAGTAATTCTGTATCCTGTTATTTCTCGTAGCAATCACTAATATCGATATTGAAGGTATGATTTTACTTTTGAGATTAGACATGAAAGATTATTTAATTAAGTTTTAAAATACCCTAGTTTGTTGTAAAAAAAAACAAAAAAACTTTTATATGGTATGAATGAGATCATTTATCACAATTACTTATTGCCGAATGAGACAGATTGTAATTTTGTCATAATAAAGTTGTTGTTAATAATATTATTACTTTTTATCATTTTTCTTATATGCTTAACATTATTTACTAATCTATCAAAGACTGGAGACATTCTTTCATTCTATTTCTATATCATAGTTGCATTAACAATTATTGGGATTTCATTACTGTACACTATTGCCTATGTAATAGAGATTGCTATAATGGTGAAGTAGACTGTATGAATGAACTATTAGATATCCCTTGGAATGTCCTTCGGAGAGATACCTCACGCTGAGCCACACGTGAGCCAGGCACATGTTCCACAAGGCGCTAATGTCCTATAAGCATTCCACATTCCTTATCGGAATAAATCAAATTAATCATATCTTATTTTTTTGTATGGGAGTTAGTTAATTGTCTGCTACGGCAATGCATAGATATTTCTTAATTATTTATCCGTTATCCATACTTGTAGTATTTTATTAGTAGATTATTCAGTTCAGAAGTTCTCACGCTTCATTTATAGCAAATATCCGTTATTCTTCATGAAAATCATTTAAATTCTATTTTCTCTATTTTGTTCCCTAGGCTTCTAATATAATTAATACATCTAGTATATCCCACTGGACTTTTGACCCCCCATAACCCCATGAAGTTATACAATGAAAATATTAAAAGAAACTTTGCAAATGTCTCCTCATCCTGCTATGCACAGATGCATTTGAAGGAGTTCGTGTTACTCAACAATACAGATTGTGGTTAATAGGAAAATGATATGAATACAAATCTAGGTGATGGGGCTCACCTTCGGTTTAAAAATGGGAGAAAAAACTTACAAACTAAAAACTATACCTAGAACCTAAAACTAAAGCGTTCCAGCCACAACAGCGTCCTGCCATCGATGGGGGAACGGAGCGGGGGTTATAGTGTTAAACACCGGGTTTGTCAAATATTGTAATGAGTCAAAAAATTTGATATGTCTACGCTGGATGAATTCATCCACCGTAGGCAGCTCAAATATCTCATGCAGCTCACTGTTTCTTCGCTGCTCTAATGAAGTACCTCTGACCACTTTCATCAGTATACCGTTTTGGAATTGTTGGAGTTTCTTCGCTGTTGTATACCTCAGATAACGAAACAGCGGTGCACCATACAGCAGAGTAGGCCTGAGTATGCTCTTGTAAATCAGTAGCTTGAGACGCAGTGATAGATTGGGGGAAGTCAATAAGTGCGTAAGCCGGTAAGACTTCATGCGTGTATGCTTCAACTTCTTCGCAAAATGGTTACTAAAATGGAGGTGCCTGTCCATTTTAATTCCCAGATATACTAGGTCGTTGGCTGGTGAATTTTCCTCCGTTCCTACTATGTAACTGGTAGGGAGCGGGCTTTTTCCCTTACTGCTGTTAGGGGTTCAGCCCTATCACAAATTAAAGGAAGTAACGCAGAAAGAAATTCAGGTATCCTGTCTATTTAAGACTTAAAAGTATTAAAAGCCAATAACAGAAATTGCTAGTCCGCGTCGAGTTTACTTTTGTTTTTTCAGTAATATTTTAGCTTTCTTTAATAATTGTTAGCTAGTAGAAGGTTTCTGTGGTTTTAATCTTCTTCTCTGCATTGCCATTATATCTTATATATCGGCTTGGCAAGAAAGTGATTTCGGTTTGCACTGGTAGATAGCGTTATGTTTCTTTTCGTTACTCTTTTGTCAATGTTACAATTTTTTTCTTATGAGATTTGGTAGTCGATACCTTTATGTTGCTATAGAAACAAATTCCGTGTAATTTTGTTTACAATTGCCAGTTTACGGTCAGTTTTAACATGGAGTGCAAAAAATGAAAGCGGCCGAGGCCCACAAAGACAAGTTTTTGGTGTTGATTGTTTAACAGGACGCACATGTCAGAATTTTCTGAAGAACTTTATTGTGGAGATTTTTCACTGAAAGATGAAGAACGTTCTGGTCGACCTTCTGAAGTTGATGACAAAATGAAAGCCATAATTGAATCGAATCGTTATATAACTGTGCGAAAGATTGCAGAACAGTTAAATGTATCACACACAACAATTGAAAATCATATAAGACACGTCTTGGACTTGTTAAGAAGCTCAATATTTGGGTTCCGCCACGACAATGCGAGGTCTTACACGTCTTGAGCAACACGTACGAAACTATTGTAGCTTGGTTGGGAAGTGATGTCGTATCCCCATACAGCCCTGACCTTGCACCATCAGATTATCATTTATTTCGAAGTTTACAAAACTTCTGAAATGGTAAAAATTTCAGTAATAACGATGACCTCAAATCTCACTCACTTGTTTGAGTATTTTGCTGATAAGGAGGTTCTATGAGCGCTGGATTATGAAGTTACCAGAAAGATGGCAAAATGTCATCGAACAGAATGAAACATATTTGTCTAATTAAAGTTCATTTTTTGTTTAGAAAAATGTGCTTTATAATTTGATGAAGTTTTTTTTAAATCACCTCATGTCTACGTAGGCCGAATATTGTTTGTAGTCCAACCTCAACTGAAAGTTATATTATAATTGTCAGTGAGACAGATCTGTTTATTAGCTAAGTGTCAATGTTCCTCGGAATAAAGTTGTTTTTTCGTTGCCTTTCATAGATAGGACGAGGTGCCCTCCCGTCGACCGCGGACACGGTTAATGAGCAGGCTCTGGGAAGAAGACCCATTGAATTAGCGGTGTGGGCTGGTTACCGTTATTGCCCCCCACCACTCGCCACTCTGCTCTGTTTACATAACATAACTGTAGCTCTATTTGGCTTTTTCTACCGCTGAGTGTCCATCGTGGAAAAAAAAGAGGTGTCTTTCGCCTGATGCGCACACTGCGCAGCTTTCATATCTTCGGGGACTGCTCGAACGTGAATTTGTGGTCATTCTGATGAGTCGGTAGCGAAATTTTAGTTCCAATAATTTGAGGGGTCGTACAAGAAACTGAACTGTCAGAGGAAGGGGGTAATATAGACATCTATTCAGTGGAGACCTTTGGATATTAGAAAACGCGTCGATTGCAGCCTGATACTAAGCATACCATTCCTCTAGAAATAAGTAGTATGGAGAAAATTACCCTCGGTAAATAATAAACAAAAATAGGTAAACAGCCCCCGTCTAGGGTCAATATACATTCCTTGAAATAAATAGATAAAAACTAATTTACCGAAAAAAAATTTATGTCATCAATTTTTCTTTCATTTGACTGCAGCATTGTAATTGTCAACGAAATCGCCTAAACAAATATTTTGTGGCCAAATGCATAATTCAGTAAAGTAAACAGTTCTTAAAACTACAGTATCAGTGATACCGAAATAGCATTTCTTGTTTCAACCAATTGTTAAGTAGTCTTTTTTTGTTTTCTTTTCTAAATATAAACAATCGTGTACTCCATTACTTCTCAAGAAAAATGGAAGGAAACCATATTTTTCTGTTTAACACGAATTGATAGCTGCAGTTCGTTTGGGTTCGCTAAATAACGCCTCAAAATCATTGCTAAAGTCCTAATAAAGAGTGTCTCAGAATTAACACAAGATTTGAATTTGCCGCCATTTGTGCAGCAATGTGCTGGCAACCCTAAAAAAAAACAATTTGACAGCTGACAGTTTTTAGGGTTAGTAAAAATGGAGCGTTACATGATAGAACAACGTTTTTATTGCACATTATCTCAAAAATAACGAAAGTTTGGTGGCCGCAGTTTGAAAATTTCATACAAAATATGGTCGGAATAGTTTTTTTACTTCATTGACTGTGAAGAGATTAATTGAAAAAATTGGGGAGACTGGATCAGTTGGAGACACTAAACACACTGGTCGTCCAAAAACTAGCCGTTCAAAAGTCAATATCGAAGCAGTGCGTGAGAGTGTTCGACACTCAACATAAATTCGGTGTCGTAAACACAGTTCTTTGTGCCGAAATTGGATCATATTGATGTGGCCAATATGTGGTTTCAACAAGATGGTGCCACATACCATACAGTCCATGAAACAATTTAAATACTGCATGAGACATTTCCAGGTCGTGTACTCTCTCGTTTCGATGATCAGAATTGGCCCCCTAGATCGTGTGATTTAACACCTTCAGATTTCTTTTTATGGGGTTATTTGAAGTCAAAGGTGTATGTCAACAAGCCCACATCCACCCGTGCATTAAAAGAGGAAATTCAACGCTGCATCAATAAAATTCAACCACATTCATGCCAAATGGTCATGGAAAATTTCGACAAAAGAGTGCGTATGTGCTAGCAAAGTCGTGGAGGCCATTTGCCCGATGTGCTATTCCATAAATAACCCTATCCTACTTACTTTATAATTCAATAAAATAACAACAAAAATACTGAAAACTGTGTTTTCTATTTAAATCAAATCTTGCGTTACTTCTGCGACACCCTTTATAACCAGAGTGTGTTAGCGTGAGTTAGGCAAATATAAATAATTAGGTAGCAACTATCGCGATCAATGAGCCATTGTGAAATGAGAGATTGTTTTTGAGCACGACCGTCGGGCGAGATCGATTCAACGATATCCCGTTGTGTCTCGTTCGATAGGCCACCGTTTCATCGACTCTTGTGTACGGGGTTTCTTAATAGTTAGCTCTTGGCAACGACAATAAATCTTGTTAAGACTGAACAGTCGAGCGGAAAGTAAAGATACGCTTAGAAGGATTGGCAGATATATTCGAGTGTGCGAGTTCGCACTAGAAACAAATTTGAAATTCGCGAGCTATTTGAATGTTCAATGTGCTTGATGAATTTGAAGCTTGTCCATAGAAAAATATCAACAATATACATCTCTAATGTAGCTAAATAAACTTACGTTTACATGGGACATGACAGTGTTGTATTTCACGAAATGTAATTGGCACGAAATTATTTAACTATGATGTAGTCCTTCGATTCCAACTCCTGTTCGATGATAATTCTGTTTTTTTTTAGGTCCGAGAAAAGTTTTAGTACGTAGGTTTTCAATCTGGTAGTAAGTGCTTTAGGATAACACCAGCTCTAAACGAACTTCGAAACAGTCCCGTATGGATAAAAAGCCTCGCATACTCGCAGTAGTATACAATGGACCAATCAAATATCTAATCTATTGATATTTTGAAAGCGTACATAAGCTTTGTCGATCTATCCGGAACATGCGCACACATACACTGGTGCGCTGCTATGACTCGTTTGCGTACTAACCAAAAATGTTACACGAACTGGTCTTGCTTAAAATACGTATAGAAACTGTTTGTTGAAACGTTCGATGATGGGTATCATTCTTTTCAGATCATTCTAGCAAGTATTGCTCAGGGGGTGATGGTTGGACCACGAACCCCCCTAAATTTAATTGCTTTGTACCAAAAGCGCCTTTTTAGTTGTTTTCAACTCCCATCGGTGAGCGATACCGCTGACGTTGACTATTCTATGAATAATTGAACTACAATGATAAACTTAATAATAATATAAAAGGCAATATTTTTTCCAATACAACGATCTTTTTTTTCAAATTAAAGTAATAGTTTTAAAATTGCAAATAAAAGCTAATTAAGCATTCTAGTGGTAAATAATTATCATTATATTGCAATCGATTTTATTATCATTCACTCGTCAAGTCGTTAACTAGAAAAATATGTTACCGATAGAAACTTTACAACTACAAGGGTGCTGGTAGAAGAACATTGAAGAGACATAAAAGACCTGTTGACAAGAAACACCTTTTGTCTTTAGGTTTAAATGACACCAATTGTCCGCGTCTCTTCATTAATTTTCTTTCTTGTGGACAGCTTACGTCTCCTCAGGTGATACACAAGATTCCTGTAAAACAACCTACGGAAGTCTCTTTGTCTGGTGCCTGATGATGACAAAACATGGGCTGTCAAAAGCGTTAGCAGTAAACAAACAAAATTATTGAAGATAGGCTAACAATTGGTGTCATTTAACCTGAATATATCATCTTTCTAATCTAACGCTACTATTTATATACTTCTTGTTTTAATTTTCGATTAATTTGTCTTAACTGTTTTTTGGCAGTGCATGTGTGAGTATGTACAATTTATAAATAATCGGTATTCCATAGCCGGGAAAAACTAAGATTTAAATTTAGGATTGTAAATTGGGATGTTTCGAAAATTCTACTTTTTTTTTTAAGTCATTTTGTTTGAACATAAATATGTATTGGGTATCGACATGAAGTATGCGATGACTTAAATGTAAATCACTAAAAAAAAAAAATTTGTTTTTGAGGCGTTTTACAGTTTTCAGTACTAGTATAGGATCACTCATCCCTATAATCCTCCTCGGAGACTAAAATGGTAGTGGCCTCATGGCCTGCTATAAATGCGTAACAGTGGGAGGCCTGGCAATGGCCAGCTTCTCCGATCATGTCTTGAGCGTATGTGGCTCTCGCTCTTGGCCTCCGCTGGCTCGTATCCGGTGATTCCCAAGACTCCGCTTCCTCTTTCGCAAGCGAGGGAGGTGACAATCATGTGGATTTGGGAGGTTTCTGGACTGTTTGTTTAGTTGTTGTTGTCTAACTATAGGGTAACTCATCTATGGGGTGCCAGTACATACATATTTACATACACATGATAAAATACACGTGTATCACCAGTACATAAGAAACTAGAAGAAATTAACCATCTATGGCGATGGAACCAATGACCTCCCAATAATGAATGGGTTTTGATACTAGCTAAAATATGTATCTGGCTAGATCTGGGGCCTCATTCGGGCACACCTATTCACGGTTGCCGGCACGTGGGTAACGGATACATGCGCCCGCCCATTCCAAACAGAGCTATTTTTTACCCTGTCAGCCATCCATGGAGAATCGCAGTTTTTAAGCTCTGTTTCTTCTGAATCTTGGTTTGGAACAGTAACAGATTTCCAGCGGGGAATAGTTGAAAAATTGGAACAGCGAAATAAAAAAAATAGAAAAAAAATGTATAATAAGTAGGGCAGGGTGTTCAGAAGAAATGCTCGACTTTCGCCCTCATTTATAAAGAAAGGAGTGAGGTTTTATGTTATTGTGATTATCGGCACAGTTTCTTATACCATAAGCGAGATTTCAAATTCTAGAACATTGCAGGAGGAAGAAGATTAAGTTTTTTTTTACGATTCTTTCAAAAATACGATTAAGATATCAGTACTCATTCACATAAATTTATTCAATTAATTTACTATACACGTTTCTGAGGAACGATTGTTTCCCACACCTGATTAATGAAACAGCCAACTCATAGGCTTTCTAAAACACTTTTTTTTTGATTCAGCATTTCTGTGACTCGTTCAAGTTGTTCGTTATTAGTATGGTGTCCAGAATTTGATTCCCGACTTCCCCTATTTACCGCTCTCCCCTGTTGCAGTTGGAGATGGGTCTGTTCGGGGCCCATTCAGCCTTAATGGAAAAGTAGTCACTACTTACATAAAGAATCAGTGAAGACGAAAAAAATATTGGTAGAATTTTCGGCGTAATGTACCTCAGTGATGTGATATCTACCTAATGGATGCCTCTAATGTATTTAATAACTAATATAATAACTAATGCATGGTTAAAATGCAATCTCAGAAAGTGCAGGAAAAGAAATTTAAACATGAAAAAATCATTCCCGTTTCGCAAACAATTTCAGTAATTTGTTAATTCAAAATGAAATTTTCAGTGACCTATATAGTTTAAGCAATAATTCGTTTGTTAATTATAAAGTGTTAAGGACAAAAAGACATTTTTTTCAAAACCCTTTAAATAAGTTTTTAATAAAACCCATGCTAAACCCAGCGAGTGTCTCTTGATATTGCTTAAATATTTCAACGTATTATCTTATTTGCTTACTTAGTGGTTTTTCCCTGGTATTTTATCTATACATCGCATAAGGTACAGAAAGAAACAGTATGTAAGTAATAAGACTTAAATTACAGAGTACCACATAACTGAGTACACAGTGAGGTAAGAGAAAACAAAAGACAAATTGAATAACAATGATTGTTCAAAATTAATTAAGATTAAACATCTAATTTGAAGAGAACGTATAGTTCATTAAGTTCATGGATAAAGTGCCAATGAGCATGAATCATTTTTCAAGGGCCGCCCCAATATTCCAATAAGGCTTTCTATGTTCATATCTAGTCTGTAAGTTTAATCGTAATTAAACATTAAATCCACCATGTTAGAGTTCCATTTCAAAATGATATCAGTCAACGGAATACTATATCCTTAATTTTGTTTATATTCATTTAAAAAATATAATTTAGTTTATATGCAACCAATAACCAAAAAAAGTTTAGTCGGTTAGAGTATTTTCTGACGAAGTGTACTCAGTGTACTTTCGAATTGTTCCTACTGTAGGTCGAGAAGTGACATTTTTGCACTTTTTTTTGTTTTTTAATATACAAGAGATATTCTCTGGTGCCCCTTTCACGAAGATATTTCCATAGATTTAAAATAGAAAAGACATGCGTGACTTTGGTGGGTAAGGGGGGCAGGACGTGAGGGGTGACTGCGGGCCGTATCCATCTAGGTCGGCGGTGCTGCGCCTGTTTTGAATAGGTGTCTATCTGGGCCGCTCTTCAGGATCTGCCCGATAACTGGATCCACTAATCACCGATGCCCGAGTTGTCCAAGTCACCCACTGGTCAGGAATAGAAGTGGGAGTCTGGTATCGGCAACTGGCTTACCAAGTCTTCTCAACAAGTTTATTAATGTCAGGAAAGCGCTTGAACGTCAAGCGCATCCAATCCAAAAAGTCCTTAGATCAATATACAGCACCAATAAAACCTTGTTCATACTGACCTTATTCCCACATTTAAATTCTATACCAAATTATCCAACATGGCTAATCTCGCGTCAATGTCGCCGTGCAACTTACGCCGTGTTGTGTTCCTAGACAGATAATGAATGTTTAGAACACACTTGCAGTTATATCACCAAAGAATGATAGTCCTCCTAAGACACCTTAATCTAGGGGATACCTGCATAATATAATGACTACAAATAAAAACAATAAATTTAAATGATGAAAAAAAATGAGTCCAGCTTGCAAACATGTTGAGACTTGTCGGAATAAATGTACTGGGGAAGTTGTGTAACTCTCTCCGCCAGATCTTTTATATCAAGTTTCTGCCTAAGCCTTGAGTCGACCGGGAGGCTAGTTACGACATTGATTGCAATAATTGATGTCAGGTGCAAACAGGCTCGAGGGAGCGCCTGCTTTAGGACAACTCCTCGGCCAGTCCTTCCTGTCAATAATGGAGGAAAAAACAGGATGGTCATTTTTTTTTTTCATTTTTTTTTTTAGAAACCTAATTGGGAATTCCACTTATCAGTTCATATATTATAAAATGTATCCAATTTAAATATATATATATATATACATATATGATGTATGTGTGTGTATAATTGGATGTTTGAGTTGGTGAGTGTTGGATGAGATGTTTGGTAAGGTGAGAAAGGTCTGTGAAAAATCTTTTACATATTTCTTTGAAAGATTTCTTTAGGAACGAAGTTAACATGCAATGTGATGGAAACCGCTAGTTTTCTTAGGTATTTTCAGCAGTATTTTTTTATTAGATTTTAGTATTTAAAATTCGAGTGAACGAAGTTGTTTTTATGTATTATTTTAAATATTAATACATTCAGTAAATTGAGTATTTGTTTTAGTTTATCTTATTACGAATATTTTCGCCTGGCTAGCTTTAAATCGGCTGCTTTAGCCGAAAATACGCTAGCGATGAAATCAATGAAGCTTATGTTTTTCTCGCAAGTCCTGATATCAATCTAATCAATTATATTTCGTCTAACAAACTAATGAAGACTTGTCATTTTTGAAAAATGAAATCATTTTTCTTTTCTTTTTTTTTTGACTCGTTGCAGCACCTAACCAACCCAGTGTTTAACACTATGACCCCACTACCCCTCCCGCATCGATGGCAACAGACTGTCGGGGAAAAAGTTTGATCAATGAGGTGAGCCCCATCACCTTTACTAGAGTCAGTTCAGTCCAGTCACGTATAATGTGTATCATCATACTTGTTTATTCCATTGTATAATTTTTATAAAATAACAAAACCTGTATATAATGTAGCGACGCTACAGGAAGTACAAAAATAATTTGTAAATAGATTCGCCTGAGGATCTATTGTTGTATATAATTATCTGTGAATTTAAAGGGGAATGAAGACTAATATAAGAAACTATTTTAATTTTCAAATGAATCTATGGTGCTAAAAAAACTGAAATAACTATGAAAGTGACTCTGTCACTAACCGTGATATCAGGGTGGTGTGGGGGGGGGTCACTTTTCATAGTTTTATTATTATAATATTTTGTTTACAATTTAAAATTAAAAGACTTTTAACCAATCTAAGTTTTAAAACCAGGCGCTTCCGTTACTTTATACTATTTTATTGGTACGTTGTTTGTTTTTTGAACGATATGAAGTCAAGATTTATTTTCGATTCAATCTATATAAACTCAAAACCACTGCTGTCGTACTAACTGAGATCCTATAATTATTCGCAATTTGTAATGAGCGATTTCAGTTAATTTTTCAATATATTAATGGGTGCTTTTGTCAATAAATGTCTTCCCACTTTAATTATCTATATTGCACAACTGCCCTTCGATCTCCGTTTAACATCGATAATGACAGTGCCTTGAAAGTCCTATGTAATAATTAAATTAATTTTTGGAAGGCCTTCATTTCTGTGGCACTCGTGGAAAGTTAAGTTATATAAAACTGGAATTACCTGCTTTTTCTTTCCACAGATTTACTAACGAAAAATCCAACCCATAATTGGCAAAAAATATCTTTCTCAAATAAGTTTCTATTCAGCAGTGTGGTGCAAATTCTACGAAGGTGTTAAGTGTATCGGACTTCTGACTTAAGTCTGCTCATCCAACTGGTTCATCTCTTTGTCTTCTTGTTTTAGAAAAAATATTGAATTTTGGAAGTGGCTCTTCCTCACGAAAGAAAGTATCGGTTGGTAAATTACCCTTTCGGAAGATGCCGGAGATTAAGTTTAATTTCAGTTAATTAGGCTAAGCGTATGATGTTTATGGTGAGATAATAATGTCTAATTATTAGCCAAGGGGCCAAAGTATTGTAAAATTAACACGGTTCCCACTGGGCAAAACTGCCTGAGATCAATTCTGTAATAGGAGAAATGGTAGCCAATGGTCCCACGAAATAATCATAAAGGCATTCCTCACCAGTCCGGTAAATAATTAGCTTTGGGTAAATCGCACTTGTCGAATGAAAATCCATCGAACCTCAAATTACAAAAACATCTAAGCCACAATGTTTTAACAAGAAATGGCAACAATATATCATGTCTGTCACTATTGTATGCTTTCGCCTATTTATCCTGTGTATAAACATCAATCTACTTGCTGCTCCGTGCTGGGTAACAAAAAGGTGTGGAAATCGATCGACACCCCGATGAAAAATGACAATATCCGAATTTGTTAATGGATGAGCTAATCAATATCCGTTCGGTTCCCCAACTTAACAAACTGAAGTATTGCCACCATACCAATACAACTTTCAAAGCATTGCTAATTTTGATCGGAAGTTTTTCGGTTTATTTATAAAATAATGTTAATGATATTTGTTAAATGTAGAAGACCTATTATTGCCTTTTCAGTGCATATGATGACGTCATTTGCGTCGAACCGAGGAAGCCTTGTTTGCAGCCTATATGTATAAAGGGATTAAATATGGCTTCATCCTTAAATATTACACTTAATTGCATTAACCTCGCTTTTGCTGGCGTATTTTTTTTATCGGATAAAATATCTGAACAATTTACCGAGGGGAGGGGGGACCGTCAGTAGATAACACATTTAAAAATGCCCAAATAAGGGCATAAATACTGTCTATATTAACAAAGGCGTAAATATGGTTGGATTTTTTATATATCCTCAATACACCCACTTGACACGCTTCTTGTAGAAAAATAACGTTTATCAGTTTTCAAAACGTAATCTTGACACTTGCTTAAATGACACATACCTTCTATTTCGCAATAATGTGTTGTAGTACACTGTTGTTGGTTTTTCAATGGCGTCTTCATCAATTATTTACTCATTATTTACTATTTACTCACTAGCTGTACAAGTCATGTTGCTGGGTGAGTTTTTTTCCTCATCGTCACGTGTTTTTTTTTTAAATAAACGTTAAAACTATTTTAATAATTTTTAAGTTTATAATGGATAGAAAGTAATGGATCTTCATTTCATATCAATAAAAATAACCAACTTTTTTTACCTTTGTATGAAGGAACTGTGGGACTTGTGAACCTGCTGAGCACAGAAACTGCATGCTTGTCAGTTCGGGGTTCCAGGAAAATATGAAATGTACGATAGTCGGGAGCTTAATATGGGAACCTTCCAACCATTCACCTTTCCTAGTGCTTACGTCCACGTAGTAGCAAAATGTCTTATAACACCTCCATCCATGTTTTCATTGAAATATCCCTTAAAGGAACCCAATTGAAATGCGTGGGGAGGGGGGGGGGTCCTTCAAAACCTGACTGGAAACAAACGCCGTATTTATTAATTTAAACTTCACAACAAGAATTATTATTGATTTCAAATTCCTCGCAACCATCATTTGCTGAGTGAGTTTTTATTTCTCATCTTCACGTGTTTCTTTTGAAAAATCAACTTTAAATCTATTTTAATAATTTTTAAGTTCATAATGGAAAGAAAGTAATGGATCGATTGGCTATCCGAAGAATGAGAAAACTGTTATTGACAACAGAAATTTCAGCCACAGAAGGATATGTGCTACAAAATAATAATGTTGTATCATACAGTGACCTTTAAAACATTGTCATTGAGGATGTGCTCACCGAATGACAATATAGGGCATGTTCAAGAAACATTTAAAGACACCAGTCGAGGCCTTGAAAACTAGGGTATGGTTTATTTAAAATTGGAACTATTACGGGGTCCCAGCGAGAAAAGTGACATCCTTCAAAAATTGTAACGAGGCAAAAACGCTAACCACATAATTTTCAAATATCGCTTAGAAAACAGGAAGATAATACACCAACTCGGATACTAGCTACACAGAAATCTCCAGAAAGGATCCTAGTGTGTGGGGGGGGGGGATATTTGATAGAATACAGCTTAAAATTAAGAGTGACAAAATATCCTTGGAACATAATGAAAAATTTGTTGAATGGCTGTATTGGGTTGCCCTACTGCCTGTAAAGAAGATAATCAATGAATTAGGCATTAAAAATAATTTTATTTTATCACGTTGCTGTTAACTGTAATATTTACTTGGGTTTGTACGGTTGCGAAAATAAAACATTACCTCATCTGATGTTTTCCAAGATAAATGTTGATTTGGTAATTGAGATGATGCGATCGATGTAGTTAGATTATCAGCTTCGAAATTCGCTGGCTTAGATGTGGATTGTTACCGTCTACCATAGCAGGCAGGAAACTTTACTGCTTTTATTCATTGTTAGTCATCTCGTTAATAATGATTGGAATCCCTTTTAGGGTCATTTCAGATTATCAAAGACCCAGACTGATGAATCTGGATTGCGTGAAAAAGTATTGTATCTGTTAAGTGTTGTTGCTGGTAAACATATTGCTCAAAAATGAATCAGTCAGTTGTTTTTTCATTTATTCTCATTGAATTACTCTCCTATCAAGTTTTACCAATTTTATTTTTTGTTACGTTTATCCCACTTCAAAATTAATAAAAATAACCAAATTTTTTTACCTTTGTATGAAGGAACTGTGGGATTCATGAACCTGCTGAGCACAGAAACTGCATGCTTGTCAGTTCGGGGTTCCAGGAAAATATGAAATGCACGATAGTCGGGAGCTTAATTTGGGAACCTTCCAACCATTTACCTTTCCTAGTGCTTACGCCTACGTTGTAGCGAAATGTCTTATAACACCTCCATCCATGTTTTCATTAAAATATCCCTTATCGTGAACATAATTATGAAGTTTCAACTGCACTGCTCAAGCGTAATGTGAAGCTGGAAGATTGGCGAATGGTTACATATGTTTAAGGAACACAGGATAATGATGAATTGGTATTTAATAATCAGGCTGTACAACGCTTACCGGGTATGTTATGTTTCTGGTTATCAAGGCAGACATATTCATCATTTGCTGTGTCGTCTTTATGGACCACAACCATTTCTGTTATTGTAAGACTAAGGCAGGAGCGCATTGCCTATGCATTTGTCAAGGCAAAACCCATCAGTCCGAGGACATATCTTTGTGGAAGATATCCTAAAAACATAAAAAATATTATTTGTAAGTAGCTTGTGCTCACGACTTTCAATAGTATTTGAGAAAACAATATTCCGAATGATTTATGACCCAGTAGAATTTAGAATAAAATTCTGTAAAGAGAAAAAAACGCTTAGAGATATTGATGCAATCAACTTTTTTAAAAGCAATAGGCAGGCTTCACTATTTGCTGGGGCATGTGGCCAGAATGCAATAGGAACAGTAGGAAGGTTTAAGGAACAAGGTGGCTGAATGAGTACTATCAAAGACTTTGCATTTTGGGTGTTTGGTTACCCGTTCTGTTGGTAACAAGTTCATTTCAATAGACCAACCTATTGTAGGATTTTTAGCTTTAGGGTGAACAGTTCAAGCCGGGGCTAGAAGAAACGAGTACCCGTCTGGCTGGGGTATTCAGTGGCGCTACCAGGAGCCGTCCTGTCGCTATGTTTATGTAAGTGGTTCCGCCGAAGCGACATAAGATGTAAATTTATTTAATTGTCGCCAACGGCCTGAGCCTGCGGTGCATTCTTCCCCCCCCCCCCCCCAGTTATAAACTTCGGTACCCTGGCTATTATTTCTATTTACTGCCAGAGAATTACCCAACATTCTGCGAGGGCATCTTTAATTGCAGAAGTCGCTTTAATGCGAACCAAACCCATCGCTAACGGGAATAAATATTGTCACTAATGCCCCTTAATGAGGATTACCCTTTCCTTCGGTGCCGGTCTTACAATTATTTTTATGTCCGCTAAATGGTATTTTATAAAACTTTTTTGTATCCTTCCAATTGTTATTTTTATTGGAGGATTTTCCTTATTTTGTTTTATGATTCAGGGGCACATACATGTAGTTGTCAGACACCAGAGTACCGCTAAACTGAAACCATAATTAAATTAATTAGTTTCTCAATATGTAGTTTAGCCGTCAAAAACTAAAAAAATGATCTAGGAAAGCATTTACATAAAATTCTATAGTGTAGTCTTGCAAGATTTATGCGCGCTAATTTGAGGAGTCCTTTTGCAATATAAAAGTAAACGATGCAACAGTAAAAAAGTTGAATAATGTAAAATTTATTCGCTTACCTTAAGTGTGGCTCTAGCTTAATCTCCATCCTGTGGCAATTATTGTATAGAAGGAAGCTTAATATAGTAGGTGATGAACAATAAAGGAAGATCTGGCGTTTTAAAACCAATTTGAAACAAACATTAAAATCTAACTTTTACTGAGAGCACGCATGATTGGCAATTTTCTGATTACATTTAGTTTGTATGGCCAATCTGCACATACCCCGGGTCCCCGAGTTTAAGCCGATCGTACCTCCATACGTCCATAAACAGATTTTTCACCGGGGATTTCAATAGGAATCTGACTCCCTTAAAAAAAAAACCATCCTATTTCTATTAAATAAATTAAGTTTGATCCTGAAAGTATTATTACAGTGTATGTGACTGGGGCTTGAACACTTTTTTTTTTTTCATAAAAATTTGATAATGGTGAAGTCTGGTGACTTATTGTACATTACATTATTTTCGGTAATGTGAAAAATAGCTTGTAGTGTGGCTATACCTATGCAATGGGGCAAGTAATGAAAAATGAGTCTTGGAAATTTTAATCCACTGGCGGACGCTATTTGTTTTTCAAATTCAATTAAAGTTGATATCACTTTAATCCCTAGACTATACTAAATGACTGTAAACAACATGAGACAAAAATTTGTGATATTAGTAATATTACGCTATTATTGGAAACGTAAGTTTTTCGCCACCGAAACAACCCGTTCAGTTTGAAAATTGGGAGAAGGGGGATGATCTTTCTGAACGGACATCAGCCTTTTCCAGGCTCAGAGAGATCCTGTTCTGGATGAAAATCATCATTCGGAAGCTCTACTGTACCCACCCTCTTGAGGCAAACCCGACGAAAAGTACTCAAAAGAACTTGAAGTTCCCCAACCCACCTATCTTGGGCTGCATAACTTGGGAAAAGTGTATCACTCGTCAAGAATGGTTCCTCATGAGTTCACCGCTGAGCGGGGACCACGTCGATTTGAAATTTGTCAACAACTTTTAAAAACCAAAATGACCATAGTTTCATTAAAAGAATTGTTACTAGCGATGAAAAGTGGATGTATCGGAGACATACTACGACCAAGACACTATTATTAGACTGCAATCAGCCTGCTGTACCAGTCGCTAGGTAATCCGAAAAAAAGACAGCGTATTTTTTATTACGGGGGCATAATTCATTATGAATTTATCCCAGAAGGTCAATACATTCATTTGAGCACTTTATAGTGATCAGTTACAAAGAATGTAAGAAAGAGGTTTTGTAGAAACAAAAAATTTCAGAACTGGATGGAATTACTGCTTACAGTACGGACTTTGCACCTTCGGACTTCCAACAGTTCTGGCCAATCTTCAAGGAAAAGCCTTCAATTCTCTTGACAAAGTTCAAAATGAAGTCGCAGAATTTTTCCGTTTGAAACCCAAAGAGTGGTATTGTGAAGGATTCTGACAGCTAGCCTCGAGATGGAAGCGTCTACTTTGAATGTTAAAAAAAAGGTATTATTTATTATTTTTAAATTATCAAAAAAACAGTAATTTTTTTTTATGACTCTTCCCATTACATCGTTGGGAACAGAATGCTTCTAACGTCCTCTATCTTACAGCCGTTTCATTTTAGGGTCACTTCCATAATTTTATTGCCGAACGGCTAACACAGTAAGGACTCTATGCACATCGATAATTACCGGTAAGGAAGTATATATCATTATATTAATTTTTATTAATAAAAAAAACATTTTATCAGTACTTCTTCAGGCTTGTAACAGTTCCGTGTTTGTTTTGGTTGGCATTTTTTTTTCTATGTACACGTGTAAAGTCACCATCAAAGTTATGTTATTCTTCACACTAACGAGAAATATGTAATGATTATTAACGTAGAAAAACAAAAAAGCAAGCTTGCAATTATCAGTATTGTTTCTGGGTTAGGTGCGAAAACTACAGTGGATGATTAACGAAATAGAAATAATATCCACCCTCATTGTAACAAATTACAAAGAGGTAATGTATTGTATATATTGAGTATATTCTGCAACATCTACACTAAACACATGATTCCTTAATGAAAAATCTTCTTGAGGGAGCAGTATGTACACTACATTTATTATCAGATTCGTCTTCAGATATTCCAATCGTTTGACTGCATTTAATTTATTGAGTCCTGAGAACAATAGTAAATGCCCCTTATTACGTCTGCAACAAAACCCTTCATAACTATCTTAATATACCTTACATTCTCGAACTCATCCCTTCCAAGTTCATGAAATTCCATAGTAACCTATACAAAGCACCCTAATCCCCTAGCAGAATCATTGAACAGCACCTCTCATCCCTATAATCCTCCTCGGATACTGAAACGGCAGTGGCCTCGTGACTTACTATAAATGCGTAACATTGGGAGTCCTGGTAATGGCCAGTTTCTCCAATCATGTCCTGAGCGTATGTGGCTCTCGCGCTCTTGGTCAGCCTCCGCTGGCTCGTATTCGGTGACGGAGGAGCGTGGGGGACTTCCCAAGACTCCGCTTCCTCCTTCGCGACAACCATGTGGATTTGGGAGGTCTCTGGGCTGTTTTTAAATACTGTATGAATGAGCTAGTGAATAAAAATTGTAAATATGGTATGAATGAGATCATTTATCACAATTACTTATTGCCCAATAAGGCAGATTGTAATTTTATCATAATAAAGTTGTTGTTGTTTGTAAAAAAATTTAATGAGTACTTGTTGAGACGATAAGAGCAGATGACTAATTCAGATCCATGTTTATTTATTTATTCTCAATTAATCGCATCGGTTACAAAATCAACAGTGGTCTTGAATAATAATCAATACTGCAAATGGAGGTTGCCAACAATAAAGAAAGTTGTAATGAAACTTAAGTTTCAAATCATTTCATCTTACTATTTGATTTGTATTACACCAAATCGTTTCATGTATAAAGAATCCTAAAAAAAGAAAAATGTTTACAGGACTCAAAACGTGATCTTAAAAGGCTCGGCTTCGGTAAAGGGTTGTCATTTAGGAGAGGGTTGCAACAGAGAATAATTCCGACGTCACTGAAGCTCTTTTGTTTTTATTACAGAGAATTAGTGGATTATATCTATAAAAAAAATATCGTTAATTCAGACCTGCTGGATGACCGTTCTTTTAATATGGCGTGTTACAATACCTTTATTAGAGCTACATGCTCCATCTATCAGATATCCACAATAATTGACACATATGTACAAATTGGAAATAAGAATATAAATGATATGGTAGTAAATTGTTAGAAAAAGAAAATAGAACCAGCCAAAAACATATATAAAAACAATAAAAAAATAAGTAAATCTTAAAATAATAAAATGAAAAAAATTTACTTAAAGGTGTGACTGTATAATATACACTTCAGTCAACTTTAGTCCAAGAGCGACTGTCTAACGTGATCAACGATTAAACTCTGCTTCCGAATTAACCATGTATGGAAAATTAATGTTATTATAATTTCTAATGTTATTGTTTTTATGTAGGTTCGTCCAGTAGTGAACAGTGATCGTATTTATGGTTCTGTACTGTTGTCACAAGGGCGTCCTAGTTACCAGTCAGATGTCGAAATACTTGTTTCTGCGTGACTGATAGCGATGTGGTGCAAACTTCTTCTTTTTTTTTTTTTAATTTGTTTGAGTCTGATTCACATTTTTGAGAAAGTGATTAGCTTATCATTAGTGAATCTTTAACAGTTTTGGAATAGGTGGAATGGCGCAGGTGAGGCAACCGGTAAAATGCCGCACTGTTTGAAATATTTCCCGTGTTCTCTATGGAGGTAAAATAACATTTATTAGTAGTAGTTATAGGAGGGTGTGTGTAAGGAGAGGGTTGTGCAAGAGTTGGCTAACCCTCTCATCCCTCTCCTCTGTTGGCATTTCCCACGGCTCCTGGCCACTCCAGTCCGGTCACCTGCTCTGTCACGGACATCCTTTGGCTCTGTATCTATCGCTATCTCGGTCATCTGCTTTATTATAGTCTGTGTGCGTACACGAGCGAGGGAGGTGGGTAAACGCGTGAGAGAGAGGTGGATAAAGACATAATTATGTCTTCAATGTCAAAAAAATATAAAATAAATTATTCTGACGTGGATAGCTTATAATAGTTTGTGTAAATATGTTGTGACTTAAATAAACCAATGCTATTTGCTAATTGTAATTCAGAACATAAGGTAAATATAGGAATAGATAAGAGAATATTCCGATGAAATTCTTAGTAATGAAAAATTATAAATTGTAAGATTAAAGGGAGGAAAGAAACTGGTAAAGTCTGGATTTAAATATTGGGAGAGTTGGTGAGTGACGAGTATTTATGACAATGCATTTCCAAACGTTTGCAAGGCTAAGAAAAGAACGGTCGAAGGTCGTCAATTTGTGGAAAACGGATGTAAAGGTTGGATTGTAGATATCTGGTTAAAGGATATTTATGGGTACGATTGCGATACCTCCCTGATTTAAATGTATTAATACAACAACAAGAACATCTTTATTATGATAAAATTACATTCTGCCTCATTGGGCAATAAGTAATTGTGATAAATGTACAGTATTCATTACATTCAGTACACTCATTCATACAGTATTTACAAAAAGCCCGGTGACCTCCCAAATCCACATGGTTGTCATCTCCGTTTTAGTCTCCGAGGAGGATTATAGGGGTGAGTGGTGCAGTGCGATTACTGTGCTAGGGGATTAGGGTGGTTGAATATATTACTATGGAATTTCATGAACTTTGAAGGGATGAAATGTATTAATAAAGTTAAGAGAAAAAACGGCTGTCAACAAGCATCAAAACAAAAAAAAATTCCTCTCATCTGGCACAGCGATGAAACAGTTATTTACAAATATTATTACATTTTTAAGTGTTGGCAATTAAACTAAAAAGCTAACCATTCTTCATTCAATAGAATATTTTCGCTGGCTTTATTTCAGGGAATCAGAAGTACATTTTTTGCCTTTTATTTTATTGCAGAATGGTTAAGATCTTGCCGCTATGGTTAAGTTTTACCCAGAAGAAATAAATCTTCGATTATAATAGATTAGGTTTAATTAAAAACTAAGTATTTTATGGGTTGTTAACGATCGCTCCTTACAATTAAAGCTAGGGTTGGTTATATTGAACATATTCGTGGTAGATTTGGAAATAAGGTAATCCTATAATATATATTGACGCTGACATATTGACTATAATTTATTTTTAAAACTTCATTGAGACGTTTTAAGTAAAATAAATGAAAAGGAAGCGGTTGCCAAAAACAACATACGCAGTATTTATTATAAATATATTGCAAAATACCTTCCAGAAACACGTTTTTGTCTACAACCTTAAGCTTAAAATAGAGTTATTCAGAAAACCTTACAGTGGATTTCAACTCGATTATATTATATGTATGTTTGTTTCCTTGGTTTCATAGAGAATCCTCTAGCATTAGGGCCTCAAGGGTGTCAATAAATGTATTGTTGGTCACATCAATTTGCGAAAAACGCAATCATGTAAATAAAAATTATGAATTCTGGACAAAGTTTCTCCTTAAGGAGACTAAATTTAAATAATAATAGTTCGAAATAACAACTGTATGAAAATATACAAATTTATCACTGGGGAGCTTTACAGACTATACAAATTTTTACGATTTGTCTACGTTTCGCCTATTCAAAAAAGAAAAATTTGGAGAGACTCTAAAACCTTCCTGTGAAAAAATTGTGTTTTTTATAGATTTGACTCTTTGTAATATTATAATTATAGTCATTATTTGTGTTATAACTCTTTCAGCAATCAGATTGGCTTAGAAGAGTTGTTATTGCATTCCATCCCGACGGTTACCGGGTATATGTTAGCGAGAGTGTGTTTTTTAAATCTTCAAGTATTCATTCAATGGGCAAACTTTAACTAATTAAAACTAATAATACACTAAAAACAGGGAAATTCGACTAAATAAACCGGAAAATCTATTAGTACGTAAAGATTTTTCTGTCATTAAAATGGAATATCGGATTATGTTATTAAATAGGCCCTTTTATCTTTAATGGCTTGCGAGCTTTTAAGTAGTGATTATTAAAATAAGCTGTGTATTATTTATGTGTTGTTGTTTTTTCTGCTCCTACTTCCAGCGACCAAAAATTGACCGGCGTTATGCCATTATATGAAATTTTCTCGAAGTCCGTACATATGTGAGACTCAATTCCTTGTTTGAGGACAACACCTTTTGTATCCGGTGATACACTATTCCGGCATTGATACATGATTATGTATCTGCATGTATGGGTATATAAGCACGTGTGCTCACAAGACGATGTTACGGGCCGTTGGAAGAAGACTTGCCTAAAATTTAAATTCGACTGCGGAGGAGCGGGCCGCATTCCTTCACGAAGGACCCTCCCCCCTCTCTATCTTTCTCTCTCTCTCGGGCCAATACAAGATACTTATTTGCGGCCGAAGATCCCAGTCCAAAACATCCACTCCGTCCAACAACTTCTATTCCTTTGTAATCGATAAAGTTCCAAGGAGTATTAGCATTTTTTTCTGTTAGACCAGAGGTTGTTTAGATGAGCACTAAATGTTAAATCTTGGTGTTTATGGTCCCGCTCACCAAGCTTATTGCCCAGACTAAATTACGCTTCTACAATTTGTTGGTAAAGCTTACGTAGTACCTAGTTGGAGCTTAATCTGGCTCACCAAATCAAATAACTTCAAACTAATTAAGCATATATGCTAGATATTTTAAAATCTATAACTAGAGAATTCATTGATAAATACAAAGCAAGAGTTTATAAAGGGTGTCCCAGAAGTAACGCATAATTTGATTTAAATAGAAAACAAAGTTTTTAGTATTTTTTTTTTTTGAATTATAAAGTAAATAGGATAGGGTTATTTATGAAATAACACGTCGAGCAAATGGCCTCCACGACTTTGCTGCCACATACGCTCTCTTTTGTCGAAATTTTCCATGACCATTTGGCATAAATGTAGTTGAATTTCGTTGATGCAGCGTTGAATTTCCCCTTTTAATGCAGGGGTGGATGTGAGCTTGTTGACATACACCTTTGACTTTAAATAACCCCATAAAAAGAAATCTGAAGGTGTTAAATCACACGATCTAGGGGGCCAATTCTGATCACCGAAACGAGAGAGGTCACGACCTGGAAATGTCTCATGCAGTATTTGAATTGTTTCATGGGCTGTATGTCATGTGGCACCATCTTGTTGAAACCACATATCAATATCATCCAATTTCGGCACATAGAACGACGCCGAATTGATGTTCCAACACTCTCACGCACTGCTTCGTTATTGACATTTGAACGGCTTGTTTTTGGACGACCGGTGTGCTTAGTGTCTCCAACTGATCCAGTCTCCCTAAATCTTTCAATTAATCTCTTCACAGTTGATGAAGTTAAAACACTATTTCGACCATATTTTGTATGAAATTTTCAAACTGCGGCCGCCAACTTTCATTATTTTTGAGATAATGTTCAACAATAAAGACATGTTGTTCTATCGTGTAACGCTCCATTTTTACTAACCCTAAGCTGTCAGCTGTCAAATTGTTTTTTTATTAGGGTTGCCAGCACACTACTGCACAAATTTTGGCAAATTCAAATCTTGCTTTAATTCTGGGACACCATTTATTACCATCCAGTTGTTTTGTTATGTTTTTGTCTTTATTTTTTTAATTTTTTTTCTATATTAAAATTGGTGTGCTAAAATTAACCTTTACATGTGGAAATGAAAAAAAATCTTAATCATACAATCAAGTTGCATGCGAATAATGATTTGTAACATGAAGTTCTGTGATAATTACATTCTTAACCATGAGCGGTGAAGTTAGTCTATTTTTGTTGTTTATTTAGTGTATAGTTGTATATTACGAGTTGTTTTGTAAAATATTATTTTTTACGTAAATATTGGAAATAAAATTGATTTGAAAAAGAAAAACCTTGGGATCAGAACCTTAAGCAATTGGGTTTTTTATTATTACAAAAAAAATTAACATAAAAACACAAATTTAATTATGACTTGCCATAGAATGGAAGCCCAAAAATGTTATAATTAGAATAAATTATAGTTTCATAATCCTTATCATTGGTTACATTTAGTAAGATAGTGCTACCATTGGCCGCTAGAAGCAGCACAATGCTTAACCTTCCGAACCAAACCTAATTAAACATAAAACAAACGTTGATACATCGAACAAATATTTGACAATTTATATTGTCATGGTAATGATATAACTTGTACAACTTGAGCCTTGTAATATTTTTGGGGAAATTTATTTGTTATTCGATTAGATCTTTTTAGTTAAATAAATGAGGAACAAGAAAGGGACAACCTATGAATTTTTGGCATAAATATTTAGCTCAAATACCAGTGTATATGATTATTTATTTTAATGAGTATATTTATGCTAACCAAATATGCTGTGCGACCTTTAAAATTCCATGTTATCTGTTTAATGTCGATCGAATACAAAAATTTTTTTAAATTATGTGTGGAAATAAAAAAGATCTTAATCATACAATCAAGTTACATGCGAATAATGATTCAAACATGAAGTTCTGTGATAATTATATTCTAACTTTCCTTATTTTTAGCTCTGCTATAACTAACTGTCAGTTCAGTGAGGTGTTTTAACAGAATAATTATGTTTATTCGAAATAAAAGAGCCTTTCTCTAGCAAAGAACCGCGTGCTATGGCGAGCATAATGGAGAGTAGTGTCTCAAATTTGTTCTTACCGACACCACGTAAATGGGTTGACAAATATTACTGGAGTTTCGTCGTACTCGGAGACAAAACCTCTTATGTAAACTTATTAGAGCGGCTGGCTGATCAACCGAGAGCACCTGTTTAATTTATGCTGTCTTGTGTCCCTTAGGAGTTTGAACTCTATCGCGTTGTTTCGTGTCGGAGTATCAGTTAATAATAACAGAGAGGCTTTGGTTGGTTGGTAACGGCTCTTGGAATGAACTCCATTTTGGCACCCCAGGATCACTGTATAGTTTTTATTGAATATCTGTTTTCATAATTTGAACATATGTAAAGGTACATAGAGCGAAAAGAAAAAAATCACACTAGTGGCTTTACCCTGAAAAAAAATTGTTAAGAACATTCGAGTGCTTTTAATAGCTTATAATGAGCTAAAACGTAATCTGAGATGATAATTATACTTAAGCAAGTGAAGTAATTAATATCTATTGCCCATTCTGATTTCGAGACCAGTATGTGGTAAAACATATGTTTGTACTGAAGATTTCACCCTGCAGTACTCCTTTGGCCTGATTGAGTTGGAAAAATTTCCATCATGGTCCCTTACTTGTCCGACATTTAGTCTTTAAATCGTCAGTTTTTCGAATATTTTTAGCTATAATGTTAGGTATAAGAGAAAACACCACAGGAATCGTCATATTTACATTAATTTCGTGAAACTAGAATAGTGCCCATTCATGTATTGCTTAGGCAAAGAAATCTAATTATAGAAAGGCCAGTGGATTCTTAATTGCTTTTTGCTAGCCAATTAGCTATAGACATTTTTTTATAGTCGCAATAAAACAATAGTAAGTCATAAATTCTAAGAATAAAATCCTTATCCAATTTACTGATGAAAATATTTAATTGTGATATCTTCAATAATGAATGACTATTAGTCCACGTTCAACTCGACAGCGTTATAATTTAAATTAATTGACGTAATAATAGGTTAATTAGTAACTGTTCCTATGCTGAGGATAATCATGACACCGATACTATGAACTATGTAATTGTTATTAAGCTTTACTTTTTTTTTTTGTTCCATATTCCCTTATTACAAATTTATATAATTACAAACTATAGATTCTGCAAACGAAACGAATCTATTTACAATTGCTTCACTGTATTTACTGTAGCTTGGTTACAATTTATACAAATTCTAGTTTACAAAATAGTGATCTGCATTATACAAAAATATAATGATGCACATTATAGATTAATGGACTGAATTTATTAAAAATGATGGGTTTCACCTTAGTTATCATAAACTTAAAACTAAATCTTAACCTAATTTTCCCCGACAGTCTGTTGCCATCGATGCGGGAGGGGTGGTGGGGTCATAGTGTTAAACACTGGGTTTGTCAGGTGCTGCAACGAGTCAAAAAACTTGATGTGTCTCCGGCGGATGACCTCAGCCACCGACGGCACACCAAGCAATGCGTGGGGTCGGCGTTCTTTAACCTCTCTCGAAGGTATGTCGGGCAACTTTTCTCATGATCCCATCCTGAAATTGCTGGAGACTTTTAGCTGTATTGTCAGTCAGAGAGTATATAGCGGGGCACCGTACACCAGAGCTGGCCGCAGGACACATTTATATATCATTAGTTTGAGACGAAGCGACAGGTTGGGTGAAGTTAGCAAGTGGTGAAAAGCCCGTAAGACCTGTGTCGTACTTTTTCGAATTTGTTTCTAAAATGAGTAGAGAAAATAAAATGTATATCCATTTTTATACCCAGGTAGTACATTGAGAAAGCCCGCGAGTTCTCTTGTCCTGCTATATTATAGGATTTTGGCAAGGCCTTTTTCCCCTTTTCGAGGGAGAAGATTACGCAGTCGGTCTTCCCGGCGTCGACACTAATGTTTAACCTATCCAACTAACTCCACAAGTCAGAGGGGATGGGTTAGAGAGGCAACCCACCCGTACCCTCACCGTTCTATCCCTCAGGAAGGAAACCACGGCCCATTCCCAATCACAAAGCTGTCCCTGTCCCCACAGCATCCCGTGGGACGCTGAGTCGAAAGCCTGCGTGCAATTGCTGTGTTCCTGTTGATACCGAGGGTGGCTTCCGTCTGTACCTTCACAAGCCGATGTTCTGTACTCAGATGAGCCTGAAAGCCTGTCTGCTCGTACGGAATGAATTTTCCGAACAGAACTCCTTCGGGTAGTTCATTATTATCTTTTCGAGAATCTTCCCCATGTTAGGGAGGAGACTGATCGGGCGATAGCTTTACAATACAATTTTAATCCTATATGAAGCTTTCAACAGTTTGTGGTGGAACGAGAAGGCTGTTGGTTTTTCGGAACTGGATCATAACATTGTCCTTAATGTACGAAAACATACCCAAGCATTTAAGGTTCTCATCTGGCCTAAACAAATTGTATTTTGATATTATCTCATTACGGAATTTTCCGTGAAAATTTGGGAATAGCTCATTTTGATGAATAGATAAGAAAACGTGTGCTCTATTCAATATATATGTTATAAATTGAAATTTTTAACAAAAATTTTCTTTACTTTCCGATAAGCCATTTCTTCCCTAGAAATTTGGGAAGAATATTTAGAGACATGGTCCCAGAACTTAAATTTAGCTACGAAATTTATATCCATCTGGTCGTATTAATCGTGGAGACATGGCAACCGTGTCCAGAGGTATTATATTATTATCAATTCGATAACTTCTCCTGGAAAAATTAATGATCCGTTCGAGTAAGGAAGTGATGTAAACGTCGATCGGATCATTCTTCATAATTGATGTTAATTTACTGATGAAAATGTTTAATTGATGATAACTTCAATAATGAGTCGCTATTATTTCACGTTCAACTACATGTTAGATCACTCGACAATGTTATAAATTAAATTCAATTACGTAATTATTGGATAATTAATGGCTGTTCCTATGCTGAGGATAATCATACCATCGACTACAATGTACAATATTATTGTTATGAAACATTACTATAAAATTTTAATCCTTTGTGAGTCTTTCATAAGTGTGCAGTGAAACATAATTTGTCGCACTTTTTCCTCAAGTTGTTTTCCTCATTTACAATTATAAATTCTTCTCATTTTCCTAGCGAATACGAAATGGTTCCCAAGAATTGAAATAATTCCATGTTAATACGAGTAATTCAATTTGTTGAATGCACTCGGACAACGAAATTGCATTGCATACACTCTCTACTTGCATATTTACGATAAATAGTCGTTACGTCAATGAGTAAAGTTAGTTATTCACGTTTTGATTTCATTAGAAATGTTGGATTTTCCATTAGTTTTCACGCATTGTAGTAAATGAGAGAAATCAAAGGTTTCTCTTTTATAACTTTTACCCTCGCTTCTTCAGACTTTTACTTTTTTTTTTACATGCTTGCGGAAATAGTAGAAGTGTGACGATTGGATTTAAGTGTGTCTTAAATCGTGACATAAGATTGTTACTAACTAGTTTCAGTCGATCAAAGCTAATTACGGTTACAAAAAAATAGCCAAATGATGTTTGCTGATAATTTATTGTTGACTATCAACCACTGTATGATATACGATGATAAACATAATCGAATTCACTGTTGTTTATTTACATTTATATTTACGAAAAATATGTTTATTCTTCTGGATGGGCTAGAATTGAAAAACAGTATTGAACCTTGAATCAGTACTTAAGCCTTTAAGTTCAAGTTAAATTTCCGCGAATCCATTATTAAATCAAACTTAATAATTTTTTTCAATGGGGCTAACATAATTGATTATGTTAACAGATTTTGAGGGTTTTGTTTTTAAAAAGTTTTTTTTGTTGTTTTCAAAGTAAGAACAGCTTTATTTTCCCACTGGTGTGACTGTATTTCCTTGCGATTGCAACCACCAGTTCGACCGAAATACTATTTTCACACACGTCATAAATTATAATACAGCCAGCCCTTAAAGTAATTAAATAAATATAGTTTTTCCTATAATGTTTAGTAGAATATCATATCTTGACACAGTAATTAAAAATATGCAAGGTACATGAACTTAAGTGAATTATAATAACAAAAATACGTTGCTGCTGTCTATAATATAGTGTTCACAGACTCTGTTAGATCAAGGCAACGCTGGAAGTTCAACTAGATATTTCTCCCAACGACGCTAAAATTAATAACTGCCCCATTAAAAAAATTATTAAGTTTCATTCAATAATGGATTCTCGGAAATTTATCAACGTGAAGTTAAAGGCTTATGTACTGATTCAAGGTACAGTACTGTCCATCGGAAAGAAAAAACATATTTTTCGTAAACAGCAGTGAAAAATGCATTAAGCTTGCTCGTCAAACTTGTTACACAACATAGAAGTAATATGCTTAATTATAAGTTTGTTTTAGTTTTTATTACTATTTTTTTTTGTAATAACTGTCATTAATGTACTATCCGAAGATTATTCTAGTTATAGTTAATGCCTTCAATTGTGAGAGTGGCAATCTGGCTTGAGCTGAGAATTTCTCATGGTTCTTAGCCCCATCACAAGACTGTTTCAAACTGTAGCCATTTTCCACGAGCTTACTACCAGCAATAATAATGACCATTATGGAAAAGTGTGTCAACGACTTTCACCGCTACTACAGTAAAAAAAAAAAAAATTCTATAATTTTTTTCGTTGTTCCTTTCGTCAAAGATCGCTAAATTCATGAAGATGTTCCACGTACGTTGTCGGAATGACAACTGTCCTGGATTTTCGCCCTTTCGTCTGTCACCTGTTTTACGATTTGTCATGTGGAAAACCTTCTGGTAACCCAACAATTAAAAATAAAATATCTTTTTTTATTCGTTATTCATTTGGAAAAACTTCCTATGTACATCTTTGTACTTTTGTGTAACCCCCCCCCCCAAATAACTGAAGTATAGATCAACCTGGACCAGATAGTACAAATGAAGCAATGGAAAAATGAACAAGAAACATAATGAACATAATATTCTATGTTCAGTTACCCTAAAATTATCACAGAAGAACCTCATTCGAAATCTTCTATTGTATTCTGAACAGTCTGCACATAAGGGGTTTTTCCAAACGATCGACAATCCATCCCTAACATGGCGTGTCAAATTAAAGATTTCTATTGATAAATATTATGTAACTTCAGTGGAACATAATTACAAAAAAGTCTTAAAAATCATCTTCGTAGTTTTTCGCAGTCCCTGTTAGGCTTCATCAAAGATACTCAAGGGGTGAGCTATTACAGTAAGCTCAACGAAGCCCTTGTATAATTTATGATGCTTGAATAACTTTTTTGTAGTTATTTGATTTTGTTTTCTGGGTGAGTTTTTCGAACTTAGTAAACCCCGATAAAAGACCAAACATAGGGATTATATGATGAATTGAGTTGACATATGTGAACTTCTTGGGTTATACGGTTGGAAATTACTGATGGAATTAATCTTTAATTAGAAATTATATTCGCTTGATGACTCCTATTCCGTTTCGCTTTATGTAGGCCACATCCTTGTAAGAATAAGTGGAAAGTAGTAACAATGATAATAATGCTAGGAGAGCTCCATGCGGAATAATACGTAGTAAGTATCTAATTGAATAGCAGAAGATATCGTTACCGGATACTCTGATGCGCCAGTCCTTGAGAAACCTCATTACAACAGGCTCTATTGTTAATAACAAATGGGATTGTGCAACTTGAAACTTCCACCCACCGACGTATTTGCGATAGCTGGGCTCCTAATAACACTTTCGCGAAATTCATTGTCGATAATTACCTACCATCTACGTTTTTTACCCTCATCATACATAATCATGATTCTGTCTAAAATAGTATTTTCATTTGTAAAAAAAAAAAGACGTCCTGGCTTTTCTGCAGATTGCCACGATGCGTTGGATTAGGAGCAGAGGGTGACGAACCCGTCAAACATTTTGGAGTAATCTAAGAGACAACGAACTAAGAATGATCTAACCACTTGTCACTTGAGCATTGAAGAATTACAACCTGTCCAGAATATTAAGTTTATATTTTTTATCCATAAGTAATATGGACTCGCCTGTGGATATGCCACACTCGCCTCATCCACGAACAAATGTGTGGAGGTTTACCGATGTCCACAACCCCTCATCTTGGGCATAACGAGAGTTGGAACGTCGGTAAGTGCTTAACAGGGATGGCCAACACCCAGTCGAGGAGACTACATATTTGAATTTTTAAAGGTCTCTAAGTTCATGAGTGAAGTTTGGTTTGTGAATCATTAAATAGCCATTCATCAAGTTTTAATTAGTACATCAATGGCTGTCTCTTAATGCTTTGTGGAGATGTTATCATCGACGGGGGCTATTTTTGAGACCTTAGTAAATTGTACTTGACCAGTCATCTCTTAAAAATAGTTTATAATCCAATGAAAGTATGTACAATATGGTTAGACCGACGGAGTTAATTGGTCTCTTCTACTTAAACAGAAGTTCTTCAGTTCTCGACGAGATTTCTGTAGGAAATGAAGGGGGGTTTTCGAAGACAGGCACGATTTTACGCGAAGTGCGTTTGAACTTACTCGTAACAATCCGTGGCATCAGGCCGGATCTACAAATTTGGGGGCCCCTTACAAAGCTTCACTACAAGCCACTCAGTAGTAGCGATTACAGTGGAACTTTCTAGTCCGGGCTGGATTGTGAACAGGACATTGTTACATATTTATATGTAAGTATTAGTGTATATTCATCTAGGCACAATAATATGATCCGTGGGCCATCAAATAAACCTTGATTTCAAAAGAAAAACAATATTTATTATTATAAATGCTAGCTACTCCAATATTTACTGATAAATTAGTAAAAATACAGTCGGAATATCCGCTTTTGTGTGGAGTGTCCGTGGAACCATTTAATGGGGTTTAAAAAATAGAATCAGATGGATGGACTGAGCCAAACCCGTGTCAAACGCACACATGGATTTATTAGTTTGATAAAATTTCAAATTAATCGCACGGCTTATTCAGTGGGATTGTCCAATAGCATATCAAATTTCAAATTTTTTAATCATAAATATTAAATACTAATTGCTACGAGCATTTAAAAAATAATTAAACCTTTTTTCCCAGTTATCTGTTAATGTAAATGTTAATATTTAGCTAAGAAATAATATTTTACTCTTAAAGATGGTTTTATAAATATTTCTTGTCTTAGATTTCAAAAAGTCAATATCTATGGTTCTCAGTGCCCGCCCCCCCCCTTTCATTTTAAATATCGCCCCACTAATATATCTTATAAAGAAAATGTTATAAATATACATTCAAGAGCGTTAAAATCTGAATAAAATGGTGAGCACGTTACTAAATTAGCTCACTAACTTTTTTCAATGTTTATTGTTTAGTTATATTACGATGTTCCGATAAGTATGGAAATTTCATTTTTTTTTTAGTTAAACAGCTTTAAGAGAGACCATATCAAATTATTACTATTAGTAATATCCTTCAGAAGAAGATATTATTCTATCAAAGTTTAGATTGAATTGAAAGCATTCTTTTGAATCAATTTTCAAGATTTGATAAATTATTTATTGAGTTAGTATAAAAAACGGGCATTCGTTGACGGCACGCTCCGTACGATGTGAAGTAGAAGGTGATAGAGTTTCCTTTCTTGCATCCTAAGGTGGAAACAACCCTCGACCCGGAACCTTCTGGGGAAGCTTGCAGAGGCAGATCTGAGTAAAAGTCATAAGAAACTTTCGTCTGAGTTAGAAGTTTCTCAGAGACCCATTGGAAAAAAAAGTCGCGTACTTGACTTTTATACATGAGTAGATAAATTTACATTATAATAAATAACGACTTTGTTTATATATGAGCTTAGCTACTCCGTATGCAAGAGAAAACGGAGGCCACTTGGAAAGCTGTGCAACAGGGCACCCTCTGCTATCTCGCCCCTCCTTTCCTACTTAATACCTAATATATTTGCATAATTAATGAGGGGATCCGCTGCTGGCTCTATCCTAAGTGTATCCATACTTACCGTTTCCGCCTTTAATTAAGTCAGATATGCGTATCTAGGTGGTTGTGGCCCTTTCCCTCCCTTCCGGATAAGTGCTTTTGGTTTTTAAACCGGGATAATGTACAGGCGGCATCGTTAACCTGATATTGGCCTAGACATGGGATTTTAATCAACGCTGTATTTATTTTTAACAAAATAACTACGCGATAGCAGGATTGCTCTAATTAGTAATTCAAACCCCGGTAGGAACTCTCATATGATATAGAATTTATTGTAGTGTTTCCTGAAAAGGTTGTATTTCAAGAACGGACACAACTCAACTTGATTAATCATACCTTAGGGTAGTACATACTTGATTGAAATATTATCAAATCATGTTACACACTTTGTTACCGTCTCAACAGTCCTTCGTAGAGTTCATTCCGAATGCTTCTGTCTGGAGTCCAAGTCCTTCAACGGTCTAAATGTCTTCTATGGAAGCTTCGTTACTTCCTTCCAAGTGCTTTCATTTATAAAGTAATCTCTTCTTGTTTTACCTTTTACTTTGCTTATAAATCGCCTATTCATGGATTAAATTTCGTCAGTAACTTAACAATACAATTCTTGAATTTTAAAGGGGCTCCTTACAGGTACCACCATTTAAAGCATAGCCACAGCCTGTTGCTTCATTTCATGTACACGATTAGCTTAGATCATTAGCTCTTTCCGGTGGGAATCGAACTCTCGCCGGGTTTATCCGTGCGAACTGTTATGTTGAGGTTATGGCAACTTTCCACTTCAACTTCTTTGAGCTAGTAGCTACTGATTTTTTTCGTTTCTTGGTTGCTGTACTTGCTTAATTTAGTATTTATTTGTTTGCTTGTGTGCATGTCAAGTGAATGACGGAGTTAATAAGTAATTGTTTTTTTTTTTTCAAATTTCAAGTTATTTTTAATGCTTATCTTGTTAAAAGAGGATAACAAATCTTTAGTTGCTAATGTTTGTGTACTGTTTCTGTTACAGCCGGAGACCGTGCCGCAAGCCTCCATTGACATGAATAAGGTGGTGGAGGTTACTCCTGCCGAAGAACTGACCGGAAACCCCTACAGTTTGGCCATCACCGCTCCGGATGTTGTCCACTTCGTCAAAGGCACTTCTAGAGAAGAGGCGAGGTTCTGGACGGATGTGCTCTCCGTCTTCCCCAGGTCAAAGGTGAGCTGTTCGACCAATAATTTCCTATTTAATTTAGTTTAAACTAGTTGATTCACAGACCACTAGCCTAGAAATTTTGAATGTATCAAAGCCAGCCTGGGTAGACAAGCCATTTTATCCATCAATAAAAATAAACTACCGGCATACCGTATAAATATCTCAGTAATTGAATTTATTAAATTTCTTATTGTTTTACTGAAGAACATTTTATTATTAACCAAAATTTAATTTCTAAATATATGTATGCGTAAACATATACGAATTTTTTTTTTATATAAAACAGCTTTATTATGATAAAATTACAACCTGGCTTATTCGGCAATAAGTAATTGTGATAAGTGATCTCATTCATACTATATTTACAATTTTTCATTCACTCGCTCTTTCAAACAGTATATACTAAATTAAGGCTCAAAAACATATCTAACGGAGGTCTGACGTTCTGACACGTGTATTTTTTCTATTTTTTTTTAATTTAATTTCCAGAAATCCCATCACATCGCATATTATTAAAATGAACTTTGAGATCTTTAATTTAATAACTTTCTCAATAAAATTCGAAAATGAATACAGTTTCTTAATTTTTGAGATACTTATTAATTATTTGCCCTTGGGTCAGCAGCAATCATGGAGTTGCTTTTATTTTTAGCAGATCCGGGTTATCATATAAAACTACTGCGCAAGTAGCTTACCATCTACTTGGAAATTCGAAAATAAAATGTGAACACGAATTAAATGACTTCTATAATTATAGTGAGCTAAAGATCCAGCACTTATCGCAATTTACAAACATATTGAATCCGGCGAAAATTTTGGAGAATCGAGGATTTCAAGGTCAAATAGCTAATTTGCTCCGCGTTCTCAACAACAATAGATTTATTTTTGAATTCACAATTTTAACGACCCTTCATTATTTTTCATAGGGTTGATTTCGGATCTTGCACTGTCCGAGGCATCAAATTTAATGTCTGTGATGCGGCGAAATTCCTTTCTAATCATCTTTAAATTGTACGCCGCATCTTCGTGGATTGGATTCTCAATGACGTCGGATTGATTCAGTTTCGTGTAAAGTGAAAGGGGTGCCATTCCGTGCGCACCAACAACCGTAAAATTGTAACATAGCGCCGTTGACGGTTGCATTTTCGAAAGTGTATAATTTAATTAGCTGAAACGTTTCGGTAGGTCGAACATGGCCTTATACATATTTTTTTTTTTTTTTTATTAGGATGACCTATACAACGACCTTTCAGAATATCGATTTTCTACCGGGAGTTGGTATGTAATGAACCCCTCGCTGTCAAAATTTTGTTTGTGATCATTCTTATTGGAAAAAAAAAGTAGGAGGAAAAAAATAAGTGAACATATTTCATTGTTAAACAAGTAATCCTTGGTATGCCTTTGCCTATTCGCCTTGTGGACTTTTTCTCCAGGAATGTTATATATCTACTTTACATGACTTTTGGCATTTAAAGATATTTACGTATTTATTTGACCATTCACTCTTATTTGTAAAATTATTTTTACATAAGCCCTTTTATCTATCGTTACTTGGGTTATCTTCGGAGGAGAGGGGTCCTCACATCTCTCGAGTATTTCTGAAGTATTATCTTATTAATTATTAGCTGCCTTCTGTAATCAAAATTTATTAATAATTATTATCATAATAAAAAAAAAGTAGGTGGATGGCAAGGATTTAAATCTTGATCTTCGGTCAGATGACTTTATGCCATGTTCGCGCTATATCTGTCGTACTGATGGTCGTTATGGAACCTGGTTGTCACCTGGTCTTATATAAGTAGATAATATGATCTTCCGGGGCCCTGTCCCGCTGCTTATTCTCCCGAAGCCCGAAGTTGGCTTGTTCTACAATGAGGTCAACAATGAAATCAAAAATCTAATCAAATGTTCAGAAACGAGGAATGTGTTATCTTTGAATATAAGTGCGATCTACTTTGAGTTACAGGCTATGTTGACCGTTAAATATTCGTATGGTGTAAGCATATAGTAACGTGTTCATGTGGTATGCCTGGCTCTAACCCCCTAAGAATGACGCTCTTCCTGCCTTTTGTACGTGTATAAAGGATTATATTCCTCGGAAGTTAACACCCCCCTTTCAAGCAATTCCTACCCCTCTTTGGCCATATAGTATCCTACTGGTCCTGCCACCCTTCATGTCCATTGAAGGAGAGCTCTGGCAGACCTCGGGGTCAGTTCCCTCCCTCTTCCTCATATTTAATATTTATAGCTTCTACTGGAATCAATGTGCAAAAACGAGTAATATGCGATCTACTTCGAGCATAAGGCTATGTTGACCGTTGATCTTCGTCAGCATGTACCACCGATTTCCCAAGGACTGATGCTCGTCCTACCTTGTGTATGGTTACGTATGGGTTTGCACGTTTACACCCTTTTTCCTCCAGTAACTACCCCACCCTCTTGCACCGAGATATAATAACTTCTGGTCCTGCCACCCTTCATGTCCATTGAAGGAGAGCTCTGCCAGACCTCGGGGTCAGTTCCCTCCCTCTTCCTCATATTGAATATTGATAGCTATCCGAGAGGCCGCTATGCCTACACCGATGTCTTCCATTGCTCATTGTTCGTCGCATGGCGTGGCCTTTTTGTATTCACCGTAGCCATTGTAGTCGGCATTCAGAAGCACTGTCTGTGTTCCGGCCTGCACGTGTGTGAAATGGTTTCAGGATCAGGGCTAATGGAACTGCATACGTCACATCACCGGGAACTGCCTCCCCCCCCCCAATACTTTCGCATTGCGAGAGTTCGATCTAAGGTAAGTCCGTATGTTATTGGTGATAGGTAAATATGGTGTAGGTGGCTCCCGATAGCATTCCCACTCTTCATACCTCAAGATGGAATTCGTTTAGTTTTGTAAGCATAGCGAAATAGTTTGTTTTTATGTCGTTTTTTGCAGTCATTGTATTTTTTTTTTGAGAGAGAGAGTTTATATCAGTTCTACCCAGTTGCTGTTTATCTCACTTGACTCATAATTTAATGCACTTAAACTGTTATACTGATAACTCATTTCTCTATACGGTTGGTTATATCATGATGACTTATCCACCTCCACCAAAAAAAAAAAATGTTTCAATAACTTTCATTTAACCACTGTTGATGAGCGATTTACTTTTTCCAAGTTATGCAGTCGATTATTTACGGTGGATTGGAAACTCCGAGCTCTGTTGTAAATTCCCAAGCCCTTTTCATTGGGTCTGCCTCAACAGAGCTTCCTCACCGAATAATGATTTTCCTCTAAAGGCTGATATCACCAGTTTCAAATTTCTGGAACCATCTACTCACAGTCCGTTCAGAAAGAATCTGATACCTTTTCTCCGATTTTCCACAAGTAACGAGTTGTTTCGTGAAGGGAAAACTTATATTTCCAATAACTGCGTAATGTTACCAATACATCGAATTTAAGTGTCGTGTTGTTTAACCTAATGCTAAGACAAAACTGATGGCAAGAAGAGGTCATTTCCTTTACAAATTAATTTAGTATAGTTTAGGGATTAAAGTGGATATCAACCTAAATTGGATTTGAAAAACTAATAAAGCCGAAATGTGTCATTTTTTTTTATGGCACCCCCATTATCTCATGATGTTCCTGAAGGTTTCTCATAATATTTCATTTAACCAGGATTTTTAATGCTATAAAAAAATGCCCTGCCATAGTGTTTTAGTCCTTAAAAAGACATCAATAGCCATTATTCAAGTTGACAGCCATTCAATGAAGATATGTCCAGGTATCAGGGTCTTGATGAGAACACCCCCAATCAAACCAGAAGCCCTTCTCCAGTTGTCTATCCTATAAATACTTTTACTCGTTTCAAAGGATTTTCAGTGCTTATTTCCGTATTATCAACGGATCTCTGAGTTACGAGACAGAGAATCTGCATTTAAATCATAACCCATAACAACTGTAATGATGACATTATTAATATGATGGCTATGCAACCATCATCGGTAGATAACTGTGCCACAGCCTATTCTATTAGCTGACAGAGTTTGGCCCGGTTGACACCTGGATGTAGGTTTATATGTCGTGAGTCCGTTAGCGTGGCCCCCTCCTTCGCTGAGTCAGGTGTAACTCTCCTTGTCCACTGTCAAATCACTTATGCTGAATCTTTGCCGTATTTTCTCCGTCGTCCTTTTCACACTTTCACCGATTCAATTAACTCTATAAAAAAAATAATAAATTCTGGGTTAAAACATCGACCTAATTTTTACCCGTGATAAGTACATGATGCTGTCTGTGTAACCCAAAAGAAATATATTTGGAACAACTATGTCCGTCCCATGTGATGCGATATCCAATACAATTTCTACAGAATTTGCCAAACATTTTTTTGACGTAATTCACTATCGTCTCAGTGTTATAAATCATTGCCGGAAAAAAATGATAACAAATATATATTTTTTTAAATTGTCTTCATTAAATAACTACTTCGACATTTCAACACCTCAGAACGTGCAAATACTCAATCATATGGATTACCAAGGAAACAGACCAATTGATCTTGATCGTGTTTTGATGTTTTGCTTTACTTGACTGTACCACCGCTTATAAACTAATAAGTGTAGTTTCATGAAGACAAGTATTAATTTAATTTATTTATTTGTGTTCCCCGATTCGTATGACGAGTTAGGAATCATGTTCCCGTTTAGTTCACTATTATACTGCATTATCAGTTTATATTGTCCTTGGTAGAACTTTATTGATAGAGCTATTCATTTTTTTAAAATAAATATGAATTTATTCTACCAAAAAAATAATGGTACCTCAGATTCTTACTGACGACACTTTCTTAATGTATTATATTATTTCAAAATCCAAACGTTACCCTATTAGAGAAATCGTATTTTGTCAGATGTCGCGTTTTTAATGGTTTTATTGTAAAGGTTTTTTCAGCAACCAAAATGGTTTAACGAATTAAAAGGAGTAGGTGTTTATGTATGTTACAAAATAAGCTTAGAATCTCTCAATTGTTATTGTAAATAAGTATGAATGAGATCATTTATCACAATTACTTATAGCCCAATGAGGCAGATTGTAATTTTATCATAATAAAGTGGTTGTATATACTCCTAAAAAAAAAAAAACTCTCAAAATATTTTTTTATTGAACTATCAACCTAAGTCAACGTTTCGCTTTCCCCGTTTAGGCGCTTATGTATCTACTCCAATATAGGGAAGAAACATCTTCATACATAGAAATAAAACCGGGTTAATAACTTACATATGTAGGATTTATATTTCGCCAATAATTTCATGAATATATTATATCCAAAAACATTTGATACTATAGGGTGTCCCAGAATTAACGCAATATTTGATTTAAATAGAAAACACAGTTTTCAGTATTTTTGTTGTTATTTTTTTACTGAATTATAAAGTCAATAGGATAGGGTTATTAATGGAATAACACATCGGGCAAATGGCCTCCATGACTTTGCTGGCACATACGCACTCTTTTGTCGAAATTTTCCATGACCATAAATGTGGTTGAATTTCGTTGATGCAGCGTTGAATTTCCTCTTTTAATGCACGGGTGGATTTGGACTTGTTGACATACACCTTTGACTTCAAATAACCCCATAAAAAGAAATCTAAAGGTGTTAAATTAAAATAAAAGACCTTAAATCACCAAATTTGTGATCTAGGAGGTCAATTCTGATCATCGAAACGAGAGAGTACACGACCTGGAAATGTCTCATGCAGTATTTGAATTGTTTCATGGGCTGTATAGTATGTGGCACCATCTTGTTGAAACCACATATAATTTTGGCAAAATAACTGTGTTTACGACGCCGAATTGATGTCCCTGGATTTTCAACAACACTCTCACGCACTGCTTCGATATTGACATTTGAACGGCTTGTTTTTGGACGACCAGTATGTTTAGTGTCTCCAACTGATCCAGTCTCCCTAATTTTTTCAATTAATCTCTTCACAGTTGATGAAGTCAAAACACTATTCTGACCATATTTTGTATAAAATTTTCGAACTGCAGCCGTCAAACTTTCATTATTTTTGAGATAATGTTCAACAATAAAGACACGTTTTGCTATCGTGTAACGCTCCATTTTTACTAACCCTAAACTGTTAGCTGTCAAATTGTTTTTTGATTAGGGTTGCCAGCACTTTACTGCACAAATTTTGGCAAATTCAAATCTTGCGTTAATTCTGGGACACCATTTATATGAAAAACACGTTTTACGACTCCTAATTTTTATTTTTTACAGTGGTACATTGTTCATCATGAATAATGTGGACAAATTTTGTGTAGATTTTTTTTGTAAGCTGAAGTTGGTGACAGTCCTGAGGATGCCTGGATAGGTGAAACGTTATCAACGTAAAACAAATATAATAATTTGAAAAGACCTAAAGCCTTCGTTTGAGAATTTTATGATTTTCATATAGCATTATATTTGAAGATATTCTTCCCATTTAATGTCCCATGCAACATGCAACACTAAAAAGATAAAAACAGAACTAGTATTTTTAATTATTTGCATAAAATAAAATACATAAATCGTTGTAGACAAGTAGCAAAATGATTGTAAACTTCAGTCTACGTCTACACATGTATGATGATTTCAGCTCGGATATCGGTTCTGTGATCGGTGTCTACCTGGCTGCGGTACAGGATAATACAGTATTGGAACAGGATAAGATACGAACGTTGCCATTCTTTTTTTCTTTTCTTTTTTTCCTGTTTCCTTTCCTTCTGTGAAGAAAGAAGCTCAGGCAAAGGCCCCCACTCAGCTGCCGTTGCGGTTTTCCCCCTTTTTCCCGCAAAGTTGGAAAGTGCACTGTTTTATTGGATCCGCCAATTTTCTCCCTAACGGTACAAGCCGTCGTGATAGTTTCCTCTTGAAATATAGCAGGTAACAATACGTTTATTGTTCTCCCTTCTATATATTTTAAAGGTAAGAAGCTTAAGGAAATTCGATTGTAGTGACAAGTAGTAACATACTTGATATGTTACTAGCACCACTCATAAGTATAAATAAGCAGAACATAAAGCTAATGGTACCACTTCTGAAAAAAAAAACTTATTATAATTTTCAATAATCAACAATGCAACATGTTTCGACTTTAAGGAGTCTATGCTCGACACAATCGTACAACACCGGCTATTTCGACATCGAATTTTTTTATTGCCATCTACTTGAAACTCACTTGTCATAAAAATTTTTATCGTTCACGATGGTTATCGTCCAATTCTAATAGTTTTGCTTAGTTCGTTAGCTTTTGGTCTACCGAGCTTTCACAATTTTCATTGAGGCAATCCTAATTACACTGGGTGCTTTGACAAAACTATGAAATTTTTAGCCGTCTCAAAATCCTCTTTTCACAAAGTTCTCGTGATTCTCAATTATTATTTTAATTTTAATTGCAACTTAGTTCGTTATCTTCAGAATAATCTCATTTTCTCTGTACTCACTCGACGTAGTATGAAGTTACACTGGATAGTTCAACAAAATTATGAATGTTTTCCATTTGCCATCCACTTGAAACTCATTTTTCACTGAGTTCTTTTCGTTATAATGATCGTTTTCACAGTTATTACCGACCAATTACAATTGTGTAGCACGTTTTGAACTCCACTATTTTCAAAGTTTTCGAAGTTACTCCTAATAAATTATAAAAATTTTCAATTTTCGTTAAGTCGAAACCCACTTTTCACGAAGTTTGTTGCCCAATTTTAAGTGTAACTTAGTTCGTTATCTTCAGAATAACGTCATTTTCTCTGTACTCACTTGAAGTAGTATGAAGTTACTCTGGATTATTTGACGAAGTTTCTGATTTTTTCTTTAAGTTCTTTATCTTTAAGATGATTTTGTATCGTAGCGCAGTTTTCATTCACCATCCGAACTTACACTGGACTTATATTGCCAATTGGGTGAAATCTTGTCATAGTGCTGACATCTTTAGACCTCCAAATTCTTAAAGGAAGTATTATCACTCAATTTTGTATCCTTCAACTTTTTCCACACTCTATATTACATATTTGTTGCTCAGGGAAATAAGTGGTAAGTCTATTTAACCTCAAGATAGGATAAGTTGGCAGGTTTGGTCAATATTTGAGTATATTTGGTGCTTCAAGGTTAAAAAAAAAGTTAATTTTCTCCAAACACGCCATTTTTAATAATATTGGTATTGTTAGTGCATGTTAACATAAATATAAGACACATATTCCCAATATTTTTATCCATTAACTTGGTACATGTTACTTTCATTTTTACAATTCACATTTAATGTGCATTATTGAACATATTTTGTTGAACAAAAAAATGTGTCCATTCACATGAAAATATTTAGTAGTATTATGTACGGGTATAGTCAGATGTATCTTCAAGGATTAAAAAAAAAATAGCTAATTATATTTTTATTCTCTAGGGGAGGCATAAAAGGAATGCAACTTTTCCTGGCACTCAACCTTCCACGAAAACCAACCATATCCTTCAAACTCCGCCTATCAGAGGTATGTATTAATTTTCATATTAATATGTATTACACAAATTAATACACGAAAAAGTAGTCCAGAAATGAAAAGAGCTTTAAACATCGTCATCATTTTGTTTAATATGATTTAGTTCCAAATGTAATAGATACATAATAGAATTATTTATACATGAAATTGTCATGATTCTCTAAAAATGCATACTATTAATATAGAAATTTATTTTTAGTGGCTATTCAACATAGATATAGATTTATAATTTTTTATTCCATTTAATTACATTAAAACTTTTTTGAAAGTTGATTATCTATTTTCAATATTTTATTTACAAGTTTTATTGCCCGATGATTACTTATCTGAAGAAAAGATTTACTATACAAGAAGAAAATTCTATATTATACATCTAAAACAATAAATATTACAATTTGCCTGTACAATTGTCCAAAATTTTAAAATTAAAAAAAAAAATGATAAGAAAAAAAATATTAGAAAATGAAAACATTTTAACATATTCTAGGAAAGCTTATTCAAAATTGTATGCAACATACAGCAAACCCAATGAATATGTAGAAAAGATGGTGAAAATTGTTTATGTTATAATAATTTACTGAATCTACTAAATTATTGTCTGGTTCTGGTAGTATATTTTCTATCATTAAGTTCTGTGCATACTGTAAAGAAATGTTGAAGAAGACACTCTTTCTTCAAAATTGAAAATTTGTAATGGTGCCTGATTTGTGTTTCATATCATTATTTGTGTATTTAAATAATATAGAATAATTTTCAGTGTAATCACAAATAATTGGGAAATTTTCATCACTTAGAACTAATGTAATTTATAATAATAACCCATGTTTGATAATGATAAATAAGGCTTGGTATTATAACCGATAATATATTTTTCTTTTCAGGTAACAGTGGATCCAATAGTGAGGTTGTTTCTCGGAACCAATACAACACCAGGATATCAACTCCTGTCTGGGAGGGGGATGATGTGTTCCCGACCAAAGAAGTCCCGCCTAAGTCATCTATTGAACAACCCCCTAATCAAGCTGATACTAGAAAAGGTAACAGATCTAATTTCTTCTGAAAAAAAAAAAAAAGAGGGAAATATCTGTATCGGTGTGGTGCCAAAAATTCAAAAGTTTTGCCAAAGCAAATTCGCCATCAAGTAAAAATTTCCATGTAAAGTCTCAAGCCAAATAGGGTCTGTCAGAAAAAATTGTAAACAGTTTCAAAAGTGATATTGAGAGTTTTACTAATTTTATATTAATACAATACACTAAAACTCCCAAGAACATTACCTATTCCTAATCAGGGTGTAATCGGTGTTACATTTAATTTGGCTCTGTCTACTCTTAAGATTTCTAGTTATTAGCTCCTCATAGAATATATTTTGTTAATCGGTTGAAAAATTTTAATTTTTGATTTCCAGTGGATTTTTTTTTAAGTAATAGTTTTATTTTAGTTTACATGGGTTCACCACCAACAAGAGACAAAGCTGATGAAAAAGGGCGGACAAGGAGGGTGACAAATAGAGAGAAGAGAGGATTGAAAACCGGCAGATCATTTTCTGAAGACATTTCCAAAATGGTACCTGTCTGGCAGCCAGAGAAAACGCCACCAACAGGTAATTATGATTGTTATTTGTTTGAATTACTCTTAGCTTACCTTCATATTTTTTTTTTCTTACACAATTCTTTTAACATGTTTTAAGTTAATGATTAAAAGAGTTCACTACTTGAGCTGAGAACTTCGTTTTTTAATAATACATTCCTTAATCTTATACTTGGCTAACATACTCATTCTAATAAAGGTTATTATCTTATCTTTGGATTAAGCCCGTATTAGTCAGGATATTTGAGTGTCTGTACTTTCCTCTTAACCCTCTTCTGTCCATATTATCAAACTAATTTGTTATTGAAACCATTTATGTAAATATTTATATAAGTTTTATAGAATTATTTAATACTTTTTTCAAGCAATGCTTTAAAAAAAAAAATGTTAACCTGCTGTTGGCCATGTAAATATGAGCCAACATCATTTCAATGATTTATATGATGATAATTTGTTTACCAGTTGTCAGCCACAGTGAAGTTTCTCATCGACTTCTTCTCGACGATTATGAAAGTGAATTGAAACTGAAAGATATCGCCGACTCGATCACTAGACCAAGGGGGAGAAGCCTGACAAGTCAACATTGTATTGAGCCTACGAGGGAAAATGATCTTTCTTCACATAGACAGGTCTGTAGACACATCTGGCTGCTTAAAATGCTTCCTACTATCACAATTTTATAATTAAGTTATTTTAGAAATATGCTTGAAAGTGGTTATTGATTTTTAGTCTCATACCAACTAATGAGAAAAACAGTAAAGGGTTCCATGCTTAGAAGTATTATTTTAACATTTTGTGGTAAATAAACAAATTTTGTTATTGGTTCGTACATTTACAGATTAGAGGAGACCCTGACGGGTGTGGGCTGGACCCATCAATCCTTAGGTATTCCCCGAGTGATCTCCGTGTTGATTTGCCTGCTGAAGAGCTTCTCAATATAAAAAGGGGTTGGCTCATGAAACAGGGTCAAGACAAAGTAAGGAGGAGAAAAATGCTGTATATTAGCAGAGCATACAAATAATTAAGTTTATTTGAAGTTTTAAATAATTGAACTTTTTTAGGATTGGAATAAGCACTGGTTCGTATTGAAAGGAAACGGGCTACTTTATTACCGTGATCCCAAAGCAGAAGACCAAGGGATTCTCGACGGTGTTATTGACCTTTCAGGGATTAGCAGTGTTAATGAAAGCCAACCTCAAAGGAACTATGGATTCCAGTTAACGGTAAAATTATTATTATCAATAATTGAATAAAATAACATAAAGTTGTTTTATTCAAGATTTATAATTTCTAAGTTTATCATATATTAATGACTTTTTTTTTTTAACATTGCTATTATAATGTAAATCTTTACTATATTTTTTCTCTTTAATTTCATGTTTCTTACACTAGTTAGTTTCACGAAACTGTGATTTTTTTGAATTTCAAATACCACTTTCAAAATTAATGTTATATCTTAATTCTGAATATCTAAAAATAAAGTTAAAAGGTAAAAACAAATCTATTTCTTCTTATTTACAATTGTGATTAATTGATTCATCACGGTTTTAAAATGATAATGATTAATTAAATTTATGTTCTTTGTGTTAAATATTAGTTTATATTGTTAAATAGAATTTAGCGTAATATAATTCTATCAGATGAAATTGATGAAAATTGTAAGGTTATGTTGATCATTTGGTTGCAGACTTGGGATGGAAAATTGATCACTCTCTCTGCCTTAACAAGTGGTATACGCTCCAACTGGATTTCTGCCATTAAAAAGGCCGCAGGGATTCCAGAACAGCCAAGCAATCTTTCTTCTCCCGTCCAGTATGTACCTTAACAAGTTCGAACTTTTGTATTGTAAATTATTATTCTTAAATGTGCTGTATTTTTGGTGCTTATTCGTCTTTTTAAAAACATTAAAACTAAATATTAAATTTTTTGTTTTGAATTGAAAAGAGTGAAGAATTTTTTTTTTTGTAATGAATAATTGAGGTTGTGGTATTTTCTGTAAAAACAAATAAACAGCATAATGAGAACAAATAAATAATAAGAATAAACAAAAGCATAATGAGAGGGCAAGGTAGATATTATTGTAAATAGAATCTAATTAACTGGATATTTCTGCTACAATAAAGTAACTTCAATCGATTTGCCTTTGTAATAATAAAATTGTAATTAATTCTGGCACAAACTTCTATAAAAAGATGATTTATGAAGTTATAATGTAACAAGTAATTAATATTTGATGATTTTTTTAATTATTATTATTATTATTGTATACAATTTTAATAAAAAAAGCATTTAATGCATTGATTTTATTACATAGTATACTGATGAGGTTGAGCATGTTGCATTCAATTTTTTTTATTATAGTATTAGTATATTATGTTTTCGTGTTTTTTATTTCATGAGGGTTGTTCACGTTAAATTATAAGTCTTTGTGATTCCTTCTTTAGTTAAACCCACCATACATCTAAAGATTTACCAATAATTGTTATGTCAAAGCACACATGACTACAAGTTATCGTAGCACTAATGTTTCATTAAGCGGTATAAATTTGTACTTTCCTGTACAATAGCTTTAAACAAATGATTTTAACTTTGCTGAATATTTATGAAATTAGTCACTTGCATTGGTTTTAATAGTTTGTAACACCTCCCATTCTGTATTGTCAAGTATAATATCAAAAAATTTTATTGTGAAGAAAACAAAACTTCTAATTTATTAAGAAAAGAGAAGGTTATAATTAACTTAAGGTTATGCTAGCTAGCATAACAGCTGCTCAAGGGGTTTGTATTTCTCCGCTTCATTGTGGAGAGGACGAGGATAAAAACATTTGGTTCTATACTTATTCTCAGTTTTATGTTTGTATGTTTTCTTTAAGTCATGTTTTTCTGATTGTTTACAGTAGTAAATGTGTATAATATAAACAACTAATTGTCCTATTTAGGATGCTTTTCTTGTACTGCTTTCTTAGCCCATCGCCATTTTTATTATTTTTCACCAACTTAAGAATTCTTTTGAACTATTACAACAACAAAGACGATTACCCTGCTTTGGGTTACAGTTTGTACATTTACTGTTTATTAAGTGGGAATAAAGTTTAAATCTATTTAACAGATAAATGAACAATGTTTTGATTTGTTGAATTATGTCATAGTAACTAATTTGATTTATCGATCATAGGCAGAGAATGTTGTGGGTAAATTTTCAACTTATATAAATGCTTAATGGTTTTATTGCTCTCTCTGTTTTTATACATTTTATTAATTTTGTTTTTGACTAACATAAGTTGTGTACAATTTGTCTTTAAAAGATGTGCGTGTTTAATGGTATTTAACCAAAATTTACCAATGTAAACATAGTTTAATTTTTATAATTTCAAGTGATTCAAGAGATTAATTTTGTTTGATTTCATTGCATTTGTTTTGAGTTTATTATTCACATGCAAGCTTACATATAATTTTTAATAAATTAGTCTCCACCCACAAAGAAAGAATTCGGTAATAATTTGTAAAAATATAATGCTATAATCTAAACAACTGGTATTAGCTGTAAAGACATTAAGGTAGTTTCTCTATTATTTCTTAGTTTATTAAAAACACAACTATCAATCACTTCCCAAAAACCTCTTTTGAAATTCTGAATTGATCTAACACAAGAATTCATATGAAGTTTTGGTGTGTTGAAATGAAAAAAAAGTTTTCAAAATTTTTGACGATTAATAGCCCAAAAACTATACAACACATAATAAAAATCTCTGAAAGCAAACATTGTTGAACATTAAAATCTGCTACAAATGATACTCCATAGAACAAATTAATTTTTAAAAACAATAGTTCCTTCAAAAACTGTACTGTAAGCTTTATTATATATTTATGAGCTTCCTATTGGTATTGCAAAGCTTTAAGGTCATCAAAACATTAATAACGATTTTTTTGATATTTTGCTCAGTTCAACTCAATCCCCGAACAAACAGTAATTTTCCAAATGTGTTGTTTTGTGCTGTTACAATGTTTTTAAATGGAATTTAATGTTGATGTATGTTTCAAGATTTTGTTTTGTGAATTGTGTAGTTGAAAAAAACCCATTCATAAAACGTGTTTTTGTCATTTCAACTATCAAAACTAAATTTTTTATTTACTTTGGCCCCACCATGAATGTTGTTTTTTTTTTATTTATTCAATTACATCTCTTTGCTAATTGAGATTCTTATTGTAGAAATAGAAAAAAATGCTTGAATTTTGTGAAGTAGTTTTGTTATTAACATTTGATATTTTGTATTGTTTGCTAACAAGCATGGTTTGCAGGGACACTGTTGATTCTGTTGTGATGTCTACACCCAGATCCCTCCTTTTCTCCTCTGACGATGAGTACAGGACAGCATCTGAGGGCGGAAGGAGAGAGAGTGGAGAGTGGGGGGAAGCTTTACCTCCGTCTCCCCCATTAAATCGAACACCTATGTCTCGGGTTAAAGAGAGGGCAAGGTAGATATTATTGTAAATAGAATCCAATTAACCGGATATTTTTGGTACGATAACCCCTGAAAGAGGGTCTCCATACAAGCTATAGCCCATTTGAAATCTTCCGTCTGCTGAAATCTGCTCACCATAATTTAACATTATATATTATTTTAGTTGAAGATATTTATTAGGTATAGTCTTAATCTCATGTGGCTATATTGTATTGGAAGTAAAATAACCAGCTTTAGATAGAAATTAAATGTAGTCTTCATTGGTCGTAAGAAATGTATGAGAAATATTCATCAAACTAAAATTTTACTTTAGATCATCAAAATCAGCGGTGCTAAAACCTCCATGTTCAACATGCTATCAATATGTTACTATAGAAAAAAACCATTATATATAAAGTTGTGTTTCTAGTTTTTTTAATTGCAAAATAAATTTGTTTTTGGTCGTTAAAAACACGAAATTGTTCTGATATTGTTTTTTATTTCAGTTTACAAGTTTTTATCATCTTGTATTTGTTTATTTTTTCAGAGGTGTATCTAAGTGGCGAGGGCTTGGAAATAAAAGATCTAGATCATCACCCCCGAACTCTCGTCGGTCGACATTGGATTCTGTCTCGAGTCAAGAATTGATAACTGCCTCCCATCATGTACCGGAAACTAAGGTGATTATGATTTTATATTCATTTTATTACTATTGTCATAAGTTTTCTGTTAAATTAACCTTGTGTGGGATTATTCTTCAAGCGCTCTCCTATGTGTACTGGCAAGTAATTGCTGACTTGTACTGAACTTAACTTTCAATAAGTAAATTTTTTATTTTATAGTTATCTGTTTAATTTTTTAGACTAAAGATAATGTTGAAGACAAACCTGATTATGCTTACATAGAAAAAACTGTCAATACCGAAGAATTGAAAGATAAAAAGCGTAATGCAGATATGGTCGCTTTAGAGAGAAAGGTATGCAGAAATAAACATACTTGTATAGTTAAACATAAGGATAAAAATAAATTCATGTAATAGTTATAAATATATTTTGTATTTTGTATTAAGATGGAAGATTTATTAAAAAAGGAAGAGGAAACTGGAAAACTGAGAGCCAAAGACTCGGCTGAATTAGAATCTCTGAAAAACAGGTTGGTACAGAAATCATTAGTTATATTTACATGTAAGCGAAATCAAAATTATCAGTTCTTATTTTGGCATTTAAATAAAGTACGTAGCCAACAAGCATTTATAGCCATTAGATTAATTAATTTTAAAATATTTGTTTATCTAGATATTCAGAAGATAAGGAGGAATGGGAAAGAGCTTTGGTCAGTGCGGAGAACGAACTGGATGAAACCAATAGTCGACTATCGGTTACTCTCAGCCAGTTCAACGAAACGAAGAACTTGTCTGAAAAACTGGCCAGTGAGGTGGAGAGGTTGGAAGCAAGGCTGGCTTCTGCGATTGAGGAGAATGAAGCCCTCTATGCCAGGCTGCGACCGGGATCAGCAAGAGCGAGGAGTGTTGACTCTCTTTCCGATCTTACCAACATCGATCTCACTCTTGATCTCTCTCGACTTGACAAAGACAGGTAGGTTTTGTGGATGTTTCCATCTCATATTTTTAATAGTTGTGTTATATTTATCAAAGGGTTATACACTAAATTAGTATAAGTTTCACAAAAACTAGAAAATAAGAAATAACTGCTAGAAAATAGATGCATAATAATCGTTAACTTGTATTTTGAAAATATTCGATTTGGACTCTAACCAATAGGTTTTTACTCTAATAAAACAGGTGAGAGGCACAGAGTTATACTCATTATGATTGTGATGGTGGTAGTCATGTTCTCACATGATCTGTTGGTTAAATTGTAAATTTTTTTTTTTTAAGGATGGTTGAGGAGTACACAGATCTGAGATCGAGGTTTGAGAAGGCTGTCAGTGAGATAAGGGCCCTGAAAAGGGAACTGCGTGAATCTCAAGCCCAGTGCGATTGGTTAGAACTAAGCTTGGTGAGTGCTCGCCAGGAAGGACTCAGCATGAAAAAAGAATCTGATGGTAGTAGTAGCCTAATGGCCGCTAGGATACAAGATCTTGCCACGAAACTATCTGGAGCTGAAAAACAGGTAAATTATTAATGTTTACAAGAAATATTAAATCAGTAAGTATTATTGATAAAATAAATGTATTGTGTATACGGCTAAAGAGTAGTTAAATGTTTAACAAGGCAATAGAACTTATATAACAAGACATTTTCGTATTTTATTTATTTTACTTATATTATAGTGTAAGTCTTGACTATGCGTGATAATTGAGGTTGAGTGCAGATAACCCAGACCACGATAATGATAATTTGAAGTTTAAAACCAGAAAAATAAAATAAAATAAAAATTTTTGTATAGTATCATATTATTTATTACCTAATTATTAGCATAATCTAATGATATGGTAATAAATAAACAACGCAGGAAATTCTTATTTATTGTTTACTGTATTTATTATTAAAAATTATCACAATTTGAATTTCGCTATAAATTGGAATATATCACTGACGTTGGTCAAAAGGGCTTAAGTTAGCTTTTTTATGAAAATAAGGTTTTTATGTCTTTTTGAGAAAAATCTCTGCTTTTTTCACTGGTTCACACGGCCTGAGTCTTGGATGAGTCTATAGTCTAGTGTTTCAGGACGAAAGAAATACTTACACAGGATTTATAATGATTTTTCAAAAGTTTGGTAAATTGCCACATATTTAAATCAAAATGTCACATTTCATGACCTAAACACCAGTGATATGGTATTTTGAAATTCCAGTAAACTAATAAATTGATGAATGTAATTGAATTCCATACTTACCTAAGCATTTTTATTTTTGTAACACCATTGAATCGGACCTGCAGATAATCAAGACTCCACTGTACATACTTGCTAGACATTAATTTCCACTGACTCTTAAGTTATTTCAGCCTTTCAGAAAATTGATATTATAGCAAAATCTTTCCTTTTTTTTTCAAGGTAATCTTGGTAGTATAAATATTCAAAAAATGTATAAGTTCAGTAAATATATTAGATTTTCAAAGTCCGGTTTAATTCTGGTTTGAAGACATGATTAATAAATTCTTCAAGTGAGAAAAAACGATATTTATTTTTTATCAGGCTCATGGAGAAATACTGCTCACACGCATATGTTGAACCAAACCTACAAGAATATCGTAATGCAAAATCTCTGAGTTCAGGAAAATTTCCTGATGGCAAAAACTTCCAGATTTAACATAGTATGCTGGAGATTGTGCCGATTCCTTCACTGGTCCCTGTATTCATTTTTAAGGATTGCATTATTTTTGAGATCGATGATCTCATTTGGCCGATGATCAGTTTTCAAGCCGGGAAAGTATTCACCCAACTCTTCAGGAGTTATAATGAAAGGGTTTATATATAATTGACAAAATTTGCTCTCCCCTTCAAAATCATGGAATCTTCTTTCAAAAGACTCTTGTAGATCAGTTACAAATTCCTTATATCTCCCATAAATTGGCTCTGTGACTCTTTGCAAGTTCATCCATCATTGGGAATTGGGACAATCTGTTTGCAGAAAATTCTGATACATAAAGACTCAGCTTAGCCTTGAACGAGGTTACATGGGAACCAATTACAGGATATGGTTGCCATTTTCCTTGAAGATTAATGTTGAGTGCATTCAAATGCCCTTTTTTATCATAGATAAACATAAGATCCCAAATCCATTCCTAATTTTCAAGGAGACTTAGCATTTAGGGAAGTGCAGCATTTTCCTTCAGAAAATCAAGGACACAGTGGCGTAACTTCCCAGAATCTATCCAATGATTTTCCTCTGGATAATCAGCGCACAGAGCAGTGCAACACAAGTTCCCCTTGTTCCTTGATTTCTTCTTCAAACATTGTACAAAATTGTCTCCTGTTAAGAGCGCAGGCTCAAATGAACTTGATGCACTCAGTGATGTGATTGAGTACCGATGAAACATCCAAATCTTTAGCGCACAGTGCCTCCTGGTGAATTATACCATGGTATTTGAATGGAAGTCTCCCGAGGAATTGTTCAAATAATGGGACGCATCCGCATCCCTTGTTTTCACCGACCATACAAGGAGCTTCATCAGTACAAATACTGCCCTATTTCATGATATTCCTTAGGACTCGATAGCCATTTTGGGCTTGTTAAAAATATCATCTTTAGTGATAAGCAGTATTTTGATTATCTCAAAATCATCACTTATTATGTTGACAAAAATCCATGGAGTCACAACTTTCAACCAACGCTAGTGAGAAATATTTGCAGAGTTGAAACTTCTTGAGATTTGATGTCTTCTGCCATATCAATCCGGCACCTCACAGTCATCCGAGAAAGAGCAATCTCACGAACGAGCTTGAAAATATTTGGGTCATTAGCTTGGTTGGAGAATATTTCTGATGCGGGCTTAATCAAATTTTCCCCATCTCCATATAGTTTTAACTTTTTGGCCATTACAAGTGAGATGTGAGACTCGCCATTGAAAGTTCTCCACTTGGTTTTTAAAAAATATTTGGCTGCTTAGCCTGTTCAAGTTTAACTTCTTTGGTATCGTCGCCAAATTGCATATGAAACACATGGGCTCTTTGATGTGTGAAACCAACAAAATATGTGTAAACTATACGACAATCAAACCAGAAATGAGTTAATAGAGGTAGAAGTGGTTGTGTTTAAATAATAAAATTAAGAATAAAAAAGTTAGTAACCTAATGACGAGCCCTGTATCAATTCTGAACCGCCAGCATGCCACACTAAGGCACATGTGGCTTGGGTTGAGAACCCCTGGTTTATATAGAGTCAACGCTAAGGTAGTTTCGCAACTGGTTTTATTTTGCATTGCATCTTAATTTGTGAATCAAATTTTTCACACAATCCCATCAAACTTTACAAATATTCTCAGGGTGGGGGCAAAAATTGAACTCCTGGTTCAATAGTTGAGTAGTAGCTTTTTAGATGGCCATCCTCCCTGAGCTAGGACTGCAGCGAATTGCACCTTTAGTTAACAAGAATAAAAAAAACATTTTGCTATTTCATTGTTATGTGATTTATTTCAATCCTAAAACTAAAATAATTCATATCATAGTAAGACTAATTTTCTTAGCTGATTATCTTAATTAAAATGTTAATAAGATTCTCTAAGTATTTCATGTATTTTTATTTTATTTTAGATAAGAACATTAAAGCAAAAGTTGGCTAAAACAGAAACTAGAGAAAAAAGGAGATCATTATCATTAAAAGGACGAGAATCTTTTACAATCTGCAAAGAACTTGAAGAAAAGCTGTCCGAGCTGGAGAGTAAAATGAGCTGCATTGAGATCCCTGCCAGTGGTGTGGCCAAGGCAGTAGTGGCTCATGCCCCGAAGGAAATAGACAGCAAAGCAGACAGGCTGAGGAGAAAATCATTGGACAGTGCTACCAGCTCTGAACCACTAAAGGTAAATATTTTATTTATTTGCTCAACTTTATCTGTAATTCTACTACGTATGGTTAATTTAAAATATTTTCTTTGTCTATTCTAGGTTTTGCTTAGGCTGAGGAATTTAGAAGCAAAACTAGCAGCTGCTCAAGAGAGTTCAAATGAAGGAAAGCAGATTGAACTGAAATTATTCAACGGGGAATGTGACGAGGCAGAGGGTAATCAAAAAGAAGAAATGGTTAATGAAGTGAAAAAAATGGAGAATTTGTTGAGAGCTAAGCTGATTGTATTAGCTAAAAAGAAAGAATCGTTGATTAAATCTCGCCAGTGGACGAACGAAGCAAAATTGAATTTATTGGCAGAAAAATTAGCTTACGAATCAGTGCTGATAGGAAGACTGCATGATGCTGTGATGGAAAGCAAATCATTAGATCTTACTGATGCTGAAAGGCTCATCAATAGCCTAGACAGTAAAATTAGTGGGGGAAAACCAAACATAGAAACATCACTAGACTATTTGGTCAAGTCACTGGCCAAACATTTGACACAGCAGGGTGTGAAACGAGCCAGCAGAAAAGTCAAAGAGAGGAAGAAGCCTGATCCTGTCATTGCTGAACTTCTGAGCAAAAAGACATCATTGGATACGAAAGTAGATAGCTACATAAGCTCGGTTGTAGAGAAGCTTGCACAGGCATTCGCTGTCGAGAGTTTAGCTGATGATGCAGGATTAAGTAAAAGTAATGATTGCCTTCAAGCGGCTTGGTCTATGGCACAGGAAGCAGTCAATCAAGAGCTCATTCAAGCAGAAATATCACAGGTGCTAAGTCAATGTTCTGATACTTACCACAGTTATATTGAAAATGAAAATCAAACTAGGTTTTCTGGTATTGTGAAAGAAAGGGCAAATCTGGAGATGTGGGCTTCATTAGCTGATGAAAATTTGAAAAGTGATATGAACACAGCAGTTAAAAAACTTGAAAATGAATACAAGAAAAGATTGGACGCTTTAAAAATAGAAAATCACATACCCAACAGGCCTACCGTGGAAGATGAGGAGAAGACCAGATCCCTTCTAACCCAGTTTGTTGATGTTGTGGCTCACAAATCGTTGCTTGATGCTAGAGTGTCTGTCCTATGTAACACAGAGTATTCAGATGTTGAAGGGGAACAGGGAGCTCTTGAGGAGAGTAGCCTTTTGTCAGAAATTCAATTTTTGTATGTCAAGTTTTGCAGGGAACTTACCCAGGACTCAAAAGATGAAGAAAGGTTAAAGGATGTTGTCGAAAGAATGGCTAGAGAAGTGTATGTCCTTGCGAGAATTCTCAGCCCGAGTGAAGAGATCACTGACAAGCTTGAGCCTGGTGACACTTGGATTGAATTGCTGTGTAAAAAGTGTGAACTGCTAAAGGATAGGCTGATTTCATTGCAGAAGTGCGCTGACAACAGTAAGGAGTGCTCCAGTTGTACAACTCTTCAAGAACAAATATTAAGGTCTTATTAATTTATTATTTTATGTTAACATTAAGTATTGTTGCTTAAAACAAATTTATTAATCATCAGCTGATGATTTCAATTTATACTATCTGTAGGAACTATTTAACAATCCATTCTTCTAGAGTTCTTGAATCTCTTCTTTTTGTTCTTGGAATGATAATGGCTGCATGATGATGTGCCAACAAATAAATCCAAGTATCACTAGCCTCGCCATTTTTTATTTCACTTTCGGTCACTGAAAATCACTTTAGAGAAGTAGCTAAAATATTTATGCCAAAAAATGATGGGTTTTTTATGTTACCTCTCCTTTTTTTTTTTAATATCTTCGAATATTTTGGTTTGTTGTAAAATAACATAACTTGAAATATCAAATAGTTTCTGAGCTATAACTTAAGAAACTTTGAAAGTAAGAGGAATGGAACTTTGTCCCGTCAGATGTTTGGCGCCTAGTTTCTGCTAAGAATGATTTATCACAATTGTCTATTGCCCTTTTAGAACAGATTGTAATTTGCTTTAAATAAAGCTTTATGAAGAATTTGTGCCATTTATCTTCAGCCAAAAGTTAATCAGGCTGTTTTAAGGGTTTGACAAATAAACACTTCAGACTATCAAAAAGTGATCACCTTTTACCTGATTCCCTGTAGCCTCTTACTTTTAGGCTCTACTATTAACTCTTTCTATTATTTATTTACTAATTTTGAAAATAAATTCTTTGTTATATCCTACTTCATGTTTCTTATTTGTTTTTATTTATCTATATAAAAGATCATGCAATAATTACTATAATACATTATTCTAGACTTGAAAGTCACCATGCCTCTGAAATACAAGAATTGGAAAAGAAACAAGAGCTTGAAATTAATAAACTAAGAGAAGAATTCCAAGAACAAAAGACAAATATGGTAATGCATATATATCTCTTAACATATAATTAATCAAGCACAACATGTTTGAACAAAATAGAATTCTTCTTTTACCCGTGTTGTTCATTAAAAAAGATCATTTAAAATTTTTAGATTCAGCATTACAGAAATGAGGAAGATAGACTGGTTGAACGGAATAGCAGATTAGAAAGGAGGCTTGATACATACGAGACTCAATACAACCTGCAAACAGAAGACCTCAGATCTGCGTATAACAACCTCAGTTCGTCAAATAGTGGTGGCGAAGATGAAGAATCCATGAGAAAAAGATACCAAGCAGAAATACAACATTTGAGAGTATGTGATTTATTAATTGATATTATTTTGATAGGCTTTGTTTTACATAATAATTTATTTATTAATTAAATATGTGAGTAACTTTTTCTATAAGTAAAAAATTTCTGATTTGGCGTATTGCAGGCAGTTTGCGAGAAAGGTCTTGTTGGTATGGAAAATTCACACAGAAGGCAAATTCAAGAACTCCAAGAAAAACATGAGCGGGAATTAAGATCTCTTCGATTGGAAAAGGAACAGGCATTAACCGAGGAAACTCATGCTACTCTTGCAGGTAATTTATTATGTTATGCTAATAAATAATTATTTATTGAAGACAAAAATAAACACTCAGGATTAGTATATTTCTTCATCAGGTGAATACATATATTACAATATAAATACATATACATTTCATAGTGTAACCGATTTGTTTAACAGCTCTAGATGCGATGCGGAAAGCTCATGAGGCAGAAGTACAGAAGGAAATCACCAAGTTCAAAGCTGAATATGTGAACAAAATTCAATCAAATCATGATCTTACTGCCATTCATAAACAACATCAGTAAGTTTAATTTTGTGGAATTACAAAATAAAAAGAAATTGAATGTGTAACATATCTTTTTACAAGCTTGAAAACTGTTTGTTATTAAAATGATATTTCTCCTTATTAAAACAATCATTGTTGATATCGTTGCAGAGCTGAAATGGAAGAGATAAAGAGGGAAATCCTCTCACTATCTGATAAATATTCGATTAAGTGTGTGGAGAGTGCCTCACTGGAGGATAAACTGCGCATAGCTAACCAACAGTTAGCTCACGCGCATCAGCATATAATGCAGCTTGATGCTAGGTATGTGTCATTAATATAAAAGTTATTATAGTAAGTTTTGATAATGATAAATCTTTATTGATTTTGTTTTTAAATGCATATTCCTTGTTGAGGGTACAAGAAACTTGATATTCACTAGAGATACTCTCACCAGTAGACATCTGAATTTTAGAGGAAATTGTGGAGAAATAGGTTGTTTAATAATAAAAGCTAATAAAATATAAAGTAAGGGAGACAGAAAGTAAGTGGGTGAGAAATGACGAGGAAGAAACAGCTTTTTGAATTCTGGAATTTAATTAGAAGGGGATAGGTTGATTAGTAGTAGATTTTGCGACCAAAATCTTTTTAATCGGTGTGTACGCCGCTGCGGGCTAGGGTCTACACGACCCGGCCGCTGTCTGGCGAGCGTCAAGAAAGAGATAAAGTGGGTGGACCTGTGGTCTTTTCTGGCGGCCTAGTCAGCAGGCAGCTTTATTCGTATTTATCTGACTCCATAAGATCTTAGAAGGTGTGCCCCGACAGTGCACTATGTTCAGGAGAAGAGGAACAGGGTAGGAATTATAGGTAGTTCATGTGGTCTTGGAACGACCACAAATTCACTCTCGGTATCTAAGGGTAGGCAAAAACCGCCCAGATCCCAAAGGCGAGTGTGAACCGCAGAGATTCAGGCTCAATCGCTGGGGGAGACACTACTAGGTCCGCAAGGAAGAGATCTCTTCCAAGGAATTGTTAGTTTTATCAAGACGAATCCCACTAGGAAGGTGTGGGGTCTGACAACGCCGGACTAAAAAGAGATGCAGAGATAGTTGAATAAGAAAGGCATGGTTCGAGTAGAGCAGCAAGAGCCAGTGGAGAGAGTGTGAGAGAGAGAGAGAGAGAGAGAGAGAGAGAGAGAGAGAGAGAGAGAGAGAGAGAGAGAGAGAGAGAGAGAGAGAGAGAGAGAGAGAGAGAGAGAGAGAGAGAGAGAGAGAGAGAGAGAGAGAGAGAGAGAGAGAGAGAGAGAGAGAGAGAGAGAGAGAGAGAGAGAGAGAGAGAGAGAGAGAGAGAGAGAGAGCAAGCAGTGTTCACTTCAGGTGCCGGGTTCCGAGAGTCTGGGAACCCTAGGCCTTATATAGGCAGGTCAGAGGCGGGGCTAGCACCGCCGCGCCCCCTAGTGGTCTTCAGCTGTTTCGTGCACTAGTTTCCCCCTCTCTTAACTAACGCCTTTTGAAGGTTTTTATTATTAAAACATGGAAACATAGGTGGATATTTTCTGGGCCGAGAAGAGGGTAACTTCTATTTATTCATAGGGGTATTAATTTGACCAATGCCAAACAATATAGATTGTATACTACTGTGCATGCCCACCTAAACTGACGGGTATCGACTTGGATTGTTATAACTTTAAAATAGTTAACAAGGAAATGAGAAGAAATGAATGACAACTGAAGAATTGGTAAACATATAGCAGAGATACAATTTCATTCTGAATCATGATTGTGGTTATGTTAAAAAATTTTGTGATTGCTTAAAATGATATGGAAGTTTAGATGCTAGTTAATTTAAGAATTTATTCAATCACACAGATGTTATATTTAAAAGAACCATTAACTTATTTACAACCTACCAGTTATTATAATAGATAATATCCATTTTTACTACAAATTTATTGTTTGTTTTACAGGAACAGGCAGTTGAGAGCACATTTGGTAGCTGAGGCAAACAGTGATTCATTGCAAAGACTGCAAGAACACTCGGTAGGTTGATTCAAATTGGAAATGGTTAATATCATTAACCGCCTTGCTAATTAAGTAGAATATGAAATCATTTAGTTTGTATATAATAACATATCATTAAAATTTAATGCTTGTTAAATACTTTACGCTTAACATGACAGTTTTATTTAGATAATGTTTCTAAATTTGTTTAATCTCTTGAATAATGGTGCCTGTTGCTTTTATTTTCTTAATATATTCTAGAATAAATTTATACAATATTTAATTTCGGTATATGGAAAATATAAACAATTTTAACCTGTTACTGTTTTTCTTCTTGTAGCATGTTTTAAGGAGTGGTATAATATAGTTTAACATCATTAGCATGTATTTTGTTTTCTTAGTAAATATTTATTTAGTGAACGCTTTTGAAGCAAAAGTAAATTATTGAATTAAAAAAACTGTCATGATAAGTGGATTCGAAAGCCTTATTGAGCAAGTTTAAATTAAACAACTAAGCAAGAAAGAAAGAAACAATCATTCATTGATAACATTATGCTTGTTCTAAACTGCCTTTAGTTAATACAATAATAATAAGCCATCAAATAAAGGCTCTAAGGTTTCATTTTGCCGAGCATGATAATTTTTATCGATGAATTAACTTTGATTTGATAATTGCACTGCTTTGCACAGTCTAGTTAGAAACAAAGTGTATATAACTATGCACTGGTTGGTACACTGTAGTGAAAGAGCATGTCGTGTTTAGCATGGAGTCAATGGTCCTGCCTCTAGTCAGCCTAGGGTAGTTAACGCCATACCTAAAAAACCCGGTGAGTAATTTTATAATATACTACCATTATGTTAATCTTTAGTTATATACAGTAAATCTTTAATATAGCATTTTTTGTCGCTACATTCCTATTTTTGTTGTAATGAATACTATCCAGCGATAGTTTTTTTTCTTTTTATTCACTGTAACTTCAATAAATTTAACAGGATAAAGAAAAAAGGTTTTATATTTTTTATAACATCTAACTTTTTAATACATTTATTATTTTATCGTAACAAGGATTTTCTGTATATTGTTTTGTTTTTATAAGAAATCAATTTATTATGAATCGGCTAAGTTGGTAGAAAAAAAGGAAAGAAGTTATATCATCATCTTATTATTGTGAGCATCATATCAAAAAATACGTAAATCTCAGTTAACATGGTTGTGGGTTTCTCATGGTTCAAAGAAAGTAGTCTGCACCACAAATTTGTATTGATGAGTTCTCAACTTTTCTATTTTTTTCTACCAAATGTCTCAATTCCCAAAATATTTATATTATTTTTTTAAATAATTTATTTTAATAAATTTTTAAAATATTCATTGAGTTATCTATATTTTAGGATTATTTAATCACCATAAAAGGTTAAAATGATATCCTAATATTTTTTTATTATTTGTTGAGCACCAAGGTACAGTAAATATTTAAAAAGCTACAGAGCATCTTACATCTGTCTGTCTATCTTTGTGTTCTACGATAACATTCATAAAATTTATGGATCTAAAATTTTAAAGACACTTTCCGCTATACCTTGGATTATGAGTTGATTAAAATACATTAGCAGAAACAATGAAGAAAGACATTAATCTGAAGCTAAATTTTATTTGAATCTTCTAAAAAACAAAATTGTAGCAAGCCAAGAGCTCATGACCGTGAATGGGAATGAGCCAGACATATTTTGCTGTCAAACGTTTGCCATGTGCTACTCATATTGTTGTTTCTAAACAGGACTGACTTCTATTTTAAACTAACAACAACTTTTTTATTTTTTTTACTAAAGCATCCTTTTGAACCAGGTTTAGTTACGATTTAAATACCTCGCATGCTTTTGGTTTAAGAGCTACTAATACAATCTAATATAACAATCATCTTAAAATTCATATTCTTACTAGTGGTTTTATCTTTACTCTGGTTGGTGAACTTAATGCCATCCACTCATATAATTTTATTTTGTTTGTAGACAAAAAAATTATAGCAGCTTATCTATAATTAATTTATTCAGGAGTGATGTATTTAAGGTGAGAATCCCCTTTAAAAAATTTATATTTAACAATAACAATTCATTAGGTAGGCAACCTACCTTGACTTCATTCATTATTGTATCAGGTACTATTATCTCACAAAAAATACTTCACTTTTTTAGAAACTAGAATAAAAATCTATAGATGATAAAATCAATACTGATATTACATAGTATTTCTCAACTGAAATAAGCAACTTAGGTTAAAAAGGAGAGTATTGGGGTTAAAATTGGGAAATTGGTGTTAATTTTGGAGGTCCATCCCTTATACTTTTAACTGGATTCTAAACTAAATCCAAATTCAGTGTGTTTGTCTCCTGGCTCACATGGCCATAGCCTTTGTGGTACAAAACCACCAGGTAGATCATTTTTCTCTTTCATGCATTAGATACAGTTTTTATTAACTGTAAAAAAATTTCGTTTTAATATGTTTTATTAATTAATGAAATAGTGGAAATTTGTCCAGAATACTTAACATTTCAATGCTTTTGCCAACAAATTTCATCATAAATAATATATTTCCACGGTTGATCTCATATTCATAATTACTTAATTAAAATGAATTACCTATATTTTTTAATTTGAATTTGTTTTAGTAATTTAACTTTTTATAATACATAGTTACTGGTAGTCATTATTTATATTTTTTGATAATACTGCATTGTTCTTAACTTTAATAATATAATGTTTCTTATTTAGTTGCCTCTAGAAACCAACAGACCTACACGAAGTCCAGTTTAAACCATCATTCTTTGGAACCTCCACCTCTACTGAAAGCAGGTTAGTCACTCAAATTTGGGGAAGGATATTATCGTTACTTTATTTTTGTTAGCAATGAGTAGAGATAGTTAAAAGTATTATAGCTTAAAATCATACGCTAAGTAGTAAAGAATTTAATGCTATTGTCTGAAAAGTAATATGCTTTTGATTATCTTGAAATATATTTATTGTTAAGTTCTTTCGTAGGTGTTCAGGATATTTTAGCTTGCCATAGTTGGTACAGCTTTACAGGTACTTACTGTATGGTCAATCTTAGCTGCCATCTTCCAACCTTAATTTTGGTTTTATTTTGACTTATTCCTTCAGCAGCTTCCGAGATATCCACTTTGATTTGACGTTAACTAATGTATTTCAGGATGCAATGCTGGTTTTCGGCCATTCTTTTAATCCTTTAATGAATTGTGTTTCCTAGAATGTTAATATGCTCCTTGAAAGTACTGGATGAAGACTATATTAATATCTATTAGTGAATAACCTTTCAGTTTTTTTGTTGTTAATAGAAAGTTCAGTTCAGTGGGTAGAATAGATTAGGAGTGTGGGATTGTTTCATTCATTTTTAACTATTTTGGGTGTTCAGGGTTAATTAATTCAACGGATTAAATAAAATAGTTGGCTAATAGTTTTAAGAGCTATTCGCTGTTTCAATCATCATTTCTCGTCACTAACTCCTATACTAATCAATGGAAACTGTCTCTATTGCGTTCCAGAAGTGAAAAGGTGTCCTGATAATCTGAGCCTGTGTGGGATGGTCTCTAAAAGGAGGGAAGAGTTTGAAAGAAGATTCACATCTTCTTGCACCGACAGGCGAACTCTCATTTAGGACCATGAAAAAATTTTCACCATCATATTATACCAAAGCTCTTATTTCTATTCTGTATATTAATAATGTATTTAATAAAAATGTTATATTTTTTTGTTTTTTATCCCAGTGTTAGTTATAAATTAATGTAATATTGTTACCACCATTCATTCAGATATTCGTCTTACTTTTGAATGCGCTTTTGTAGAAACAAAGAGATATTTCTTATCAGATAATAATTAATCATTAAAAATTGACATGTATAACATCTTTTATATATGTACTGTTATAAGTCAGATGTGTTTTTTAAATGTTTGTTATTATTTATGCTTGTTATTGTCTGTTAAAAATGTTGTGTATTATATATTTATAGTTTTAGATTTATTGTTCATATGTTTATCCTAAGAAGGAAAATAACACCAGTTGGAAGTTTGTTTGATAAAATGGTCAATTTATTATTAAATTATGCCTTCTCTTCTGAAACAGATAATGTGTTTCATAAACAAAAAAATAAAAATAAGAAACAAAAAAAAAGTTGATTTTGCTCAAGCTATGTAGTTTATCTATTTATTATATTGAATGTATTAATATTTTACATCATGACCATTAGATTAAGTATTAAACATCAAGTTTTATAAATCTGTATTCAAAAATACTCCAATGAGTGTACTCATTCATTTCATTAGTATTTTTCTTTAATCGTTACTCACATACTTTTCATTAAAGATAAAAATATACATGTGTATACATTTATAAATACATATTTATAGAAATGTAAATAACATATTGTATATGCATCAGTTTGTATTAAAATGTAACCTTAATGTAACTATGTAAAACTTGTTAATGTACCGTATTATAACTTTTTATAGAAAAACATTTTGTTTTATTGTCATTACCATTCAACCAAAGTCTAGATACATACCTAATATTCGACATAGTAGGTAATAACAATAATTAAAATTTTCACTTATGTGGTGCATAAGTGTTACCTAATTAATTTAACAATAATTAAAATGTTCACTTATGTGGTGGTGCAGTGCAGTGTGGTGCAGTGCATGGTACCTAATTCATTGGTATACTAATTAAAACCTACTGGTCAGTTCCCAAACTGCAACTTAGTAAAGACTAACTTAGTTAATGAAAATTCAGAATAAAACATAAAATGTGTATGTGGGAGGATCATTTACTCTTTGCAAATCTAAACAAGGCTGCAAGGGAACAGACATGTTAAGGTTTAAAGTTAGCACGCATAACTAAACAGTAAAAACATTCCTACTGCCTAGATCCCCGACTCCTGAACAGATTTTTCAAGGGTCAAGTAGAAAAATAGACGAGATGCCTTAGCTATCTCTAAGACTTTAATACCTTATCAGAGAAGAGACCAAATGCAAACTTTGCACCTCTTGAATGGTAATTGTAACTCTACAGATCAACTTGGATAAAAATATGGTTTGGCAAACTTTCTGGTAAAACATTTTAATTTTTTATAATGATCAATGTTAAAATCCTAAAAGATAGTTCAGAGTAAATAGTTCATTAAATTAAAACATGAGGTAAGGTAGATGACAAATAACTTGACAAATCTATTATTAATATTTTATTATTGTTATGTTCACAGTTACATTACAATAAAAAAAAAAAAAAGAGAAGAGTCTAATATAAAAATTAAATAACTTAATATGTTTAATTTACATCTGGATGGTTAAATAAAAAAAATCTTGGGACAATTGAAACAGCTAATTGAGAATGCATAACTATTTTTACAAGTGAAGCCAATGAATTCTATTCGGCTTTGACTTTCATTAAAAAATAACAAAATATGTACAAATTATTATTATACATAACAAAATAGTTTGCACCATATTAATTATAGAATTAACATCAGTCATTGATTTTCTTAAATCTCAATCACTGAGATATCTTCTTCTTTATTATCTTCAGACTTTTAATTCTAATTCTTAAAAAAAAAACGCCCACAATTAGGATATGCTAGTGAGAATCAAACTGAAATGATTACAACATTTAAAAATAAAATTAACTTTAAATTAAAACTATAAATAAATATGTAGAATGAACACATTTCATTTAATTCTGCTAATAATAGTAGTATTAACATAAATAAATGATTTTTCAGCATGTAAATGATGAAACTTCATGTTTCGAGTAAAAGAGAATATTAGGATCGTATAAATATATCAGCTATAATTAAAAAAAATCAATGAATATCAAGTTAGTGAAGATTGATCATAAATAAATTCATTCTTTGATAATTCAAAAATTGATTTCATACCAGTGTAAAAATATGTTTTTCTACACAAAGTTAAGTTTTGAGGTCCCGACTTATCATAATTTTTACATACGTCATTCCACAAATTCGGTATGCTTGAAGAAAATATTTTCTTCTATATCTTATGGAGTAGTCAAATTTATATTTTTAGTAAGGATGTCCACACTATTCACTTTAAAATGGCCTGGAGAGAACTATCTAGTCAGGCGAATTAGAATTGATATTGATAATAGGGGCTGTGCAGAATTAAAATCAATAATTAGAAAACCCTACTAAGGAGCCAAGAATCATGACATTAACTTGTTATTACAGAAAAAAAGTTAGCAAATTTAAATATAATTAACCATCCATCATTGCCAGAATATTTATTATTTGTTTATAAAACAATCCAATGTAACCCAAATTTGTGCAATGACTTCTTAAAGTTTCGACTAATAAGAATAAGTAATATTATATCTTACTTATTTATAGTAAAATTATTCAGTTATAATCGATTCACACGCTATAAAATTTGATTGGTCAAACCTTCAGGTTTAAATAGATATTATTGATTCCCCCTTCCCGCCCTAAGTTGGATAATTTAATTTAATTTTTCACAATTAATTTAAATGCAATTTCATGCTATTTATTAGGAGGGTTTTTAAATATTAATGCAGGCCAGCTTATTAAAACCTTTTAATAAAACTCTATAAAAAATGTTTTTTTATAGCAAACTTTCAACAACAGAACTCAAAATCATTCTGAGAATAGGTTAAATTTTACAATTGTTGAAAAAAATTAATCTCGTCTTGTTAAAAAGCTATGTATATGATGTGGGTTGACCTCATATTTTAAGTAAGTCTTATTATTGCGCACTGAATCTTTATAATTTTAACAGACGATTAATAGTGATTTAAATCAATTCAGGGCTTTAAATTGCATCATTTTTTATGTACATTTTTATTCCTGCAGATTTTACATTTTTATTCCTGCAGGTATCATACAATGTTAGATCCAAAAAAAGACTATTTCTCCAAAGTTGCTCAATTCAGATGCAACTCAGTCAGAGGAAAGACAAGGTAGTAGTCATTTCAATTATTTCCTTATTTACAACATATCTAGATTGGAACTAATTTTTTCTTAAATTCTAACACTTAACAACTACAACATTTATTTATAAAATAATTTTGACGATAAGTATTTACAGTCTTACAAATTTTATTTACACAGTTCATATTGTAAATTGCCTATATATTTCACATTTCATTAAATATACTATGTTTTCTCATGGATTTTTTTTTTCAGCATACAATATTTATACCAAGTAATAGCAATCAGCAAATATCTAAAAGAGACCAGTATTTAAGAGCCACTAATTACTTTTTAAGTATCGCTACATTTTAACTACATGTCTACATGTAAAAAAGTACAATAAAACATTTTAAAAATTTCAATATATTATTGAAATATGAATTTTATATTCATTTAATTTATAGTTTACAGCTTTAAATTATAAATTAAACAAAAAATAAAATAGTATCAGATATACAGATACACAAATGTGTTTCATCCTCATAAAAATAAAATGTATTTTTTTCCGAGTTTACGTTGTTTTAGCATTGATCAAATTATCATAATTTTGCAAATGTTGCCTGCTTTCCAGGTGGAATAATAGGATTCATACAAACGATACTTTGATACTAAAACATCAAGGCAAGAAGATGAAGCTTGTGCTGTTTATGGCACTGTTAAAACAAATGGGGTATATATACTTGGTAGTATCCAGGACTAGCTGACTTGTCCTCCCTATAGGTTACCCATAACCCCAAGTTAACAGGAAGGTACACCCAAACTTGTTTGGATTAAGTTAAACCAAATATTATCCGCCAGCTATACTTTTTTTGTTTTTCCCCACTATATTTCATGGTTTTATTTTTATTTTGTCGATTTATGACACAAATAAATTATAATTAAATTGAACAAATATATATTTCAATTATAATTTCCTTAATAAATATAAATTTTCACCAATTGGCAGTGTATATAAAATTGAGTATGGATTGCTTTGATCTTTACAGATTTTACATTAATACAAGTTTATAGAAGACTATATAAGTGTATAGCTAGAGAGGAAGATAGAAAAAGAGAGAGAGAGAGAAATACTTATAATTTAATGTAGATGACTATAATTGGTGTATTTTCTTTCCTTCAAATTAAAAAAATTAAATTTTTTATGTAATTAAAAATTTAAGCAGGAATGTCATTAATTTTCAAAATGAAGGCCCATAGTGAAATTTAGGTAGATAAATAACTTTTTACAAAACGGTAGGAACAAATTAAAAAGCAATAATACGACTTTGTTCTACAGGAAAGAAACTTACTTTGAATTATTTTCATTCCATACAATTTTTATTAATATTTTTCTCTTAGCATAGTTTAATTACATTGTCTTTTCACTTTATTTAAACATTTCACTTCTTTAAAAGCAATTTAATGAGCATTCATATGAATGCATAATTATCACAGAACTTTCTAAACTTAATTAGCTAATCATTTAAAAACTAAATAAAATAGTCACATTAAAAACAGAGTTCCTTTCCATGCTCATATAATATATATAAAATAGCAATAATAATTCAGCCAAATGACCTGTACCATTACAGCCTTTTGGAACTCCAAATATCCAGCATTAGATAAGAATGTACTGTACACTGTACAGAATGATAAAGATCTGGAGGCATTTTCTTCGGTGCTACATCAAAAGAACCTTAAGCCAGCTTTTTCTCAACTTTGTATAATTTGATAAAAACTGGTCATTGTGTCCCTTCGCATAATTACAATAAATTATTTACATATAATACAAATACTATATTATCCAATGTAATAAATCATGGTAAAGTAGAGGCAGCATTTAAAAACGAGTAACAATAGGGCTTTCCTCTATTTCCTCAGATGGCTCTTCCTCTACTTTACCAAGTGGGTATTATACAAACGACGAGAACCCAGGGAGAGGCGCTCTTGAGCGAGCCATGTTATTCATTATTATCTGGCCACCATTGAGACTGACAACTGCAGAGCCTTCAGGTTCTGAATCTGTATAGCTGGAATAGTTTCGAACTGGTTTCTGACGTTTCCAAGACTGCCTTAGAGAGTCATTCACATTTGCATAATGGTTCACAAAACTGTGCGGGTCAGACCGAACACTCTCATTTTCGCTTTCGGATCCCTGTAATAATAAAATAATAATCTTAAAGAATATAACCAACATACAATACAGTACGGATGACACCTAAAGGGCTTATCACATTAAAATAATTGGAGTCAACCTCAATCAATGACAATTTAATTTCCAAAGAATAGAAGGTAATGAATGAATTTATAAGAGGAATGTGTTGTTTGAATTAGGAAACAATACAGTCAATGAGGATATAATTACATTATATTTTTGTGTCACGAACTGGCACTTAGAGGATGATACCAAATTGTTCAATCGGTATAGACATCATATGTTTGTTTATTCTATGCTATATTTATTGTTAGATGTGGTTTTTAGTTTTGAAACTATAAGAAGAATCATTACCAGTACTTTTCATAATGCATAATGTGTATCCCCCTAGTCTAGCTTATTCACATAAAAATCATATGTTGTTTTTTATTATTCCCATTTCTTTACATCTCCAAATTCTTTCAAACACCCTCATCTATAGCTATAAATTTATCCTAATACTTCAATAATTAATACCTGTGAGTCGGTTGAGCTAATCTCGGAAGGTTTTTCTGTTAGGCTGCTGTCATCAGGGTTTTCATCATATGCTTTGAGACTGTCATCGTCACTATGATAAGCGACAGATGCTGGAGAGGGACGAGGTGGGGACTTGCCCAATACCGGGCCTACGCCACGGCCTAAAGTCCCTGTCCTCTTGCCACGGTAAACTTCCATAGCGAGCTCTTGGCGCTCGTCGATGTCCATCGCCATTGACTCCTCCAGTGTTTTCTGTGCCTCTTCTGCAATAGAAGTGGTGTAATATAATTTAGGTTTTGTTTATATAACCTTAAGATTGCTCTAGAACCAATTTAAAATTTAAAGCTCGGATTTATTTTCTTATGGCTAAGACAACTTTTAGAATGTCATAAAAATTAATTAAAAAACACTGAAAATAAATTTTTAAGGCCACCAGTGGAAATCTCTCTAATCTGCATGAATGCAGAATTTGATTTTAATAGGTGATTTTTGTTAATATTTTAGCTATTTAGAATATATTTATTTATTGTTAAAAAGCACTTTTCAGTAATTAAAGTGGTTTAAAAAATAAAACCAAGTGTTTTTGGATGAAAATACCAGTTTTTTCACATTCATTTGATTAATATTTTCGGAAAATTACACATGGTTATCCAGCATGGCTGATATGTTGGACTGTATTCCTTAATTTGCTTCCACTTACATGATTATAAATATTTAAACACATAAAATTCAGATAATAGTTGATTATAACAAAACTCTGTCAATAAAATATAAAAAATAAAATAATTAATCTATAACACACTGAAAAAAACAAACAATAAACTACTAGGCCATTTATTCTTGAATCTACTATCCTTGATCATGGCAAAAAGAAAACACTTTAATTTACTTACGTTTATATTTGTAGCTTTTACTTTTCACACACAGAACTGCTATCACCATAATTATTATAATTATTGATGTAGCTGCTATGGCAACCATGAACCAAGTCTGCCTGTAGAATGGTTTCATTTGCAAATAACCATATTCCAGATATAACTTTGATGGAGTCAAAACCTGAAAAATCGATTATGATATAAATTCTTACAATGTTAACAGCTAAAAATTAAAACCTTAAACAAGTGGTTTTAATAATCTAAATGAGATTAGCCAACTTACCACATCCTCAGTGTAAGCGGGATAACTGATCCCAAATTTGTTGTAAGCTATCAAACGAAAGTGATAAGCAGTAGAAGGGAGCAAATTTTGATAGGAAACACTAAATTCTTGAAGCGGCCCATTCCCTGTTCTTGTCACTGTGGTCCATCTTGTGTCATCTTTAAAAAAATACAAATAATTTATTTTCATTGTATAAATATCCTACTCGCCGATAGAAGCAATTTTTTTCTTTTTTTATTCAGACAACAATAGTTTAATGAAAAACACTACTTTCAACATTTGATATTCTAATTCGCACAAAAAAGGATAGATGATAAATGTCATTTGCCTATACTTTAAAAAATTTAGATGAATTTGTGAACATATTTATGTTGGAATGAAAGTAACAATTTTGTCATTGGAACGAACTATCACAACAAATTGTACTATCATAAGAAAAGATCTTAAAAAATGGGCATAGGTTCAAATTCCTAGTCAGAGAGTGGATTTTCCATTTACGAACAGCTTCATAAATTAGAAACTGCTAGGGGTATGTTTCTGGCTCTAGTTAAACAACACATTTTTCCCCCATTCGCTGTTGATTCGCCTTTTTATTGTAACTTCTGCTTTAAACAAAAAAAATCCATTTGTTTTATTATACACTTATAATTACTGCGAGGGCGATCACATGCCAGCCAGACGTTAGATCCAGTCAATTTCATGCTTTTGAGTTTTCTTAAGCAATGCAGTAAAGTACTTTAGTTATTTAATAAGTTAGCCAAGTTAGCAGAATATAGCATTTACATTAACATATTTCCCCTTAATCTAATGTAGGAGTATACTCCTGACATTAATGTTTATGTTTTCTTGATAAACAGTATACAAAATGCAACAAAGAAAAAAGGTGATAAGTTTTTTTTCTCTAAACTTTAACAGGACATTTTATAAAATAATTATTTCCAGATTTATCTTTAGAGAAGCTTAATTTTACCAAAGGAGTAAATCATCAAATTTCATCCTGTAAAGTGAATAATTGTGGCTAATTGTTCATGTGTTGAAAAGGATTTTTTAGTTTAGTATTAAATTTTCAGAAGTATGCTTTCCCCAGATAGTTATCAGGAATCTCCTAACAATACATTTTTTCAACTACTGTACATCACATTTTCCCTAATAACATTAATTATAAACATATTTAATTAAATTAAGCTACAAAACAAGACTTTATTTAACAAAAATAGCAAAACATCGATAAATAAATACTATATATTAAATGTGTTTTCTGTACAAGCAACAGGTGTTAGTTGATTTACAGTTATATATGTTATATATTTAACTCATCTCAACGCTATGGGTACACTACGTTTATTATTTTACCAACAAATTTACAACATAGATCCATAAACTAAACTCATCAAAGACGAACATTAAATTACAAAACGATATTTTAGTGGCTGTTAAACTGGTAACTGGTTAGTACACATGTGCTTTAAGAGAAAAAATTGTAACTTACACCAATGCCAACCTTCTATAGCTGAAAATGCAATCAAAATGTTAAGAAAGAATCAAGAAATATTTAAATTATCAAATAATTGAGGGGGTCAGAACCAAAGGGGGATATGAAACAGTTTTGTGAAGTCAAAGCAAAAAGTTGATATTGCTTAGAAAATTGAGAAAAACTTAGTACTGTTCTTAATTTGATATAATTATACTTAATTATTCTTCAAAATTCATTTTGTCACTTACACGCCTCTGTGTCTGAACCTTTCAATTATAATAGAAGTGTCAAAATAAGGAAAAGAAGCAAATCAAAGTTAAAAATAAAGAACTAAAATTACTATCATAATACTAAAAGAAAAATTCAATCGTGTTAGTAGTGAAGAATTCCAACTATGTTAGTAGTGCAAATTATTCTCAGAATAGAGTAAAAAATACTATCTTCTACAGTGAATTCATCATTTCCTTACTACAGGAATAAATTGTTTTCAAAAAAAATAAATCGTGAAAGTGAAACTTATATAGAAAAGAATGATACGCTGCATGCTTTTTTTGTTCTTTTTTTTTTGACAAGTATTTGTGAAAATAATTGTAATAACTAGTTGTAGCATACAACTAGATTCAGTTAATATACAGAGTAGTAATGGGAAATAACAGTTAAAACATTAAGTAACCTTTAAGAAAATATATATATACCTTATATATTTATTTAGTTAAATGAACTAACAGTTCCAATAAACAAAAAAAAAAAATTAAACTAGTGAGATGCAACTGAAAGACATTTCAGATGGTATTTGTCAATTAATAGTCCACTTTGATATGGAAATTATATTCTAAAAAAATTGAAGATAACATTAAATTATTTTTTAATGTGATTTACATCCAAAAGAAGAAGTGACCATTTCATAATAGGTTTAAACAGTACTTATAATTATAATTATGATGTTAAATTTAACATCAACATTTATTAATATGAATATTTACCTTTTCGTTTGCTTTGGATGTAATATCCCAAGATTGGCCCTCTTCCAGAAGCAGAATTTACCCAATGGATTTCAACACTGGATACAGTCTTTCCGAGGGTGAAAGACCTAGGGGCTGAAGGGGAACCTTCCTGAGGACCAGTCGTCACATTCGCCTTAATCGCGGGCCCCATATCAATAGTCTCAGCGCGGACTGCAAAAGTATAGGTCACTTCTTCTTCAAGGGTTTGAAGTTCCAGCCGCGGTTCAGACACCTTTTGTTTTACCTGTTTACTGAAACCTAAAAGCAAAATAAAAAATATAAATGTAAAATTATCTGTGTGAGCCAGAATTAATGGCAAACATAAATCGACTATAATTTTAGGACATACGGTCATTTTCTTCTGCTGTTTCGTAGGTAACGATATATCCTACTAACTCCCCGTTCCTTTTCTTTGGTGGGTCCCAAGAGACAATGAGACTCGTCATTGTTATTTCAGAAAACTTCAGATCTCTAGGAGGTCCTGGTAATCCCTGAAAAGATTTAGAATGTTTTAAAGAATATTTCAGAACAAAAATGGCTTTCATACAATTATTGCCTAATAATTACATTGGGGATGAACAACGAATAGCAGAAGGTCCTTTCATTCATATTTAATCTAAATCTGCTCCTGAAGAAAGGGGATCTTTTTAGATCAATCTATTTATTGACTGTACATTATCTAATTTTCTTAAAAATGAAGATCAGTCCTGTACTTTGTTCAGAGTGACACTTTATTGTGTATGTGTGTATTGTTTTTAATTATTTTATACTTATATCCAGCAGATTTAAAAATTTGATTAAAATTATTAACTATATTACTTTATTATAATATGTTCATATATTTTTCTGTTGACAAATAGAGCATTTATTCACTTAAAATGGTTAAAGGTAACAGAGATGTTTTAGATACATCATCAAAGTTTTGAAAATCGAACAGCTCTGCCCTGGAATTCTAGAGAATGGGAATATGGCAAAGGGTTTTTACACAATAAAGTATTTTGGGAAACATTAAAGGACAAATTTCCACCAATCTGTTCATACCATTCCAAGTCGAATTTTCCTCATACAGGAGCACCTTGGCGACTAATACATCTCTCATTGCTTTCTATAAGCTCAAATTTCATGGTGGAACTGATGGAATTTCAATATTTTGATGATGTACAAAAATCCCTTGGGTACCATAGCATTGAATATAATGGGGATAACAATATCCAATATACACCTGAGGGATTCCCATAATATTAAATAGAGTTAAAATTAATTAAAGTTTTATAACTTAAACAGTTAATTGTTCATCGTAAGGTATACATGGTTTTATAATGCTAAAGATAATGTTAAGAACAAGTAAAAGGGGCCTGAGCAGAACTTCTTTTTCTCCCCCCCCCCCTTCCTGAGGTAAAAACCTCAAATGGGGTTTCCCCATAAGCACCTGAAGCGGGCTCTTGGGGATACGTCTCCTGTGGTGCGCGTATTCCAATGCAATGGGATTGTTGCACCGGTCAGCGCACCTTACATTATTCTGTTTTTCTCCTTTATTCAAAACAAAACCACAAACACACAAAAAAAAATACAAAAGAAAGGAAAATTTCAACAAAACAACCTTTAAACTTAATAACTACATTGTACATTTTCCTTATCAGCCATAATTTTGGCCTGAACAGAACTTTTTTTTTTCGCCCTACCTGAGGCTGAGCCTCAAATGGGCTTTGCCTGAGCAGAACTGTATACCTGCCTCGGGCCTTCATGGAAGTCACTGGTTGTTCCTGTTATTTGTAAGTAAGCACCCCTCCTTACTTCCCTTACTCCCTATTCCCAGAATCTTACCCTTTTCTTATACATATGTGACTCAGCTTTAGCCCCAGACCACACTCTTCCTTAGACCTTCCACCCAGGATGTAGTAATGTAACTCTTAATATTTGTATATACCAGTGTTTAGCTTGTACTTCATAATAAAGCTTTTCTTTCTTTTCTTTTAAAATACTCTCCTCTACAAAGATTACTTAACTAGCCATAATGATGATATGAGTCCTAATATTAGTCCAGATCTTGCCAGTATTTTCTCCTCATTTTAAATTTCGCGGTCCTAAGGCTAACTTAATAGAGACAGAGATAAAAAAATTGAGAAAAGAGTATTTTCCTTAAAAAATTGGAATGCAGCGCATTCTGTTAGTTGTAGTTAGAACTAAATCTTGAAAAAGACCTTTTTTAGTGCAGCGCAGCGCATTCTGTTGAGTGGTCAGTGAACTAACTAGCCCAAGTAAGAGATATCAATAGCAGTTAGCTCCTGCAAGATCCTGAAGACCTGGTACTAAGCTCGAATTTTCCGAATGCCAGGGCCAGCCAGCCAGCAGCCGGCGGGGCGGCACTTTTTAGGATTTTGACGACCCGTTAATTATATTTAATCTAAATTTGCTCATGAAGAAAGGGCACCTTTTTAGATCAATCTATTTATTGACTGTACATTACCTAATTTTCTTAAAAATGAAACTGTATGTAGCATATATAGGAGTTTTAGGTTGTTTTTTGGTTTTTTTTTCCCCTAAACCCCTTTAATTAAATAAACATTTTTAAAAATTTACAATTTGCAAATTACAAATTACATAACAATACAGACAGGTTGTCACAATTACAATGCAATGAATATAATGCTAGGTGATGGGGCTCACCTTCATTCAGTTTACAAACGTGGGAGAAAAAACTTACAAACTAAAACCTAAACCTAGAACCTAAGACTAAAGCGTTCCAGCCGCGGCAGCGACCGACCTGCCATCGATGGGGGGATGGAGCGGGAGTTATACTATAGTTACAGGGGAGTTATAGTGTTAACACCGGGTTTGTCAGGTATGGCAAGGAGTCGAAAAATAGTTTTAGGATTTTTTTTCCCCCCCCTTCAAAAACCTCTCTTTATTAATAGAATACAATGAACAAAATAAATAATTTATGATATATATATTTCTCCTCTTCCTGCATTCACATGCATTTGAAGGAGTGCATAAATAAATATAATACTTTCTTTTTGTGGTTAAAAGTTCATAGTCACATACACACACTAACTAGGTGATGAGGCTCACCTTATTATCGTGAAAACACTAAACACTAAAAAACTAAAACCTATACCTAGAACCTAAGACTTCCTTCTATTCTGGAGTCAGATAGTACAGTAGTAAGACCCGTCATGAAGTAATTGTCCAGGTCATAGCCTAATCAACCCTCACTTCGTCACTAGGACAAGGGTAACTAGGCACCCCCTCGTGACGACCTGTTAATATTTAATCTAAATTTGCTCATGAAGAAAGGGCACCTTTTTAGATCAATCTATTTATTGACTGTAATTACCTAATTTTCTTAAAAATGAACATCAGTCCTGTACTTTATTCAGAGTGACACTTTATTGTGTAAATAAATGTGTGTATTGTTTTATAATTATATCCTGGAGATTTAAAAATTTGATCAAAATTATTAATTATATTACTTTATTATAATATGTTCATATATTTTTCTGCTTTCGAATAAAGCATTTACTCACTCAAAATGGTTAAAGATAACAGAGGTGTCTTAGAAACATCATCAAAGTTTTGAAAATCGAACAGCTCTGCCCTGGAATTTGAGAGCATGGGAATATGGCAAAGGGTTTTTACTCCAGAATTAATTAGTTCCGTACTCAATAGAATGCGCTGCATTACATGAAAAAAGATGTTTTCACGATTTTGTTTTTTTAATTTTAACCAACAGAATGCGCTGCATTCCAATTTTTAATGTTAAGTACTCTCTTTTGTCTGCTTCAAGACCGCAAAATTTTAAAATAAGGAGAGTTAAATCTCTTAACTAGCAACTAATCTCTTAAGCCGGAGTTTGAGAAATAAACAGAGATTTACGTAAACATTCATAGGTGGGTATACTGCTCTACTATATGAATGTTATGTTCGTTTGGCTAAATAACATACCTCTCAAGTAATATCATGATATCTTTCAAGGTAAATAATTTATGACATGAAATAATTGGGTTTAAATCTAATAAAAGTTATCTCCCACAAGAATGTTTGGAGATTTCCCTTGAATCAAGCATTTTCACAAGTATAAAATATTTTTGAAAGTACAAGTTTATGTTTAATTAACTAAATATATTAGAAGTCAACCGATTTGATTATTTTTATGTATCACTTGTATTAGTAATAGTCTTAGTAAAATTTAAGAATATTATAGTAATAAATGATGTATTATGGTTAGCTTGAATGGATGGTTAACCAGTTTCAAGTTGACATCTCTTAGTAGACTTAGGACCTTGGCTTTTCTGGAGTTGTGCACTGACGATATATTTCAAATAGGCAGGAATGGATTTGGAGGATAAATTTAATCCAAGATTCTCTTGAATGTAAGCTCATTATTTTAATAAGATTCCAGAATGAAAAATGATTGAGTTATTGAAACTGAATAGAAATTTAACTCAAATCTTAGCACCACTAAAACAATAGTTACTGTAACTATTATCTTTACAATAACTACAATCAATAGTAAAATACAACTCACTTGGAAAGTTCGAACTGTAACAGGAACGGATCTGGGACCGTCTCCTGCAGGATTGAATGCCAGGATCTGTATTCTGTATGTTGTGTACTTGTCAAGAAATACCAGGCTATGTGATGTGTATGAAGCAGGTACTACTTCTGTCTCTTCTTCGATCTTCTCATCCGGTCCAAGCTCCTGAGGAGATTCTGTCATCAGGTAAAAAATCTGAAAAAAGTTATTGTAGTGAGAAATAGAACCACAACGCACAATATTGCTAAATTATGTAAAACATTTTTATGAACTCAGCAAATTATCATGGGATCGAATAGTCATCATTTTTAAATAAAATATATGAATTATATTGTTTTGCAAAATAGCGCCTTCGACCTATAAACAAAGTTGCCAATGCTATCTCATTTATTATTTACATAAACAGAAATGAAAAATATTTACTTTGTAACCGAGCAGATCACCATTTTGGCTGCTGCTTTGAGGTGGCACCCACGTAAGCTTTATCTCAGTAGGAGAAACTGGTGTCGCATTCACTCGAAGAGGTTGGCCAGTGGGAACAGCTTCTCCAACGTAGACAGTGATAGGGGTACTCAGTGGTCCAACACCTTCCGAGTTGAAGGCTGCCACGACGATTTCATAAACATGGTCTCGAGACAAGTCCATTAGTACAGCTTCTTTAGTCTGCAACAGAATATTTAGTTTCTAATTGTATATATTGCATAAAGATTTCATGATTGAAATAATAAAATAATTTATAGGGTTATTATGAGATTATAAAACCAATGCCAATGCTTTATTGGAGATAGGTAAAAAATTCTATGTGTTGAGGCTAACAACAAAAATAAGTTATGGTTAACGATAACAGATTTGAATATGTTTAAAAAAGATATTGGAAGGAACATATTGTGGAATGATGTAAGCTTTAATACTTAAATAATGGAAGTGATGTCATGACAATTTGAATTAGTTATTACATGGACACCAAGATAATCTAGAAGGTGCAAGAACCATGCAAGATTTTTTATGTTCAAGTAAACAATTACTAAAACAATAAATCGTCCATCTTTCCACAATATGATATTTATTCAGCAATAATATTTTCGACAAGTCTAAGCTGTCATCTTAAGTTGCCAGTTGATGATATGAAACAACTTATAACATTTATAATAATTAATTAATTCAAACTTTAAAATAGGTTTGCTAATTCTTCAGACGTCACTCTATGACTCTTTACATTATGCAATACCTGTGGAATCGTAGAATGAAGTCTGAAAAGGTAGAAAACCTATTTTAAAGTTTGAATTAATATAAATTATTTTAAATGCTATAAATTTTTTCACACCATCAATTGGGAGCTGAAGATGACAGCTTTGAGCTGACAAAAACGTTATTTGGTGAATAAATATCATATTATGGAAAGACAGAAGATTTATTATTTAATTATTCCCTGTAATTTAGTTTCTTTTGATAAATTATTTTGAGTTTGTATTTTTTTATTATCACTGCTCAACACCAAGACAATAAAGGTCAAAAATATTTATTAATAGTCGACTGAAAATAGAAAAGTAATTGTAATAATACTTGAAGAAATAATTATTTTTTTTGAATTAGAACTTAAGAATTACAATACTATCAAACTCACATCAACTCCTTGAACCTCAACTTTCGGAGTAGCCTGTAAAGAAGTCGGGAAGTCAGCCAGAGGTTGGTACATAACTCTATAGCCTCCAGTCTGTTGATCTCCACTCCAAAAAGCATTGGGTATCGGTAACCAATGAACCTCTACACTGGTCGTTGTTACAGGAACTGCTCGGACACCAGATACAGGCCTGCTTGGAGCTAAAAAATAAAATAAAATAAAAACGGGTTCTTATAATTATTAAACTTAATGTATTTACATCTTTCTACATTAATCTGAATACTAAATAATGTTTTATCCTACCGGCAGGTAAAGTCCTGACTTGTGCACTTTCTGGGCTCCAGCCTGAAGGCCCAATATCGTTTGTAGCCTGGATTCTAAATCGATACAGTGTGAACGGTTTTAAGCTCACTGCAGTAAATGAAGTCACTTGAGGGTCCAATCGCTCTGAAAGGCCTATCCATGGTCCAACGCCTTCAGACACTTCCACCGTGTAATATCTAAACATTAAATAATAAAAAATAACTATGAAAAAAATAAATATATCAAATATTAGCCTGATTAATTTAAGTATGCGAAAATATTCAGAAACAATATTTTATCTAAAATTGAAAAATTTCACCTAATAGCATAAAAAAGTTTCCAGATATGTACAGATAACATTTAAAAAATAGAGCAGCCAAATAAAAAAATTAAATATACGGTCTAGTACCTTATGAAGAAGTTATTGCTGATATATGCAACAAGTTAGGGAGGGCTTAAGATCTATTAATGTAAGTAGGTGTGTTAAATTTTTTTATGTCTCAGTGACTTCAACATACAAACCAAAGATAATCTTAATCTACATAGAGAAAATGGATTTCAATTGTTTAAATATTACTCGTTAGATAAAGAAAAAAAATGTGTTTTATCTATACCTAAGTGGCGCATAACCGTCTCTGCCAGGTGTCCAACTAAATGTAATCTGTGAAGACTGTAGTTGACTCCTTGAAATCTGTGGTTTGGAAGGAGGGTCAGGTGCATCTCTGTTATTGGTCGTATAGACCACAGCACTAGCTGATTTTCCCCACCCAAGCCGAGTTTCAGCGCTTACTGAGAATAAGTAAAACTGTTCCGGCTCAAGTTCCGTCACTCTGCAAATACAAACATTAACAATTACTTGATTGAATATCTATACAATTTTTAAGATGATCTATATTAGTCATAAAATTTACCTGTATGTTCTGTCTGACGGTGGGAATTCCCTTGAAAAGTTCGGTGTTGCAGAGGAAGCTTGTTGAAGTGTATATGTTAACTTGTATGCTATAATTTCCCCATTAGGTTCATCTGGCTCGTCCCATATTATGCGAGCAGTGCTCAAAGAAACATCAGGGAAAGATACATTCGACGGGGCTCCAGGAACTTAACAAACACAAAAATAAAATCAATATAATTTAATAACAATAACTGATAATAAATATACTTTTTAAAGGCTGACAAACCATCTTCAAAAGTCTGAACCCTGATAGGTGGACTGCTAGCAGTTCCGTCACCAAGTCTGGTATAAGCCAAAACTTGAATGCTATAAACTTGAAACTTTCTCAGCTCAGTCAATGTTGTTGTAAACGTTTTGTTTGAAGGAATATCTTTTACCTAAAATGAAAAAAAAAATTATTTTGATGTATGTGGTACATAACATTTTAATATTTTTGTAAGTAATGCCACGTACTTTAGTAGGTTGGTTTCTAACTCCTCCATATAGTACTTTGAAACCTTCTATCTGTCCGTTTCTATGTTCTCTAGGAACATCTCCCCACTTCACAACAATTGTTGTCGATGATGTAGTATTAGCTTCAACATCCAACGGACCAAAAGAAGGGACTGAAATGTAAAACACGAAATTAATACTATTTTTGACATGAACATTGATTGTGCACAGTATAAAATAATTCCATTACCCGATTCTCTGGTTCTTTCTAATGCTGCTGGGCTTGGAAGGGAGCTGCCGACATCATTGAAAGCAGTCATCACCACGCGGTACTGAGTGTACTCTTCTAAAAACTGAAGAATGTGAGAGTTGGCCGTGTGGTCTTCTATTGTAATGCTTTTGAAAACTTCGGATCCTATTTCACAATAGGATATATTATACCCTCGAGCATTGCCGAACCATTCAGCTTGCTGTAGAGGCTAAAAATATTCATAATAGCAATTAGTTTTTGTATATTTATAATTTTATTAAAATTGAAGGGTTTGCTGCAAAAAGGAGGTAGCTCCATCCCATATCTGTTGGGAGTTAGAAACACTTTCTTGTGTAAAAAAAAAAACCTCTTTTATTTGGCACAAAAAGGATGCAGCTCCAATCGTAATATGTAAACACCATAATTGAAAGTAAGCAACAACAATATTTTTACATAACTTAAAATTTGAATTTTTTAAACGTTTTGTTTGGTTTCCCAACAAATGGAAAAATTGGAGCTACCTCCTTTTTGCAGCAAACCCTTCAATTACTAATCTGATACTGAGCTTAACACTTACAACAGGTGTCATGTATGGCTAAATTTGATGTAATTGATGAGCATCTTAGGCATAAATATATTTTCTCTTGCTTATTTTGCTATGAGAATAATCATAAAACCAATGAAACTAGAGAAAAGCCTGAATATTATATTATTTTTTCCCAATGAACTTACTAGCTTACATGGGAATGACAAGTTAAACTTGTTAATGATCTTTCGGGTACTATGTTTTCTAAGTTTATTTCAAGGAGTAGACAGATAGATTTAGTTTCTGCTACATCAATAGTAGTTTACTTTTAAAAAAATCCCAATCATATAATTAACAGGAAACATCCTCTGGTTTAATTTGTTATATGAATATTTTAATTCTAAAAATTAGAGTCAGAAAAAGTATATTTACGCCTAAAGTCACGCTTTACCCTAATGGTAAAGTGTTAACTTATTTATAATTATTTAAGTAAAGAAATAACAGTACTTACAATCCATCTGACTCTCAGTTCAGTTGCTGACATTGCTCTGACAGTAACATTCCTAGGGGGATGAGCCGGAGGTGCCTGGATAGTTTGAAACTCCTTCGTCGGCAAGGATGGTTCTGAGTTACCCACAACATTACTAGCGACCATTCGCAGCATGTAGTTAGTGAATGGTGTTAGGCCGGTTAGCGTCACTGTATTACCCTCAGGCTGACAAAATTCTTGTAGTGTAAACCACGATGAATTTCGAGCACTCTTTGCCTGTAACAATTCATTTTTGTATATTGTCTAGAAGATGAATGATAAGAAGTGAATCTATTTATTTATCTAACAGGCACAGGTGCTAGAATTAATCAAATTTATAGAAGAATCTTTACATGATACAAACAAAACAAAATCAATCATGTCGATGATGATTACCTCTATAATCCATTTTGTGATAGAGCTGTTCCCATCAAAACCTGGTGTAAATTGCAGAACTACGGAGAATGGTTCTATGTTGGTTACGGCCAATTTAGTGGGAGGAGATGGCAATACTGGTTCCACACCTGATTGTATTGTTGCTTCTCTAGTTGGCCCTTTTCCTACACGTGTCTTAGCCGCTATAGAAAACTTATAATGTGTTGTCGCCTGTTGAATTAGTAAAATTGTAACAAATTAATTACATTCTTCATAATTATATCAAATGTTGTGATTTGTTTTAGGTGAAGCACCATACCTGCAATTGATTGACTTGGAGGCTGGTAACGTTAGGAGCAAGATCTTCTGTCTTTAACGTGTCTTGTTGATCTTTGACCATGTAAGACAGTGAGTATCCCGTCAATATTCCATTTATATTTTGAGGTGCAGACCAAACTACTTTGACTGCCCTGTCTGATATATCTTCAAAATGTATGCTTTTTACTTCATCAGGCACTGAAAAAGGAGTTTATATCATATAGTAATTAAAATACACTGTGAATCTTTAAACAAACATATATTTTTTCTATAGTACAAAAAACAATAGCATCACTCCACGTAACATCTTCAAAAACTGTGAATCATAGTTGATCCTAAAATCAGTAGTCTTGCTATTTTTTTTCAATGCATCAAAGATTAATTTAATATTTTTTTCTGACATCAATTACTATGTACATTTTAGGTTTTTAAATAGTTATAAAAAATTAAACATAAAAATGCAAGCAAAATGAAAGAAAACAGAATTTAAATATTATTTATCCTCCAGTTCTACATATCCACCAGATGAGTGCCCAGGGGTTTTCAAATACTAATGAATTGATTGCGGAAAAAAAAATACTTGGCATTTTTTACCAAAACTACTTGGTTCTGTTAAACTATCTCAATAACTGAAAGTAAATAGTTAAGATACAAAAAAAAAAAATTTGAGTTAGTTTGACGAGCGAATGGATCAATTTTTATTGATGAACTAATTTTTTGGAACACTCTTGAATTAATTTTAGTATAACTGTTTTTAACGTGTTGTTAAAAATGTAACAATTACAACTTTAAATCTTAAAGTTTAAATTTTATATCGATTGGATTGTAGCTATCGGTGAACATTCAAACAGACAGATGATAGAAAATTTCTTTGTATCTGCTTGAATGTAAAGCCTCTTCCTTTGGGCTCAGCATAGCCATATTTATTGGCGAGTAAGAGATAAAATGTATTTTTTTTTTTTTTTTTAATTTGTAGATTATTCTATTGCTTTGAAGTCCAACATATTTTAATTACTAAGAAAATTTATTTTTAAGACAAATTCAATATATAAGGTGCAATCCAAATATCAAGATAATTACTTAAGAAAAAAGGGTGTCTTATAAAGTGTGGGTGGCTCCCAAGGCTTTATCTGCCTTGTGTAAAGGTGTAAAATCTTAATTAAAAACATTTATTTAAAAGTTGCTGTATAAGACATAATAATAATAATCAAATGTTTGTACCATCTTCGTGAGTTGTAACTAGGACTGGTTTACTTTGAACTCCGTCGCCAGGATCTGTGAAACACAGTACTGTTATGTTGTAGCTCTCATGTTTTTTAAGATCTGACAAGATTGCTTTCTGTTCTTCAAGAGGATCCAGAAGACTTGGGGGCACTGTCATTGAATGGACTACTTCATCTCCTGAAATCAATGACCAACAAAATGGTAACTCCTGCAGTCTAGTTTACAAATATATAATATATTTATATTAGATATATACATAAATATATTTGACATTTTTATTATATCTGTTAAAAAAAACAGTCACTTGTTATTAGAGTTTTGAAACAGATTTATTCCCTTAATGATTCCTGTCAAACAAACAAATTTGCACTACAGTCTCAAACGAATCAAAAAAAAAAATTCTTGTTATAAATACCTTGATAGGCTTGAATTTTGTATCCTTGATTTATGCCATTAATTTTTTGAGGATTTGGTGGCTTCCACGAAACTAGAACTGATGAGGAATTAATTGCTTTGGCCCTGATGTTATCTGGAGGAGCTTCTGGAACTAGATATGAAAAAAGAAATTAATAATATTTACCGCAAGGAAGATTTATAAAGCTTCACCGAAATCATTACTAACCTCCTTCTTTGGTTTTTATTTTAAGCCCATCGCTAAAAGAACCCACTCCTTTATTGTTGTAAGCTGCAATTTGCAGGGTGTAATCTTTCCAAGTGATTAAATCTTGTATAAGAAAATTTCTTTGAGCCTGGAAAATTATATATACATTTGATTAATTTATTATAATAACTGAAGGATGACATTATAAGCACTAGGACAAGATAATATAAGACATTCAGTGGACTGCACAGTTGGAAAACTATGGAAAGGTGCCATTTAAGAATATGAATAAAGCGTAAAAAATATTTTGAAATAATAATATTTAAAAACTAATATACAGAAATAAATAAATAAATAAAAGTGGATAAAGTACTCTACCAATTAATAAAACATAAATAATAAACATGACCAATTTTCAGACTGGCATTGAAATTCAATATAATATGTAATTTATTGCTGAGCATGAAAGCAGAGGCTTTACTTTAAAAAAGGCGCAGAGATCCAATTGATCTTAAATTTTGAAAATGTATTCAATAACAGCCTAGAATATGTATCATATGCTTTGATTAAGATGTAATAAACAGAAGTGTTAAAGAAACTATGTCGATTATTAAATTCTGCTAAAATACAGAATATTTAAATAATTTATTATAATAACATTCATTATACTAAAAAAAGTTTGATCATATCTTTTATGTTTAATTTCTCAATTTATAGCTGAGAAGCTATTTTAAGTTATAAGTTTTGATACTTAAAGTCAGTAATGCAGTTCAAAGTCAAAGATATTCCAATAAATAAAAGTCTTACGAGGCATAACAGAAATTGTACGTTTAGTATAGTTCTAGGCTCTTTCAAACGGTTTCTTTTAGTCAATAGTAGAGCTATTAATTAATACTTTTTTGTTTGATTGTTGAAAAAGTGATTTTCAGTGCCTGTGATGGTTTAAATTTTTGTCACAGTTACTGTGTATTTTTAAAAAAAATATTTTAAGAAAATCAAGTGGTCTTTTATATCCTTCTACTTTTTTTTATTTCCTTTATTACACAATTAAGTTGATTATTGATATAAATAAATTTTAGATTGTAAAAATAAAAAAAAATGGTAGGCTACTAGGCATAATTTTATCATCACCAATGCTTTTATTTATTATTACGCAACTACTCAAAAATGGAAAATGCTCATAAATTAAAGTCCTTTTTTCTATCATAAATTAAATGCTTGGTTTAAAAACTGATTAATAGTTCAAATCATAAATTATTTTATTCTTTTCTTTCAAGATTTGCTATCTGACAGCTATGTTTAGTATTAGTATTAAAGGGAGCAAAGTAAAATGTAGAAAAATATATGTTACCTTACAAGATAAATAGCAATGAGTTGACAAAAATTCACAATGATGGATTACCTCGTTTGTAACATTGTGAGAAGTCCAAGGGCTGTGTTTGTAACCGTGGAGCCTGTACCTAATGATATAGCCCAGAATCTGTCCATTCCGATGTTCTTCCAATGGAGGCTGCCATTGTGTAATTATCTCTGAAGACGATCTTGCCGAACCAGCAAAGCCAATCGGTGGTCCGGAAGGAGCTATCAGAAAAATAAAACACCATTGTAAAAATCTGAATTGAATTGAAATAATAAAATTTCTTTAATGAAGGTACCTTCTTCGATGTGGTTGCTCCCTGATGAAAGCATCATAGGAGATACGAAAGGTATCAATGCTCATTTAAATTTAATAGCCAATATAAAATTGTAATTTTAGAAAAAGTTTATAAATAAATTTAGGTAGACAGAGGAGACATTTATATATTTCAATATAAACCACATATACTTTTGGGTATTTAAAGATATTATCAAGTAATTGTAAATCCAAATAATGTATAAAATTATAACTGAAAGGATCATATTATTTGCTAAATTAAACTAAGGCCACACTGAAGCTATTGGATTCACAGTAAAAGTGGATACCTTGGATGAGAGGGAAGATTGCTATAAATAAAGACTGACATATGAACTACAATACCGGTCTTAAGAACTATCTGGTATCATAAAAAATTACATAATTTATATTTAAAAAAATCAAGATTTAAAGTTGTGATTATTTCCCAATAGTTAAAGGGAATAATTAAAACTAGTTAAGTATTTGTTAAAAAGCCAATTTTCAGTGAGAAAAGCCGATTCAGTGGTTTTTTCATAATAACTTAATAAGTATTAAAACAACTTTGGTAAATGAAAATACAAAATATTTGGATCAAATAGTTTATTCCCAAGTAAGTTTTTTTGATGAGTTCCTAAACCAGGACAGATAAGCTATCAGGTGGGTAGGTAGATTGGTGTGGCGACAGTGTAAATCTTTCTGTTATGGGGGAAAATAAAATTATTTGGATTCATTCCACATCCTCATCCTTTTTTCACCGGTGCGACCTTAGCTTAAAGATTTATTTATTCCTAACACATTTAACAAAACTTAAAAAAAAAAAAAAAAAATGGTTTTCCAAAAAAAACTATTCTATAAAATAAAAATGAAAATGTTTGTTTACACTTACGTTCTTGGGGAAGTGTGACAACATTACTGGGATCGGAAGGCGGGCCTTCTCCAACACTATTGACTGCTGATACTCGGAATTGATAAGATGCAGCTGCTTTCAGGTTTTGGAGTTCCACCCACCTTGCATCTGATGAGACATTACTGTCTTCCGTCACCCAATTGAGAAGAGGATCAGCAATTAAACCTGCTCCATTATTAAAAAAAAAAAAAAAGTCAATGCCTAGTTTATTAAGGGATACACTTTGTAAATAAAATTATGAAATAAAATCTGTAAATATAACTTACCAATATCCGAAACTTCCCTTCTTTGCACTATGTACTTAATGATGGGACTGTTCCCATCAAAAGCAGGTGTCCATGTGACATTAATAACTCGTTGGTCCATCCTCGTGGCTTTTACTCCCATCACAGGATATGGTAACTCTAAAATAATTTTGATCAAAATGAGACCTAACTTCAGCAAGGCATGTATGATTGCAAATGCGTGTATTCAAATGCAACTAAATGTTTATTTGTGGATTAATTAGCCTTCCACCTACCTATCACACTTAATCTAGCAGTCCGAGTTTCGTTTCCACCTGCTGACGATAACACACACATATAGTCCCCAACATCTGCAGCTCTGACCGCTTGGATAGTCAACGTGCCGTCACCTCCAACCTTTAATCTTGCTGAACCAAGCCCCACTGGCCTAAAAGTCAATAAAATGTTATTTAAATCAATGATTGATCTGTTGAACTAAGTTTGCATTTCATTAAAAATAATCATTTGTAATAATTGTAAGCTTTATAAAGGAATCTTGCTTCTCTCTTATGGATACAAAATATTACCCAACATCTTGTCCTAAACACTACAACCCATTACTGACAGCAAATTAGAGGTGAAATCCATCTTAGGTAAAAACTGATGCCAAAAATGGGAAATCAGTAGAAATAACCTGAGAGGACTGGTGGACCAATCTTCAGGAGGCGTTGACTCTCAAAGAGTTGTAGTGCCAAGAAAGACTAAGTCTCAATAGGGTACAAAATATTTCTTACCGGCTGTTATGAAACCAATCTATCTGATAAGGCACTGACGGATCACTTGAAACCTTGCATTGAAGAGTCGCTGTATTTCCCAAAAGGACTTTAGTGTCGACCGGTGGCTGAATGATTTGAGTACGAACTGCAAAATAAAATAAATTTGTTAAATATAAAGGTTATCTGGCTCTAAAAACTGTAAAGAGTCACTAAACTTTTTTTTTTAGTGCTTACCCAACACACTCAAATAACCAACTGCTTCAACTCTGCCTGCTTCATTGGTCCTTACACACGTGTATTTTCCTGCATCCGACTCCCTCACTGCAGCAATTAATAGATCTCCAGACTCAAGAACCTGTATTCTTCCGGTCACGCCAACAACTTGAGTATCTGTGAAAGTTAAAGTTATAAGGTTAAGGTCTAAAATGTAATTAAAAATTATTAGTTTAAGGCATTGCTGAGTTCAAAATTTATTAGGGCAAAATCCTCATGTAGATTAATTCATATTTAATTATGAATCATATATTTTGTGAATATATCATAGTCTGTCCTGTGAAACTAATAAAGTTAGCAATGGTTGAAAGGATGAACAAATAGAAAATACCAACCTTGGTAAATCCATGTAGTGTTAGGTATAGGAGATCCTACAACCCGGCAAATCATGATGACATCTTTCCCGTCAAGAACAGTAGCATTTTGTGGGGGTGTTTCCATTACTGGTGCGGAAGCTGTGGAAGAAATGTTATACTTTAGCGTTACTCTGACAAAATTACACCCTAAGCTTACAAAAATTTGTAAAAGTAGAATGTGAATCTATTTTTATTTTGTATTGATTGTCAGCGGCTGATACTACATTGTAGATACTTAGGTACAATGACTATACAGTGGTAGTATTTCAAGAAATGCTTCTTCTTTTTTCTTTTATTTTTTTTTTTTAACAAATAAGAGAAGAAAACAATCTTTACAAAAAACAAAAAATGTACGATTTGCAAGAGTGTATGTATGTTAATGCTCAAAATAATTGTCAGAACTAGTCAAAATAATATTGGCGGTGTCTGTCTCCTTTAGCTTGCCTTCTTCTTGTTCTTCTCTTTATATCTTTGTTGTTATTCAGCATCAAATTTTTATATTCAAACTCAAAATCCTGACACTAGACCACAGCAAGAATATGGAGAGAAGAGTTGAAGGCGAGGCCTGCATTACCAACAAATATATTACATCGCGGAAAAGACCTGCGTAATACCAATATTACTGATTCCTTGGGTCCATTCAAAAGAAAACAAAAAATTAAAAAGCTGTTCAATAAAAGAAAAATTATAAATTCTGAGAATCTAGAAGAAAATGTCGGCTCAATGTATAACTATATTTCTAAACTACATAATATTAACAAAGGAAGCTAATATTTCAGGAAAAAAAAATATAAATAAAAATACATAAGTACTAATACTAATAATAGTTGCAAAATATCATACATTCCATCTATAACTACTATTTTTTTCTTTTTTAAAACTTACTAAAATATCTCATCAGTATTTACAATCACCAACAAAATCTTTACAAATCTCAATGAACACTTCTTCAGATTACAATAGAGAAATTAACAAGATGTCAACAAGAAATTTGGGAAATATGAGAAATTTAATAAATATTTAAAAAAATAAACAATAAGATATGGTAAATTAAGTTAAACAACCATTCAAAATCATTGTAAAAAATCATATAAACAAATTGCCCAACATGAAAAAATAAAAACATAAATTAGTTTTAAAATTTGTTTTGTCTAGAATAATTTACCATTAATATTTATTGATTAACCAGTCGATTATACCAGTCAAAACTATTTCTTTATACAAATTATCAAAATCAATTTATGTGTAACTTAATATGTTGTTGTTGTAACTTAATTTATTGTTTCTTGTACTTATTCATTTTTAAATATTTGTTGGATTTTTTATATTTATCGAGTTTCAATATTTATAAATGATTTTTAGAATGTAATCTGTAGAGATAGCTTAAAGAGGCTAAAAGTGCTCATTGAGTGTAATAAAGTTGATAATTTTAAATCCTAATTAAGATACAACTCCTCGTCCAGCACTACCACAATAAAATAATTCTTGACATTTACAATAGCTAATCTAACTAATTTCTACAACTATATTTAGAAAAACTTAAATTATTTTACTAAAAATGTACAGGTTTGTAATAAGAAAAATGACAACTAATAAACTATCATATAATTTAAGTATCAACAAATTTTCCCCCTTGATGTATACATTTTTTTCAGGTCACCTCACTTTCCATTCATGCTTTATATAAAGATTTATGTGCTATGATAAAACAAACATTTTCATGTAACTTTCACTTACACAGAACCTAGAGGTCCAAAAGAAGGGAAATACTGAAAATTTTATAAAAGTTTGAAGGAAGTGGTAACAGACCCAATGTAAAAAATTTGTAAGCATCAAGAAAAATGATAAATCATAAGGGAGGGATTGATCAATTATTTATAATACTAAGCCGATAAAAAAGAAGCAGATGCAAAACAAAACACGTGCTAGAAAAAGGCACACAGTGCATTGACAAAACTGTGCGTTCGCTATTTCAGTAGCTATTAGTATTTCTTGTTTCATTCTTACAGAGTGGTCTGTGGAATTGCGATCCACGAAGCCTGAATATATTTTGTCCCCATCGTCTTACTCTCCTCTCTGTTACAGAAAGTATCTCTTTTTCAAGTGGAAGCAAAAATAGTATTATAATTCATATTAAAAAAAAAAATCAAATTTACAAAAATCAAATATAAACAAAAACAGCAAAACATTAATTAAAAAAACAAAAAGCTGTCACGCTAATTTTCTCAGTTTATCAATTGAGCTCACTTTTAACTTTCAGCCACGTTGTTATGAATTCAGAGCCTCCTTCATTAGTAGCAACACACTGTAACATTCCTGTGTCTTCCATTCTCAGTTTTTTAATAACCAGAGACCCATCTTCTTCTATTTTAAATCTAAAAAGTAAAAAAAAAGCATTAATGATATTTCGGGCTTGAAATAATGATATTGGACTTTGTCGGGTTATTATAACTTCAGTTATTCGTAGAAAGCAAGAAGTGGAAGGTATTAGAACCTGATAGGATTTGAGAGCCAAAAAAATCCATAGCTTAACAACTCATGATGGGCCGGCCATACCATAGTTGGTAGATGGCACTGAGGTGCTAGTGTCATTAGCTCTAGGCATCCAATGGAATTCGGTTTTCGTAATTGGATTCATTACTTTTTTATTCTCATTATTCAGTCATGCGATAGAGATGACTGGTTTGAATAAAACAATTCATCAAAGCATGTTATATTAATGTTGGGTAATAAATATTGTTGTGAAGTGAAGATAGTGTATACAAGTTTATTTATTAGTATTACAAGTTATCAGGTCGAGCCATAAGTAACTTCTGATGAAGCTAAGTAGAATCTATTGTTCGTATCTACCCGCTATGAGTTACCAAGACAACAAATTTTTGTTTTCACTATATAGACGAGGCTTCAGTTAGTCTTTTATCAACTGTTTTGTGTGATACACGTTACGTTAAACTGTTTTTTTTAACCTCTGAAATGGAGAGTCAAAAAGTACACATTACTCATGTAATGCCTTGTGAATTTAAACAAGGCAATAGTGCTAGGGCGACAGCTAAAAAAATCTGCAGTGTATATGGTGAAGGACTAATAACTGATCGGGCAGTTAGAAATTGGTTTATAAAATTCCGTTCTGGAGATACAACTTTAAAAGACGAACCCAGGGCGGGACGTCTTTCCGACTTTGACGACAACCTTTTAAAGGCAATATTGGAGCAAAATCAACAAGAGGTATACCACATTTTACAAGGAAGGAATTGATAAACTGACAGGAAGATGGGAGAAGGTTATAGATAATAGTGGTGAATACATAATAAGTTAACATAATTTTATTTAATGAGAGAAAAATAATTGTCTGATAAAAAACAGAAGTTAGTTATGACTCAACCTAAATAGCTTGTTCTACTGAGTTACTTGATATTTTTATTGTGTCAAACAATTTATGATTAACTTAAGTAATAAAAGCATAAATAGAGCATTTGAACTTTCAAAAGTGCAACAGGATTCATAAATTCTGAGATTTTATAATTCATTTTCTTTATAAATTACGTTAATTTTGTTATAAGTATTCAAAGCCCATAAAAAAAAAAAATATTTATAAATACTTAATAATTTAAAAATTTAGATAAGAGTGAGCTTTTGCCCGGCATTTACCTATTTTTCTGAGGTAGCTTGAGAATATTGTATCCGTTTCGTAGCCACGTTATATTGGGAGTAGGGACACCAATAGTTTCACAAGGGAGAATCACAGTACTGCCATAATCAGCTAATGTTTCTGGCCTCATATTTCCAGCAAAAGAAGGAGTTTCTGCAAAATGATAAAAGGATTATTCAATGGAGAATTGTGTGAAAATTGATTAAGTCTAAAGAAAAATAAAATATTTACATTATTTATCGAATTTCTTGCCAACTTTAGGAATCTAATTGGAACTTACCAAGCACAACAACATCTGCAGATGCATTGACTGAAGGAAGTCCCCCTGTCCTCAGCGAAGCCTGGCAGGTGTACTGTCCTGTGTGGGTTAGGTTAGCGCTGACTAGAGAAAGAGTTCTGTTCCAAGGATCATTGAAAGTATAGCCGATTCCTGTATTTTCTATCAGGATTCCATCTTTGTACCACAGTGTTTCAAGTTCATGAAGAGGCCTAAAGAAAAAGGAAGAAAGGAAATAATCATTAAGAACATAAATTGACCAAATTAATTAATAAGTGTATAATTTTTGACGCTACAGTACTATTCTTATCAAACCGCAACCAAGAGGTTTTCTTCAAATTACTGGTAGAAAAAGACAATATCTATTCACTCAGGATGTTCTGTGATATATAATGTGAACTTGGTAGTTAAAAAGCTGTAGAAAATACTGATTTGAAATTTTATTTATAACCTTGGAGAATAATATAATATAAGTGAATTTGAGAGATTAATACTTTTGAAAAATTTTAGGGCTTTATTGCTGGTAGAATGAGTCAATCACTTTTTGTCTTCCGTAAAATAAGTGTATTTACTATCACAATCACTTTATTCTTATTATTATCACACTGCCATTATCAACCGATTTCAATTCCTTTTTTTTTTTCAATTTATTTAATAAGTGACTTTCAGTGACTAAAAGGGTTTAACAAATAAACAGACCTATTAAAATAATAAATAGTTTTGGGCGGTAAAAATAAATGAAGAAATGATCATGTTACCGATTCTTTACACTAATCAATTGATGAGATTTATTTTTTTATCAACAGTTGGATACGATGAGGGATACTAACCTCGCATTGACAATGCAATGAAGATTCGTCTCTAGCTTTCCTTTAACTATGTGCAGGTCTTTGGGACCTACTATTATTTCTGGAGCAACTTCTGCATCCTCGTCTCCGACAACACGGAGGCGGATGTAAGCGCTGTTCTCTTCTTTTCCCAGCTGTGTGTTAGTAGCCCGTGCCCTATACATAACATAGATTAATATCACTACAATGAACAATTCATTTACACCAATTCATAATTACACCTCAATGAGTTCTTCATAGTGGTCATAGTCAAGGAGATATCTCCCATACATCTCAATGGAGTAACATTTCTTGGTCTGGGACAAATGTATAGACCAAACACTTTTTCTTAGTTTACATACCCAAACAAAAATCGAAAATAAAATCAGCTTGATAAATAAACCTATCATAGCAAAATCTGGAATAGCAATGACCAGGAAAGTACAAAAATACACAATTGTTTTTCACTCTTAAACGCTTCACATTTTTTTTTAAAGCTATAAAATTATGATTTTCTTATTTATTTTTTCTAGAACTGACTTCCTTCAAAATATCTGCCGTCAAAAAACGAAATTGAGTCTAATTTTGATAAATATAAATAAAAATCAGGAAAATGCAAAAATGAGCCTGGCCATTGGCAACATCTCGGAACCAGTAAGTGTTTACTGCTACTATAACTAACTATTTTTAATAGCCTATTGAATTTCTCAAAATGTTGATAGTGCCCATTAGAATCTTCGGTCCGAATGTTCTCTAAGCACCAGCCATAAAATGAAAATTTAGTTTTCTTTGCGATTTCGTTGTTACGTCATAATTTATTACAAATTGAACGATTCAAAACGAATGAAGTTTATGCAATAATGCATAGGTCCTTCATACATCGTCAACTTTATCAGGTCTCAAGATATTAATGTTTAAGCAAGTGAAATACTGTCATAAAACATTCGTCCGAATGAAGTGAATCAAATAATGTTAGACTTATTGTTAGTTCTCAAGATATTATAGTTTAGATCATAAATTTCATGTCTGAATTCAAATATACAGATTATTAAGTTACTACTTCTTTTGTTTTAAGATAAAAATGAACAAAACAAAAAATACTCTAAACGAATGAAGAAATGACCACGCTCGCTAGGCTGGTGTCATTTCCGTTAACGTCATTCAAATCCTGTTGAGAGCACGTTTTTTCTTTGCTTCCGCGGGTAGGAATGTAGATATTTAAAAAAAAAAGAATAAAAATAGACACTATGAACAAGGTTTGATCTCAAATTGTATTGAACAAGGGCTATCAATCCTTCAACGTATATTTTCCAATACTTTCTTGTCGGTCATTCAGAATAACGTGATTGTCTCACTATTCTAGGTGGTATTTCTTGTAATACTAATTAATATAATATAATAATAATATAGTATGTAATAATTAATGGTAAAGCAAACAATAAAGGCTTTTTATTTTAAATAACTATTACTTCCGGATTGTGGAATGGTATAATTATAAAACAGTTTTATTGTCTTTCCACAAATTATAATCTCTACTTTGACGCAGTAGCGCTTTCAACAGCTCCAAGCTGTCATCTTCTACAATACAATAAAAAGATAAAAACTTTCACCTGCGCATATGGAGACAAACTAATTACTATTCTTAAACGTAGCAATGGTTATTTATTTTGAAATTGCCCTTCTATTCTACTACAATAAAAAAAAAAAACCTATATAGTAAATAATTAAAGTACAAAAAAAAAATTAAATACTAACAAATAACCATTAAAAGCATAAAAAATTCTATCAATAAGCTGTCATAAAATTATATAAACCTACTTAAAACACAACTATATACGGCCTTTTATTCATTATTCCTATATTTTTAAAGTGAAAATAAATTGAACATAATGACAATATGTTTTTAATAATGATAATAAAAGAAAATGAAGTGTTCAATACTGAAAGAAAAGACAAATTTGTTTGATTGGTTTCTGCTGTCGTGGTAACGGGTGGTAATAGGACAGTCCAGGGTGCATTGGGTGGATTAGAGACGAGTTCGCAAATTTTATTTTCATTTTGAAGCGTTGATTCCTCAAGTTTAGAGATTATATTGCCTAAGGTGCCGGAACAATCTCTAGAAAAGTAGGCCAATAGTAGGCTAAGCCCTAGCTAGGGCTTAACAGCTCTAGGTACTGTGTACACTGCGGATTTCCGGAAGAGAACCCCTAGAGAAAGAGTCAACAGCGTACCCCAGTACCCTGGCACCTTTACACTTCTCGGGAGAATAAAGCATTTGAGGAAACGAGGAGCAGAACTCGCTCGTGGCACGTGAGCACCTTCACCAAAACAGCAAAAACTTGCTTTTTTACGTTTGTCTGGCCCTCGCGAAGTGAGCGAGAAAATCGATTCAAGAATAAGATTCATTATATTCATCATCAAGTTTGCAACAAGCAAGTTCTGATCCATAATTAACCTGAGTTAGTAACAATTAATCATATGAAACGAAGAAGAAAAGTAAGATGTTTTATTATTATCACCATCTTTAATAATAAATTCAAGTTTTTGCGCATGCGCTACATCCTGAAACACCTCTCAACTTCGCTCGTCCTTCAAACACTTTATTCTACAGTTTTTAGGCCACAGTACATCAAAAATTTTGTTCTACCAGGCAACTTACGTGAGCTGGTCACGAGGAAGCCCTCAACACGTAAGTGAATAGCTTATTACATTTGTGCAGAACAAAAGTGAAGTGAAATCAGAGGAGAGGTCGGCCATTAGACATTAGCACCATTCGGATCGTTCACTAACGTCGAGCAATTGTTTCTGAGCCAGTCGGTCTTGTGGCTCAGAGCCAAGACCCGTGACTCGCCACTGGAGGTTGTGAGCTTGATTCCCACCGGCGCCACGTACTTTTTTTCCTACAAACTAAAAACCTTTGTTATGATAAAATGAAATTTTATCAACAAGTGATCTCTCAAAATAAAAAAAAAAGATCGAGATCACTAGGTCCAACCCCGACAACGTCGCCTGTAAAGCGTAAACCAAGACGATCAACCAGGAATGTACAAATAACCTCTTCTGCGGCTAGTTCCATGGAAGAGATACCTCCACAGGTCAGCACATCCAATAATGATCCCGCCATAGAGTCACCTTTCTTCACGCCAAACACCTTTGAGGCGTTGAAAAATATCCCAGCAGAAGAAATGGAAGTCAACAAAACTCCAACACAGCCCCAGCCGCCTCCTATATTTGTACGCAATATTAGCAACTTTAAATTACTATGCTCACAAATGAGCAAAATTGTTGGTACCGGCAAATATACGTGCCTAAATCGCTCTCGGGACACGAAAATATCTCCGGACACTCCCGATACTTATCGGGCAATTATCAAATATTTGGACGAAACCAATGCTGACTTTCACACCTATCAGCTGAAACAAGAACGCTCGCTCCGAGTAGTAATTAGAAACTTGCACCCGACCACACCAGCTGACGAAATCGAAGATGAACTCTTTGCTCTTGGATTCAAAGTTCGTCAAATAACGAACGTGTTACGTGAGGATAAACAACAAGAGGGATCAATAAAAACGGCGTTACCACTGTTCTTCGTCGATCTCGAGCGAACACCTGGAGTAGAGAAGATTTATGAACTAACACACCTGTACTATACAAGGGTACAGGTTGAAAAACCGTTCCCCAAACGAGACATCGTCCAGTGCCATAATTGTCAGGCATATGGGCACACGAAATCTTACTGCCACCACCCTCCCAGATGTGTAAAGTGTAGTGGGCAGCACAGAAGCGATTTGTGCAAAAAGCCCCTACAATCTCCTGCGGTATGCGTACTTTGCAAGCAAGGCCATCCGGCCAACTACAAGGGCTGCGAGGCTTACAGAACGCTAAAGTCGAGGACCGATAAACGCCGTCAGCCAGAAGTGGAAAAACTTGCAGCAAGAAGCGGCCCAGCCAGAAACTTGAGGACTACTGTCTCTTTCGCCGATGCCGTTCGCAACAGAGAGCAGTCACAGGCACCACCCACCCCCTGTACACAAGATCACCTTTCCCAGCATTCCGTTCATCCCGTCAACCCACAAACTCTATCCCATCCTCAGCCACACATCTCGTACATTCCTCCACCTTCAAGTTCTTCGGATCTCACTAGCCTTTTAACCTCATTTCTTACAGAGTTCAGAACCCTAATTACTCCTCTCATTTCCCTACTTACAAATCTGGTCTCCTACCTTATCCCCGTTAAACAAAATCCATAAGTGGATCCTTCCGACTCCTTATCCATTCTCCTTTGGAATGCGAATGGTGTTCGCACCCACACTAACGAACTGACAGCACTACTCCACGACAAAAACATCGACGTAGCTCTCATTACTGAAACAAGACTTACTAGCAAACGATCATTTACGATTCGACAGTACCATACTTACCGAACTGATCACCCAGATGGAAGAGCTCATGCAGGTACCGCTGTCATTGTTCATAATTCCATTTCTCATCACATAGTTCCTTTGGTAGCACATGATTTCCTTCAGCCCACTGCAGTGTCAATCAGCACCTTCCCTTTCCCCCTTACTCTAGCATCAGTGTACTGCCCTCCCAATAAATCCATTTCCGATTCCCAATTCATCTCCTTTCTAGACTCCATAGGACATTGTTTCCTTGTGGGTGGGGACTTTAATGCAAAGCACCAACACTGGGGGTCAAGATCCACGAATACACGCGGACGTGCTTTGCTGTCTGCACTCACACGGAAACATTGCTCCACGATCTCACCTGACACAGCCACCTATTGGCCATCAGATCCCAACCGAAATCCAGATCTCCTAGACTTCTTCTTCTACAATAGTTTAGGAACACTAAACTATTCACTCAAGCGCCTCGATGACCTCTCCTCCGATCATAGCCCTTTATTATTAACCATTTCCCTAAAACCAATTCACAAACTATCTCCTCCTTCATTTATTAGGGGCCCAGTCGATTGGGACCACTTCCGTCAGCTTCTTACAGAGTCCGTAAACCTCAAATTATCCCTGAAAACATCCCAAGACCTAGACGATGCAGTGCATTCTTTCACTACTCTGGTCCAGAGGTCGGCTTGGGAGGCATCGTCACCCCATCGTCACCCAAAAATTCATAATCATAATAGTTTACCTCAGCATCTCAAAGATCTAATCCTATCCAAACGCCGCTCCAGAACAGTGTGGCAAAGATCCCGGCATCCTGCCGATCGCCGCTCGTACAATCAGTACTGCCGATTGGTAAAGCGGCGATTGGCATCCTTCCGTTCCGATTCTTTCAATTCCTACCTCTCCTCTCTGTCTACCAGGGATAACTCCTTGTGGAATGTAACCAAAAAAATCCTAAAGTATCAACCTGTTTCACATCCGCTCCGTCGTGATGATGGGTCCTGGGCGGCTTCGGATGGGGATAGGTCGGAGGAATTTGCTCTGCATCTTACCCATACTTTCACACCTAACCTTTCTCATCAAAGCCATACTCACAGCACAACTGTGGAAGATTTCCTCACTTCACCTATTCTTCTCTCTCTTCCACCAAAAGCCGTTAATCCCTCTGAGGTCAAATACCTTTTGAAAAACTTACCTTACCGAAAATCCCCTGGATATGATCTCCTTACTCCTCAAATTCTCAAACAACTTCCTCCTAAAGCCATAATCTTCCTAACCTATATATATAATTGCATTATCCGAACTACGCACTTCCCACTCCTCTGGAAACATTCCATTATTGTCCTATTCGCCAAACCCGGTAAACCACCCAATGACGCCTCATCTTACCGTCCAATAAGCCTACTCCCTATCCTCTCAAAAATATTTGAGAAACTTCTACTAAAACGTCTACTTCCAATTATTGAATCCAAAAACCTTTTTCCTACACACCAATTTGGTTTCCGCCAACGGCATTCCACTGCTCAACAAGGCCTTCGCGTTGTTGATCACATCTCCTCAGCTCTTGAAACCAAACAGTATTGCACTGCTGCCTTTCTTGATATAGCTCAAGCTTTTGACAGGGTTTGGCACGCAGGTTTACTCTACAAGCTCAAAAGATATTTACCACAGACCCTTTTCCTAATCCTACAGTCCTACCTTTCAAACCGCTTCTTCCAAGTCCGCTGTGGTTTAGAATATTCAAACTACTATCCTATAAATGCAGGAGTTCCACAGGGCAGTGTCCTGGGCCCCATCCTCTACAACCTATACACCGCTGATGTCCCCTCTACTCCCAATACCTTCTTGGCCACATTTGCAGATGACACTGCAGTCTTGTCATCTAACCCAGACCCCGACATAGCATCCCATAACCTTCAAAAACACCTTGACGAGATCGATTATTGGTGCAACCAATGGCGGATCAAAGTTAATGAAGCAAAATGTTCCCACATTACCTTCACCCTTTGTCGCAAGTCTTGTCCACTAGTTTATTTTAATTCTATTCCTCTCCCTGTATCCGAGACAGTACGGTATTTAGGCTTCCATCTCGATAAACGACTGACCTGGAACCCACATACGAGACTAAAAAGACAAGAACTAAACAGACGCTTTGGACAACTATACAGACTACTTCAAAGGACATCCCATCTCTCAATAGAAAATAAACTACTAATCTACAAAGCTATACTTAAACCAATCTGGACATACGGAATAGAGCTATGGGGGACAGCAAAAAAGTCGAACATCAAGCGTATCCAATCCTTTCAATCAAAAGTCCTGAGAACAATAGTAAATGCCCCTTATTATGTCAGCAACAAAACCCTTCATAACGACCTTAATATACCCTACATTCTAGAACTCATCCCTTCCAAGTTTACGAAATTCCACAGTAGCCTTTCCAACCACCCTAATCCTGTAGCACAGTCACTGCACTGCGTCACTCATCCCTATAATCCTCCTCGGAGACTGAAACGGCAGTGGCCTCGTGACCTGCTATAATCAAGTGACAGTGGGAGTCCTGGCAATGGCCAGTTTCTCCAATCATGTCCTGAATGAATGAGCGAGTGAATGATGAAATGTAAATATGGTATGAATGATCGTATATCTTAATTACTTATTGCCTAGCAAGGCAGATTGTAATTTTAGCACAATAAAGGAATTATATATAATAATAAATTTGACAAGTATCAGCTGACGCAAATTTCACAAAAATTATTTGGTTTGGGTATGGCCTAGTTTTTTTTTTCAAGACAAACAAAAATAATCAAACTACAACAATATACTACAATAACATTTTATTATAGACCCTGACCCATGAATCAGTTTTGCAACAGACCGCGGTTTACGAAGGCTAAAACCATATGAACGAGCGGTGTTTCCTCCATTCTGGCTCAATATCATGAAGATGAACGAGAAAATATATGTTAGAATCCACTGGGGTTTTTTTTTTTTTTTTTTTTTAATTAAACATTAGTTTTTTCAAACAGTTCTTAGTTGTCTTGTTAGACACATAAAAAACTTTAATCTGGGATCAAGCCTCCTATGAACAATAATAAATGGAAAGCAATGAAATAAAGTCAGTAAAATGCAATGTTGAACTACAAGAAAATCTCAAAATTAATGTATAAGAAACAATATACCAGATAAATAAACAATAATACAAATTAAGGAAGGTGGAAGCCAAACATCTGAATGTATAAAGTAAAAATAAAGTTTTTTTTATTGTGGTATCAGTCACACTATTAATAATTAAAAGTCAAAGAAAAGGCTATGGGTTCGAACCCGGGCATATCTAGGCAGGGCCTCTACTATCTGAGCTGTCCTGCATCGAATGACGAACTTTTGAACATTGGAAAACTAGAGGACGGAAACTAATCCCCACTGCCTGCCTCTGTGGTCATCAGGTACATTGCCTGTAGTCTTTGCGAGAGTGTGCCCGAAGAGAATATTGGGAAGGTAGTCGTTCGAACCAGGGAAGCTCAGTTGGTATAAGAGCCCTCTTGAAGATTGGGTCCCGGGTTCGAGTACCGATCTTGCCGATAATTTTTACTTTGGTTCTTAATTGTTAATAGTAATAAAATATTTAAAAGCATTCCTTGGATGAGCAAAACGCTAAGAGTTGGTACGTTGCTGTCGTGTAGGCAACAGTTGAACCACTGACCTGTACGCTTTCTGATGACTGATGGACGCAGAGAGGATGATGAGCTGGCTGTCAGGGGAGTGTGCGTACTCCCTGTCGTAGAGCTGAGAGCCATCGTCGGCCTGCCATTGGACAAGCGGTGGTGGCTGGCTGGATATCGAAGGGACGTCCAGCACGGCTGCCCGTCCGCTCTGCACGGTCACAGTCCGCTCGCTCTGGTCCTCGAACAGGCTCATGTCTGCAACAAAATCAACGGATGTAGCATTTATATGTATAAAGCAACACTATGGTGATGAGGAGGAGGAGGAGGAGGGGGACGAATTGGCCGGGCAGATGTCGACGCTCGAGGCTCTAAATTCTAAATAATCCGAAAAATCATTAATTATTTATAAATAAATCATGAATTACCCGGTATTGAAATCGAATGGTTTCCCCCCCCCCCCCCGACAGTTAAATAATCTTTGAAGATGAGAGTCTTCTTTTAAAAGAAAAGAAAGAAAAGCTTTATTATGAAGTACAATCGAAACACTGGTATATACAAATAGTAAGAGATCAGAACATACTGGGTGGAATGTCTAGGGACGAGTGGGGCCTGGTTTTTTTTTTTTTTTTTTTTTCCTCTTAAACTTATAAAAATAGGATGTGGGAAAAATAAAAGGAAAATTATTTTGGACTGATGGGTGCCTTTCACGAAGGGTAGTCCCATTTGAAGGATGTATGAGAAGGATATAGGGTGTGGGATGCCTAAAGGAGGCGGGTGGATTCAGGAAGGTAGTGAGAGTCTACCGATGGTGGAGCGGGGTCTGGGGCTAAAGCTGAGACATATATGTATAAGAAAAGGATAAGATTCTCGGAAGAAGGGAGTAACGGAAGTAAGGAGGGCTGCTTACTTAAAAATAACAGGAACCATCAGTGACTTCCATGAAGTCACGAGGCAGGTATGCAGTTCTGCTCAAGCCCCCTCTACTTTTAGCATTATAATATTCTTAGCATTATAAAACTGACGATGAATTATATTAATTAAGTATTTAAGTGTGTGTTTAATTTAAATGGACCGTTCTTGATGTTCAGCAATACCGGGTGAACCATGGGCAAAGGTCCCTTTCTTCCAAAAAAAGTAAGAAACAATAAACTGTTCTTAATTGCCGACAATGTGGTACTGTTTCAAGAATAGAGAAATAAATAAGAACTAATTAAAAACAAATGAGTACTAATTAAGACAATTAAAAATTACAACCTTTCCAGACTCGTTATTAAATGAAACTGAAATATTTTACTTAACTAGAAAATTTATGAAACCTATCATTTGTGCAAGACATGCCTCAATTTCAAGCATTTTTTTTTTGTTTATGACATTTATACACTGATAAATACGGTCAGTAAATAAAGATGACTTGCTGGCAACAGAACACGCAGTTTTAGGATAAAGGATCTGGAGCCCAAGCTTGGCAACTATTAACAGAAGTAAGTCAAAACTGGACAATAAGCTCCCCACCGGCAATGCTGTGACTGGAGTTAGTGGATTCCTAGATTATTTTAGAATCCTGTAGGAATGACGGAAATGCCGACCCTAACAAGACCTATCAGGTCCTAGAAGGCCCTTGACTCCATGCCAAGCCCTATAACCAACCATGTAGCAAACAAACCACAATGCCCAGGTAAACTCAAGCAAGTCAGATAAACACCGCAAAGCACAGATAGGAGGTTCATTTTTCACACCTCACCTACAGTCCACAACTGTATCTGTCCAGTATACCCAGTCACCCCCCCCCCGTATTCCTTTATTATAAATTATACTATTATGGTGACTTGTTATTATTAATAAACTTGTTTTAAGACTTTGGTGAGATTGTACACAAACATAAGAACACGAGGTGTGCGTCACGCTTACGGCCGTAGGGTGGATCCGACATGTTTAGCACACTTCTTCCTCCAATAGTTGTATGAAGGCTTTTCTATCCCAAAAAATTAAATAATTAAAAAAAAAGAAGGGAAGTAGGAACGATATTGAATAAGGTCCTAAAACTTTACGTTTTGGAATATATTTAGGTCGAGTCATAAGTAACTTCCGTTTTTTTATCAGACCTTTATTTTGCCCTCATTAAATAAAAAAATTATATTAATTTTGACGAGTGCAGGACACTTTTCATGGAGTTCCTCTTGCACTCTTTGCAACTGCTGAACGTATCTATCCGCAGTAATCGTTAAATTTGACTTCAACAACTTGTGGTGAATTATTCCTTGGCAATCCCACCATACACACGATAAAATCTTTCCATGGATGTTTGCTTTCGGGTAGGGGCGGTTGATCCCTTTCAAGCCACTGTCTTTTGCGGACTATATTGTCATAGTCGGACTGTTACAATCCTGTGACTTACAAAGTGTTACAAAGGCTTAATTTTTACCCGTGAGAGCAGACTTGTGGCGAATGACATGCGATCTTCTTCATTCCGTTCACTGAGATTGTGAGGTACCCACACTCCTAACTTGCTGACTTCCCTAATTTCTCCAGGTGGCGGTTAACAGTTGATTGCGATATATTCAACCTTTCTGCTATTCCTCTGGTTGATTGACGTGGATTTTGCTCCAGTATTGCCTTTAAAAGGTTGTCGTCAAAGTCGGAAGGACGTCCCGCCCTCGGTTCGTCTGTTAAGGTCGTATCTCCAGAACGGAATTTTATAAACCAATTTCTAACTGCCCGATTAGTTATTAGTCCTTCATCATATACACTCCATATTTTTTTAACTTTCATATTGCCTTGTTTGAATTCCCATAGCATTACATGACAAATATGTACTTTTTGACTCTCCATTTCAGAGGTTAAAAAAAACAGTTTAACGTAACGTGTATCGCACAAAACAGTTGACAAAAGACTAACTGAAGCCTCGTCTATATAGTGAAAACAAAAACTTGTTGTCATGGTATGATACGAGCAATAGATTCTACTTAGCTGCATCGGAAGTTACTTACGACTCGACCTGATAATTGAGTTACCGAGGAGTAACGCAGAACTTACAGTAAAGGGACTTGAAAACGTCGGGTTGAGGACTTGTTGGAATCAAATGCTCGTGGTCGAAGGAAGCCTGGGATGTTGCAAGAGCCCTATATAATGGAGTTGCTATTCGGCACGGGGAATGGCCCGGGTTCGAGGCACGTCCTCCTTGTGGATAATGGTCAAGACCCGGACCACTAAAGAAGTAGGGACGTGACGTCAGGCCTGGCGGACGATATGCCGACCCGTACCGACATTCTCCTTCGCATAACTCTTGAGCTTGAGGTTAGTGCCATAAGGGTCGAGCAATTTTCAAAAGGGGATGAGGCAATAGCTCACTTCGGTATAAGTATAGCATAAGGGGAACAATAGTTACACTGCTCACATGTGGTCAAGTGGCCAAGGTAAATGGTTCATCGTGTTAGTTATGTTCCTGCGTTCCAGTGCCTAGACAGTGATTTTTTTGTGCATCTGTCTTAGGTGTTATTCGGAAGCACAACATTTATATAAGCTTGAACACAATTGTATGGTTTAATTGCTGGTTGCGGGATTAGATTAAGTAAATACAACTTAATTTTAAAATTCTCTGGTGCTCAGACGAAATTCCAAACAATGAGCTCAAGTAGCAAGTCGTAGTTACTAGTCTAACATTACTAACATTCTGAGTACTAGAGAATGGCAGAATAGCCAGATAAAAGCACTTCTGAAATATAAATAAAAAACTAAATTGTACTTCTTTAAAATATATATTAGTCCTGAGAACAATAGTAAATGCCCCTTATTACGTCAGCAACAAAACCCTTCATAACGATCTTAATATACCTTACATTCTTGAACACATCCCTTCCAAGTTCATGAAATTCCATAGTAACCTATCCAATCACCCTGATCCCCTAGCACAGTCATTGCACAGCACCACTCATCGCTATAATCTTCCTCGGAGACTAAAACAGCAGTGTCCTCGTGACCTGCTATAAATGCGCCACAGTGGGAGTCCTGGCAATGGCCAGTTTCTCCAATCATGTCCTGAGCGTATGTGGCTCTCGCGCTCTTCGTCAGCCTCCACTGGCTCGTATCCGGTTACGCGGCTGACGGAGGAGCGTTGGAGACTTCCCAAGACTCCGCTTCCTCTTTCGCATGCGAGGGGGGTGAAAACCATGTGGATTTGGGAGGGCTCTGGGCTGTTTGTAAATACTGCATGAATGGGCGAGTTAATGATGAATTGTAAATATGGTATGATTGAGAACATTTATCTCAATTACTTATTCCCTAATAAGACAGATTGTAATTTTAGCACAATAAAGAAGTTATATATATGGAAGTGACGTAGGAACACTTTCAAGAGGGTCTGAAAAAATTACTTGGTATTTTTTATCAAGGTTATCTCATTATATTTCTTAGACCACCCCATTCATTGAAATCTGTAACAAATAAAAAAATTAAAAAGCTTAAATATTGACCGGAAAAATCCTACTTATTATTTTTTTTTTTTTGAATATTTATGACATTATTTTTACGTTACCAAACGTGTCTATATCTGTGAGGAAAAAAAAAACCTTAAATCTAAAATATCTTCTGAACTGTGACTTAAAGTCAGCGAAACGGGACCCCTACTATTTCCATTGTATTTTAACTGACACTTAAAAAATGTTTTAGGATGTATTATATCGTTTCAGACTAATTGAGTCATTTTACAAACTCTATCAAACGTACGATAGAGGAACGTACCTGTTTAAAGGTAATACCTCTTCCTTCGGGCTTGTCAAAAAGGATTACAAATAATTTCTTTTAATCAAATCGATTAAATTTTGATTAACGAAACATAATAACCACTATTAAATCCATTACGGTAAATTAATGCCACCTTATTTACAAAGCATCACTGTTTTTCTGGAAATACAACCAATGCGGGTTCAAGACCACCAAAAACATACTACTGCTCTATAGAATGGAAATACAACTGTCAGGTTTAGTTTATTCAGTTGCAAGCAAAATTATAATTAAAAAAAAAAAATGATTTTGGTCAGGCAAAAATAGGAAATGGGATTCAATGGGCTTAGGACAATTTTTTAAAGATATATTTCAGTATTTAGGTTTAAAAAAAATCTGCTTACATATGTACAAAATTTCTTGTATAGTTAACATAAATTGATATTTATACATACAGGCGACTATGATGTCGATCTTCTTGCTGAGGATGGCACCGACGTCGTTCTTGGCAAGGCACTGGTAGGAACCGCCATCTTCCCGCCTCGTGTTGATGATCTTGTAGAAATGTTCAGTCGTGAAATCCCCGAGTTCTTCACCATCTTTTAAATATTTGTACTGTGGCTGGGGATAACCTAGAAAAAAAAATGGAAAAGAGTGAGCAAACAAATCATGGTAATTTTTTTTTAAAAAAGTCCTATAAATTATATTATATTATACTAAAGGGTGCTCCAGAATTAACGCAATATTTAAATAGAAAACAAGTTTTTAGTATTTTTGTTGTTATTTTTTTATTGAATTATAAAGTAAATCGGATAGGGTTATTTATGGAATAACACATCGGGCAAATGGCCTCCACGACTTTGCTGGCACATACGCACTCTTTTGTCGAAATTTTCCATGACCATTTGGCATAAATGTGGTTGAATTTCCTTGATGCAGCGTTGAATTTCCTCTTTTAATGCACGGGTGATTTTGGGCTTGTTGACATACACCTTTGACTTCAAATAACACCATAAAAAGAGATCTAAAGGTGTTACATCACACGATCTAGGGGGCCAATTCTGATCACCGAAACGAGAGAGTACACGACCTGGAAATGTCTCATGCAGTATTTGAATTGTTTCATGGGCTGAATGGCATGTGGCACCATCTTGTTGAAACCACATATTGGCCATATAAATATCATCCAATTTCGGCACAAAGAACTGTGTTTACGACGCCGAATTGATGTTCCTGGATTTTCAACAACACTCTCACGCACTGCTTCGATATTGACATTTGAACGGCTTGTTTTTGGACGACCAGTGTGTTTAGTGTCTCCAACTGATCCAGTCTCCCGAAATTTTTCAATTAATCTCTTCACAGTTGATGAAGTCAAAACACTATTCCGACCGTATTTTGTATGAAATTTTCGAACTGCGGCCGCCAAACTTTCATTATTTTTGAGATAATGTTCAACAATAAAGACACGTTGTTCTATCGTGTAACGCTCTATTTTAACTAACCCTAAACTGTCAGCTGTCAAATTGTTTTTTTTAGGAAAAATTCTTGTATAAATTCTTGGAAATTGGAAAAATGACAAGCTTGACTAATCTTGACTAAATAATGTACGCCTTATTATATGCTTGCACATTGTAAACGTATGCATGAGAAAGTTGATGAGATGTCATTAATATTGATTGAATGAGATATAACAATTATAGGGAATTTATAACTCGAGTGTGTAAATGCCTGAACCATAATAAATTCTTGTACTGAAAAACGGAAGCTAATTTATTACAGCAAATATATTTATTATTACATTTAGTATAGCTTGGCATAAACCTGATTATCAATTTTTGTTTGGAATTAGTTACAACTTTCAAATCTCTATAAAAAGAATGATAACTAGCACAAAAAGTTTGTTGAGATTGGAGAACAAATCTTAGTCAAGGAAAGACTGAGAAGATATATTCTGAGGAAACTAAAATTGTAAAAACAGCTTTTTTGTTTTTACACGACTGATGATTTTTTCGAGGAAACTGTTTTGTTTTTTTTTCTTTCAGCTTTAATTAAGAGGACATAAAAAGTAGGAAAAGGAATATTTAACCGGTTCAACTACTTCAAGCCATTTACACGATATTAAGTTTAAACTGTTTCAAATGTTTCCTAAAAACCATTACTGTCAGTGAAATTATTTCCTGCTAGTTCAACTATGTTGTAATTTTGTATAAATATTTTTGTATTTAGCAGTGGTTAAATGTTTCATGGCGTGATATTCCTGGGTTCGAATCCTAAGATGCATCTGAATTTAGTTAAATCTTAGGCTCCAAAAATTAGAAGCTGTAGATAAAATCGCCGATCGAAATGAATTAAGTCACATTACTTAAAGGAGACGAGTCTACATCAATACTACAACTAAAGTTTTTGTAAATAAAATTATTTCATAAGAAAATTCAAGAAAGAAAACGGTCAAAAAGGTAACTCATCAACACGAAACAAAATATAATCAATTTATTAAAAAGCCAATAAATGAAAATATCGAATTATAAAATCAAAGTTTATAAAAAAAACAAGCTCACACTACCATTCTTAAGTGCTTATTATTATTTTATTAGCTGACAGGGCGGCGTCAGACCTGCTCTAAACACTAAAATAAACCTTCAAGGGATTTCCTCTAAAGTAGACACTAATTATTAAATTTAAAATCCATATAAAAATTTAGCTCCTTCAGAACCAAAGTTTTAAAAATATTATCATCGGATTATGTTCATTAGCAGGGCTCACTCACATGAGTACCCCGTTATAGTAACTGCTAACACTAGATGACCATTGATTTTTCTCACACTTTCTCCTTCAATAGAGATTAGAACAACCTATAGAATTAGGCACCCAAAAGAAATAACCCAAAACCCAAAAGAATAACCTATAAAATTAGGAACCCAATAGAATTACGTGTCTTCCCTACTATTTTGAGTGCTTCAAGGCTTAATAGTAGGGAATATATATAGTAAATATATAATCAAGGCATAAGTTCCAGAAGAGTAAAGCAACTCTTTGTGAAGCAAAAGTATTGTCTGTTATAATCAGTTCTCCTAAACAAAATAAAATCATGTGCACTTAGCTGCATTAAATTCAAGGCATCTTGATCTTACTTATCAAAAAATGTATTCAAGAAAGGTTAGCATATCCTTCAGTCATAGGCAAAACTGTATATAGTTTATTATTTTTAAGAGAAACATTCAAAAAGAGACAACTGTAAATATATATTTATATTGTGTGAAAACGAAAACCTTGAAGTCACTCTCAAAATATCTTTTATTATTGATATTACAAAAGTCGACGTTTCGCTTATTCGTCGATTCTCAGGACTGCGAATAATCTTTAAATTACTTTAAGTAACCTATCTATGGTATATGAAAAACCTGTTTAAACGATTTATAATAAAAAAAATTATTGTGTTCTCCATAAGAAAAAGAAACCTCACAGCGATGGGGAGGTTAAATTTACTTTTATTTTCTTAAGTATACAAAAAGTGCACCCATTCTAAATTATTAAAATAAGTTTTTCATTTACCATAGAAAGGTTACCTGTTCGGTATACAGACTTTAAAGATACTATCATTTACAATCCTCAGGACTGTATATACTGATATACAGCAAAGTTTATAAAAAAACTATAATTATATATTTAAAGTTGTCTCTTTTTGAATGTTTCTCTTAAAAATAATAAACTATATACAGTTTTGCCTATGACTGAAGGATATGCTAACCTTTCTTGAATACATTTTTTGATAAGTAAGATCAAGATGCCTTGAATTTAATGCAGCTAAGTGCACATGATTTTATTTTGTTTAGGAGAACTGATTATAACAGACAATACTTTTGCTGCACAAAGAGTTGCTTTACTCTCTGGAACTGTTAATTAGACGTAATCGGCGCCAACATCTAATCTGTTATGCTCTGTTGAGTATCTCCTTGACAGCCTTGTAGCGTAGGTTGAGATTCTCATTAAATCTTTAGAGAAAAAAGCATTAGAAAAAATTGTGATTGCAAAAATGATGATGGCGGATTAATAATTTGTTTTTATTAATGTATAATATTTAATAATGTATAATATATAATACTTGAAGCACTTAAAAACTATTAAGGACTGTATAGGCGAAAAGCCGAATACTGTAATATCAATAATAAAGGATATTTTGGGAGGGATTTCAAGCTTTTTATTTTCCACTCAATATAAATATTTATTTATTGTGCACCAACATTTAAAAAATAAATTTCCACCACAAATACTTTCTGACAAATCCCTCTTGTTTAATGTTGTAGTTGGCCTGGTGCAACATCAATTTTCTCTATGAAATGAAAGGAAAAGAGATATCAGACAGGTCCCATTTCTATCTGTTTCCTTATCTCGGGATCGTCTGGATATAAGTCACGGACAATTTATCGACAAGATTAAGATTCTTCTGTAGATGGTTCTGCAATAGTAGTTTATATATAATAGGTGAAATATAGGAAACACGCTGATAGTTAAGGTGTCAGCAACAGAACAGGCAGATAGAAATAAATCAAATACAAAACTGAGATAGTTGAGAGGGCACGGTATAAGTGAAAAATTGATGAAACTAATAAAGTACCTTATACCTCAGAAAAATAGGTAAATGCCGGGAAAAAGCTCCCTGGGATCTCTTATCTAAATTTTTAAATTATTAAGTATTTATAAATATTCTTTTATTTGACGGGCTTTGAATACTTATTACAAAAACTACAAAATTAACGTAATTTATAAAGAAAATGAATTATAAAATCTCACAATTTATGAATCCTGTTGCACTTTTGAAAGTTCAAATGCTCTATTTATGCTTTTATTACTAAAGTTAATCATAAATTGTTTGAACACAATAAATATATCAAGTAACTCAGTAGAACTAGCTATTTAGGTCGAGTCATAAGTAACTTCTGTTTTTTATCAGACATTTATTTTGCTCTCATTAAATAAAATTATATTAACTTATTATGTATTCACCACTATTATCTATAACCTTCTCCCATCTTCCTGGCAGTTTATCAATTCCTTCCTTGTGAAATGTGGTATACCTCTTGTTGATTAACGTGGATTTTGCTCCAATATTCCCTTTAAAAGGTTGTCGTCAAAGTCGGAAGGACATCCCGACCTCGGTTCGTCTTTTAAGGTCATATCTCCAGAACAGAATTTTATAAACCTATTTCTAACTGCCCGATCAGTTATTAGTCCTTCATCATATACACTCCATATTTTTTTAGCTTTCACCCTAGCACTATTGCCTTGTTTGAATTCCCATAGCATTACATGACAAATATGTACTTTTTGACTCTCCATTTCAGAGGTTAAAAAAAACAGTTTAACAAAAGACTAACTGAAGCCTCGTCTATATAGTGAAAACAAAAACTTGTTGTCATGGTAACTCTGAGCGGGTAGATACGAACAATAGATTCTACTTAGCTGCATCGAAAGTTCCTTATGACCCGACCTGATAGTTTGTTTAAAAAATATCAGGAATGAGCAGCGTTTAAGCTACGTAACATATTTGAATAATCTCAATTATTATTCACAGTATTGTTTTTGTGGTTTTTAGTTTAGTTTATTTTTCTGTTAATGTGTTAGTATGTCTGATAAATGATCACAGTTAACATTTATGTTATATTATGATAACAAATGACAAATGATTCAACTTTTTTTTTTTTTTAAAGTCGAAATTTCCAAGTATTTAGCCCCCCCCCCCTCCCAGCTATAGCAACTTGCAAGCTTTAATAAAATAAATTGTCAGTCCGGTGAACAGATAAAAAACTACTGTAGATCTATTATGAAATACAAGTGAATAGATTTATGAGATTGCAGAACGAACAGTAGCTAAGGAAAGGATGAGTAGATATACGTTTCAGAAACTATTTTTTCTTTTTCTTTTGGCTTTGATTATGAGGGCATAAAAAGTAGGAAAACCAATTCCAATACACACATATATATACGGTTCAACGGCTCGGACAGAAATATCTCCTCCATTTACTGCGGGGATTTAGTACCTTCGGATTAACAGTAGTGAAAAAACTTCGTCCGTTTTATATAGGAAATACTAACATCATTTTAAACAATATTCTTTTTTTGAAATAAAAATTGGCAGTAAACGGATGAATAAATAACTCATGAATATTTCAAATGTTTTAATTTTTTTTCTAAAATAAAATTAACGGGGCAGAGATTTTAGTTTTTGAAAATCACGCCTTATCCGCTTAAAAAAAAAAATGCAATTAGAACGATGTTTAGTCCAAACTTAATTTATTTATCAGAAGTAGGTCGATTTTAAGGTAGTTAGTATGACAAGAGGTCCTATAGCAGTGAACTTTTTGGGTACACCGCTTTATTATGGTGGGGTAATGACCATTAAATTGCAGATTGGCCAAACAATGAGGTCTCCAGACGTTCGCCAAAGCAACACGTTGTATACAGTCAGTACTAGTTAGATTTTAGTGTTTAATTTTAGGACGGGTTTAGACCATTCTTTAATCTAATTTAACTCACCTTATTGCTTCCTAAACATCCTTATATCCGATGTTTACCACAGGTGGAAAGGAGATTAAACCAGAGCATCAGGCACTAAAGTAAGCGAATTGATTTTACAATGTGTAACTTACAATCTACAACTCAATTAGTACATATTTCATAATTACTCCTCACGTAGCACATACATGAATAGTGGTTAAGGTAAAGGTTTGGTGGCGGGAAATCACCTGGGTTCAAAAACCAAAATGCACTGTGAAACATACAGAAATGATAATGACTCTTTATGAATGAACTATAAGCGTTATGTCTATTAAAAAGAAACATAATACATAATAGCATTTCAGGCTCTTTTCTAAAAACGTCAATACAGGAAAAAAAATAATACAAATCCGACTATTGAAAAACCTAAATTATTACTTATTACTTCATCCATTGAAAATGTGTTATTTTTTTTTATCCACGATATATTCTGATTATTTTAGTTATTTACAAGTTTGATTGGTAATATTCTAGAAGCAACAGTCGTTGAGAGAAATATTTATAAGCAGAAATATGAATATTAAGGGCGAGTAAACAAATGAGACGACAGGAACCTGACAACCATCATTTAGTCTTCAGTCATGCGTTCGTTTAATTACAGTATGCCTAGGTATTATGCGCGTGGCTGCACACCAGTGCATCATCACGCATCTGTCAGCCAACACTACATAACTATCATAATGCATTTTTAGTTTTGCCTACAACTTAGTACATAACAACTCAAGCGAAAATTATCTTAGTCAGTTCCCATGTCGACTGCTCCTTTTAAATTTAAGTTCCAAGTACCAAAAATCAAAAGCTTCTAGTCAACAAAAACAGCTGTCAGCAATTCTACAACAATAGCTTCTGGTATCGGAATGTGTTTGTTTCAAAATGTAAATATGATGGTAGCAAGGAATTATATTAATTATAAGCCGAAGAAAATATAAATATGTTTACATTGATAGCAGCCGACCTCGTGATCTAATCTACGGGTTTTAATATCGTTTATCTTTGGCTATTAATTATACAACCAGTATGAATACTTATTACAACCAGAAAGAATACATATTGCAACCAGTAGGGATACATATTACAACCAGTAGGAATACATATTACAACCAGTAGGCATACATATCACAAACAGTAGTAATATGTATCACAAACAGTAGGAATATGTATCACAAACAGTAGGAATGTGTATCACAAACCTTAGGAATACATATTACAACCAGTAGGAATATATATCACAACCAGTAGGAATACATATCACAACAGTAGGAATACATATCACAAACTGTAGGAGTACAAATTACAATCGAATTATTACAATCGGTAATTACGAATCATATTAATGTTGTCCGAGATGATTTCCTACCATTCAAGTTCAATTAGAAACACTTTCGGGTTCTTGCTCCACAGGGATGAGGGGTATTTGTTGAGCACGAGATATTTATTAGAGTTGATCAATACCATCAGTTAGCTCCTTAAGTAATAGTCCTTTTCCCATTAAACACTAATTACAAGATTGATATGAAGAGATATCTATAACAGCAGGTAGCAGCTGGTTAAGTTTAGTGACCTTTCTTAATTGACGAGTGGGCACTCCGCTAAGTAACGCCTACTTTAATTTAACTGTAGCGTTAGTCTCAAACGGTCAGAGTGTTCTCGTTCTTTTTGAACGAGTCCTCGGGGAGCGATTCTCCTCCGAGAAAGGAACAATAGTCAGTAAGTGCACTTGCACTGAAAAAGGAACTGTGGCCTAGGCAGAGAGATATTTCTCTAATAAAACCTATTTTATTAACAGACTAAAAATATCATGCCTGTAATTTCTCAGTAGAAAAACACAAAAAAAGACTGTTTAGGAGTTATTTTTAAATGCGCATCAAATTAGTTTTCATAATGAATGCTGCATAAAAACCTAGTTCTTCCCGAAAGAATAACAAGACGTAGATTAATAATGTTAAATACCTCTTCTTCTTTTTTCTTTGGCCATGAAAATAACATAATGAATGGCTCATCGATGCTGCTTGCAATAAAGAACCAGGCACTCCTTGCTTCGGAACTGTCGGATGGTAAAATTAAAATGTTTATTAAAAAAAAAATATTCGCATAAGATAATATAAATAAAGATGTTTCAAAAACATCCATCACTCCCAATCTTTCAGTAAATTAGGCAGGATTAAACTAATGTTTTTATTCAGGATTTTACAATCCTAAGCAGTGCAACTGGGATATAAAACTATATGTTATAATAATAACAACAACCATACATAGAAACAGTTCAATAATGAATATTTCAGTGATAATACAGTTCTTGGAATTCAAAAGTATGCCATCAATTGAATTCTCCCAACAATGTTGATATGCTAAATAATTTAGAGCCGCGCAGGTAGAACAAGAGTGGATTTATCCAATTTACATTTATGCATTTTCAATCAGACCCGAAATCACATTTTTTCTTTTGGTTTTCATCATTCAACCGAACTTTTGAATTAGAGACAGTGAAGCGGCTCACTTGAATTGGTACAAAAAAAAAAAAATTGTTTTCTTTCAATTTAAACAAAAACGTGTCAATACACACTTTCATCTGAACAGCAATTCTATTTATATTTTATTTTCTATAATTTTCTAGATTTTGCAGCGTATATGGTTCCTCGAACTGCTCAAGTCACAACACTATAGAAATGGAGAATTTCATTTGTGTCGCACGAATCACGGGGTCCTTTTCACTTATGGTTTTCCTCCTGTCATGACTAAACACTCTCGCAATCAGATGTAGAAACCGTAAAGAATTATTCCTTTTGAAAGTGCTTTCGGGAGTCGGTCCCTTCTTTATTCGACTTTCATCTGAAAGGTAGTCGGTGACCGTCGGTTTGTTGTCGAGGTTTTTATACCCCAGCCTTTAACTCATGCGCTACAGCTTACGACGCACGACATTCAAATTATCGACTAAGAAAAACTCCTTTCTCTTAACATGGCTCGAATGGAGATAAAAAAATCATCAAAGCATCAAACGATCGCCCAGCAGCGAATGAAGTAGCAACAGGATGGAATATTTCATTCTTCTTTTTTTTTCTAGCAGGAATAGGAGTGCCCTAGAGCATTACTAGTTATATGGAATTGCAGTAATCTTATACAATAAGTAAAGTACATACAAAGTGCAATTACATAGAATCGTCGGTGGACTCATTCAAGAAATATGCAAAATCTCCCCATCAGGGCAGCAGAATAAAGATGGAACTAGTTACGGACAAAAACTACTATACCTCTCACCTACAATCAATAGCTGTCCCTATACACAGGTGGTCTGGAAAGTTTCCGACCTCAACATGATGATGATAATAAAATAAATAAAATCTAGTGAAATAAAAGCTAAAATAAAAGCTTTGTTAGGTCGGAAACTTTTCAGCCCGCCCTCGTATGTCTCACCCAGTAACCTGTATAACGTCTTATTATTGTGAGTTTTTAAAAGTCTTTACTGTCCTCAGTTTTATAATGCTTGCTTTATATATATAATTTATAATCTTGCTAAGAACAAGGAGAAGGGTTGAGCACAACTGTATTCCTGCCTCGTGACTTCATGAAAGTCACTGATGGTTCCTTTATTTTTAAGTAAGCAACCGCACCCCTCCTTACTTCCCTTACTCCCTACTTCCCAGAACTACCCTTTTCTTATACATATGTGTCTCAGATTAAGCCTCAGACCCCACTTGTTCCCACACTCGTTCGTAGACCTTCCACCCAACTCTCCTCTACAAAGATTATTTAACTCGCGACAACCTCTCCCAGACATACGATAACGTAATTTATTATTGTTAAATCATAGACTGAGCGAAGGATCCACATTTATTAACTATAAAAACAATAAAAGGAAGAAATTGACCAGCTAATACTTTTATTAGCTTCGTTTATTACAGTAGACTGCAGAAAAATACAATTAACTAGTTTATTTATTGCATTTCCTTAGTGATTTCATAAGCGAACTTTTTTTTGTTTTATTTCTCAGATATTTCCTTTGGTTGTTTATTTCGATTCCTCGGATCCCCAAGCTCTCTTGGTTTCTGTCAAGAAACGCACTCTTTAAAATTAATTTCATTAAAACCACAAAATTTTTTTTGTTACATTATTAACTATTTTGTTGTCCAGGTAACTGGAACGCCCCTTTTTAAACTTCTGACATTCCTAGGTGGGTGTTGCCTCAGGGGTTTAGTAGTTTCACAGTCAGCGCTATTTTATGTTATAAACTGGTAATGCTCTTCACTTATCCGTCGTTCCAGTTATGTATCATTTGTTGGTGATATGGAGTGTGTATCTGATGAAATAAAACAATACCTGACTTTTCACAGTCGATTTTGAGGAGCTGTTTAGAGACATACCTTTTTTTTTATTCCATATTGTTTATGTTCACTTTTTCCTCTAATTTGTCCTCGTACTTCTAGACAAGTAGTAGGTATGCAACATGTGAGGGAACAGTCCGAGAAAACATTTGTCCCCATAATCAGGCGAAATTTTGGCATAGCACTATGAGCTGTGTATTTTTTAATATGGATGAAATATAGTTTACTGTTAGCAATAATTAAAAACGAAAAATAACAAAATTAATCAGCAAAAAATGTACGTTTTCCGATGGGGTATCAGCGTCCATTCATGACAATTATATGATTCGTTCATAATATTAAAATATGATAGAGCTTTTAAACGCAGTTCCTCACTTTGGCTTTTCACAAACATATATAAATATATCTAATATTTTTAAGCCCCTAGTATTAGCCGAGAAAATTATCGATGCCCTGATTAAATATCGCCACGAATTTAGTTACCATTGATCCCAGTGCGGTAGGACTCAAACATTAAAAATTTACAATCAATTGCCCTCGTCCTAATAGCTCGAATTGGAGCGAATGTATTCGATCGTATTCCAAGAAGAAGGTCTATGGCCTTGCTGACGATTCGCTCAATAATCTTTCAACATTAGCATTCTAGCCAAAATAAAAATAAAAATAGACAATACTAACAATAACATAGCTTTGCCTAAGACAATGAATAAGAAAAAGCATAAACTAAGATCTAGCAACAACCAGGAAATTCCTAAAGCCGTAAAGTAGCCTAACTAAAAAAATATTTCAGAACTACAAAAGGAAATCTTAAGACACCAAAGTGGTAAAAAAAAACAACTCTTGTGATACATCGTTGCTCGGAGTTTGTGAACTATATTCCCCGTGGCTCTTTCACACAGTACAACTTACACCCCTCCTTTTTTCCCTAGTTTGCTAATAAAACAGAATTCTTTCTTCGGAAGGTTACGACGCATAAATTAAACAACGGAAGTTCATTCAAAACGAGCGTGACGACATTCTGTATAAGGATTTGGAACGAAAAATACTTTATTTTAAAAGAGTAAGTAAGCAAGGCAAAAAAGTGCTGGTTTTTGTGAACGATTGTAGATATTCTACTGTGTGGCAACAAATATATAGCCTTCCCGTTTTTCCATTAAAATAGATTACTTTATCAGCATCCTCCCGAACAGATAGTTTGAAAAAAAAAAATATTTTGGGATCTAGTGTGAATTGTAGTCGTTTACGGTTAGTTAGATAAGGTAATTTATTACATCGAGCAAACAGTTCATGTCGTTTACACGACGACAATATTTGTTTTGGTAGTTTCATATCATGTTAACCATAAATCACGATACTTGTTCAATATCCTTCAGTATAAGTCGTTCATCCACTGTTGTGACAATATCTCATCCAAATTCACTAATCCCTTTGCCTTACCAAATATATACCCTCCGCCACTTCAAGGTAGAACCTTCCACGCATCTGAAAACGCCTGCTTACTGTTTTTATGTCACTAAATCGACACCAGGGCACGAATGGGATACAAACAGCTCAGCTGAAACAGATGCCAAGGAGAGAGATAGTACAACTCGCTAACCTGTACAATTCATGTATCAGGTTGCGGTACTTTTCGATACTTGGAAACAATCCATCTTGTTCCCACTACTCAACCCAGCCAGAAGTGGAGATCGCCCTACCCACTACCAACCGATCAGCAGAGACATGTGGAAGATTTTGGAGAAAATTATTTTGAATTTTCTCAAAGGCTACTGTGCGGAAGACTTCATTCCACCAGAGCAGAGTGGATTTTAAAGCATCCTTAGCCTAGAACATAGTGCCAAATGCTTTGCAACCTCGAAAGCCCGGATCAGCTTTACACTATCTTCCTGAAAAACTGATCGCTGCTGGTAAGAGTAGGAGGCTCTCGAAAGCTGTACCTCTGACCTGTGGATTACCTGAAGCAACCGTGCTGTCCCCGGTGCTTTTCAAAGTGTGCACGTCTGAAATCGGCCTAGAAGAAATGCCTGGAAACCGGCATAAGAAAATATATGGTGTCGTTGCTGCTTTCACCGACGACATCGCGGTGTACGATAGCTGAAGTATGCAGAAAAGTTAGTTTGTAAGTTGTAGGTCCCTCTGTCTGTAATTCGGAGTCCTGTTCGAATTGTTAGTTCAGTTTTAGCCATAATCCGATAGTTGATAGTTTTATAAGAACTGCTTAAAATGGATGTTAGTATTTCTGTAAAAGGACCCCTCGTTCAGTTTTATTGAACAAATATACAGGGTTTTAGAAACAAAACCTCTATCAGTACTGGCACTTGTTGATCTGCTGGAACCATGGCTTTCTTATTTACTTACCTCTGCACCACTTAGGATTTCATTTACCGCTAGATAGGGGCTGACGGCCTTCACAACTTTTCTAATGAAGGCTACCTACAATCTGCTCCCAGTCTTGCTAACTCCTTGGAAGAAACCCCCTTGAGTTGACGGCTTCTGGGGCCCTACAAACGTACCTAGTAGAAATCCCACAGCGGTCCAGTCTGTCTCTTTCCGGTTCATGCTGGCCTTCGGGATGAGGACGGTTTCCGCCTACCCTCAGATGCCAAGTGTGAATCCTTTGTCATTCCAAGACCATGTAAACTACCCAGAATAACAAGCCTGCACCTCTTCTCCTGAACATAGTGCACTGTCGGGACACCTTCTAATATCTTGTGGAGTCAGATCAAACAGACATGCTGTCTGGTGCGGAGCTGGTCGGTGAGGCTCAAAGACCAACACGATTGTCTCTTGCTCTTGCTTACTGGGCTGTGGCTTATTGAAGTTTTCTAAGGACCTTATACAAGTTTAGTTGAATGAGGAACGATTTAATCAGAATGTTTGTATTTATTTAAATTTATTATCGTTACTAATATTTGCAACGAAAAACTACTAGCCTAGTTCATTTACATCAAATGTTGAGTTTATTGTTATTTTCTTTTTACATTACTATTTTGGCCACCGATTCTGTCTATTGTTATTATTATAGGAAAATTGCCCTATAATAAAGTTATTTTTTTTACTTACAATATGATTTCAATTTAGGAATGGAAAAGTTTTCTATGATTTACAGCAACTTCTGTAGTAATAAACCACATCCATCGTAATTTTTATTATTATTTTTCAAAATTAATGTTCCGTGGATTATATATAAAACTTATATAATATTTGGTGAGGGGGGTCCGATGAGGGGGGCATGACCGAAGCGAAAACAGGAATCAATCTGGCCATGAAGGAAATGGGCAGGTAACGTGATTAAGGATGGGAAATTAATGGAAACTTTCTCCTAGGGTCAGTGAGGGCTGGGCCAAGTCTACCCTGAGGCAGACATTATCGTTCACCACATGGACATGTCTCACCGAGGATAAACATATCAGCTCATTAACATTTTGTGGAGATTTGAGTGGTTTTAATTTTATCACATCTTGATTAGTCCCAGTTCCTACTAATGTAATGTAAAATGTAAAAATAAAGTCCCAGATATTTGATTTTTTTTTTTTTTTTTTTTTTTTTTTTTTTTTTTTTTTTTTTTTAAATTCAGAACTTCATTGTGAAATAATTACAATCTGCCTTTTATAAGGCAATAATAATACAGATAAATGATCTCATTCATACCATATTTACAGTCATCATTCACTCGCTCATTCATACAATAGGACATGATTGGAGAAACTGGCCATTGCCAGGACTCCCACTGTCACGCGATTATAGCAGGTCACGAGGCCACTGCCGTTTCAGTCTCCGAGGAGGATTATAGGGATGAGTGGCGCAGTGCAAAGACTGTGCTACAGGATTAGGGTGGTTGGAAAGGCTACTGTGGAATTTCATAAACTTGGAAGGGATGAGTTCTAGAATGTAGGGTATATTAAGGTCGTTATGAAGGGTTTTGTTGCTGACATAATAAGGGGCATTTACTATTGTTCTCAGGACTTTGGATTGAAAGGATTGGATACGCTTGATGTTCGACTTTTTTGCTGTCCCCCATAGCTCTATTCCGTATGTCCAGATTGGTTTAAGTATAACTTTGTAGATTAGTAGTTTATTTTCTATTGAGAGATGGGATGTCCTTTGAAGTAGTCTGTACAGTTGTCCAAAGCGTCTGTTTAGTTCTTGTCTTTTTAGTCTCGTATGTGGGTTCCAGGTCAGTCGTTTGTCGAGATGGAAGCCTAAGTACCGTACTGTCTCGGTTACTGGGAGAGGAATAGAATTAAAATAAACTAATGGACAAGTCTTGCGACAAAGGGTGAAGGTAATGTGGGAGCATTTTGCTTCATTAACTTTGATCCACCATTGATTGCACCAATACTCGATCTCGTCAAGGTGTTTTTGAAGGTTATGGGATGCTATGTCGGGGTCTGGGTGGGATGACAAGACTGCAGTGTCATCTGCAAATGTAGCCAAGAAGGTGTTGGAAGTAGAAGGGACATCAGCGGTGTATAGGTTATAGAGGATGGGGCCTAGGACACTGCCCTGTGGAACTCCTGCATTTATGGGATAGTAGTTAGAGTATTCTAAGCCACAGCGGACTTGGAAGAAGCGGTTTGAAAGGTAGGACTGTAGGATTAGGAAAAGGGTCTGTGGTAAATGTCTTTTGAGCTTGTAGAGCAAACCTGCGTGCCAAACCCTGTCAAAAGCTTGAGCTATATCGAGAAAGGCAGCAGTGCAATACTGTTTGGTTTCAAGGGCTGAGGAGATGTGATCAACAACGCGAAGGCCTTGTTGAGCAGTGGAATGTCGTTGGCGGAAACCAAACTGGTGTGTGTGAAAAAGGTTTTTGGATTCAACAATGGGAAGTAGACGTTTTAGTAGGAGTTTCTCAAATATTTTTGAGAGGATAGGGAGTAGGCTAATTGGACGGTAAGATGAGGCGTCATTGGGTGGTTTACCGGGTTTGGCGAATAGGACAATAATGGAATGTTTCCAGAGGAGAGGAAAGTGTGTCGTTCGGATAATGCAATTATATATGTAGGTTAGGAAGGTTATGGCTTTAGGAGGAAGTTGTTTGAGAATTTGAGGAGTTAGGAGATCATATCCAGGGGATTTTCTGTAAGGTAAGTTTTTCAGAAGGTATTTGACCTCAGAGGGATTAACGGCTTTTGGTGGAAGAGAGAGAGGAATAGGTGAAGTGAGGAAATCTTCCACAGTTTTGCTGTGAGTATGGCTTTGATGAGAAAGGTGAGGTGTGAAAGTATGGGTAAGATGCAGAGCAAATTCCTCCGACCTATCTCCATCCGAGGCCGCCCAGGACCCATCATCACGACGGAGTGGATGTGAAACAGGTTGATACTTTAGGATTTTTTTGGTTACATTCCACAAGGAGTTATCCCTGGTAGACAGAGAGGAGAGGTAGGAATTGAAAGAATCAGAACGGAAGGATGTCAATCGCCGCTTTACCAATCGGCAGTACTGATTGTACGAGTGGCGATCAGCAGGATGCCGGGATCTTTGCCACACTGTTCTAGAGCGGCGTTTGGATTTGATTAGATCTTTGAGATGTTGAGGTAAACGATTATGATTGTGGATTCTTGGGTGACGATGGGGTGACGATGCCTCCCAAGCCGACCCCTGGACCCCTGGATTTAGCTCTATTATTTGAGACTTATAGGATATAAACACAAAACGCCACTGCTCACTATATTTGAGAAAACAACTCTCAAAATTTAAAAACCAGGGTAATTTTCTAAGGCGTTTTATGATTTACTATTCAGTTTTTACTTTACCGAGTTACTTTACCGGTTTGTACTAAAACCGACCAATATTGACAGTTAGGATGTCGAATAAATATATTTTTTTTTACCATTTTTTATGTTGATTTTTAATACCTCATAAAAAACCCGTAGGGAAGAAGCCAATAATCGTAGTTAGTAGTTAGTACCTGGTCTCCGTAGTTAAAACTGTACTCTCATTTTCTATCGATATCGATATCGAGAGCCACCCATTTCAATTTATAAAAGTGAAATAAAATCAACGTCTATCTAGGGGAGTTGACGCCAAAACTTTCAGATCATGAAACAATTATGCTAACCACTACCACTATACGAGAACCGTGGTTTTTTTTTTCAAGTCTCTGGGTAAACTGCCCCGCTTTTTGTACCCCTGGAGATCCGGCCAACAATATGTTGGAAAGCACAACACACACATGACAAGGATTTTTCCTAGAGCCTTATTCAAGTTTACACCTTCTAAAATTTATTTAATCAGCATCAATGACTTTAAAGTGTTTCTGAACATACTTTCACTTTAGAGGTTGGGGAAGAACAGGATATGTTACACCAACAGAACAGACACTGTTAAATAAGCGATTCTATTGCTGTCTCGAAAAAGTTTGTTTTGGAAAATTTTTTCGATTTTTTTTTTTTTTAAAGCGTCTTTGATGTGAACCCACAGTTATATAATGCTAAGCATATTGTAATCCTAATATTATATATTATACTAAAAGCCCCTTCTAGTGTATACCTGCCTCGTGACTTCATGGAAGTCACTGATATTTTTAAGTAAGCAACCGCTTATTCCTTCTAAGGCCTCCATCCCTATTCCCGAAACTACCCTTCTCTTATACACATATGTCTAGCTTTAGCCCCAGTCCACACTTGTTTCCCAGACACTCGTTCCCCAACACCCAACATGTTTCTAACTCTTAATATTTCTATATACCAGTGTTTTGTTTGTACTTCATAATAAAGCTTTTCTTTCTTTTCTTTTAAAATACTCTACTCTACAAAGATTATTTAACTCCACGATGAACTAAAATTTCTTCCAACTTGGTCTAAATAAACCCTAATTAAGTATGAGAAACGGTTGTTTTTTGGGTAACATTATTTTTCTTTTCATGCATTACAGCTTATCTAAAACGCGTGCAGTGTATCAAGGGTACTACGTGAAAATTTCAGATTTATTGAATCGTTTTACTTCTCGGGGGATGGTAAATACATTCTGGCGGTCACACATACAAACTACAAATGGATGGCATTTGAAAGTATCATATAACCTCTTAATTGAGCAGTACTAAAATTCAGCTCTTTTTACGGCTTATCTTATTTCTTTTTTTGTTTGAAGTCATGTCAACCAAAAGGGCCATTAATGACTAGGTATGCATGATTATTTTATATTAGTGATTTTATTTAGTTGTTATTATTTTTTTTATTATTATTTCACAATTTTTATTATTATTAAATCAAAAAGCCCTAATCCTCCAAAATCCTCGGAGCCAAACGAGCTTTGCGAGACCCGAAGTGTAACCCAAAACCCCAAGAAACGGTCCCAATGCAGCCATGGACCCCGATCTTCAAGCCCTCTCCTCGATTCACATTAGTATTATATACACTACTGCCCATCTTTGTAATACGTTTTTGGTTTGTAAATCCTATTCTTTAACAAGCAAAATAATTGTCTCGTCCGTCCAGAGCTATGGTGTCCTATGTTGACGTCTCAAAAATTAGGCGTTACTAATCGAACAAAGGATAATATTCTGAACGTGAGGAGATTTTGACATCACTTGATCTGCTCAAGTAATAATCTCTCAACGGTCGTAATGTTGCAGTTCCGGCAGCTGGACATCGCCATTAAAAGCATTGAATATTATGGTAAGGCTCAACCGCCGGCGGGGTTGTGTTTGTGAAAGGGTGCAGCGGGAGCTAAAAGGTGTGGAGCGACGCCAGGTGGACAGCTGGACCGCCTCCCCCCCCCCACCCCCAACAATTAACAGAAAATTAACACAATTCCCGCATTCGGTTACATCCGATCCCATTAGCGTGAGCACTAATTAGCCATATCCATCTGGACCGCCGTGTTTTTCTACCTATCCAGAAGTCCGTCCCGAAAAAAAACAAAAAAAAAATCATGCTTTAATCTTTATTTTTTATCAACCGATTAATAAATACTGAAAATTTGTAGACAATTGTTATTTTTAAAGGAATGTTAAATTAGTCCCTAGAGAGGTCTCTCCCAAGAAGGTGCTAGTTTTAGCGAGACGAAGGCAGAGAATCCCGCTAGGAAGGTGCGGGGTCTGACTTCACCGGACTAAAAGATAGCGAGGTGAGGAGAGAGAGAGATGCAGGGGTTTTTCATAAGGAAGAAGACCAAATTCTTGAATACCGCCGCAGCTGCAAGTCTGGTAGCTTCGCTAGGAAGAGAGTGAATTACAGCCCGAGATCTGTCCCTATTTATAGTTAGTGGTGGCTCGTCAGGCCCAATCATTTCCCTCGTTGTAGTTACCAATAAGAGCTAAGTAAGTCGGTCTTTGTGTAGGCACTGAAGGGCTGACCCAGCAGGCCGTCTCTACCAGCTGAAGGGTAGGGTTTAAACCCCGGCTTGCAGTTTGTGGCATCTTTATTGTTTACACATTTACAATGATTTATTTATGTTATTTACTTTGTTTAAATTAATTTACAATAGAGTATAGGGTGATTTATCTTATGTAGTTAGCGGTCGCTACAGTATTATTACAGTAGTCGTAAACTATCTAAAAGGTAATAGAGATACTTGGAGACTGGAACTAGAGACTGGACTCAAGGAAAACTTGAGAGTTGGAAGTAGAGAGACCAAACGAAACCATAGCTTGCGAAGTGAGTTTTCCATAAGATGTACTGGTGGACTGATCGTTCTGCAGCATCTGAGGACGACAGCCGTGGGATGTTAAAAGCATTTGCCAATTACAAATAGCTGAAGAGGTACACCGTTGGTTTTATTTAAAACCTAATTAATACCACCTTATTGAAAATAAAATAAACCATTTTCCTCCATTTTTAGGAACCCTGCTGGGAGGGAGCAGGGGTTGCCTCGTCAGGGAATTGTATGAATAATTCAGAACAGAGGCTTATATCGGACTGTGTTACGGGCGAATGTTTGATTGCTTCAGTTTGAGGAACAGGCATAATTAATCAACCATTTTTAAGAAAAGTGCATTAGAAACGTAACACTGAAGTATTCATCAAGATGTTTGACTTATTTAGGCTGCGTTTTAGATTAAAATGAACCCAACGCTACGGGAACGTAGGTGTTGTTGCCAAGGGTGCCTACTTGAGTCACCTCAATAAAAAAAGGGTTATATTGCACCCCCTCCAATAACCCAAAGGGCTAAAATATTATAGTAGGTCATAAGAAAAAATAAATATTAAAACATAACAGGTTAGACAAACCACAATTTCTTCATAATATTCGGTCTGAGATGATTTTTTGTATTTATTGAGCTGTTGGGTTTGGTATGATTTCTACCCAATCGTAATTTAAGCGTAGGTCCTAAGCTTTCAAATAACAAAGATTCCGTTGTCCTCGATCAAAGCAATCCGACGTTACACTCAGGTCATCTCATTTTTGAGGTATGGACTTATTGGGGAATTTTTAGCATCGAAATTACAATATTATCGCCCATGGTTCATGCAATGTATAGCAGGTAATATGGAAAACCAATCAATAGAATAAAGTCACATTTTGTTGTAGTATGGTTCCAATTGTTAATAATAAGCCAAATACAAATTTATTTTTTGTATATCAGTTGCCTTGCCTTGGTAGCTTATTTTTCCTTGGGATAAGAACTGTCAATATGACAAAATTAAAAGAAATGTATGCTCTATTTTTACAGGATTTCGTTATTTTGTCTGCATTCTAGAATCGATACAGGGAATATCTTTTGAACCTAGAGAGCTCCTCGGGATGATACAATGCCCCGTGAGACCTGTGGAGATCTACTTATGTAACATGAGATGTCAGAAGTAATGAGACGTTTTAATTTGGATCAGATGTGTGGAGATAAGACACCAGACACCCTGTGGGGGTGCAAACATCCCTTAAGCCATCACTGCCTCTCATATCGGGACGGGGCTTGGTCGACTTAGTCTGACCACTTAGTCGCCAAATATACGAAGGAGGATGTGGTCGGTCAGCTGGGAGGGAGCAGGGGTTGCCTCGTCAGGGAATTGTATGAATAATTCAGAACAGAGGCTTATATCGGACTGTGTTACGGGCGAATGTTTGATTGCTTCAGTTTGAGGAACAGGCATAATTAATCAACACCAAAACATAACGGAAAACTTTGTTTTAGAATGACAAATAAAGATTTATCCCAGTTTCATTTTATTTATATTATATCGGAGGTGAAAAATGAAAATTGAATTTATATGAGAACATAAATGTCGGATTAATATTTGATCAGGAAAGTAAAGATAAACGAGTCAATATTATTTTATTTTTGGTACATATTTATCAATTTTATATTTTGCCTCTATTCTCATGACGAGGACCGGACTACGCATTATTGGAATTGTACATAATTGTTTGCTCTTTACTATGATTATTTATACAAATGTAAAAATAATATAGAACTATTTATCATAAAACTAATATTGTTTAATGCCATAATTTCGTTGTCATCTGTTGCTGGAAAATAAGAGAGCCAATGAAATTTATCATTCATTTAATTTACAAGGTTTATTTATGATTTTTAATTAAGGCAACAGTTGTAGTCACTATTGTAAATAAAATAACGAATTCAGCATAAAAAAAAAAGGTTATTTAATAAAACCAAAGATAGTCTTTTATTGAAACTTATAAAATAGAGTTTATCAATTAAATTGTGGTCTTTTGTTAAGAGGCATACGAGAATTTTAAAATGGCGATAAACCGTAACAATACAAATAGCTGGACGAAATAGTATGAACCATTTTCCTAAAGAAAGAAGTAACATCTTTAAACATTAATTTTAGCGTTTCCAAAAGAAAAGATCCGTAAACTAAAGATGAATGCTTTCTCCGTCGATTGAAAGTTCGTAAATATATGAAGAACCCTACCGTTATACAGTCAATTCACATTTTTTATCTGGAAACTAGAACAATGAAAGAGAAAAAGAAATACTAGATTTTAGTCAAGTTTCATAACAATCCATCCGCGAATGACACAGATATGGGAGCTGTGAAAAACCTTTCTATTGCGCTATTTTTTTATAGTTAAATAAAGGTTACATTCGTTATTCGCAGAGTATATATCTTTTTTATATGTTTATATTACGATATTTATATTATAACGACGTATTAACGACTTGGGTTTATAGATCATTGATGATTTAGATACTGGATGGTGATCGATACTTGGCTTGTTTGAGTAAATGGGGCTGGCGTTATGATGTCGTACCTTTATGTATTTTGGGCATGTGGACCAGGGTTTGAGAGCGAGTGGGGTGTTATCAGACGATTCACATCGAGTCCTACAAGGAGATGTAAACACTTCAGCATAGTACGGGCAACCCTTAGTTTCGTTAACACACACAATGTGGCGTTCCTTGAAAGATTTAAGTTGTGCACTACTCATTCTTCGTGCTATTATCTCCTCGTCATACGTTCTATCTTTCTTTTGACTTCTCAAATACGAACTTTGGGCAAGGTAGTTCTTCAAATACAACCTTAGAACAATTAAAAGAAGGTAAAACCCACACGAACTAACCGTGACTGACTCCTGCTCTGGACGGGGAACTACGAAATAAATGGTCAACGAACTATTTGTTACAAAGCCATTCATAATTACTACATCATTATTAATGTTAACAGTGGACCAACCGCAGAATAATCCAACTATACGTGGTTATTTACCAAATGAATAAAGCGAACATTATTCTCACTCGAATTCGTCTATTATTTAATTAACGGTCTGTTCTCATATCCCTTTCACCGTTAAATACATCGATTTTATCGCGGCGTACTCGAAGAACACAATATCCTCCCACCGGATCCGACTACGTGGGATAGTCTTTCATTGTTGGCCCCAGCGAGGGCAAGAAGGAAACCCACTTTCATTTACCGGCCGGCCCTAAGCCATATAATCTCTCAAGATTAGATCTATATAGAGTCAGGTAGGCCTCTTTGACCTGCCAAAGATCGGTCCGTCCAATATAATCATTATCGCGCTCACAAATTAAATATTAATTAAAAATTTAGGTAACAATAGCGCTGCTTGATATAGTAAGCATATTTCAAACGAATTGTGTCCTTATATATAGTACTGTACAGGGGATAACTCGGAATATCGAAAGCTTTATTATAAAGTACAAACACTGATATATACAAATATTAAGAGTTACGTTACTACATACTGGGTGGAATGTCTAGGGACGAGTGGGGTCTGAGTTTTTTTTTAAAATTATTATTAAAAGTAATTATTTTTAAAATGATTCTTTAAATTGATTTAAACATTACAAATGTAGATTTCTCCTTGTACTGCATTGCGTACATTTTAAGCAGTTATTGTCTTAAAAACTAACAATCTTTATGTGGTTAAAATTATATAAAGTGAAAAGGAACTAGGTGATAAGGCTCGGGTTACAATAAGTGGGGCCTGGATAAGATAATAAAAGGATAAGATTCTGGGAAGTAGGGAGTAAGGGAAGTAAGGAGGGATGCGGTTGCTTACTTAAAAATAACAGGAACCATCAGTGACTTCCATTTGAAGTCACGAGGCAGGTATACAGTTCTGCTCAGGCCTCTTCTACTTGTTCTTAGCAAGATTATAAATTTTATATGTAAAGCATTATAAAACTGTAGATGAAAGAAACATGTTAGATTTTTATGTTGGAAGGCTGGTTGTGGGATATCGATTTTAATAAATGTACACTTCTCTCTCCTCTCCCCACCCCTAATTACTGCCACTTGACAATACCAAGTGAATAGCAAAATAAACCATATTTAGACAAGAAGTGTTAAGTTATTAATATGCAAGATTTTCATTAGGTTTATTGTTTGATGACGTTTCTTGCTGAGGAGCTCTTAAATATGTAAGGACCGATAGCTTACTGCCATTCATTAACCATCTTACGCCAGGATTTGATGCAGATATACACATTATGTCGGAACGCCATACTCTAATGAATTTGATGAAAGTTTAACACATTTCCTTTATCAAACAAATGCGATAACCCAACAAATAACATATGTAATCAGTGGGAGATTGTGTCATTAGAGATTAGAGATTAGATTAACCTAACTATTATGAGTTCAAAAACATCAATCCATAAGACGTTAAGAGTCAAATGTGATTTATCTAAATATGGCCTCCTGTTATAAAAAAAAACACATGCCTCTCGGCCGGGTTCTGGGATTCCGGAGTTCAAGCGCTGACATTCTCTACTAGACTACGTTTCCAAAGACCACAAGACGTTGATGACCTAATTGAATTCTGAATGAACTCCCGTGACAATACAACTTCATAGTCTATTTCTCAGTAAATTTAATCTTTAGAAGTTACATATGTGGATTCAAGGCTTCGACCAGGCGTTATGTAACAAAATAATACCATTTTGTTATTGTATTTTCCTTCGCTCGGACAGAACTATATATTGTATAAATACAGAGCGAGAAAGAGGAAACTAGGGCCCGGTCTCAATCCGAGATAGGATAAACAGACCCAGACCGCAGAGACATGAAATAACCTGCCTTTTTCTAGGAACTGTTACATTTGGAGGAACGTTATAGTAACATATTCACACCGTTCCAAGTGGACGATTCTCATTGGGTAAAGATCTAAAAAGGAAATGTCGACGGTTACTCTTTAGTGTTCACGGTAGGCCCCCACGCCAGGTAAGTAAGCCGGGCGGTGCGGAGCTGCAAATATAGAATAAGATAGGACTTAGAAGCATGTAGTCACGATACAGGTTAGTTTTTTAAGAGGGAAAGCATATATAGATTTAAGGTTATTAGGTTTAAGGATTGGTAAATAGGAGATAAGGTAAATTGTATATAGGTTAGGTTAGTTTTAGTTTTACTAGTTTAATTTGGCTAAAAAGACAAGAACTAAACAGACGCTTTGTACGACTGTACAGACTACTTCAAAGGACATCCCATCTCTCAAAAGAAAATAAATTACTAATCTACAAAGTTATACTTAAGCCAATCTGGACATACGGAATAGAGCTATGGGGGACAGCAAAAAAGTCTAACATCAACCGTATCCATTCCTTTCAATCAAAATTCCTGAGAACAATAGTAAATTCCCCTTATTACGTCAGCAACAAAACCCTTCATAACGATCTTAATATACCCTACATTCTTGAACTCATCTCTTCCAAATTCATGAAATTCCATAGTAACCTATCCAACCACCCTAATCCCGTAGCACAGTCATTGCACTGCTCCACTCATCCCTATAATCCTCCTCGGAGACTGAAACGGCAGTGGCCTCGTGAGTGTTATAAATGCGTGACAGAGGGAGTCCTGGCAATGGCCAGTTTCTCCAATCATGTCCTGAGCGTATGTGGCTCTCGCGCTCTTCGTCGGCCTCCATTGGCTCGTATCCGGTGATGCGGCTGACGAAGGAGCGTGGGGGACTTCTCAAGACTCCGCTTCCTCTTTCACATGCGAGGGAGGCAACAACCATGTGGACTTGGGGGGCCCCTGGGCTGTTTGTAAATATTGTATGAATGTGCGAGTGAATGATGAATTGTAAATATGGTATGAATGAGAACATTTATCTCAATTATTTATTGCCTATTAAGTATTAAGGCAGATTGCAATTTCATCATAATAAAGTTGTTTTATATATATAGTTTAATTTTAAAAAATAAATAGGTAGTAAGGAAAATATATTGTAAACAGTAGTGAATAATAACAGATTTTTTTGATGTGTTGATGAATAACGAAATAAAAGGAAAAAACAGAATAACATAAGGTGCGCTGAGCGATGCAACAATCCCATTGCATCGGAATACGCGCACCACAGGAAACGTATCCCCATGACCTCTCTTCACGTGCTTTTGGGGAAACCCCGTTTGAGGTTCAGACCTCAGGAAGGGAAAAAAAAATAAAAAAGTGCCAAAATGAGAGTACAGCAGCATAAAATTAACAGTATATAAAACATTATTGTAATTATACAAAATAATTGGAAAGTTGATGCAAGAGGCTGTCAATTTCTTTTTTCAAATATTTACCGACTATTATGTTTGAAAAACAATAATGAGCTCCCAAATTTGTACAGCGTGTAGTCATAATCAACATACAGAAATATCTATATGTACCACAATGCTTCAATCATTTCTTTTTACTGTGCATTCATTATTAATCGTTGATATATAAATGAGTTAAAGATTTGTTGAATGATTGTGGTTGATGAAAAAAGAATTGTAAGGTCTTCAACAAGTTTATTCACGGACAAGGTTTCGACAATGCATGTCTGCATCAGGCCCGAGGAAGTGGTTGATGTGAACTGTTAGAAACATTTGGCACGTTGAGGAAAGTGTGTAGCTACGCTATATTGCTTTAATTTAAATATTGACATTAACGAAATGATTATCGTATTAAGTGAATGGCGCTCCGCATGCTTCTTCATTACTTATTAAATGACCGTGAATAAAACACCGAGCGGTTTTTTTAATATGCTTTATTTTATTTGTAAATAGTTAAAATATTTAAAAAAAAATAATTAAATGCCTATTTTAGTCGGATGGAACGACATGAAATTGTCTCTCTGATGAACTGAAATGTCTCTGTTTGAGTGCGATTATGAAGAGAATAAGAGAACAAATAATAATTTTTTTCACGAGACACTGAAGATTTTCTTTTTATAATCAATCTAATAGTCCTAGCACTGTTAATTAATATCATTTTATGCTTAGCTTTTGACAATTAAGGGTGATAACAATTACTTTAAACATTTTCCGCTAGTCGGTTTCATTTCCCTGATAGTACAGCTGCACTGCTCTGGTTCCCAGGGCTATAAAAAGAAAAATTATTAAGTATTTCTCTCGACAATGAAAGCTCGTTTTCCCGCAAAATAAATAAAACAAAAAAAAAAACGCAATCAAGTAGCAGAGAATGGTTGTAAGGAAACACTGCTTGCTTACCCTGGCCTACTTACCCCTTATCAAATCAAAGTGCTTCTTTAATATTGAGTCAGAAAGGCTGAAGTTTTATGGAAGCAATTCATGTAGATATTGAAAAGAATAGTGAACTGTATCTGTTTTCTATAGACTGTCTTATCAAAGCATAAATTAATTAGCAATAATACTAAACGTGTATAAAGTTCGGTGATAGATACGGTAATAATTTGTTGCAGATGATAATCATTAAAGGTGACTTAGGAGTTTTTAAAATTACAATAACTATATTACTATGCGATTTCTCTTGTAGTCGACCGGTCCAAACCATCATATAAAATATCATTGAACTATTAATTTTCAGTAATGGAATCCATTGAACCATTAATTAATAGTTTTTCCTTCAGCGGAATATAAATATTTATTAGTTCAATTTCTGCTCAGCAGTACACTGCAAAACGTTATCAAAAAGTTAATATTGAAACTCTATAAGGAAAGTAAGTTTGTTGAGTCAACATTCATAACACGAAATGGCATATCTTCCTCTTATTAATAAAAAATTATTTAAAATTTTTCTCACTCTTTGAAACCAGCGTGAATAATTTTAAATATTAATTTATCCTTTTATTCATATTTAAAATAAAGTATAAGAAGTTAATTTGTTTGTGGGGATCCTTGCATCAAATTCGACATAAATTGAAGTTTGGTCAATTACATTGAATAGCCGTTTCGAAGGAATGACTCACGCTCGAATTTCAGGTCGTTAATCGACTTAACTGTACGTTCCGGTAACAGTTGATAGTTGATTATTGGTTGTTGGTTGTTTCGTAAACCAGCTGTAGACCTTCTGTTCAAAGACAGTTATCACCTTATCTCTCAGCTTCTTCCAATTATTTTCTTTTCGGCCATGCTGGATAACCCTAAACGAAAATGAGACATTCTCAAAAACGGTTTTTAAAGCATTCAGAAAGATTAACATTGAAGCATTGAACTGTATGAAACTACCGCTTATGTCAAAGACCGAAGCTCTGAAACACATCTAGAATAACTTGATAGAAATGGATCCGTGCTGATGTTTATCAAACCGTTTAATCATTTTCTTTTAAACATTTCCGAGAAACTAATGGTAGTCATCAATTATTCACTTTTGTTCAGGCACATTAATTTTTTCCATTGAGCTCGTGGTTTAGGAGATAGCGAGGGTTAAAGAATAAAATGAATAAAAACATTTTTACAGGCAATTTTGTGTACTTCAATTTTTTATATGAAGTACGTTTTGCTAAAACCACTAGTTCTGAGAATTTATATTATTATAGTTTTATTATATTATTAGAATTTATATTATTATTATAGTTATGAATATTTGTAAACCAATATCCCGTTCCTCGCACTCAACCCCCACCCTCGGGGACTTAAAGTATGTTATACAGGACACTCCCCCCTCCCCCGACTGGAGCAAAAATCAGAACTACACGATTTTTGTTTACTTCTAATCGTCATATTTTGCTCTCCGTTGCCTGGACAACTATTCAAATCAATATTCATCGCTAACAGTTACTTATCTCTCTTTAATCTCACAATTTATAGGCTTTTATTACTATCCATATTTTTTAGTAATTTTATTTAATCCGTATATCCTTTATAAATATTAGTATAAAAAGGTATTTTTTTTTTTTTTCTTAGCTCTCAAACTTATAAAAATAGGATGTGGGAAAAATAAAGGAAAATAATAATTTCTGTAATTATTATTAGTATATAAATATTAGTATTTATATGCTGTTGGTTCATTTAAAACATCACGAATGTACACAAACCCAATATTATCCAGATGGTAACCATGGTGTAATTTTTTGTCAGCTAGGTATATTTTTTATACCTAATTGTTATTCTTAGGGGGTATAATATCCTTCCAAATTGTATTAATTATTAGTTTTTTGCAACGTTTCGAACTGATATCGTACCGTTCTCAGACGACATCTACACGACAAAAAAATACAACAAACCAGTGACGTGGCTGACGGAAGTGCGCGGGGACTTCCCAGGGAGGTGACAACCATGTGGACTTGGGAGGTCTCTGGACTGTTTGTAAATACTTTATGAATGAGCGAGTGAATGATGAATTGTATATATGGTATGAATCAGATCATTTATCACAATTACTTATTACCCAATAATGCAGATTGTAATTTTATGATAATAGTTCTAATAATAAAATAGATTAAAATAGGTTACATTTTGCCAATGCAATTTTTTAAACAATATTTTACTCAATGTAAAACATTCGTTTATCACTAGCATGTTGCGTCATTCAAATAAAAAAGTAAATGAATTAAAAAAAAATCAAATGTCTTAATAAATGAAATAACCTATTAGTAAAGTTATTAATATTTCATGGCCAGGAAATAGATATGTTAGTTAAAAATATTTGATGTTGTCCATTCTGTACTTCTATGGGAATGAGCTAGAGTGGGAGGTTAAGGGTTATTAACTTTTGCATCCTTAGAAATATCTTATATTATGTTTTATTTTCATTTCAAAGAAAATATCTCAGTAATTCTTTGAAAGTCATTGCTTTGAGTTTGACAATGATTTCCATGTTGAACTCTTTGGCAGTTGGGACATCAGGCTTTTTTGGTACTACAATACTTAGCTCGTGAAACAATTTCTGTATGCCGAACTCATGGAATCCCTAAGGGGTGGTTGACATTGAGGGGATGCATATTGGGATGCCTGAGACGGCAGGGATTGTATACAAGGTAAGACAAGAAGACATGGGAATAATGGGGAATTATCAATCAGGCCTACAGGACCCTCCTGGCTATCCAGGGATATTGCATTCCTTGTGTCCAGTCTGCGTAAGTGTGGTCCCCTGATCTCTTCCCCACAGCGACCCGCTGCCTACAGGAAGATTATTCCCCCTCCATCGCTCTTTATGCTCAATCGGGCTTTTCCCTTTCACTTCACCGGCGGGACTTTTATTTTATTTTCGCTCTACCAGGGATACATAGTATGCGTAACTACAAAACCTACCATGGAAAATATGCTGTTCACGTTTAGTATAATACTGAAGTTATCACGCAAGAACTGGTTGATATTCGTCAAGTTTCACCTTTTCAGTTGAGCGATAAAACAGCCTGTGTGAAGATAAAAAGATAAAAGATTGTTTTTGTTTTAATTTTTTTTTTAACATTATAAATACGAAATTTAAAATTGCATCATTGATATCCCAGTCATTTTTATCATTATTAGTACTATTTATTTTAGGGGTTTAAGCCTCATGTGGTTAATTCTAAAATTGAATAAGAATTCATAAAACTTTAATGTACAATAATAGTAATTATTAGTAAAGAACAGTAATAATTCATTATGTAGATAAGTATTATGTTATGCTATTGTTTTTCAGTTAATTTTTTCTATGTTATATTTTTTTTATATATACCATATCATATATATTCTTATTTAAAACATGAAAATACGTTTGAGCTATCATACATGTAGCATACAATAGATGGAACATGTAGCCCTACTAAATCTTTTGCCCCCCCCCCTGATAGCCCCTTTAAATTTACAGATAATTATATATAATTATAGATCCTCGGGCGAATCTATTTACAAATTATTTTTGTGTGGATTTCCAGAAGCGGGTTCGCGTAAATAAACGGCCTGATTTGGCGTTTAATCAATATTTTAAATCAAATGACCCTTACGAAATCTTAGTCTCTTAAAAATGGCATTCAACCTTTACATTATTGTTTCTGTAGTTGTTGTATTTATATATTTATGTGTGAGTACACAGTGTAATAAAATATATATTATCAAGTGTTGATGTATGCCTTCTGTTTGTTTATATATCATTTGCGTGCTGCAAAAATATTTTGTTGTTCAATGATTAAAATACAGAATGAGGTAAGATGGCCGCGATAAGAACATCAAAGAGCAGAAATATCAGTCTATATAGGGTGCTGTGCGATTGAATTTTCCCTATTCATAGCCTGCCTAAGTTAATAACAGCTGGGGAAAGATAAATCGACACAATGACTATTGTAAAAGGTGAAGAAGAGAAAGCCTGTGAAATATGCAAGGTGCCTGGGGATTTCTGGGCCTCCTGCCAGATCGCAAGGGAGATTTCTTAGGGTCTCCTCTGGGCATCCTGGGAGTACCTCAGGAGTGGCGGACACGGGTGTGGGGGTTCCTGGAGGTGCGGGAGTTATGGGCTTAATTCCGTTTACAGTGGGGATATAGCCTCAGGAAGAGTGAAGAAATGGTATCATAAAACGTGGCCTCTGAGGAATAAATGAGATGTCTGCGAAAGTGCGTTTTTGCAAAAAAAAAAAAAACTCAATCAAAATCGCATATTTAATATCAGCCCAGATAATTTCAATATTTTTTTTTTCAGTCAATGTTTAAGCCGTCTACATTTTTTAAAATTATTTTTAATAGTTTTCTTCTAACCCGAAGCTCTTGTTTACTTAGGTACAGGGAAATCTCCTTATTTAAACAATACCCCTCGGTCACTCTAGAATAAATCTTATTATACAAGAACGTTTTCGACAGTGCCTCAAACAAAAAGTCACAGTAAAAAAATATTGGTAGTGCATATAAAGACAAACAACATTAATCAGTAATAGCAAACCAATCAATAAATAAAACTAATACACAACAATTTGCTTAACTGTACAGAAAATCCATTAAGTAAATAAAGGACCACCCCATTTTATTTATAATAAACTGAAAAGTACATCCGACAAATAAATCAAAATGCAATATCTCAATCCAAATGCTACTCATCAATTTAATGGTCTAAAATTAGGAAACAAAATTGAAAACTTGTTAGTTTATATATGTGACGGTTAAAAAAGAATTGTTGTTACTTCAACTCTACGATTGGTTTTATTCCATACACCATATGATAATTTCTGTATTGTCTTTGTCTTTAGCGTTCGTTAAGATGATCGGATCGATCTGAAATATATATGTAATAATAATAATATATATAAGGTATATTCATCAACAACCTAGTTTGTGCTGTTTATGTTTTGGTTAGTAATAACTGAAAGTTCATACACTTAAATACTAACCATATATACTATATATTTATATATAAACTAAAATTAAATAAAATAAAAAATGTTGGTCCCGTATTTATTAATAATTTTTTAAACACCCTCAATGTTTTTAGGCTGTCTCAGATCAAAGCTGAGAAACAACTAAATATTTAAATTTCCGGTTGTTCCACACATAGTCAAGGTCCCATAATATATATACCTCATTAACATTTATTTTTTAGCAAAAAAAAAACATTTTGATATATACTATACAAACTATAATGTGAGGGCATCGCTTGCTAATGTTTCTTCACCTTCTGCGCCCTTTATTTCTTATAATATTAATACTTCAGTAAATCAGAAAATAAAACACATCGTTCAAATAATTTTAAAAAAAAGGCATGGCTACAGGGCCTGAAAACAACTTGTACACAGAACGCTTAGAATTAAATGTTCGACCCATTTCTAATTCGACCCTTCTTTTCCGAAGGCGTCCTTTGACAATGATTGAATATTTATCAAGGACTTAGCACTACAAGTGAGAATCGAAGAGAGGTGACAGTACATCTGTTCAACAATGAAGACAGGATGAGAGGTGGGCAATAAACCCCATGAAGGAGAGTGCATTGAATATAAAACATTTCCTCCCATGGGCCACTCTGTGCATTACAAAGACCATGTGCTGTGCCGGCCAGTTTCTAGGTACGGCCGCCTTACAATTTTCGAATGTTGATAGGCTCCGTGGTAGATAGAAACATGGCACGAAGAATTTAAAACCCCAATATGATTTTTTAGAATAAGTTCAAATAGTTATTGAGATAAAATTACAATCTGCCTTTTTGGGCAATAAGTCTTCTATGTTCTCAGTCATACCATATTTACAATTTTCATTCACTTGCTCATTCATACAGTATTTACTAACAGTCAAGAGACCTCCCAAATCCACACGGTTGTCACCCACTCGCATGCGAAAGAGGAAGCGGAGTCTTGGGAAGTCCCAACACTCCTCCGTCAGCCATGTCACTGGATATGAACCAGCGGAGGCTGACCAAGAGCGCGAGAGCCAAAGACGCTCAGGACATGGCGGGGATCTTGGCAAGTGCCAGGACCCCATGCGGGCTAGAGATCTTCAAATTGTAAAACATAACAAATTTTGAAATGTAGTTTTTATGTTGCAGGAGGTATCGCTGCATTTGCAGGTATGCCTTGATTTTATCATATTCACAACACATTCAATGGTTGTAATATCACTCAAAAATGTGAATAAAAAATTAGAATACCCCTCCTAAAAACCATATTAGTGATGATCAATGGATTGAAAGAGATTTTTTTTGAAATATAAAGGTCTTCTTTTTTTAATAAATACTGTTGAAAGATACATGAACAAGGACAGTTTTCCGTTCATACACCCTTTCGAATTAGGCTATCCCTCTTGAATCTTTATGAATCTATATTCCCTAAACTTTAGCTCCATGGATACCGTAAATCATGGTATTTATTCAGAGCCAACTACAATGTAGTCAATCAAGCAGTGTAACTGGATTATAGAGAAATATCGGTCCTTCAAGCAGTGATGATTGCACTTCATGTAGTTCGGATACATTCTTCAATCTACATAAAATACCCAACCGTTAGTGACAATCTAATACGGCCGGAGCGTAATACCCTTAAAAAAATAATTGATTTTTAGCTAGCATTAAACCATTTATAAGTTGAAGAGCTACAGGAATGCGAGAGTTGGGAACTTAAAATGTTGTAGTAGAGATATACTAAATTCGGAATGCGGTACAGTCGTGTGGGTTAGTATTTCGGAAAATAAGCCACTAACCCGTCTAGCATATAAGCGTCTTCCAATAGGGACTTTTGAACTTTGACAGTTGATAGCGGCCATATTGTTGAAGCTGCATCAGTCGAATTCGCTGTCATTTATTCAGTCTGTTTTGCCAAATCACCATGGACGGATATAGTGTTTAACAACACTATATGAAAATGATAAAATTGTTTTATCCATATGGGTGTTCTGTTCGGGCAACGTTCCGCGCACTTCGCCCATTTTACAGTCGCCATAACCGTCCCACCGAGAGGACTGTTCGCAGTGTGGTTCAGTAAACAATCAACCAACCCGTACGTCGACGAAACGCAAGATCTGCCGAAAACATCGCCACTGTCCGTGAAAGTGTGCAGGAGAATCCGAGGCAGTCGATTTCGCGTCGCTCACAAGAACGCGGTCTTTCACAGACCACAACTTGGCGAATTTTGGGTCGTGACTTGGGCCTGCACCCGTACAAAATTCAACTGACCCAGGAGCAGAAGGTAAACGACCATAGACAACAACGTGTGTTCGCTGAATGGGCCCTGGAGCAGTTGGAAACTGATCCTAATTTTCATCGAAAAATCATCTTCAGCGATGAGGCCGATTTCTGGATGAATGGGTACGGCAACAAACAAAATTGTCGAATTAGGGACGAAACCAATCCACATGAGATCCAAGAGCGTCCAATGCATCCCGAAAACGTCACTGTTTGATGTGGATTTTGGGCTGGCAGCGTCATCGGTCCATATTTCTTTGACAACGACGTTGGCCAGGCCACCACTGTCAACGGCGAGCGCTATAGGTCGATGATTACCAACTTCTTTTGGCCTGAATTGGATGATATGCACACCAACGACATATGGTTTCAACAGGGCGGCGCTACGTGCCACACAGCTTATGTCACATTGGACATTCTGCACGAGCGATTTGACCCCATTAGACTTTTTCTTGTGGGGTTTTCTTAAGTCGCAGGTCTATGCGAATAAGCCACACAGCGCTCCTCAAAGCCAACATAACCCATGCTATCGGTCAAATTCAGCCTGATTTATGCGCCAGAGTCATGGAAAATTGGACATTTAAGATGCGCGCCTCCCAGCGAAGCCGCGGCGGACATTTGCATGATGTTATATTCCATACGTAATGACATCAACAGGCCTTTCAAACGAAAAAAAAATTTCGATGATATCTCACACACACTTTATTTTATTTAAATTTAAGAATAGGAAGCGCTTAATAAAAGACGCTTGGCCACCTTGATTATATTACAGGAAAGATGAATTTATTTTTTCTAAGTAAAACTAGCCACACCTAGTGTTGGATCATCAGCGATAAGGGTCGGGATACAGACTGGGGACTTGAAGGGTTTTTACAAATATTAGAAGATAACTCTGTATTTCGTATTGGGTAATGTGCTATTGTCCTGTCGGACGGGAAGGTTACAACTAGGGCTCATCACGGATCTATATTATGCCAATTAGCAAACATCGACTAATTGCCTTTGTAATCCCGCCGACAAAATAAAGACAATTTTACATTTGCGTCATGATCATTCCCGAACATCGACATACTAACCAACGTTGTAACTGAAAATCAGCTTTCATTGATTTTATTGGTCTCTTGAACATTAATTTTTACTGATAAAAGCGTTGGGTCTGCCTAACGAATTTATTTATTTATTTAGCAAGGTTTCGCAAAAATTCAGGCATCTCTTAGACTACACAATCGTTCATAAATCACTAATAAAAACATATTTTGTCACTCGATCATTGAATTTTTTTTTAAGAACTTATATCTTCTACATTTTGAGTTTTAATTTAGTTGCAGGTTGTTTTTTTTTTAAAGAGACAATTTATCTGGTTTAATATAACTTGAGTAAGACGTGCACTAACGGAACGAAAGAGGACAGCAATATTAAAACAGGAGAATGTTTGAACTTAAGTACTCATTAAAGGGCTCATCTTCCTCAGGAATTCCTCAGAACTCCTCGGCGGCTGTTCGCCGTGGTCTCTGTTATATAAGCACAATTGTCCCAGCTCCAATAGTAACGGTATAAAATAAATTGTTTTAAGCGATAGTTCTAAACTGGGTGATAATTTACGAATCCTACCGTTTAGTTTAAGACGTAATAAAATTGAAAAAAAAAAAAACAATTAAGCGAGAAAAATGCCTGTCACGTTTTTCTGGTTTTTATAATTCCTCAAATCATAGCTCAAAGGCTCTTCAAGTTACTAAGTCCTAATTTGACCGTAAGCTAACAAACATACCAATGACTATTGACGCAGAAAGAAATTCTCAGTTTTAAACATTAAACTATTATTACCGAAAAATTTCACGGGCTTTCGCTCTATAATTTGTTTACTTATAAACGTGCGCGTGTATATTTTTAATAAAAAAAAATAATAATTAATAAAATACAATTTCATTGTCGTAAAAAAAAATTGACCTTTTCCAAAGTAATAAAAGTCGTAGAATACGTTGTATTCATTTTTTCTGTTGTTTGAGGAATATTGTAAATTAATGAAAATGAAACATCAACAGTATATATACAAAAATATATTATGTTGTAACGTTTATTGATTCTCCAATAGATTTATTTACATATCAAGTTTAATGTACAATAAAACTCTAACCCACTCAATTACCACTCACATGCACCTTGAGTAGGTTAGAGTCCCAAATCCCTTCTGTGCATTTAAAAGACTCACGGATGACGATTAAGTTTCATTACGGATTGCCTCCCAATAAACATACTTTACGGTAGTAAAATATTAATAGCACATTAAAATCCCATATGAAAATAGTACGTAGGACTTACTACTCTCTCCAGCATCTCATAACAAGCCCGGCTATATCCTTGAAGCTGAAACTGCTCATATATCAGAGCGTCCTGAGGCCAGCACTACTTTTTGGAACTCCGCTTTTCCGTTTTCTCCACACGAGCAACATAACTAGACTCCAGAGCTTCCAGAACAACATCCTGCGCACGGCACTATGGCATACCCCTTTTCGTGAAATGAAGGCTCCTGAAATCCACGAAAGGTTCGAGGTTCCCACCATCACCGAAGCTATCAGAAGAAGACACATAAAATTCTTCGACTCGATGAAACATTGCCAAAACCCCCTATTCCAAGACCTGACACCCCTACCACTACCGGCAAGATGGCAAATCTCTAGATCTGGGAAAGCAGACCAAATGGTGGACATTACGGCCCTTGGCCAACCAACAACAAGCCTCTAACGGGCACCCATCACTGCTATCCGACTGAATGAGCTTCCACTACATGCCTAGAGAGACTCTAGGCTCAGCCTTCAGTGGACTCTCACCACTGCACCGCAACATTTCCACCTCTACCGAGGCTTCCCACACTCCTTAATTCCCTCACTCCACCTTCAAACAGGTACTCCTAGTAAAAGGATCCGCTCACCCCAAATAAATTCCTTTATTTTACCCTTATCTATAATCTTAAAAATGATATAAATATCACTATTTGAAAAATGAAGTTCATCATTATTGATTGGGATGTTAGAATTCATTCATACTTATGTGCGATTCACACACTGACCTGGAAGAAGCGGGGATCCTCTGAGCGTTTCACCAAATGCCAAAAACCAGAGAGAGCAAGAGAGACGCAGTCGCTCAGGGCATGAGTGGGGTTGGTAGCTTCAAATGGTAGGGCAAGGACCCCACAAAATACTTTTCTACTAACAATAGATCTAGAAGACCAACGTTTTAGGGAACGAGGAGGGTTGTAAGGAAGAGTGTTACTGAATAGGGAATTGGGAAGAGGATTTGGATGAGGGGTTTTCGTGGGCTTTCGAAAATCGGGGCCATGAAGGCACACCAAGATCACTGTAATGGGGTCAGTGCAGAAGGGAGCGAAAACATATTGTCAACAATACAATCAATGTACCGGAATAATTGATATTGGGATTCACTTTGACTAGTTACACAAAATATCATTGAAAATTTCTCAAGTGAGTTTCAATGTTCCAGCTACTACAGCTATTAAGACTGGCAACCTACGAATGACCCGCGCGTTCTTAGGAAACTCGAGGGCGTTAAACCCAATGCATTGACAAAGATGGAGTTATTGGTGAGTTCCATTCCGGAAAGGAGACTGCAATGGCATATCCGACCCAATTAAACGGTTAAGCTTCCCTATATAAACTCAAACCAGTAGTCCTGTCCGTTGATTAGAAGGGTTAATTTTTTATCTTGAATTAAAGTAATGAAGCAATTTAACTTCTGAGATAATTTCTAATGGAAAGGGGTTTTAAAACCTCTTATAATTGGCGGGGAGGAAAAAAAACAAAAAAACTGCTTAATAACGCCTGATCACCTCTAGCGTATTTTATTCTATTAAGTACATTTTTCCAAGCGAAGGACCTTGCTTGTATGAATTATTTTTTGTATTGTATACAACTGGAAAAAAATATAGCTTAGTTGGTTTAGGTCAGTCTGTCTCCTATTTGACATATCATACATATCCGTCATGTAATGCTTTGGGAATTTAAAAAAGGCAATAGTGCTAGAGAGACAGCTGAAAAAATAGGCGAAGGACTAATAACTGATCGGGCTGTTAGAAATTGGTTTATTAAATAAAATTATAAAATGGAGATACGACCTTAAAAGACGAACTGAGGGCGGAACGTCCTTCCGACTTTGACGACAACCATTTAAAGGCAATACTGGAGCAAAATCCACGTCAGTCAACAAGAGGTATAGCAGAAAGATTGAATACATCACAATCAACTGTTAACCGCCACCTGGAGAAATTAGGGAAAGTCAGCAAGTTAGGAGTGTGGGTACCTCACAATCTCAGTGAACGGAATAAAGAAGATCGCATGTCAATCGCCACAAGTCTGCTCTCGCGGGTAAAAATTGAGCCTTTTTTTAAACAGGATTGTAACAGGCGATGAAAAATGGGTTACCTAAGACAATATAGTCCACAAAAGACAGTGGCTTGATAAGGATCAACCACCCCAACCAGATCCGAAAGCAAACATCCATGGCAAAAGGATTTTTTTATGGTGGGATTGTCAAGGAATAATTCACACGAGTTGTTGAAGTCAAATTTAACGATTACTGAGAATAGATACGTTCAGCAGTTGCAAAGAGTACAAGAGAAACTCCATGAAAAGTGTCCTACACTCGTCAATCGCAAAAACGTCAATATTTTACACGACAATGCGCGACCACATACAGCAAGGGTGACTCAAGAAAAAATTCTTGAGCGTGTATGGTCTGTTTTACCACATCCACCTTACTTCCCGGATCTCGCCCTGACAGACTACCACCTTTTCTGTTCCTTAAAAAACTTTTTGAATGGAAAAATCTTCAATTCTGAAGAGCAAAAGTCAGGCAGGCTGTCAAAAACTTCTTCGAGTCCAAACCAACCACATTTTACAAGGAAGGAATTGATAAACTGCCAGGAAGATGGGAGAAGGTTATACATAATTTGGTGAATACATAATAAATTAATATAATTTTGTTATTTAATGAGAGCAAAATAAATGTTTGATAAAAAAACGGAAGTTACTTATGACTCGACCTAATATATACTCAATACTATAAACAAAATTATAGACAAAAACTGAATAATTAATCGTCTATATGTACTTATTATTTTTTTAAAGGGTGAATTAAGGCTTTGCCAATTTTTGGAGCATTTTGTGGAACATTTGCAAGATTTTATTTCTATAGCATGAAGAAAAATATCAGTATCAAGCCTTTTTTTTTTTTATAAATATATTGCGATCAAGATCAAATTAACAAAACTTAATCAAATTATCATGATTGTGATTATAACCTCTAGATCCATTATAAGTTAATGTTTATTGAATTACAAGCTAAGAAAGGTTGGTAATAAGAACACGTAGAACGTTATAACAAGACTGCTTTATTTAGACCAAGATACCTCTATCTATAGGTATTACCTGTAAACATATACAGATAACATATGTTTGGGGATTAAGGCTGGGCACTAGCGGCGCCTGGACTTAACTCCCCCCCACCAGTTTACGAACACCCATTCGCAAACTTTGAAGTCCAACACTCGGACGTCTTAGTCCATTCAAATAATGCTCCGCTAATGTTACAAAGGAGCAAAGGCCAGCCCCGCCCGTACACAGCCTGTAATCCCTCACATTAAGCTCTAATCCTATAAAACGTAAAAACCAACTGTCACTTGTAAACAAAAAACATAAAAGAAAACTTTGACTTTTAAAAAAAAACAATACTTCTGTGGGAAAAATCACATAACTATAACTATTTACAATGTTCCTTGCGTGTATGCTGCGAGGACACTCCAGCTCATTCCTGATCTACAACCTCCCCCCCTGGTGGAAGCTTTAACTGTTCTATGTGGACATTTCGCCGCTTCTTAGGGGGTCGTATACTCTCAATTGTCACGACGTTGTGTTCCCTAATCACGACCACTTTAAATGGGCCCTCATATCGCACCAGCTCTTTGCTCCTATTTGACCCTAGTTTTTTATAGACGATAGTCCCGATTTTAAGTTCCCCCATTCGATCCCGGACTTTGAGGTTTTCCCGTTCCACTCGTCTCGCTTTGTCCCTCGTTATCCTTTCTCTGACTTTGTCGCATATTTTCCTCAAAGCGACAGTATTACTCGCCATTTTCTCCGCCATTCCCTTGTCTGCTACCGTCTCTGCCCCATTTCTCCGTCTTTCGCGCAGCCCAAAGAGGATCTCGAACGGGGAGAACCCCGTCGCGGTGTGGATCGAATGATTGTAAGCGGCCACCGCCTTCGGCATTGCCTCATTCGCCGGCAGACCCTTTTCCGCGTGATATACCCGCAGGTGGTCACTCAGGGTGCTGTGCAATCTTTCTATCCCTCCTCTACTCTTAGGGTGCCCTGGGGTATTAAGATGCCAAGAGACATCGAGAGTCTTCATTTCTTTTCGGATGTTGGCATTGTCAAATTCTCTGCCCCCATCCGACGCGATCCGGTCTGGTACTCCGTAAAACTGGAACCAGGTATTTAATGCCAGCATTACCGCGTCTGATGACCGATCTTGCACCGGGTGCGCCATGGCCACTTTGCTAAAGCTGTCGATTGTGGTAACCCACTTATACCCCCTCCAAGTGAAGGTATCCACTTGTAAGTCACTCAACGGTGTCTCGGCGGTGGGCGATTCTTCTTGTCGCCCCCGTGGCGGATGTCTGTCATACTTCGTAGTGAGACAAACTGCACATGCCCCTATCATTTCTTGTATGCTCTTTTTCATTCCCCACCAAAAGTACCTCCGCCGCAACGCTTGCAACGTTTCCTGAACTCCACGGTGGTTCGTTTTTCCTTGGTGATAGGCCAGCGTCACTTCCAGCTGCTGTTCTCTGTCTTTGAGTGTCTCCACCATCGACGTGCACCGAATAAATATCCTATCCACTCCAAGTTGTTCCGTTCGCCAGAGTCTACGAATTTTCTCCCAAATAGTGGCATTCCCTACAAATACATGATGGGTCTTTCCGGGTTCCGAGGCATCTTTCAATGCACGGCAAATTTGGTCGTTCCTAACCCCTGGTGGCGACCAAATCGTCGCGATTTTACTTCTCCCATAACTTTCGTATGCGATCTGCAGCCGCCCTGAGGTCTTGGATTTCCAAATGATCTGCCGTCTTTTGTCGTTCACGATCCCTTCTGTTACTTCCATTTCAACAGGTCTTTCGGCGGCGGAACCTTCCTCTTCAAGGGTTTCCTCACCTTCGCTATCTCCTCGCGTACCGAGGCTTCCATCCTCCCCGGGTGTCCATTCCCGGAGAAACTGTTGGATTTCCCCGGATGGTTCCCCTTCTTCCAATGCATTCACAGTAATGGCTCTGGACAGCCAGTCTGCCACTACGTTCTCTTTCCCGGGTTTATATATGATCTCCATATTGTACTGGGACAAAAACTCTTTCCACCTCGTGACCCGCGCCGAGGACTCCTTTAACTTTCCTACCCATTGTAGGGGTCTGTGGTCGGTGTGAACACGGAATTTTCTGCCGAAGACATATGGGCGGAAATGGTCTATAGCCCAGACGATACCTAGGAGCTCTCTCTCTAGAGCACTATACCGCGCTTCCGTTTCTGTGAGCCGTCGACTAGCGTACGCCACCGGGCGCTCCCCACCGTCTCTCTCCTGCGACAACACTGCCCCCAGTGCGTATTCGCTGGCATCAGTGGTGATTGTGAAGGGATGTTGGAAATCGGGAAATGCTAATATCGGTTCCTCTTGTAAGCTAGACATACATTTCCGGATGTTCTGCTCCATGATTGGGGTAATTACCACCCTCGCTCCCTTTCGCAGTAAATTATTAATAGGCACCAGGTATGCCGCCATGTCCGGCACAAATCTTCTGTAATAATTAAGCGTCCCCAGAAGTCGACGGATCCCCTTTACATCTGTGGGCACCACCATCCTTCTAATGGCCTCGACCTTCGTAGAGTCTGGCTTAACCCCCTCCTGTGAGATAGTGTGGCCCAAAAAATTGATTTTTTTCTTCCCCAACAGAGACTTCTCCATGGACAATTTTAATCCGAATTCGCGGACTCTTTGAAATACACTTCTTAGGTGCTCAACGTGCTCTGCCTCCGTTCTGCTGAAAACTAACAGATCGTCCATGTAGACCTGGCATACCGCTTCGTCTATTCCCCTCAAAAATTCATCCATTAGGCGTTGAAAGGTAATCGGGGCGTTTTTCAGTCCAAATGGCATCCTGGTAAATTGATAATGCCCCCTCTCAAATGTAAAGGCCGTTTTGTCTTGGTCGTTCGCACTCATCTTGATCTGGTGATAGCCTGCCTTTAGATCTAGGGTACTAAATATTGTCGCCCCGTTCAATCTGTCTAATATGTCCTCAAATCGGGGAATAGGATACTTCTCATCCGTCGTGTTCTCGTTTAACTTCCGATAATCGATAACTACCCTGTATTTCTCCGTCTCGTCCCCAGGTCTATTTTTCTTCCTCACTGCCCATAGAGGACTGTTATATGGCGAAGTGCTATCAATTATAATCCCTTGCCGTTTGAGACTCTCTAGCTCCTCTCTAATATGCCTACGTAGTGCCTGCGGATATCGTCTCTCTTTCACGTATGTGACGCGTTCTTTCTTTAACTGGATCTCGTGGACCGTCTTCCCAGTCGCTCCTAGCGTGTCTCCCTCTACGTAAAAAATATCCTCAAACTCCCTCTGTAGGCCTTCCCTCCAGCCCTCTATTTTATTAACCGCCCCTATCCGCGCTCTTCCGTCCCATATAGTCCTTTGACATTTATATTCCACTTTGCCCAACTTAATGTTCCATTTTTCCCCGATATTCTCCACACGCGCACCTACCTTCCCCAACATGTCGCACCCAACTATCACCTGGTACTCCCGCGGCATGTTTCCTACGATATGTATCTTTAGATCTCCCCCTTTCTTCGCCCACCTATTTAGCCCTATGACTAACTCTCCCACTACCTCGCAAGGGCCTCCCAGGGTGATTAAACTACAATTACATACCTGAATCTGGAGTGCCCTCTCTCCACCATACAGCCTCTCCAGCGCTCCGCGGGACATGATGGTGTTGGTGCTTCCCGTGTCCACCAGACACATCTCTCCTCCTTTGACCCTAATTATTGGCAACGCACACATCCTCTCCCGAATTGCATTACATCTCAGGATGCGGTCGCCTCTCTGCCGACACGCTCCTCAGGCTTCATCACGTTGCTCCCATCTACGTGACTCGACCTTCTGCCCTGTCTGTCTCCTGTTTCTGCTGCGCCTCGCTTCTTCTCCTTCAGTTCCCGAAGTCCCTGATGACTCATCTTCTGATGATCTACTTTCCCCATGTGTCATGCTCCGTCTCTCTCTTACTTCTTGAGTGTTTACCTCCATTGGTTCTGGTCGTTGGTATTCTCTCCTCCGGAAGATATACGGGCAATGCCTCGCGATGTGTCCTTCCTCGCCACACTCAAAACATTTTGTTCGAGGGCACTGTGCCACTAAATGTCCTGCCTTCCTACATCCGTGGCATTTTCTTTCTTCCCTAGGCGGGGCATACCTCGGTCTCGTTCCTCTAAATCTTCTTTCTCCTGTCGTTCCCTTGTCTCTGCCAATAACGGACGTTTCTGGTCTCCTCCAGGTTGGTTTCAGGGTCCGGGTTCTTTTGTATGCAACTCGGCTCCACTCATTGTCGACGTCTTGCACCCTCACTTCTTCCTCCTTGGCACTAGTGTCGATCATTGATTGTGCACACTCCGAGAACGAGCGCTCATCAGAGAATCCTTCCTTTCTTCCTGTCTCCTTGGCCAGTTGCACTTTTAGAATTGTGGATAAGAATCCCATTCTACCCTCCACCTCTTCTACGCTAATCGACTCTCTCATCTTCTCCGTTATCTTATTGAAACGGACTACTAACCCCGCAGCATATTGCCCGTTACTTTGTCTTGGGGACTTTGTCTCCCTAAACATTTGGAATATGTCCTCCTCGGGAGTCCATCGTCCTCCTCCGTACGCCTTCTTCAATCTCATCTTAATTAATTCCCACGGGGTTTCTTCATCTGCCTGAATTTGATTCAGTATACTTCTCTTGACCCGACATATCAGGGCCGCCTTCAACGATTCCGCGTCTCTGGGATCTATTAAATTTTCTTCTGCTTTAGCTCCAATTAAAGCTGTGAGACGGTCTCCTCCTTTTAGGAAATGGTTCAGCTCACCCAGTTCCCCAGTGAATCTCTCCAGCTCCGCAACAGCCTTCCTCAGATCCTGGGTATTCATCGCTTTTACCCTCATCAGCGCGAGCGCCGTGGCATGAACTTCTGGCATAGTTCCCACTCTTCTAATATCTGCTCCCTCTACGAGATTCAAGACGGGCTGTCTCAAAATTCCTCCTTCAGTCATCTTCTCTCTTTCGCGTATAGAAGAAAAAAAAACAAAAAAAAATTACGCTCGCACTCGATAACTCTCTTTCTCCACGGTTCCCGGGTTTCGGCACCAGTTAATGTTTATTGAATTACAAGCTAAGAAAGGTTGGTAATAAGAACACGTAGAACGTTATAACAAGACTGCTTTATTTAGACCAAGATACCTCTATCTATAGGTATTACCTGTAAACATATACAGATAACATATGTTTGGGGATTAAGGCTGGGCACTAGCGGCGCCTGGACTTAACTTATATACACCTCATTATTGAGAACGAGAATGTTTTTATTATCATGTCAACGTTGAACGATGACTTATTGTTTTCTTTATGCGCTCTTAAATATTTACTTATACGTGTGAAGGCCCTTTTACACGGGTATGAGTTTTGATCTAAAACTTTAACAAACTCACTTGACCAAAAAACTCAATCGTGTAAACAAACTTTAATAATTTTTTCGATCATAATATTCCATGTTTATAATGAAATAATATAATATAATATAATATAATATAATATAATATAATATTATAAGGTTACTTTCCTGACATACCTACTAGAATCGTCAATTTAAACAAGACTTTGATAAAAAAAATGTTACCGTGGGAACCAATTTCTGTATTATCTCCCCTGGTGGCTGGCCATCAAAGAAACAACTACCCTTGATTAAAATTCTTACTCGTGTAAAAGGAGTAAGTACACAATTATTGTATTACTCAAAATGTAAGCCAATAACATATACTACATCAGGGTAAGAAAATATTATACAAAGCACATAAATAAAAAATATTTACGTTCTCAATAATGATGGGTCTAGAAGTTCTAATCACTAACATGTAATGTTAAATTTGAAATTTATCACAATATATTTAAACTTTATGCTGAAAAATATGTTACAACTCATTTTTTTTTTCAAGCTTTAGTAATAAAATCTTGCAGGGACGTTCCACAAGATCCCCAAAAAATTGGAAAACTCTTAATTCACCCTTTAAAGAATAATAAGTACGTATAGATGGAAATCAATGGTGCGATTAATTAATTAGTTTTTTGGAACACTGTTCGGCAATATTTTACTGTCTCTATATCTATGTGTCATCCTGTAGCTCTGTATAAAGATGACTACAAAATATTTTACTAATATACCGGATTGTTATACTTATTTTATCTTATAATACCAATATTCTTATAAATTAAATTATTTATTTTAGATAAATATTATGTAATGATACCTTTGCATAATATTATTCTTCAGAGTAACACACAAAGGTTAAGGTTCGTTCTTCTTATAAAGTATAGAAAAAAAAATCTTCCATCCCGTATTATCAAAATAAGTTTTTCATACACCTTTGCTTTTTATATAATAATGATTTATCATTTACAAATTTTATTGTGGAAATCCTTTGGGTATAACAATGAATAAAAATGAACTTAAGGAAATTATCATTCACAAGTTTTGTATGCAATTGTTTTCTATTTATGTAAATATATGTTGTTTGTCTTGAAAACAACTGATCGTAGTTCTGAGGATGCCTGAACAGACGAAACGTCTACTGTAGATGTAATATAAATAATAAAATATATTTTGGGAATTTTTTTTTTTTTTGAAAAACTGAATTATTCCAATAATTGGTAATGGGAGTGATAGCACGGCCATTATTACATACACGAAAATTGCTTACATCATTATATGATGCTTACACCCGTATATGATAATCTCAAATTCGGTTTTTGTCGGATGTTTTGAAGTGGTTGTAGGCACGATTGGACAAACGTGATTTTTTTTTTAAATAAATAAATGTGAGCACAACAAAACTAGGTACGAAGAACAACTGAGCCCTTGGCGTCCGTTAATGAGGGGAGAAATTAAATAGAGACTGCTTCAGAAAATTAATGCTGTGCCTGACAAAAGTTTGAAAAGAGTTAAATATAGAGAGCGGAGGAGGGGAAGTTTGGACAAGTCGGTCGGTCACTTTTTGAACTATTTTCAAGAACCGAGATTTCATTTTTTTTTTTCCCCTCGGTAATTTTTTTGTTATATTAACTTATTGTTTACAAGTTTCTTTTTCTCAGCTGTTGATTGTTTCGGTACTTTCGAAAAGTTAAGACCCTTCCGACGTTTTTAAATAGGAAAAAAATAGTTTATCCGACCTCTGGAAAAACAAACAGAAAGACATCTGAACCGAGTTGATTTCTTTCTCGCTTGTTTATAAATAAGAGTACAATATTGCGCACAGTACGTGCGATCGTAATTACATCCCTAAATGTACATTTGGTCAATTGTCATGAATTGTCAAGAGAGGTTATTTCCATGATCTAACAGAACGAAGTTTTCGGTTTATCTCAATGAAATTGTTTATAATAAACTAAAGGAATGCTATATAAATAAAACTGAATGATATTTAACGAAAGTAAATACAATCAGCCGCAATAACATATATCCTTCTACCCCACAATATGTGAGAAGAGTTGGTGACTTTATAGATTACATTAAAAATATCAGAAAATATTTTGAAGGACAATTTTTTTATTATGTGAATAAAACTGGAAGTTCACAGTTCACCGATAACTTAGATATGAGTGGAGTAGCAGATGGGACATAAGCTTTAGTCGATGGAAGAGAGATATTATTACTTATTTTTAATGTAGGAAAAGCCAGAAAAAAATATATACTTCGGTGCCATTTTTCTATAAACGATGCATTTTTTTTTTCTCCATAGCCCCTTTAAATTTCCAGATAATTATATAGAATTATAGATCCTCAGATGAATCTATTTACAATTTATTTGTATTTCTTGTAGCATCACTACATTGTTTACAGGTTTTGTTATTTTATAGAAATTATATAATGAATAAATAAGTATAATGATATTCATTATACGTGACTGGACTAAACTGACTAATAAAGGTGATTGGGCTCACCTTTTTGATCAACCTTAAAACTAACAACTTACATACTAATTCTTATCCCAATTTTTCCCCAACAGTCTGTTGCCATCGATGCGGGAGGGGTGGTGGGGTCATAGTGTCAAACAATGGGTTTGTCAGGTGCTGCAACGAGTCAAAAAACTTAATGTGTCTTCGGCGGATGAATTCACCCACCGACGGCCCACCAAGCAACGGGTGCAGGTCAGCGTTCTTCAACCTCTCGAAAGAGGTATGTCGGACCACTTTTCGCATGATTCCATTCTGGAAGTGTTGGGTGTGGGGTAGGATTTTTTCCCCTTTTGGAGGGAGAAGATTACGCAGTCGGTCTTCCCGGCGTTTACGCTGATGTTTAACATGTTTTTTCTGTCTTATTTTATAAATAACGATCGAAACAACCGAGAGAAAGATCAAATATTCCTAGAATTTACTTTAAAACAATTTTTTGTTGTCTCTTGTACGTCAATGTCCAAAAAAAATAACCTCCTGTTTTTCTTATCCCACAAATTATTTATCTTATTCATATGCTTTCAGCAGCCAATACTGCCATTGTCAAGAGCTCTTCATGGAAATCAAGCACTAATTCATTAGTTTTATAATGCTAAGAATATTATAATACTAATATTATATATAATGCTAAAAGTAGAAGGGACTTGAACAGAACTGTATACCTGCTTCGTGACTTCATAGCAGTCACTGATGGTTCCTGTTATTTTTAAGTAACCAACCGCATCCCTCCAAGACCTCCCTACTTCCCAGAATCTTATTCTTTTCTTATACATATATGTCTCAGCTTTAGCCCCAGACCCCACTCGTGCCTAGTCATTCCACCCAGTATGTAGTAACTTAACTCTTAATATTTGTATGTACCAGTGTTTTTATTGTACTTCATAATAAAGCTTTTCTTTTATAAGACTCTCCTCTAAAAAGAATATTTAACTATTGAAAACATTCTGAGCACTTGAGAATGGCAGTATCGGCTGCTTAATGCGATTGTAAGGTTGGCCAAAAAGTCCATTCGGTTTTTGTCGTCACGAAACTTCAAGCAGTCTAATATGTAGCTAACTTCAGTCCGTCCCTTGCGAGTGCGCTCTCGTCAGATACTAGACACTTCAATGTAGTTTGACGCCAAATTCCGACGAGACTGATTGTATTTTGTGTGTTTAGGATCATCCTGAAAATGGAAAACCAAAACGAACATTATCGACACCTCATGCTTTTTTATTTTAAAAAAGGCAAGAAAGCAGTGGAAACTTGCAGGAAGATATGCCCTGTATACGGAGAGGATGCTGTTACAGAACGTGTGTGCCAGAAGTGGTTTTCAAGATTTCGATCGGGAAATTTTTCGGTTCAAGACGCACCTCGCTCTGGCCGGCCAACTGAGATTAACAGCGACAAAGTGAAGGAATTAGTCAACACCAATCCCCATTATACAACTAGGGATATCGCAGTTATCCTCAAAATATCCAAATCGAGTGTTGAAAACCATCTGCATAAACTTGGCTATGTGAGCAGGCTCGATGTTAGGGTTCCCCGTCAACTTAGTGAGGCTAACATCACCCAAAGGATTTCCATCGGCGATTCGTTGCGAAAACGTGAAGAAAACGATCCTTTTTTGAAGAGAATGACGACAGGGACGAAAAGTGGATCGTCTATAACAATGTGAAGCGCAAACGCTCATGGGGGAAGCGCGGCGAATTACCACAATCAACCCCCAAAGCAGGACTTCACCCAAAGAAGGTTATGCTCTCGATTTGGTGGGATTGGAGGGGTGTTGTCTTTTACGAACTTCTTCCCACGAACAGGGCCATCAATCCGGATGTGTACTGTGACCACTTGGATAAATTAAATGCAGCGATCCACCAGAAGTGTCCAGAACTAGCCAACCGTAAGGGGATTGTCTTCCATCACCACAATGCCAGACCGCATACTTCTTTGCAGACGCAGCAGAAGTTACTGGAGCTTGGCTGGGGAGTTTTGCCACACCCTCCATATTCGCCCGACCTTGCACCTTCAGATTTCCACCTGTTTCGGTCTCTTCAAAATTCATTGAATGGACAGACCTTCAACTCTGAAGAAGATGTAAAAATCCTTTTGGAAAATCTTTTTGCCAGTAAACACAGGAAATTCTTTGAGCATGGAATTATGAATCTGCCCATGAGATGGCAGAAGATACTGTAACAAAACGGCAATTGTATCATTGATTGAATAAATCGATTTGTGTTTAAAAGTTGTCTTATTTACGCTTAAGAAACCGAACGGACTTTTTGGCTAACCTTACAAATAAATAACTTGTGGGAATACAAAAAATAGGCCTTTATTTACTTAATTTAAACCCACAACTAGAAATGAAACCATATGAACTTTTTTCAGAAACAAAGTATAGAAAACATATTCTTTCAAAACCGGATCAGTTAGTCTTAAATTTAGGTATTAGTTGATCATTTCTGGTCTTGAGTGATAATATATTTGAAAAATAAAAGTATGATTTTCTTAACAATCGGCATGAGATCTGCGTGATCATACGTGACTTTTATGACCACAGTTACTCGTACGTGCGTCATACTAACTAGCTTTACGGTATAGTATTATTTTGAAATCTCAGGCCATGCAGTATTTATTTCACTTGAAGCTCTGCAAGTAACAAGAAAGTTGAAAAAGTCAAAGTATCACCCTGTAAACCTGAGATCGATAAAAAAAGAAAATTTATACTTGAAGGATATTGCTTTCAAGTTTTTCGCTTGAGGATAATCTACTCAGACTGATTACATTCGTTTAAGGAAATTCCAAGCGAGAAAAGAATAAAACTTGTGGAGCATTCAACGGCTATTTAAATTCAGCCTGTGCGCTTCTAGTAAATTGGTCGTAAGTCTGACCGGTTCTTGAAAACAGTTCTTAGTAGAATTACAGTTCGCTCGAGGAAATGTCTGGTGACCACTCCGCTAAAGTGTTTCAAGTAGGCATAAATGTGATTGCTCGTAAGTTAATAAAGACGAAAACTTAATTTAATTACAAAATTTATTTTAAAATGTTGCGGTATTTAGTACAAATACTTGTCTTAAACCACTGTGTTACCTGGGTACAAGACAATAAATTTAGGTTTTCAGTTTTTGGTTAGCTGACTGCTCCCAGAATGTCGTATTGTCGCCGCAAGAACAGTTGATTGTGCAAAGTTTAGAAGGGACTGTTCAACGGGAAGTCTTTGAAAAATCGACCACAAGATGTAACTAAAACTAGACAGACAAAATCAAAGTACGTTTGCTGGATGTTGATTGGAAGTATTTTGATTTGGATATAATACAACTTTGATGGATCATATTATCTCCAGTATGCCTGTAAAGTTTCATGACGATAAAAAAGTCTATTAGAGCCAACTGGGTAAATTCTTATAAAAAACAACATTACATTTGTAAGACTTATCTAGAGATCTGGTATTGGTAGCTTTCTCCAGATCCGAATACTACAACAAAACTAATCAAGATCAATAACTTGACGAGAATATGTAGATCTTAGGTGTATGCATATTCAGGCTTACCGGGGTTGTCTTATCCGAGTTACCCGAAGCAATACTCGACTGCTAAGCTTACCTGAAAAAAAAAAACGGGAGAAACATTAGTCTCGTAAATTAATTAGAACTTTAATCATACGATGAAAAATTGTAACTTATGTATCATATATCATAGTGTAAATAAATGGTGTGCTTACAAAGCGTACTTATCAATTTACTTTGTATTAAATAGGCCAAATGTAATACACGATGAAAGTATTATGTAAGTACATATATTGAACGTGACTCTTTATTCAAATAATTATAAATATTTAAATAAATCGAGAAAATTAGTCTTACAAACTAATTTCGTTAATATTTAACGCATATAAACGGAGAATGGATCATTCATTTTTTTAATATGTTTTACTACATCAAAGTTACTCGAGCAAACATTATAAGGATTGCCTCATTAAAAAAAAATTGAAACTGCCAGAGATTTAAAAAAATGCAAAAACGTAATTCTTTTAACATAAAACAGTGTTATGGTTTATTTTATTAGAAATCTGGGAACAGCATATTGACTTAAATGTTGCCAATGAATTGTTTTATGAACTGGACGTTTTCAAATAAATATTTTTATTGCCGTGTAGGGAGCTGTTGAGATGGTTATTTATTATTTTATTAAGTTATGAAATTATTATCTAAGTTTATTTGCATACGATGACCGGCATTCTGTGACCTGACCCAAACGTACTCTTTCCTCAACGGAATCGATAGTCGTATGGTGTATTCATTCAGTCCTGACGTTCAGCCTAATCAGGTAGTCAAGTAGAAAAATTAGTATTTTTTATAGTAACATATAAAACCCCATTGAAACAGTGAACAAAAGGTTAAATTATAATTTGAAAATGAAAGCAGACACTTCGAGTAAATTTATTGCATTAATAAAATTTCGGTAAAAAAAAAAAGGACCAAAAAATAAGAAAAACATTAAAAGTAAAAAAAAATGCAAAGCAATTCATAGTATAGATAAAAAAAAAAAATTAGCTGAATTTTATTTTTGCAACAACAGTGCAAATTTGGTAGCAATGACAAACTATTCGCAGTATAATACAAACTATTCTAAAACAAATATTACATATTTGGAGATGAGTAATATTTGGAGATGAGTAATATAAAACTATAAGGAGAAGGAATGCTTATCACAAATCAAAATTATTGTGCTCTTTATAGATTTGTTATTATTTTATGTTAATTGTTTGTATACTTTTTCTTTCTATTAATCTTTTTTTTTTTTTACAAATTGTGTAGTTGAACGTTGATTTTTCATTTCTTTGTTTAGATGACACCAGTATTATTTTTTCCACCTTTTCGGACTGTTTTATTTCTTATCATAGACCGTTGTAATAAATTTAAAACTGATTGTGTAAAATTTTTGGGTTTTACAAATGAATGCAGTATATTAATAAATGCGCTCGTCATGAGATTGTCAAAGGGAGAAAACAAATAAAAATAAAATGTTATGGCTAGCAACGAATTCAACGGACATATTGCATTATGCCATTTCGATATCGAGTTGGTAACGGCATATAATATCCATAAATGAAACTTGAAACTTGGGGGCTTAATGGTAAAATCCATACACCAAGGGGGGTTATATATAGCCAAGTACACCTGAGTAGAACAAATGATATCACCTCACGCCCTCAGCGATTTTAAAACAGGCTTTACGTCAGATCGCACAACACATTGTTCCTACCTCGGAGCCAAATATATATTGGTTTTTGTTCAATAGCACAAAGCAACGAAGGGTCACAGTGGTAAATACTAATATAGTATAATTATATTGTATTTGTGTGATGATGAATAGCGAGTAGATGAAGTTAATTGTTATTGATACCAAATTTATGCACATCACAAACCTGCGTTTCAAACTTCAAAGGGCGATTACATTTCAACCTAAGTCTGATTTTATATTTATATTGTAGGTATATTATAAATATTTTTTTTTTCATTTTCGCTTCAAGGAATGTAACATGACACGGATCCAATATTCATCCATAATCAAAGATGATTGGCACAATTTAGACTGTTGTCCAATTCATAAATCAATAGTAAAGTAGGTCGAATCATTTGTAGCTCAATAATTTTAAGTTCCTCGCTCAGGACCTCGTTATCATAACCTTCTATTGCGAATTTGTTTTCATGATTTTATAGCTGCAATGCGATATAACATTAGAAGTAGTGAATATGAGCCAATGTTATTTTTAGTGATGGTTCAATGAAATGGTCTTCATGAAATTGTACGTTGTGTATGTTGCAGACAGTTTTTATGTCATGGGATTCGAGTGAGCGTCTAGGATCTATTCTTCGTATCAATATCAATTTCAAAATCATCTTTATTTTTATTTAATTAAAGATTAATAATGAGGTATTTTTTTTTCCGAGAGGGAGTTGCAAATACTCAATTGTACGCAGTTGAAGCAAATTTATATGATTGTAAGAATGAAAATATTGTGCAGTATGAACGATGTAAGTTTAATGCTTCCTTGTATTTTTTTCCCCCTTAGCTCTCTAATTATAAGATTAAGCGTAGCAACATTTTATAATATGTGTGGGGTTTATAGAATTTTTCTATGGTAGACTGATGTACAGAATACAAGGCGTGTGAACACAGAAAGTGATAGAACTCACCTTAAGAATGAGTTGTGCCAATACTAACCTAAACCTAACTCTAACTAAAATACTAACCTAGTTTTCCCGGACATCCTGTCACCATCGATACGGAAAAGGGGGTGTAGTCCCAGTGTTAAACACAGGGTTTGTCAGGTGCTGCATGAACGCACCAACCGACGGCACAACAAACAACGGGTGCAGGTCGGCGATCTTTAACCTCTGGGCAGAGGTATGTCTGACCACTTTTGTCATGACCCCATTCTGAAATTGTTGGAGTCTTTTAGCTGTACTGTCAGTTAAATGAGTATATAGTGGGTCACTGTACAGCAGAGCTGGCCGGAGGACACATTTGCACATATTCAGTTTGAGACGCGATGAAAAGTTTGGCCGAGTTAACAAGTGCGAAAGCCGGTAGGACTTGTGTCGTACTTTTCCTATTTTGTTTCTAAAATGCTTATCCATTTTTATACCCAGATAGTTATATTGAAAAAGTCGGCGAGTTCTCTTGTTCTCCTATAATATGTTAAATAGGTTATTTTTGTAGGATTTTGCCAAGGTCCCTGTAACTTGTTTTTTCTTTCAAAACTCTCAATTTGAAAAGGGGGGAAACCTTAATTCGATAAAATGCACTACAGCTTCACTCAAAAATGTTTTATTAGTAGAATTTACTAGTTCATCCAACATTTTGTTCCAAGTATATATGATACTTTATTTCTGTAGTTCTCCCAATACAATACGATAGACATAGAAGAAAATGCAAGGTACACAACCCTGTTTGAAAGTATAATAATAATCAGCTTTATTATGATAAAATTACAATCTGCCTCATTGGGCAATAATTAATTGTGTATATAAATCTTTTTATTCATACCATATTTACAATTGTCATTCACTCGCTCATTCATACAGTATTTACAAATAGCCCAGAGACTTTCCAATGGAAAAGAGGAAGCGGAGTCTTGGGAAGTCCCCCACGCTCCTTCGTCAGCCGCGTCAACAGATAGGAGCCAGCGGAGGCTGACCAAGAGCGCGAGAGCCACATACGCTCAGGACATGATTGGAGAAACTGGCCATTGCCAGGACTCCAGGATCGGTGAAAATGATATGAATGATATAGAATGATCCCTCTATCATTTCGCTTCCTACATATGCTGTAGATTTCATCAATAAACACCAAGCACCTTTCTTTATTAGTCCTTGTGAGGTCAAAAAGATGTTTGATCGTTCTACAAGCATGAAAATTCATTAATTCTGAAAAAAATAAAAATTGCTTCTGCATTTTTTCGATAAATGTTCTTATACTTTTCCGACTCGCCGATATAAGAAGACAGTAAATCAGCGCTTGATATGATATACAGTTGAGATTGTGCTTCGATTGATAGAGCAGTGGCAATTTGAGATTTTCCAGTCCCCGGCGGTCCATCAAGTAAAATTTGATTCCAAGGCTTCCTTCCTCCTAAACATTTATTATTATTACAGAGAATGGCTTAAAATAAAAACTAGTTTGCTGATCGATTCTATTTTATCGCTAAACAGTTGTGGGTATTTTAATGGTTGTAAAATTGTACTTTTACAGCTGTAGCAGTAAGGTAGGTTGTAGCAGTAATTTTACATTTACCAGACCAATAATGTCTTTCAAGCCACTTCCGGCTACCGGACGCAATGTAGACCTGATGACTTCTTGACGGTAATCATAATTGTTATCCTTCGGCTTTCCTATTAGAAAAAACATATGACTTATGCTTATTAAAGTATAAGGAGGCATTATTAAGGGAAAATTATCCCTTAGGTTTAAAATATTCCAGCTTTTCTTCAATACAGATAGAACTGACATTTATTGTTTCTTCCAGCCGTTAGTCACATGCCTTTCACTGTATGTATTCTTAGTGTGTGGAAACACTCGTCTATGACCGGTAACTACACCCAGTATTGTTGCACACAAAGAAAATAAGAGAAATAGAGGTTAATGTTTCTTAGCACTATTCCTCCTAACACTCCTCCTTCACCGTCCTATTTAAATGCACATGTTTCTCTCCTAAGAAATGAATGTATTTTACAATAGAAGAAAAGAGATATTATGAACCTATTGTTGTATAGCTGATAAAGGGATTAGACAGCCAAGGTAGTAACTTTTCTCATAACCTGTGTCCATGAGGAACCCAACTCCAAGTTACCCATCTTCTTTATGATTGCTTCAAGACTTGCTGGTCGACTTCTCAGATTCTCTTTCTCTCTGTTTTTCTTATATGACTTTCTCCTCTTTTTTTTTTTTTTTTTTTTGTATGTTTCCGTTTCTTCTACTTGCCAACCGAGCCGAGAAGCGGAAAGTAAATACAGAAGCAATTATTACGAGACAAAAATGAGAACAACGCTGAGAAGAAGAGAGAAATTGATCCGAGCTGAAACAGGATCTTCTGTAGCCTACTTATTCATAATGTAGCCGAGACCAAACAGCGGGGATGAATAGACTATCATAAGTACTGCTTTGAAATTCAAAAGACTAGTGGCTACCGGTAAATACCATCTCCCTTATGCGTCATCTCTTCTCTTATTCATCTCTTTCATCGTGAAAAACACTTAAATTTAATTTTCTCAACAGTCGTTTACACAGTTCGAAAACACCAACCGGTGCGAACACCTAATGAGCTCCCTCAAAACTAGGGTAGTAGAGAGTGTTGGTAGGCAACAACACGACAAAAAAGAAATTTTGTATATTTTTTTAAATGCCTCCTTATACTTTAATAAGCATAAGTCGTATGTTTTTTCTAATAGGAAAGCCGAAGGATAACAATTATGATCGTTACCGTCAAGAAGTCATCAGGTCTACATTGCGTCCGGTAGCCGGAAGTGGCTTGAAAGACATTATTGGTCTGGTAAACGTAAAATTACTGCTCAAAAGTACAATTTTACAACCATTGAAATACCCACAACTGTTAGCGATAAAATAGAATCGATCAGCAAACTGGTTTTTACTTTAAGCCATTCTCTGTAATAATAATAAATGTTTAGAAGGAAGGAAGCCTTGGAATCAAATTTTACTTGATGGACCGCCGGGGACTGGAAAATCTCAAATTGCCACTGCTCTATCAATCGAAGCAAAATCTCAACTGTATATCATATCAAGCGCTGATTTACTGTCTTCTTATATCGGCGAGTCGGAAAAGTATAAGAACATTTATCGAACAAATGCAGAAGCAATTTTTATTTTTTTCAGAATTAATGAATTTTCATGCTTGTAGAACGATCAAACATCTTTTTGACCTCACAAGGACTAATAAAGAAAGGTGCTTGGTGTTTATTGATGAAATTAACAGCACATGCAGGAAGCGAAACGATAGAGGGATCATTCTATATTATTCATATAATTTTCACCGGTCGTAAAAATATTCTAATATTCTACCCGTTTAAAATATTTATTGCCTGTTGGAAAGGGGATTTTTCGTGACCCAATGCGCTTTTAACAAATATAATGAAGTATATTGTTCACAGTCATTAAATACATGTTTAAATAAAGTATTCAAGAAACTTAAAGAACCCATGTTATTCCTTTTAAAGAACATCTGCATTATTTCTTTCATTAATACAACTTATTTCATAATTAATGTAAACAGGTTTTAGGGGTGAAAAATAATAACAATAAAACACGAAACAAAAAATTATGAGGCAACATTCATTCTTAGAATAACTAGTAAATTATGATAGAACATTGATTTCGTGAGAGAGGTTTGATGACGTAATGATTCCCCCCCTCCCTAGCCCCTTTAAATTCACAGATAATTATAAACAATTATAGATACTCAGGCGAATCTATTCGCAATTTATTTTTGTATTTCCTGTAGCATCGCTGCATTATATACAGTTTTTGTTATTTTATTTATTTTTTTTTTTTTCCTTAGCTCTCAAACTTATAAAATAGGATGTGGGAAAACTACTTTGGGCTAATGAGTGCCTTTCACTAAGGGGAGTCCCCCATTTGAAGGATGTATGAGAAGGATATAGGGTGGGGTATGCCTAAAGGAGGCGGGTGGAATCAGGAAGGTAGTGAGAGTCTACCGAGGGTGGAGCCTAGGGGTACCTAGGCAAGGGTTTGTAGTCGGCCAGGTCAAGCAGGGGCCTGAAATAAGTCGGCCTCTCGGCCGGAAGGTCGACCCTGCTTAAACAAGTAGATGGGGTCTTGTAGCTTCGGAGATCGGCCTCGATCTCTCGGCTGGGTGTAGATCTTCAGTCTCCGTCAGGGGCTAGGGTTCGATCACGTCCATCTGTCTCCAGGCTTCGGCGGTCCAGCAGTGCTTCCATCTGACGGGCATTGGTGGTGGTTGAAGGTCGGAGAATAGTGGGTTGTGGCTGTGTCGGAGTGAGTCGAAATTTTTTATGCATCTCGTCTGCCTTCATTCGGTCGAACGGGGTATGTTTGAGGGAGGTACGGAGAACTCTGTTCTGAAATTGCTGGAGCGTTTTGAGAGTGTTAGGAGTCAGATACTTGAAGAGAGGGGTCCCATACACTTTATAAAAATTAAATAATGGAATAAACAAGTATAATGATACACATTATACGTGACTGGGCTGAATTTACTCTAATAAAGGCGATGAGACTCACATTTTTGATCGAACAATGATTTTCGTAAACGGAAGAGCTTTATATGTCATATTCATTGTTCATCAGGGTCATACAGAATAAACGATACGATATGTCAGGAAGAGAGATAGAAATCTGGGCTTATTAATTTACTGAATGCTGGATAAGTAACTAATTATGGAAACTAACTCAATAAGCCTTTCAATCAATACAATGACCAATTCACGTTGAAAATTATTAAACATTTTCCTTTTAAACATTCCATTACTGTGTCATAGCACGAGAGGTCTAAAAGTTGATTCTCCTCTACCACGTAGTTTGATTCGAATTAAAGTAGCTTTGTTTTATTTATTAGTTGTTTCGCCATGTCGTTCACACAAAGGCCTAGAATATTCATAGAGAATAATCTGATTTCAAAGCGCAGGGGAGTGAGTGTAATCAGATTTGATCACTCTCCAGTCTATGTAACTCGAACTATGACGAACTTCTACCTATCTGAAAATTCGAATATTCGGGGCGGGACTCAAGTTAAGGATTGTTAGTTTCCAATCCACTATAATCAGCGGACCGAGTTGATTAGCCTGACACCTACGCTATAGGGTATTTTATAATGAGGTATAATTTGTTGACAAGCTTAGAACATTATAAAGTATATAATAAGCCATATCGGGAAAGCATTGAGTTCATCGGGTTTCCTATAAATAAAAATGGATTTTTAAGCTTAATTAAATTTAAAAATTGAATTTAATATCAAACAACAAACGAGCTGAACGTTATTATGTATTTTGGTGACTATTCAGTGATTAAATTGGACTTTGAAACCATGTTGAGCTTTGCCAGAAAACATGCTGATATCTCGTTCTGAACCGTTTTTTTCTTTTGATACTGAGAACATTGTTGTAAAAAAATTATACCTTGCAGTATGTATGAATTGAATAAATTACAATCGTATTAATTTCCAATCACTAATTCGTAGAGACGACCATACCGAAAATCAAAACATGATGAATGAATTCTTTGGGATATTGGCACTTGGTTTGATGAAAAAGAAATGTTAGATTTTCATCAAATTTATTGTTGGACTTTTCGAAATCTATGCATGTCTGAATGCAAATGGCATACTAGAACCTGATGCATTAAACGTCAAAACTATATCCATCAAAAATTTCATCCACTCAGTTATATATTCACGGCTGACTATTAATATCCTGTATAAATGAAGTAATATAATAAAATAAGTGGAAACCATGTAAAGATGTGAAGACAAGATTAACATACTTCTACCGATTCTTTACACTTTAGGACGATTTACAATAAAAAAAAAACGAGAGCGTTAAAGGGAGCAACATGGCGAAAAAATGAAATGTAGTTATTGGTACAAATTGGCGTAGTTATGGAATTGTTTTATTTTAATTTTATGATTATGTTTATCACAGATCAATGGAGACAAACTTAAATTCCTTGTAAACATACCTGCATCGCTTTCAAAATCACAACTACTTGGCGGTTTTGTGCCTGTTCTATTTATACGAGATACTACATTTTGTACAGTAACATTTGTCAAATGTTGTGTAGCAACATTTGTATGTCAAATTAAATCTCATCGTCCTGAGTAATAATATTTAATTGGAGTTCGGACTTTTTAAACCAAAATTAACAAAATTCGTTTCATTTGATGGAGCAGTGATGCTAAAAATAAAAACAGCAACTAAAATAATAGCAAAATTGCAACTCAAGTCCACAGCCTTAAAGAAATAGTAATTTCTTTGATCAATAATCAGGATTACGGTTTATGGCATTATGAGATGTATTACCGATCTAACCGATCATGGGAAGCGTCAAAGAATGCATATGTCTGAAGAAATGTCTCATAGAGCTCTGATCTCTTTGAACCATAGTCCAATGGAGAATTCAGTTCCTATGTTCCAATAGAGACTAGATTCAAGTGTTCACTAACTATTAATCCATTTAGACGATTATCAATTACAGTTTTAGAACCACCGAAACTAGTCCTGGCGAGCCACCTTTTGTTCATTGGTTCGTGCTCAGATGTGGCAGGGTTGAGACGTACGTGACGCACAATAGGCTGCCCTTGGCCGGCAGACGTGCAAGAGTTCACGCCTCCATAAGCGACTTTCCTGCATTATGTCGCAAGCGATGGCTGGACATTGGAAGAGCGTAGCTGGAGCCTCCAGTTCCATTATTGGAAGCAAGTGCTTTGCGGCACCAAGCCATCAGCAGTATGCCTACGGGGCTATTTGAATAAAGAGATCTGGCAGAGTTTAACTTCTTAATGACACGACGGGGCTCTCATTCCTACCCCAATGGCTCCCGGGAAAACAAAGAAGGGAGGGGGCCAGCTGTATATGCAAACACTTCCTCCTCTGTAATGTTTGACCCTGGTGAAGTGTGTTCATTTCTGTAATGAAGAGCAGGGGATAATCAGTGCACAATTAAGGAGCTGCACAGGTTACTGAATAATGCACCCAGGGTACGTTACAATTAATGGGTTACGGACACCAGATCCCACTAATGGAATCAAGGGTGTCACTAAACTCTATCAGTCGCATTGCCAGGACTGTACACCAAAGAACAGAGATTGTTTAATCACAAACCTTTAACTGACTGTAAACAAAACTTTACTGACTGTAAGCAGTATGATATTGAATATATGTACCCAGTGATACAAGAATGTATCAATTGCAACTTGGTTGAACTGCAAGCCACTAAAGACCTACATGAACTGAAGTGTTTAACAACAAATACTGATCAAAAAACAGTTATGATTGAATACTGAAACTGGTAAATGTTCATCGGTACAATTTCTCGAAGACATATTAATTAAAAAAATATTGATGACCATGAGGGTTCGAAGAAGCTTTTCTAAGATTCTGGGTGCTAACCAATCATTTTATTGTATGGGTGAAACACCCTCAAACCTTTTTTAGCGATGAAAGGTGTAAATATATTGACCGTAAGTCCTACTCAAAAGAAATTGCACGCAGCAACATAATCATTGGAAATAAGCCTTCATTTTCCAACACTAGTTCTCTCGATTTGCAAGTTTTGAGGGAAACGTTAAAAAATTAAAAACATTCACAAGACAATGTTCTCGAGTTAAATTGATAAATTTGTGATAATTAAAACCAGCTAATTACTTCTCTCTAGTACTAGTAGTGAAACATTAAGTAAATTCACGCCCACTAAATAACTGGATTTTGAAAATCGTCAGAAATATTTGGAAGCGCGTTGATGCAGCATCTGTTAACTCCCATTTCAAACATCATTTATCAATTCAAACTTGTTTCCGAACCCTTCTTCCGTTGTTTTAATGGAACGAAATATACAAATACGATGGTTTGTATCTACTTCTCCAATTATTTAAATGCAATTCGGATATGATGAAGACATTTCTAGGCCTGTTACAATGGATGTTATTGTTCACAATAACACAATATGCTGTTGGATTGAGAATTAGGCAGTACAATAGACGACATTAGGCTATTTTGGCCCCCCTTCCTGTCCACGTTATTTGATGTTAAATCATATTTTGGTGTTCATAGCCCAGTTTCAATGTAGAATATATACTGTCGAGAGTTAAATGATCTTTGTAGAGGAGAGTCTTTTAAAAGAAAAGAAAGAAAAGCTTTAGTATGAATTACAAGCAAAACACTGGTATATACAAATATTAAGAGTGGGTGGAATGTCTTGGGATGAGTTTGGTCTGGGGCTAAAGCTGAGACATATATGTATAAGAAAAGGATAAGATGCTGGGAAGCGGGAGGTCTTGAAGGGATCTGGTTGCTCACTTGAAAAATAACAGGGAACCATCAGTGACTTCCATGAAGTCACGAGGCAGGCATACAGTTCTGCTCAAACCCCTTCTACTTGTTCTTAGCAAGATTATAAATATAATATATGAAGCATGTATTATAAAACTGAGGAAATATTTAGAAAACCGTTTAGGTACATTGCGTATGCTTAAATTGGTAAAAATCTGAAGCTACTAAAATAAGTTGACCCTTTGGTAAGTAAAATATAAATTCCTTGGAAGACAAGATGGTAGAAAAATGTCAAGTACTCCATTCAGTAAAATTCATGTACTCCATGTCAACGTGACTTGTTCGTGTAGCCAGTTAAGGAAGTACAAAAAGTTCCAGGAGTCAAACCAAGGATTTTAGGTGGATGGGGGGCTATAGACAAAAGGATGCTTTAGAAATCATTAAATCAATGGTAAAAGAACGTATTTATTAATAAAAAAAAAGAGATATATAAATTATTTTGACCCGACTTCGGATGGTTCGTAATAAGTGTGATGAATAAATTTCGCAACTACAACCGAAGTTATTTTAAAATAAAATCGGAGTTTTGTGATCAAGGCATAAAAGCCACGTTACTTACTACAATTGAGAAACATATATAGATTTCCTAATGGCTCACTTCTATATCCCTAACCAGAATTTTCCCCTGTGAAGATTCATAAGACTTTTTTTTATCATTTCTATTGTACGAAATGGCCAGCATCATTTAATAAAAAATGAGCTAATGACAGACAATATTTACTCGTATCAGATCAAGACAACCTGTTCAGGCTGTACCGGTCGTCCTTGCTTCTAGACAGGAATGTAAGAATTGCATATTGCATTTCATAAACAGTTTCAAAGGAATGCTGCGTGGGATGAATTCATAATTTTATATAAAGTATTAATCGCGAGTTACTCGATAATGAAAAAAAAATTAAAATCACCCCATGAAAAACAATGAAGAGACATTAAATTATCAATTACTTGGTAATTGAACATAATTATCTATATTGATTAAAGCAGAAAATTATAAATGTCAACGTATTGGCGAATACCATGGGTAGGGCGTTTAGTGCACCATAATTACAGAAAATCATTAAAACTGCAATTAATAACGAAGTCGAAACAATTTCACAACTGTAAAGAAACGCTTAATCGTGAGATATGGAATTGATTTTGATTGTCTTGTTTTGTTTTTTTTTAGTAATAGTTCTGTTCAAAAAACCTGTGGTACATGTAAAGCATCAACTGTTTTTGAATATGAACGTTAACAAAAATAATTTAATGAAACTCAGGACATCAATTAGGGGTGACTTATTAGTAAGATCAACGAAACCCCTAATTACGGTGTAATGCGCATTTAAGTGCCTTTTTTATTCTTAAAATGTTAAAAGTATTTATTGTGTGATACTATTTATATCGTCAAGCCAATCATAAGGATTTTATCTTGCTTTATGACTAAAAAAGGTTTAGTCATAGGGATTACCGCCATGCTTGGAGAAAGCAGGACCTCAAGTTCATTCACGCCCGGTGTATCGAACTGCATTCCTTCTCGATGACCCTACCCCTTTCATAGTCGAGTATGAGGCTTGCACAATAGGCACAGCGCGGTCAAAATTAGGACGTTTGACGACAGAATAATAAATATCTATATAAAACTTATTAAAATACATTGGCTGCAATAAAAACTATCTCACGCAAACCCTTAATGAATTGTTGGTAAACGTGCCACAAGCCATTTGGCGACAGTACACCGAAATAACTGTTCCGTATAGATCTTACCTATGAGCGTTTTCAAATTTGGTGTAACATGACATGTGGTGTGCCCTTTGCGGACATTTTTCAAAACAGCAATATGTCCAAAAAAACGGTTAATGAACCATTTCAGTCAATAGATTTAATCCAATTACGCACATTATGACGGGATACGTTTAAATTAACTACGAACCTGGCCAAAAGTATATTTTCGTTATAAAACTTGAGACTGCTCGCCCTGAAATTATCTCCCTTCCCCATTCAGCCCCTAATAAGAAGGGTACACAAGGGTTAAATCCGGGGAGAGTAAAAAAAAAAAAAGAAGAAAAACCCCAACCATCCTTCTGATTTAGACCAAGCAAAAAAAAAAAAACAATTATGTGAAGTACAAACTGACGGGCTTCATTACAGCTGTAAGGCAATCACGGGGTCTCTTATTACCGAGTGAAGATTGCTGTTTGCAATCCCAGCTTCTGATGCAAGAGAGTTACTCCGTAATAAGAGCGTCAGAAATAGAGAAGGATCTACAATCTTGGGGTTGGTGAAGGCATTGCATAATATAAGAGTGTGGCATGAAATGAAAATATACTTTGAGCTCACTGTAAGCAGAGAGTGTATAAATATGTACATAAGTATATTGTCTTACCACGAAATTGGACGCCATTCACTTAATCTGAGCCTACAACCAGCGATCAAACCATAAGTATATAAATTGAGAGTTTTGCAGGGAGATTGGCTAGTGTTGATGAAAAACACTTGTTGTAAACCTATCAAGTTATGGACAACGTTTCAATACTATGTACTATGTACTATGTAGGTCTGCATCAGGTCCGTCTGAAGAGGAGGTTGATACAGACATACATATTATGTCAAAATATTGTCAAAGAATAAACTTGTGAAAAAATAAAAATTCTTTTCATCAATCCCAGCCTATCTCCCAACAAAACCTTCAACCCCTGAAATGAAAAATGTACTTCATTTTTGGTGTATTAGGTGTTATGGTCTGCCTCAATACATAATAATTGAACAGCTCCCCCAAACAAGGTCGTAACAATCAGAAATTGAGAAATCATTTAAATATCGCACAAGGTGACAGTCAATTTTCAAGTTGCAACAAAAAAATATACCTGGATTGAAATCCCCACCTTGATTTAACTTGATTTATCAATTTATGAGGGTTACGACCTTGTTCGGGGCAGCTGTTCAATTGTGGATACATTTCGTAGACGAGGATTATTATTGGATGAGATCCAGGTTTTCATAAGAGGGATAGTGTTGGATGGGACGGTTACTTCTCACGGCCATTGATTAATTAAATTAGTCAATAATATTATTAAAGCGGTTGAGTCAGGAAAAGATTGAATGGCGGGTCAAAAGCCACGATGATATAGACTTGTCGGTCGTTAAATACAGCTTATTTTGTATATTTCACCCATCGTTTGGTTCTGAATTTTACGAAAAGCAGCTTGGAGCTTTGTGGGATGAAATGATAGCTATTAGAGGAACACCAGCATACAAATGAAGTGAGCTAGATTTTCGTGTGGGGTTCATCACCCCAAACGAAGAAATAGGATGGAGAGCTGCCATATACTTTTACAACACCTTTGGGTAACAGAAGAGTTAAAAAAATTTGAGATGGATCGAAAATTAAGGACTCAAACCAGCGTAATCAACTATTAAAGAAGGACTTACTTCGTAAATGGTAGGATAAGCTGGTGGAAAACTCGATATATTGGTGTAAAGACTTCCAAGTAAGTCTTGATGGACTCCAAGAGAATAAATAAAGTTATTTTTTATTGGACTATTGGAGATTGAATGACATTTTTCATCTACTTACTTATTAAAAGTATGTACTATAGAAAACTCATTAAGTTTTAAAATATTTTTTTATTGATTGGGATTTCACACCTTTATAGTTTTGAACCCAGAACCTTCATACCTAAGACCGGTTTCTTTGAGTACTAAGAAGCCATTGAGAGTACCGAGCTCATTTATTTACTTTTTATTGTTATGTTTCACTTATAATTTATACTAATAATATTGTAGCAAGCATAGTTTTTGTTTACCCAGAAGAGAATTCAGGATTGTATTTAATACGTGCATTTTACTGAAGTTCTACAGAAGCCAAGTTGTTATGAGCCGTGGCAGGATGCCTTCCACACCTATACATTTATGATATTTCATTTACAGAATAACTTTGTTTCCCAACTTCTGACTTGCCCTGCCTGGTCTAGAACTATCCCCGAAACCCTAACTGAATCCAATATTGTTCTGTCAGCGGGATATTGTTTTAGTTATGATTGTAAATTTACTTTTAAAAACTTTCATACTTGTTATGGACTGCTATATTAATATTTACAACGTTAGTGTCCATTTTGTACAAAAATTAAAAAGCGAACTAAGAAGTAAAAGGCAAATTTCCATTCATACATTTTCCTTAAATTAAAAATTAATTTTTCCAACATACAGCACGTACACTAAGTCACGCTAATTAACAAAATGGGATTTCAATCAAGGGATACTATGAAAACATATCAATCTAACAAAACAATAGTCCAAACCCTGTAAATATTTCATATATATTTTTTTAATTTAATAAACATATCCACTTAGAACCAATGGATTGTAATTGAGCCTTTGAAAGGACGCGCACTTGTTACTTTTAATTAGGTAACAGGTGTGGGGTTTGATTTATGCCCCACCTGAGACCTGGCGATAAATAGGTTTTCAAAATAACTTACATTTTTCGATTAGGGTAAACAAAAAAGTAATTGATACTCTAAAATAAGTTATATTTGCAATTTTAAATGTGAAGATCTCTCTGAAAATCTTATTCTTACAAGCTAGAATTATTCTAATGCAGAAAGACCAGAAATGTTTGTTTATTTTTTTCGTGGTTTTAAAAATGGATCATCAGTTACCACAGCCACAAAACTATTTAATTCACATTAGAGTTCAACAGTACTGATTACATGCACTTGTTTACATGAAAAATGTTTCTCTTGATTATAATTTACAGAAACCGCGTTTTCATGATAAAGCTGTGCGATTTATATGTTTACAATATGCATAATTGTGCGTTACCGGCAAACTCAGTAGCTTCTACTTTTGTCTATAAGAAGTATGAGTCATTATTGTGATAAGATGGCTCAGAGGGTCAAACCACTCATAAAGATGATTAAACAATTTTAGGCATCCAAAGATTAACAGACTGATGAGGTTATCTATTATCAACTATCGTTCACAATTTATTTGTAAATGTCACTTAAATTTTACAATATAAGGGATGGGTAGACCGATTAGACGATTTTATTCTTATTTTTTAAACAGGTTTAAATATATTTTTTGGGAAACTGTTAACTTAGACAAACGTTGTGTACGTGTGTGCGGAGCATAGCTTTTCCAGAACTTCCGGTCCAAGAGAACGGGTACTCTAAAAACATGGCATACTTTCTAGGCCTGTGTCCGCTCTGTTTAAACCAAGTTTTAAAATCGCGCTGTGGCCATGTATTAACACTTCCTACTTCACACCTTTCTCACTCTGTATTGCTGCACATTTTCACCTCGAAATTATCTTTTATTTATTCTTTTTTGACATGTTTTCGGCTTCGCCAAAAGATCAGGTAACTAAAAAAACTGGTTTTACGGGTCTGGTTAATGCGCAGCAAAGATATGTGTGTGTCAAAAGAAATGATTTGGTACGGATAGAAATTAGATTGTAGCACAAGTTGCCACATGCAATATAAAGCACCGCAGGTCGGCTAGTAAATAGGCATTAAGGATTAATGATTACCGTAACGCGCTCTTGACAGCATAAGCATTCTGGTTTAAACATACAGAGCATATGATGGGTATATGAGTGTATTCATGTGCTTGCAACCCAAAAAAAAAAACAATTTGACAGCAGACAGTTTAGGGCTAGTAACAATGGAGCGTTACACGATAGAACAACTAGTAAATTGCTGAACATTATCTCAAAAATAATGAAAGTTTGGCGGCCGCAGCTCGAAAATTTCCTACAAAATATGGTCGGAATAGTGTTTTGACTTCATCAACTGTGAAGAGATTAATTGAAAAATTTAGGGAGGCTGGATCAGTTGGAGACACTAAACACACTCGTCCAAAAACAAGCCGTTCAATGTCAATATCGAAGCAGTGCGTGAGAGTGTTGTTGAAAATCCAGGAACATCAATTCGGCGTCGTAAACACAGTTCTTTGTGCCGAAATTGCATGAGACATTTCCAGGTCGTGTACTCTCTCGTTTCGGTGATCAGAATTGGCCCCCTAGATCGTGTGATTTAACACCTTTAGATTTCTTTATATGGGGTTATTTGAAGTCAAAGGTGTATGTCAACAAGCCCACATCCGCCCGTGCATTAAAATAGGAAATTCAACGAAATTCAACCACATTTATGCCAAATGGACATGGAAAAAATTTCGACAATTTGCCCGATGTGTTATTCCATAAATAACCCTATCCTATTTACTTTATAATTTAATAAAAAAATAACAACAAAAATACTAAAAACTGTGTCTTCTATTTAAATCAAATCTTGCGTTAATTCTGGGACACCCTTTATAAACGAACACAATATTAAGTGAGTTGGTTTAATGGTAAGTAGTCGAATGGCAAGAATAGTTGTGATAATAGTATTTATTTATCAGGGGTTTAAGGTCTGAGGGGCTGTAGGGGTCTGAACATTCCGCCTAGTAAGCTTCAGAGGTAGATTTATCGATTTGAGCAGGGATAATGAACGGTAGGAGGCTGAGGACAGCCCCGGAGACGGTGACCCTTACAGTTCACAGATAATTACATAAAACGAGATAAAAAGCCCACGAGTGGCAGAACCGGTCTGGCAGGTCCCCGATACGGCAGAAAAGGAAAAGAACTGCTAGGGGGACATGGAGCATTCCTCCGCTGCTCTTCCGCATCTTGTAACTGCCTTCCTCGCCCTTGGAGGGCAATCAACCTCCAGCCCTTACTGTCACAGTGAAGGACATCTTCGGCACAAGGCTTTGGTCGGTATAACGCAATAGTACAAGGTTATGCCACAGGGGTTAAGGCCAGGGCGTAAAGGGAAATACGTGCATTATTGGCTCGGTTAGTATGGACTAGAATGCCAATTTTTTTTTCCCTTCCTAGCCCCTTTAAATTTACAGATAGTTATATACAGTTATAGATCCTCAGGCGAATATATTTACAATTTATTTCTGTATTTCCTGTAGCGTCGCTACATTAGAATGCCAAAAATATTACTTTACGATTGATACGTTCTCTAGATCTATTCCTCTAGAGCGAAAACTATCTCCGAAAATCCTTTTGACTGATGTTTAGAATAGCTCCATGTAACAGTTATATCAATACAACTTAATAAAATTTCCAAAGCTATATTTATTTCTTGGAAAAAACTTAACATTTTGTTTTTGAAGGCTTAAGAAATATAATTTAATACCCCTCATTATATCAGCAACAAAACCCTTCATAAATACCTTAACAGACCTCGGATCCTTAATTAATTAATGCTTGTTTTATATATAATATTTATAACCTTGCTAAGGACAATTAGAAGGGGCTTGAGCAGAACTGTATGCCTGCCTCGTGACTTCATGGAAGTCACTAATGGTTCCTGTTATTTTTAAGTAAGCAACCGCATCCCTCCAAGACCTCCATCTTCGGAGTTCTTATCCTCTTCTTATACATATATGTCTCAGCTTTAGCCCTAGACCCCACTCGTCCCTAGTACTTCCACTCAATATATAGTAACGGAACTCTTAATATTTGTATATACCAGTGTTTTGATTGTACTTTCTTGAAGATTAAACCTGTTTACCTGGCAATGCCCAGTTCCTCCAATCATGGCTGTGTTCTCACACTCGTGATTGATAGACCATATCCGTGGATTCGGCTGATGAAGAAGTATGACGGATCTTCCTGCCCCTGCCCTTATTCGTATACGAGGGAGGTGTCCCTGGGCTGTGCGTAGTTATATATATGGATCTTATGAATGATGAAGGAATGCTAAACTGTGAATATGGGACGAAGGAAATCATTGATCACACTTAATATTTGCCCAATAGAGTGGATTGTAATTTTACTTCAATAAAAGATTTTTTAACAAACTAAAAATAAAAAACAGCAGTGATCCATCGTATCGGAAAATGTAGTAATAGATGAAAAAAAAATTTTTCCACAACTTGACTGGGAAGATTAATTAATAAATTAATTTTGTACGCTGAAGAATACTTCAGTAGAAATAGGAATAAAGGGGCTCGCATATGGTGTAGAGGTCTATGTAGGTTTATGAGGTTTTGGGTCTGAAACCGTGATGATCTCTTCTTTAATATAGTAGTTACAAAATTCCTTAATGTTAGTCCTATTAGGTTGATTTCATATATAAATATTTTCATGACATGACCGGTATCGGATCACTTATTTAAAAGAAATATTTTTTAGCGTTTGGCTTAAAGCTAGTCAGAATGAACAGACCCTTTGTGTAGGGGTTGTCCCGACCTAAGGTAAAACCAAAACAATAACAGATTTATTTTCTTGTAGTATCTTCATATTACTTATTATTAATATATATATTATTAATATGTATTTCTTGAATGTCTCAATGGAATGTCTAATAATAAAACTACCCCAGGAATGTTGTATGAAATAAATATTTAACAAGTTGAAACGAAATAAAACTAACTTTTAATAAAATAATTTTACTTACAGGGTTGATAATGAGGAGAATAAAGAGAATAATCGAAGAAATAATACTGTTGGTTTATGATGTTTTATTCATCCTACGCCCACAGGAGCAACTCTGCGAGGCTAATTATTCACCAGAACCTTATTTTTTTCTCAAGTGGATATTTCAGTGGCTAGAAAAAGGTATGCAAAGTATCCATCGAAACATATACTTAGGCATCTTAACAAAGCAATTCAGAGAAATAAAATGTACAATATTTCTCTCACTTCTAGACAAGTATAAATATTTAAGGAAGGATGAAGATTATTATTATCTCCGAACACCGGACGGATATAGAACTAAACTGATATGTAAAAGGAACGCGCATGAATAGAAGACTAATTAAAACAGGACAGGGGTAGAAAGGAGACGCTGATAATGATAGTACCGAAGACTGATTGATGACAAGGACGTACAAAATAAAAACGAGACAAGGAACAATACCACAGTGAATAGTCGTAGATTGGAACTCTAGACCCGACAAGGAGTGTAAACACCATTTCGAAAAGTACAATGAAGACAATAACTAATATTGTTATTAATTAATAACTAACTATGTTTAACAATTTATATTTGAGCAGCAGGCTAACGATTCTCCACAAAGATAAATAACATGTAAAATTAAAATTGACGCAACCAAAATAACCATAATACGAGGTCCACCATCATGCTTCTGTATCAGCCAAATCACTATTTAAGTAAACTACAAATACATATTTAAACTTATTGATCACTGAGTAACCAAATAGAACAATTATTCGAACAAGTAGCATCTAGGGCCACTGCTTTATATATTTTAAAAAAGCTTAGAAACTTCTTTATTGTGATAAAATTATAATGTGCCTTATTGGGCAATAAGTTGTGTGATAAATGTTCTCATTTATACCACATTTACAATTTTCATTCATACAGTATTTACAAACAGCCTAGAGACCTTCCAAATCCACATGGTTGTCACCTCCCTCGCATGCGAAAGAGGAAGCAGAGTATTGGGAAGTCCCCCACGCTCCTCTGTCTGCCGCGTCACTGAACACGAGCTAGTAAGGGCTGGCCAAGAGCGCGAAGCCACAGACGCTCAGGACATGATTGGAGAAACTTGCAACTGCCAGGGCCCGAGGCCACTTCCGTTTTAGATTTCGAGGAGCATTATACTTTTATATATTTAAAAAAACATTTGATTATATTTATGAATTTATTTCTATCATAGTTACCACAGGTTTTACTACATTTTGATAGGTATGCACTTTATCGAATTTAGAATTTTATTTTACTTATATAATTTGTAGAAATAATTCCTTTAGTTTTAGATTCACGTAAACATCTTATATCATCATGTCTCGATCAACAGAATCATCGGGACATCCCAAGCTCTTGAAATATTGACGAACAATATATGCTATCATAAACGATGCAAAAGTTGATAATGTTTGAAAAAATTGTGCCAAATATCCAGGACTTCTTATTTACTTAATCTTAACCAACCAGCATTGAACTATAACAATATTTCATTTTTATAGGTGTTAGAGAAATAAATACTTTTGATGTTATAAATGCCCTTACAATGATGAAAAAAAATTCTCTGGTTAAATTGTTTTATTATTTTAGAAACTCTCTTAAAAAAATATAGATCTTTTATCCGAACGAGTAGTTGTCATATTTAAATAACTAAACAATTCATACAAAATTATTGTTTTGATTTTAATGATCAAAAACGTTAGTCATCTAATTTATCCGTTAAGCCAATTTAATCCTATCGATTATATAAAACAAATAGATTGTTCTACGCTGAAGGGCCCCTCACAGAAAAAAGGGGGAGCTGAAGTTGTGGTATAAGAAGCCATGAAAGGTCGAAACTTCCGGTGGGGTATGCGGGTCTTCCGCGGATCTTGTTACACACCTATCCCAGAGGTAATTTTAGAAAGTTTCGCTTCCGTTATCAGGAACAGTAGTCAACGTTACAAAAGTTTCATGGTAATAATTAACAAACTAAGGTACATGCAGGTCTGGATCAGCTCCTAGTATGAGTTAGCACCACTGACTGCCAAAGACACTTAGCACAAAGATTTTAAATTAAATTACAAAGGTATCCACTCATTCCAGGAGTGAAACCTCTTAGGGTGGCACATGGAAAATTGGAATTCAAAGAAAAAATTGAGGTGTTAGATTTTCATTATATTCATTAATGCACAACGTTTCGAAATCCATGCTTGTATCAATCAGGTCCTAGTATGTGTTGGTTGAGCCATTGACAGGCCAAGTGTTATTAGAGTCAAGTCTTCAAGCTACAAATTGCAATGATCTATACTCATTTCAATGAATGGAATGAAATCTCTTATGTAGGTCTCTTATGTCCAAGGAAAACTGAAGAATCACAGTCATTGATGGAGTAATTGTTGATCGTTGATATTTTCATATGAATAACATTTAAAACGATTAATGCTAATCATACAGCATAATTTTGAAGCGTTAGATTAGCTGTTTCATGCTCAGTCGTTAGATGACCCAGAACAGAATCGTTCCTTCCAACAAGCCCGACAACAGATAAGATAAAGTGAAGAGAAATTATTGTACAAGTCAATGGCCTCATGTTAATTGGAGGTTAAGGTTATCGGCTGTCAATTGATAGGAGATGAATCCTCTAGCTTGTTCAACGATATCAGCGGAGCTAATAAAAATTTATGTAACTCGAGAGTTTTTGTGCAGAGCATATTTCCTCAACTGCAACTTTAACAACTAATTTGAACAATACAGCGAAGGAATAGAATTTAACGCCGTAAGTACGATTGTCAAAAACCTTAGGCGTGAATTACCATTATGGTCTAAACGCACCGACTCAAATTTAAAAGCAGCTTGCATGGTATGGACTCCAAATTCATCCATGTGTTTAAAATCTTAGCATGTTACCCTAATATGTACAGTATCCTTAGACATTTTAGGGATCACGAATGTTTAAAATGAATTAATGTTATCACATCGCAATGATGACACCCTTAAGCTTCGTTTGTCAGCCATCTAGCGAGAAAAAAAGGGAAGGTTTCACTATTAACTTCACTGCACCCTATGGGCTAGATATTTGTTTAGCTGTGTTAATACGAGCGAATTTACACCTAGTCAGCTTCAAAGCTTAATTACACCTTACCCGTTTATCGAAAGTACTGTGGGGCTTAAATAGAAAAATATTCTATCAACCAAGTTCTTAAATTCATGTGCTATCTATCAGTTATATAATGCTAAGAATATTGTAATCCTAATATTATATATAAGGGTAAAAGCCCCTTCTAGTGTATACCTGCCTCGGGACTTCATTGGAAGTCACTGGTGTTTCTTGTTATTTTTTAAGTAAGCGACCGCATCCCTCCCAATTCCTGAAACCACCTTTCACATATTCATATGTCTCAGCTTTAGTTCCAGTCCCCACTAATTCACAGTTGTTTCCCGGACACTAGTCCCTAAACACCCTCCCCCCCCCCACTCCCGTCCCAGTATGTAGTAACATAACTCTTAATATTTGTATATACCAGTGTTTTCCTTGTACTTCATAATAAAGCTTTTCTTTTAAAATACTCTCCTCTACAAAGTCTAATTTAACTTATCGAAGACAACGTATTCGCCACGTGTATCTACTTATACCAAGTTCTGATAACCACTTGATGAAATAATTTTTTTTTTAATTGTATTTACCAGTAACCTACTTATAGAAAATGTTTCACACCACAAACACATTACTGCTAACGATAAAAACTTAATATAAAACTATCTATAACTAAAGCTTACTATTTCCAAAATTATTAAAAAATATGACTGCGCTTTGGAATAAACGAGTGAGAGCAAACAAATGCATCACGTAACATCCGGTTATCACACATTTGATTAATACTCAACATATTATTTCACATAACCTATTGTAAAGGAAAAGTATGTGTGAACTGCATAAACTAAGTGATAATAGAATGAATACAAGTTACGTTCTATTAATTTATGATAAGTTTATGAAGTTATAAGCAGAAAAGCAATAAATAATGTATAGTAATAATTATAGTGTTAAGCATTTTTCTTTAGATAACAATTCCTGATGAAATAAAAAGTTTTATATGCTATTGTATTCCAAGACAATATAAGCTGATGTAAAAATATTAAAATTAATATCTCATTGTTTAGAGTATTTTGAATTAATCGAAACAAAGTGACCTTGCAACTAAACATAGCTATGAACATTCTTCCCGACCTTTATTGGTTTCCTGAAGGAGGGAAATACATTTTCTCGGTGAATCATCTGTTTAAGAAAAAGTGTAAGGGAGTAGGTGAATAAATATTATTCGTACAGCCAGTGAAGGTACAATTACGTATGCAATACAATACATCTTCCGATCCCGATCCATATTTATCTTAGTCAGGCCACCAGCTGTCTTTGAAATAACAGATTTATCTCATACACCATGTTTGTTTATAATTTGGCTCAAAAACTGAACAGGTCTATGACTAGAAAAATTCGTTCTGAAACATAAGTAAGAAAGATGAAAAGGATAAGAAAAAAGTTAATTAGTAATTAGCTAAAGGGAAGAAAATTATCCGTTCATTGAACCGGTACATTGAGGATTGAATATTCGAATTCCAACGTTGGAGGCCGCAAACCGCAGCCCTTCTATGTACATGTATGTGAAGACCAAAATCTAAAGGGCATGGCTTCAATCGAAGCTACTTAATGTCTTACCACGAATTCCATTAAAGTGGTAAACAGCAATCCTTATGGAGGTTCTTAATTGACAAGTAAAAAGGTAACCTTAATCATCCAATAAATTTCGAGGTATATTAATGACACATTTTGTAAACTTGACAAAATTAAGTCCCATTTTCATTGATTAATCTGCTCCTCCCTCACTTTTAAGTTTTCTAACGCCATGCCTCGAAAGCTAATTTAGATTCAAAGTTCTTTCCTATGGTTAATGGTACATAAAAGATGCTTCGAAATAAGATATTCCAAAAAATAAAGTTTTGTGCGCCAATAACACATTAAACACTCATGCCATTAGTTTAATAGTTTTTGTTACTACTTTTACTACTACTTTTTTTGTGTGCCGGATAGTGGAATGGTAAAATTATAAAACATCTTTATTGTCTTTCCACAACTGATAATTTCTTCTTTATTTAAAAAGCGCTGTCGGCAGCTCTAAGCTGTCATATTCAGTTATCTGTACAATAAAATAATAAGCCAAATGATAAAAAAAACTTTAACCTGCGCATATGAAGACAAACTAAATTCTATTATATACGGCAATGGCTACAGTTATTAAAACAAATAAAAATATATTCCACTGGTGAACTGTACATAATTTGAAATTGTATTTCTATTCTACTACAATTGAAAATTCTTAAAATTCAAAAATACAACGCATATGAAGTAAATAATTAAAATTAAAACATAACAAATTGTCATAAAAACTAATCTTCTTCGATAAAAAAGAAATAACCAGTTGTAGTATGATGATGGTTGACTTAGTATTTTGGGAAAAAATACCAATGTTTTTTTTTTCTTCATTATTTAATAAGTATTTACTAAACTCGCTTGGAGATCCGAAGGTATCTCTTGATATTATCCCTTTAATCGGGTTCTTTGTATATATTTAAAAAAAAAAAATCAATTATATTGAACATTAATACAAACTAATTCAATCCTCAAAAAATAATTCTGAGTAAACGAAAAAAGTTAACACGAAGAGTTATTAGAGAACGAAAAATGGCAGAGCCATTGCTTCTGAATAGATTATTCTATGGTATGAACTACTAAGAATCAAAGAAGAATCAAATATTTAAACAAGTCGCAGTAAGTTCAGACAATTCATTGATCTTATCTTGAATACAACATTACCACATGTCGATTTATGGATTTGTACGTGTCGCAGCAGTAGTAGGTCATGGAACATATGTTTTCAATACACATTAAACAAACATTAATGTACTTTCGATTGCCATGATTATTTTGTGAATGATTACATTTATAATTTAAACCTTGAAAAATAAAATATTTGGCAACGTGTTGTACATGTAGCCTTGGAGAAAACGTTTGAATGATTAAATCGTATGTTTTGTTTTTTTGTTAGTGGTTGAAGAAACTCATAATCATGATTGGAAAATGAATCACCTTAACAAGCTCCCATTGGAAGATAAAAACAAAGATGTGGAAAATATGGCGGGGAAAATGAGATGTCAAACTTGCTAGGAGGGATCTGACAAAAACCGGCTGAACCATTAGCAGAAATATCGACATACTTTTTTCCCCTACGTATTGACTTTTATGTTATTCACTTATTTTAATAGTATATAGTCACTTCTACTCATAAGCGTAATTATAATTGAAACCGATTATTCAATGAAGGAATTTTTTTTTTTGAGAGAGAGAATACAAGCAAAACAAAATAAATGAGCTTTCATGGAACATAAATTATCTGAGAGTTAAGAGTTTTAATTGAGGATTGCACTTCTAACGGCTAGATACTAAGGGGCTATTTTAACTTGTTTGAGACTGCTGTTAATGTAATGTACAACCCTTTGAAACTATAAATGCTGATTATGCTCAGGAATGTTAAACTTTCCCAAGGGTTTTAGCGTTAACTGTGCGTTATTATGTACCATGGTACAAACCTTTCCCTCTAAGAAGCAGAAGATACCAGTAACATTGTAGGAATAGTTGTCTAAAATAGTGTTACAGTGATAAAACTTAAAAGGTACAAAACGGCTTTGGGGATGCTAGTTCATTATTTCTATGCAAACGGAATTCACTATAAAGTATTCAAATACCCCTTTCCCACCACCATTCTACCATGATATTTGCAAGGCAAAATATTATATTCTAGGTCCATTGAAAGCATATGAGGTTGTAATGTCTAATAATGTTCAATATTAATAAATTTATATTTCCCTCTTCTGCCAAGCCTAGGACTAAGCCATCTCTCTTCTCGCAGCGCAACAAAGTTTTTTCTCTGGTGTCATGGAGAATACAAACGAGTAAAAATTGAGTAAAAGAATATCTATAATGTCAGAATTGATTGGTGGTGAAATTGCATTTATCAATTCTACAAGATGATTTTAATTTAGCGTTTAATTGCTATTACTGACTATTAGCGACTGTATAATTTTTGTCGGTAGAAAAAAATTCTTCCAAAGAAGTCCAGAGTGTTTCATAGGAATTTATTTCTTCAAGTCGTTCTGATAGCCCTGTTCACTGTCGAACTCTTTTGCAATTTTAGGGAGTCAATGTTGCTTTATCACACTCCTCGCATGTTTTGTCAACTGGGGATAAGAAGGCATATAAGTCAGCCTAGTATATGCTAATATATGACATCATTCTATTCGGTGTTACGTCCATCGGTTATCACCTAGGCCAACAGTAACTACAGGACTAACTAAATGCTATTTTGAGGATTCAGGCGCGCTCCTTGCCAATTTTCTGAATGTATGTATAATAAATCGGTTGGAAAGATCATGTACTGCCACAAATTGGATTAATTTAAATTATATTTATTATATTAATTAAATTTAATTATATTTTTTGGATTTTCAAACCGTTATGAACACCAACTTATATTCTATACAGAAGTAAAACAGCTAGTATTAGATCTCGATAGAACTAAAACCACACAGTCCTTTGTTAGAAAAATCCTTGAAAAAAAAATAACAGCTCATTTCGGAATAAAATATCCCTACGTGACTCAAAGACTTGCCTATTCCACTACCAAGTTCAATCGAACCGGAACATAATACATAAGGCCATAATGTCAGGGACATAAACTTTCCTACAGAAAAATATTTCTAGCCAAGCTGTAACAGGGGGTTAGGTAAGGATGCATTCGAACAACCCCTTATAGGTTTAGATGGAATTTTTTATAAAAAATTTCCTCTATTTACTAGATTACTATTAGATTGGAGTTACTAGATTATTTATTATAATGTACTTACTCTACTACTACTATAATGTTACTCCCATCGAGTAACAGATTCAACTCCATAAGAATAATAGACATTACCTAACCTCTTCTTTTTCATTTCCTATTCTATCAATTTAATTATAAGATACTTGAAAACGGTGGAGCAGCCGACACTTTAAAACAAATTGTAGCAAGACCAGATAGAGCTCATTTATATAATTTAGAGTTACAAACATTTGCGTACATGGAAAAATTATGTTGGCTAACTTTACAGACTCGGACTTAACTTTGCGTTATTATGTACCATGGTACAGACATTTCCCTCTAAGAAGCAGAAGATACCAGGAACATTGTAGGAATAGTTGTCTAAAATAGTGTTACAGTGATAAAACATAAAAGGTACAAAACGGCTTTGGGGAAGATACCTAGTTCATCGTGAAGATTCTATATCTACAGTTGTTTGTAAGTATTTTTGAATTGTTTTGAGAAATTAAGATCCACCAGAAAACCCACGTTTATTTAAAAGCCTAGACACTAAGCTCACTGGGGGTTTGGCCCATCTTGTCATAAGTCAACTTCAGTGTCCACTTCAACCATTAGGTTTAACGAACTTATAATTTGAGTTGAAAGGTAAATATGAAAACTTTTAAGCTTTATTAATAACAGAGCACTCCCATCCGGGATATTCTTGGAGAGCGCCGGTGTTGGATGTTTGACTTGTGGCTCCCCGGTTGGCTTAAAGCAACCGAAAGACTCTGAACAAGGGGGAGAATACATTGCCCCTAAGTCCCGATTACCTGTGGAAATACAATTAGGAGAGGAAGAAGAAATGCCATGAAATATTCATGGAAGCCATCGCGAAAACAAGAGACATCTGGATCGCTCTTGGGGTACTCTCGCCACCCGCCGGCGAATCCAAACAGTTAGAGGTGAATACAATCACTCAAAGGGATTTACCTTCCTCTGCGAATTCGTTAGGAATAGGGCTGATGTTTTAAGCATAAAGCAGGAGCTACTTACTACATTGTGGAATTGGGAAAGGTTTCCTGGAACAACTCAGGAAATTAGGTTGGCTAAATCCCTGAAAAGCAACCATGTTAAATTTAGTAATCATTATGAGCAACATATTGCCACTAACTACTACAAATACACTTTAATACTAAAATTAGGGACTAGAATTTAAAGACTCGCCTAAGGTTTGTTTTTGACGTTGAACTCTGGAGGGGACATGATAATAAACAGAAGATACTTGCACGAAACCCAAGGGATTCCGCACTAGAGCCGAGGACTTGTCAGGAATAGCTTAACATTATCCTTTATAGTTCAGTATAATTTAATTAAACATTAAACTATTTCCGTCACAAAAAAAAACCCTTTTAATAGAAATGTAGTGCGTCTTACCACATTTGTTTCTTCTTCATAGCTGATAATTGATTGTTTCAGGCCACTTTTTCCGAATTGTCCCTAAGATAAAAGTAAAAATTGACTCATTTTATAATCTATTGACTATTTAATGAGTTTTGTAAGTATGTGTAAGGAACGTTGTTCATAAATAAATTTCGTAAAAACCGAATAACTCTCGTTCATTAACCTCAGACGATTTCCCAACAAGTTCTTCTACCCTTATCTCATTCATCAAATGGACTCACAATATTTATTAACACGTCACTTCTTCAAATTTTATCCTCGACCTATCTTCAAATATTTTAGCTTCGAGAACTCTTACATCACTCACAACCACCTTTTTTTGATTTTTGTATAAAAAAAATTTGTATGCTGACATTAACAATCATTTTCCTAATTGTTTTCATTCGCATCACATTTTCACATCTATATCGATTTCAAATTAGCAGATATTAATTATTTTATTCTGTATACATACTCCGCGGTAACAAACTAGTACACCATTTTGACACTGTTATATTATAACTTATTTTATCCATGGTTGTAGTATTGTATTAGGTTGTATCCATGTTTTTTAGATACAAATGTTTTATCTATTGTTTATATTCTGTTAATTCAAACCTATCTGCAGTTAGATGTTATCATCAGTTCATTAGGAGCTCATATTGCACTTTTGCATTTTGTTTTAGCTCGTTGGCCAGTTACCTGAAAAGCTCTTTTATTCAATTTATTTTGTAACAGAATTATTATTGTGAAGTCCAATAAAACTTCATTTCAGCTTATATTGTTCTTTCTTCAAATAGGGTAAGGATAACAACATTAAAAGTACCCTTACAAAATAAATTGGAGGAGAGCCGGTAAAGGGACAATAAAAATGCATCTTTCATGGGGGAAGTGGGTAGAAGATTCTGCCTGAATGATATAGGCCCCCATAAAAGGCCCATGAAATGAAGCATTAAAGACCGATCTGGGTCAGTAGATAAAACGCAGCGTCGTCACTGGTGCAGAGCGAGGCCGTCACAACCTGTGTATCGACTGGAGAGTCTGGAGAAGGCGCTTCCATCCTCCGGGATAGAATACAGGTACCCGGGACCCAGAATATGTTACATCTGCTAGGACATCTCCGATAATGTAGCCGGGATGTAGACAGCCTGTTGCTGGGACATGAGCACCCTGAGAAGACAGTCCTCGGACGAGCTTGCATCCTCGGAATACTAATGGAGTCTGTCCGCTCCAGCCGCGCTGTTCTCACGATCTCAATCCTGCATCAGTGCTGCCCTGTCGATAGCACGCTGGCCTGTCAGGGCAGATCCTATTGTTCGTTCGGCTTCCTTAGGCATCATCGCGGCTCCCGCAGTCAACAGATCAGAGGTGGGACATTTCGTTCGGTTCAGTGTACCAATGACAAACAAAATTAGTCAAGTGGGCATGATCCCACAATTAAGGACTCACTCGTGACTGATTTGTTGTTATTATCTATAAATATTTAAAACAATGTAATTTCATGATTTTCTTTGTAGTTATGCAGCATAACCTCGATCATATCATCTACCATAATGATGGATAGAGTATTCCCGGATAATTAAAAACTCGGATAATCGAAAAACATGTTTTTATAGCTCAACCTTGATGTAAATTACAAAAAACAATTATTTTCAATTGGAGACTCAATATTCAACTTATAAATATTTTTTTAATATAAAAGGTACCCACAAACAGAAAAAAAATTACATAGGCTACTTAATTAAAATACCTTAAAATCTTTCTCTCTGATTAGGTTTTTCTAGCCTCTGTTATTCTGCTTCTTAAACCTAACATTTTTATTCAGGATTTCCATCCACGAAATAGACGATAAGCTGTCTTGTCCTCGATCTGTTGTCACTTTTTCTATGGTTAATCAAATGAATTCAACTCAATGCCCGAAATATTGCTTTGGGAATTCCTAGCCTCACGGTCAAATTTCTTACTAAAGCAATCTATAAAAACACTTTGTTCATCCTAAAAACCCCGGATTGTCGGAGTACCTGGTATAATTAGGGTTGGGCTGTAGTCTACTAAACTCGACATAGCATGATGAATCTTTAATTTCGATTCCCTACAATAGTGTAGAAAAACAACAATTTTATCATTACACAGTAGTTAACTGATAAATGCCACTGTATTTTTCAAAAGATTGACTTTATATTTAGCAATAAATGAAACTGACATGCCGAATATCATCTCTTTTCGAAATCCACAAAAATAATTTCAAACACGGTTTTGATGACAGTTTTGATTTAATAATAATAACTAAGTAATTTTATATTACTTTGTGTAAATACAGCTCAAAAAATAGTATTTAGGACAACGAGGTCTCAAATTTGATAGGAAAATATAATTTTTTATTATCAAGTATTAATTTATTAATAACTATTAATTATTTTTTATGGAGGTGAATACCTAGTTTTGCCTTTAATTAATTGCCTTAACGCAATCAAATGGAATCCCGATATAAAATTTCTTGTATAGGCAAAATTGTCCAGTGACTCGACTGGCCGAGGAGGTGGGGGTTCCAAGAGGTTCCAAGACTCCGCTTCCTCTTTCGCATGCGAGGGAGGTGACAACTATGTGGACTTGGGAGGTCCTTGGGCTGTTTGCAAATACTGTATGAATGAGGGAGTGAATGAAAATTGTAAGTATAATATGAATGAGATCATTTATCGCAATTACTTATTACCCGATGAGCCATAATTGTAATTTTATCATAATAAAGTTGTATTAAAACTAAAAAAACTATAGGTAAAACAAGGAACTCACAATCGCCAGGGCATACAAACATGCATACAGACAAACACATGAATAAGTGTAACTGATTTAAAAAAAAAACGGAACAATAAAAACGTTTCCAAGACCCAATTGCTGGGTTAAAAATAATTCCTGTTAGCCAATCGCAATAAAAATCAAAACTTGTTTTTTACTAGAAGTTAACTATTATTTTTGCCTCGGTTCAAATATAGGCAAGAAAGTATTTAAAAAACTATAAACCTACGTGTGTTGTTTTGAAAAAGTATTTATTATTAGCAAAATGAGATATTGACAGGAATCGAACCCTGACTTTCTAGTCTCCACTCAGAACATCTAGGAATGGCATGAAAGTATGAATGGGTTTGGAAACACTTTCATCTGAATCCAATTTTTTTTTTTTCATCGTGACGAACTTTAAAGTGAAAGTATATTACAAGATGTTTTATCATTTTACCACATAATTAATTAATTAATAATTAATTTACATTAAGATTAATTCAGCATAGATACGGGTTGTTTTAAGCGATTATTTCCAAGTAGTTGATATGCCATCTCGTTAGAACCAGAACCTGGGAATCCTGGCCTAGTGAAAGGGATATTATCCATTATTAGAATCTTGATGAGCTTAAGAAGGACACTTAAACGAGACTGTTTTTCGTCAGAGAATGCAAAAATCTATCGTATGACACCAAGATCATGTCAGTCTCTCAAAACATAACGGATAAATAAAATCCACACATGACAAAGACAATTACGTACAAACTTGCGGTTAAGTTTGCTAAAGAGATTTGCCTACCGCAGTAGTTACATGCAATTGACAAACAATTGTAGAATATATTGATAGTTCGTGAAACCAAGAGAGAAAAAGGCCATGGAAAAACAAAAAAAAAACAAATTGTGGTCGTTTATTGTTCAAGGTAGCTTATTCATATGAAAGATCCGTCTCCCACAAAAATAAAATAAAATGACCTACTCCGATTGACATATAGATTCTGCACCAATGACTGCACAAGGGTTTCATGAGAGAAAGAAATTTGTATGGTTGACAACACACGCATTACATCAAAAATGAGTATTTTCATTAAAATAGAGTCAAGTAAATATCTTTGAAAACTTATCAATGTCATATTTTTTAAAACTGCTTTAAAAAGTGCATATTTTTTCATTATGACCATACAGTTTTCATTATAAAAAATATGAACTAATACTCTACAAATGGTATCATAATGTATTAGGGGGACCGGAAAGTAATGTCGTTTTTTTTTTACATTACATTCAAACAATATAAATCTTTAACAATTTTTTGTTTTCGTTCAATTATGTAATCACCCTCGTTATCAGCAATCTTTTTCCATTGAGTGTGCAAATTATCAATGTCTGATCGATCAAAATCAATTGGTTTTTGAGAAAAATATGTGGAGATGGCATTTTGGACATAATTTAAATTTTTTGCACTTAAAAATGTAGTGATCGGAATAAATGGAAATCCAATATCGGGCGAGTATGGTGGTTGAGGCAATACCTCCCACCCCAATTCATACATTTTTTCCAGGGTTCTTGCGGAAAAAATAGGCGCAGTGGGGTCTTGCATTATCGTGTTGCAGAATAACGCCTTTTTTATTGACAATCGCTGGGAAATTTTCAATTAAAGCTTGATTTACTCGATCCAATTGTTTACTGTAAAGATATGTATACATTCACAGTTTTTCCAGGTATCGCGATGAACAACCCCGCGAATACTCCACCAAACACACAAAAGCGCCTTTTTGGAGTGTAAACCTGACTTAGCTGTACTTCGTGCCAATTCATGCCGAGAGAGATTTTTGGATTATCATAGAGGACCCATTTTTCATCTCCAGCCTCACCCATCATACTCAACCGATATTGCGCCATCGGATTTCCATTGATTCCGATCGCTAAAAATTTCGGAATGATGTCCAAAATGCCATCTCCAGATATTTTGCACAAAATCCAATTGATTTTGATCGATCAGGCATTGAAAATTTGTACACTAGATGGCAAAAGGCTGCTGATAACGAGATTGATTGCATCATTGATCAAAAACAAAAACTTGTTAAAAATTTATCTGTTAGAATTTAATGTAAAAAAAAAACGACATTACTTTCCGGTCCCTCTATTATATTTTTTTTGTGACGGGGCTATAACTAAGAGAATCCGGATTCCGTCCATATCTGACTCTCTATGGATCCATTCAATAGCCCTTAATGAGACCGACTCTACAACCACATATGGCTCACCACTAACATATGTCCCGTCCGTGCTACCGCAGGGCTCTGTTGTCGGTAAAATGACTAAATTGCACCGCCGTGACAATGTACACGAGCATTCATGCGCATCTTTGCTCCGGATGACATTTAATAGAAGACGTTTATTCATATTACCGATCGGTCGAACTGAAACAAAACTGAATGTGGGAACGATTCAGAATATCATCAAAATTAATATTTTTGATGACGCTGTTAGCGATGCGCTGTCTGAATGTTAATCAAAATATCTAGAACTAATCACTTTTCAATAATTTCACAATTCAAAACTGTAAGTAAAATAAATAAACCGTAAAATTATATTTGAGAGAATATTTTTTATTGGTAGATGGATGGGAAAAAGATGTTAAGATTAGATTCAACCAACACCGGTTACCAACTGAACACCTTCCTCATAAACCGAATCAAAAACGTCCTGAACCTTTAAATGTATTCTAATGAACAAATAAATATTATCAATTTTCAACCCAAAACTAATTTACTTCTTAATATTTGACGCCAATTTAGCGACCACTAACTACATAAGATAAATCACCCTATACTCTACTGTATATATATATATATATATTGTAAATTGGTTATAATATGTTAAAAATTAATTTAAACAATTGTAAACAACATTGCCAAACCATAAGTCATTGTAAATGTTGTAAACAGTCAAAGACGCAGCTGCAGGTAGCAAGGACCCAGACTAGGCCTGAGTCACGGCCGAGAACAAAGCGCCACCGCAAACTGGGATATAATTGGACACAATATCGCCTTACATCATTGGCTACTAACAAGGCTCAGCCGGGTATAAATAGACCCAGGGTGTGGCCTGTAAATCATTCTCACGACGACTATCTAACTGGCGGCTGCACTGATGTTTCAAAACTTGGCCTTCTCATTTATGAAAACCTCTGGACCTCTCTTCCTAACCTCGCTAGGAGGTCCTTAGTCCGGCCTTGCCAGACCCCATACTCTCCTAGTGGGATTCTATGCCTTCGTCTCACTAAAACTAGCAGCTCCTTGGGAGAGACCTCTCCCTCGCGGACAACGGTTGTCGTGGCCGTACAAACTTTACCTAGTAGTGTCTCCCCCAGTGATCCAGACTCCGGTTCACACTCGCCTTTGGGATCCGGACGGTTTTCGCCTACCCTCAGATACCGAGTGTGAATTCGTGGTCATTCCAAGACCACATAAACTACTACACTACCTACCCTATACCTCTTCTCCTGAACATAGTGCATTGTCGGGACATATACCTATCAAATATGGAGTAAGATAGTAAGACTCGTCATGAAGCAATTGTCCAGGTCATACCTTAATCAACCCTCACTTCGTCACCAGGGCTAGGGTAACTAGGCACTCCCCTCGTGACTACCCGACAGTAATAATTCCAACATATGTAATAATAATTTTATTTTTTATAACCATCCTTTTTGTGTTAGAAAAAAACGTTGGTCTCAAAGAACGTGTTAGGTCCGATGTACATGTCTACGAAAGTGTAAACATAAGTGGACTGATGTAAGTTAGGTGCTTTTTTTGTACGTCCTCCGATCATACCACGGGTCCTATAACTATAACTATTAATAACCACCGCCTAGCATGTGGGACTGGGGTGTCTCCTCGGCTCCGGCCGCTTCTGGGGATCCTTATCTCTGTACTACCTATCGTTGGCCCCCAAAATGAGATTTGTCTACCGCAGTAGTTACAAGCATTGTTCAAGGTAGCTTATTCTATGAAAAATCCTTCTCCCACAAAAATAAAATAAAATAATAAAGCTGATTTTGATCTATCTATAGTATCTAGCAGCTTCACTCTACTGGGCTAACTAGTCCAGGAAGGAACTCTACCAATAACGAAAATTCTTAGGATTTAAATCGTGACTTGAAAATTTACAGTTCGATCAATGCTTAAATGACGTATTAGTATTTTTGTCTTGCTGTAATTTATTAATTTCTATTTATATTTGATGGGTTTTAAATAATCCAAAAAATGTAACCAAATCGTTCCGGGCGTTTGACTTCAATAAATCCAGCATATGTAATGTGCTATTTTTGTTATTTTATAACCAGCCTTTTTGTGTTAGAATAAAACGTTAAAATAGACTCTGCGCCATGGGGGCATCGCTGCTATCAAAGAGCGTGTTAGGTCCGAGGTACTTAATGAGTGGATTCATTTTTTGGGTTATTCGGAACTATTCGTCTAATTAAACAAAAAAACAACAATATTTTGAAAGGAAATTTAATGATTCAACTTTTCTTAGAAATCCAGAGTATTAAACATCCATCTTCACCTTATTAAGACATGGAGGTGGAATCTTTGTGTGGGTGCATTAATAAGGCATTGGTGCAACTGTGACATATTATTGGGGGTACGCAATCGGTAATGGCATTCAATACTGATTAGGGAGGGGAGGATTCTGGGCACATTGTATAGATAGCTGGCTCCAGTCAACATCCAAGCTGGCGGGTAATCAGATAACCAATTGGATCCCATTAATCATACTGACACACACATATCGCGCATCGGTCGTTCGTAAGATTTGGATACTGTGGGGCAGTATAATATACACACTGTTAAGGGAATTAACAATCGTAAGCTGCACGCAGTCGTTGAAATGACTCCAATGATGACAAGATTACGCTTCGTACAAAGTAAAATTATAAACACGTATATTTAATACCTATCAAACTATCATTTAGCATCAACCATTTTAATAATTAAGCTAACTTTAATCAATTTTAAATAGTTTAATATTTAAGCATCAAACTGTTTTAATATTAAAAGTCAAGAACAGGTGACGTTCCAGTATTAACAAAGGTCGGCAAGAAAACGTAATTATGGACCATCCCCTTCACTGCTAACTCTATACCTAGAGCAAGCGGAAAGGCGCCTTGTCTCTACGAGTCACTAGACCACTATAAATATATACGAAAGTTAAAAAAAAATTAGCTGAAATAACTTCCTTGTGCCAAAGGGGAGTCGACACCATGACTCCCAACACCCTTCCCGCATCGATGGCAACAGACTGTCCTGTAAAGTTAGGTTGTTAGTTTTTAATTAGCTGAAACTAACAGTTACTATAACACACCATCACAACGTCACCTTCAAAATACAAAAAACCTTGCGTGAAATGAATACATTTGAATTAGTTAAACAATTTTGTATACCCTTATTAAATCTATAAAATGTTGCATAATTACAGTAAACATAACACACACTAACTGTAATTTTAATTTTATAAATTTATTGTAGATTTTAAATATTTTATATCCCGACAAATATATCAACACAAATGGTTATGTATCTTATATTATATTAAAAGTGGCTATATGTAGTGATGCTACAGGAAATACAAAATAATTTGTAAATAGATTCACCTAAGGATCTATAATTATATATAATTATCTGGAAATTTAAAGAAGCGATGGAAAAAAAAAAAAAAAAAAAAGTGGCTATGTTAATGTCCATAATGCCGATTCAGACCTTGTATAGAGTGTACCGATGGTACAGGACATATAAAATGTAGTATGTAAATAGATTCGCCTAAGAATCTATAGTAAATAAAAGTTTTGTCATTTTTTTTAAGGGGATTGGAGAAAAAAAAGAAAAGAAAAAAATATACTATATCTCTTAGTCTCTCAAATACTCTGTTAACTCTCACTTGAAACTTAGATGTAAGCCAGCCGCAAAAATATAAAAGATATCGAAATTAGCCAGTCTACCTTTTCAAGCATAGTAGAGGATATACAACACGATTTATAAAAAATCAATGTTATGATGAAGAGGGATCGAGGAGACGCAAGAAGGTTTGACATTTGACATTAGTGAGGTAAATATAAACAGATTACGCTTTATTATCTCCCAAGCGTTTTTTCGCTTGAACCAGTCGTATTTAACATTCAAGCGCTTAGAAGTGGGTGGTCACCCACAGTAGTAAATAAAGCAAGAGGAACCAACAAAATAATAAAGTGAATAATTAAAATAAATTGTTTAATTTTATTAATTATAATATTTACCAAACTCATTTCTATGGCGACCATCTTTCTTTCCAACATGACGGAAATGCGAATTTCCATCTGGCGACTAAGTAGTTTTTTTCGATACCAAAATTTTTGTTATGTATAGTTGCTAAGGCCACATTTAATGTATGTACTATATACAATTTAAAATTCAGGTCAATGTGCCAGTGAAATAATGGTTGCATTTCTTAAGAGATGGTCTTCTTTCATGTTCCAAGACACCACCTGAGTTTTTGTTTTTCCTCCATATCCCCTTGTTATTAAAAATTATGGAATAAATCGATACAAAAGATCAATATTATTGTCCTACATCCGCACCTATTTCCAACGTGTCAAATTACATACTTATAAGTAATAGTAAAATATTTTAATTACCCAAAGTTTCGGTACGGGAGACATTTTAAGGTAGTAGAATGTGAGCCTGTTCACAGAACAACATTTATTCATATGGTAGATACCTGGAACGAGGTAGGAATAATTGTTATCGATGGATTTGGCCTCCTATCCAATATAATTATATGAAATTATGTACTCAAATATCTAAACTAAAATTCCCTAAATTATAGTTCAAACATGTGCATTGAAAGATTGTAGGTTCGATTGGGTAGAACGCGTGTTCGAAATTGCAGGTTTATTAAGGACATTAAGTAAGTCACGAAATCTAAATGGAGAGTTTTCATCTACAAAACATAAACATGAAGTATTAAGGCACATTTGAGTTGATAGTTTAAATGATAAAATCAAAATGGTACATGCCAGTGATTCAAGTAGCCCACAGCTGTACGTCATAAAGATAATTACATGAAAATATAATTTTAAAAGTGTTTGCCACAAAACCTTGAAATATAGAGAGTATATTGTTACTATAACAAGTATGGATACCAAATACACGTAAAAAAAGATTCAAGATTTCTCGAGCCCAAGCTCCAGCTCCAGCATGCTATTCTAGAAAAGTAATGTTTATTAAATAAAAAATGAAATCTCCAATGGAATAATAACAATAATAATGTTTCCTTCATGGTTAAGGAAACATTAATAAAAGTAGCAAAAAAACAAGTTCTGAAATGTTTAAAAAATGTAGTTTTGAGCGCCAGAAATAGAAAAAAGTGTTTTTAATAGAGTGTTTCAAAAGTTTTTTATGTATTATTTTAACAATTTGCATTTCTTTTTTATTATTATTTGATAAAGCGGGAGATTAAGACCAAAACCAAAACCAAAACAACAAACCTGAACAAGACCAAAACCAAGACAACAAACCCAAACAAGACCAAAAGGCAGAAAGGAAAACAATCGTCTATTATCTATGGGTATCACCAGCAAAATTTAATCATAAAATTTTCAACTTTTCACTAAGTCAAGGCCATCTCCAGGACCTACAAAATGTTTTAAATATCATTGCAACACAGCTTTTATTAAAGTTACTAGCCATCAACTACCCACAATTATTTATTCTTAATTGTTGTCTTGTGATTGTTGTCAATTATCAGGTCGAGTCATAAGTAACTTCCGGTGCAGCTAAGTAGAATCTATTGTTAGTATCTACCCGCTATGAGTTACGATGACAAGTTTTTGTTTTCACTATATAGACAAGGCTTCAGTTAGTCTTTTGTCAACAGTTTTGTGTGATACACGTTAGGTTAAACTGTTTTTTTTTTAACCTCTGAAATGGTGAGTCAAAAAGTACATATTCTTCGTGTAATGCTTTTAGAATTTAAACAAGGCAATAGTGCTAGGGCGACAGCTGAAAAAATATGCAGTGTATATGGTGAAGGACTAATAACTGATCGTGCAGTTAGAAATTGGTTTATAAATTCCGTTCTGGAGATACGACCTTAAAAGACGAACCGAGGGCGGGACGTCCTTCCGACTTTGACGACAACCTTTTAAAGGCAATATTGGAGCAAAATCCACGTCAATCAACAAGAGGTATAGCAGAAAGGTTGAATACATCACAATCAACTGTTAACCGTCACCTCGATAAATTAGGGAAAGTCAGCAAGTTAGGAGTGTGGGTACCTCACAATCTCAGTAAACGGAATAAAGGATAAAGATCGCATGTCAATCGCCACAAGTCTGCTCTCACGGGTAAAAATTGAGCCTTTTTAAACAGGATTGTACCAGACGATGAAAAATGGGTTACCTAAGACAATATAGTCCACAAAAGACAGTGGCTTGATAAGGATCAACCACCCCTACCCGAAAGCAAACATCCATGGCAAAAGATTTTATTGTGTGTATGGTGGGATTGTCAAGGAATAATTCACCATGAGTTGCTGAAGTCAAATTTTACCCACCAACCGCATTTTACAAGGAAGGAATTGATAAACTGCCAGGAAGATGGGAGATGGTTATAGATAATAGTGGCGAATACATAAATATAATTTTGTTATTTAATGAGAGCAAATAAATGTCTAATAAAAAAAACGGAAGTTACTTATGACTAGGTCTAAATACTACAGTGATTTAATAACTGACAAATTAGTACTTTTAATGCTTGCCAAGGTTTGTGAGTAGTTGTTAAAGATCAGCAATAATATCATTTGAACTATTTTCCGTGATGTAGAGAAAAGTTTATTTTTAGTCATAAAGACACCTGAGCTTCGAAAAGTTTACGAATAAATTCTGCTGGAAAGACCTAAGGTTTTTTTTTTCTTTGGATTTACACCAAATCACCTTTATTCTCCCTTTTATTTGTTGAAAAGGCGATTTTCAGTAAGTTGAATGATTTAAGAAACCAAATAGAACATTTCTGATCAGAAAAACCAAATGGTTATTTCACAACCATCTAATCAGTTTTTATACGCGAAGTCTCCTTCTTTATCTCTGACACCTCTCGACATTGTTCCTTCATTTTGTATAACCTTTTCTTTTGTTTATAGATGTTTCCAAAAATAATTAATGCCTGTATGCTATAAAAAAAATTTTTTTTAATCGTATAAAGGTTCTTACTATATAAGACGTTTTGCACTTTCTACATTGGGTATTATACATTTACCACAGTCATGTGTTCTGAAAATCTAATTTATTTTTGCATTCTAGATTATTAAGTAGTAGTTGTTCATTCTGCGTCTTCCAATAGGGACTTCCGAACTTTGACAGTTGATAGCGGCCATATTGTTGAAGCTGCATCTTCCGAATTGGCTGTCATTTATTCAGTCTGTTTTGGCAAATCCCCATGGACGGATATAGCGTTTAACAACACGTGCGAATGAAAATATTGTTTTATCAATATGGGTGTTCTGTTCGAGCAACGTTCCGCGCACTTCGCCCATTTTACAGTCGCCATAACCGTCCTACCGAGAGGACTATGCGCAGGGTGGTAGATAAATTTGAGTCCACTGGTTCAGTAAACAATCAACCAACCCGTACGTCGACCAAACGTAAGATCTGCCGAAAACATCGCCGTTGTCCGTGAGAGTGTGCAGGAGAATCCGAGGCAGTCGATTTCGCGTCAGTTACAACGCGGTCTTTCACAGACCTCAACTTGGCGAATTTTGGGTCGTGACTTGGGCCTGCACCGTACAAAATTCAACTGACCCAGGAGCAGAAGGTAAACGACCATAGACAACGACGTATGTTCGCTGAATGGGCCCTGGAGCAGTTAGAAACTGATCCTAATTTTCAAATTCGAAAAATCATCTTCAGCGATAAGGCCGATTTCTGGATGAATGGGTACGTCAACAAACAAAATTGTTGAATTTGGGACGATACCAATCCACATGAGATCCAAGAGCGTCCAATGCATCCCGAAAACGTTACTGTTTGGTGTGGATTTTGGGCTGGCGGCACCGTCGGTCCATATTTCTTTGACAACGACGTTGACCGGGCCATCACTGTCAACGGCGAGCGCTATAGGTCGATGATTACCAACTTCTTTTGGCCTGAATTGGATTATATGCACAACAACGACATGTGGTTTCAACAGGACAGCGCTACGTGCCTTACAGCATGTCACATTGGACATTCTGCACGAGCGATTTCAGGGAATGGTCATCTCACGTGGAGTTTATGTGAACTGGCCACCGAGATTTGACCTCGTTAGACGTTTTCTTGTGGGGTATTGACGGCCATAGTGGTCTTCTAAATATAATTTATGTCTATATGCTGATAAAAACAATTTTTAACAATAAAATCTTATTTTCTCATTCATAAACTTGCCCGCTCCAACACATCTTTACCATCCAGATAGACGCTTGTGAGTTTGGGAACGATCCATTCTTTGTATTAGTTTTTTATACTTTTATTCTTTGCATTTATATTTTACTGTTACTGAACACGAAACTGTTATGATATTATTAGTATAAGTTAAAGGATTTCGTTTAATTTAGTATTGACTACTTAATATTGTTTTTTTACATTTTCGGTTTGCTTTTTTTTTTTACACTGTCATTTGGTTTTTCTGTAATGTTAAACTTCTTTTTGTTGTGAGAAATACTATCTGTACTTCATTGTTATTCATAAGGGTCTTTGTCCCAGAATAGAATTATTTTTCTATTTATTCATTAAATATCAATCAATCTTTCTGAGCTGAGGAAAGCATGTTCTTAATTTTAAATATAGGCTAATTAAACTACTATTGACAGTGGAAAATTTTTTTATAGTTATAAGGAAGGAGAATGTCCTTAGGAGCGGAGCAAAGCGCAACTATACAACTATGTAAGCCTTGCGCGAATTGAGGGATTTGCTTCCAGCCAGGGAATTTTTCTTTTTTTTTTAAACTTACTTTATAATCCTTAGGTTTTACGCTGTTGAATGGCCTGAGCTGGAAGTACGAATAAGTGACTTACGTTTGAAGGGCATAAAAGTGGAGAAGTGAAGTACGCCGCGGGAAAGGTGAAAATAGTCAGCCCCCTTCGTCTCGCCTTAGATAGACTGTTGTAGTCCTGACCCTTGTTCTCGGTCGCTGGCTCCTCTTCTTTACAGCGGTAGCAGCGGAGGAAAAAAAATAAAAGAGACAGAACGACTGGGACCTTGACGAATAGGGAAATGGTGTTCGTACCTCTGTGACATTTAATTACCAGACCCGATGATTACTTTTAGTTTTATTGGAAAACAATGGGAAATAAAACCGTCAGGAGCTCATCACCTCTTTTTTTTTTAATAAAAAATATATTATTTGTTCCTACTTGACCACTTCCCCTTTATTTCTCTCGTGGAACGGTGGTCCAAAACCGCTGCTACTTGCTCTAATTTTTTTTTTTTTAAACATGACCTACAATCCTTATATTGAAACTTCTTAATTGTGATAAAATTACAAGGTACACAACCCTGTTTGAAAGCATGATAAAATTACAATCTGCCCCATTGGGCAATAAGTAATTGTGATAAATGTTCTCATTCATACCATATTTAGAATTTTCATTAACTCGCTCATCCATACAGTATTCACAAACAGCCCAGAGATCTAATCCACATGGTTGTCACCTCCCTCGCATGCGAAAGAGGAAGCGGAGTCTTGGGAAGTCCCCACGCTCCTCCGTCAGCCGCTTCACCGGATACGAGACAGTGGAGGCTGACGAAGAGCGCTAGAGCCACATACGCTCAGGACGTGATTGGAGAAACTGGTCATACAGCCAGGACTCCCACTACTCCACAGGCTGTTAATACAATCCTTTAATATGATCACAGTTCATCCTTTGACGTGGTCAATGTCCTCCCGTAAATGTTCACAAAAGTTTACACAAACCAACCCAGTTAAATACTTTATGTCACAACTGTCATTTTAACATGTTTGAATTATTAAATTAAGTTTAAAAAACAAATAACAATACCCACCAACGGGAAAAAGCCCCTTTACAAGTGGTGAAACACACAAAACAAATAGAAATTATATTAATATCTAAAAAACAAAATGGATAAGGAAAGGGACCCTTTTCCAATTTTTCGTAAAACACTTCAATTTTTTTTGTAATGGTCCGATATAAATTTATGATTTATTTTGTAATTTTGATATTTTACAAAACAAATAAGTTCTTGGTAGATAAGAGGTTGTTACGATTCAGTGAAATGCTGATTGAACATGTTCTTGTACTACAAGGTACAAATGTGATGGAACCTACAAATAGAATTTCATCTTTATAGCCTGAACAGAGTGCACACCATTTCCAGGACAGGCAGACAGAAAAGCGGGTTTGAAAGTTTAGGCTATAGTGTTGACCATAAAAAGAAACCACTTTTTCTTATCTACTGGCCTGCAATAAAAGTCCTCCATGCTTATAGAAGATCAGTATTAAACGGTCGTATTTATACAACTATAAAACATTTTAGAGTTAGGACAAAGACGTCATTGCTTCTATATGACACTTACAGAGCAAGATTGGTTATTTATTTACTACGAGTAAATCTTACGGACAGTTATTTAGGCTTCTGAGTTAGAAGTTCAGTTGAGAACTGTAATTTTCCATAAATTTAGTAATTAAATTTTAAGAACAATGTAGTGGCCGACACTTGGCATACCCGTTACAAAGGACTTCCATGGACCCCGACACTTCAATTGCAGGACAGGACTCTTGATTTGTATATATCGATTCGAAGTAACCTAAACCTTTTCCCTCTCCGAGACCAGCACCACTTTACGCATACTAAATATCACTTAAGCCTGGTTTCGGCTTGACCGAACGACAAACACCAGTTGTAAAACTTTCCACCACGATGAGGGAAATTCACAAAGGTACGACCAAGAAAACGTTTATTCATATAGCTAAATGTTTAATATTAATAATACAGCTGTGATTTTATGTATTGAGATAAACAGAGCGCATTTAACTTTTTCTAAGCTATGCAAAGTAACGGTTATTTAAAAAATGTCATTTGAACTTATACTCGACGCTTTTATTTGCCGAAGTTTTGTTTGCTTGTGATTTACGAAAATAAACAAATAAATAAATAATGTAATTTAGATTCGCCTGAGGATCTATAATTACATATAATTATCTGTAAATTTAAAGGGGCTATGAAAGAAAAAATAAACAAATAATAATATAATTAAAATGAAGGGAATGAAATACCACTGTACTTGGTTGCCACAATACACAGCCTACTTTATCAATCCGCACATTTCAACATTCAGATTATTTAATTAAAATGAAATGTAATCATGGTAGCAAATTTAAATAAATTAATCAAACATCGAAAAATATCAAAAAAAAAACACAAGCTACCAAATTTAAAACTATTGCCTATTAATATGATTGTTGATGTTCTCTAAGGAACCAATCACAATTGATTCTACTATTGAAACCTCCTGTCAGTCATTGATTCTCTTAAAAAAAATCCATAGTTTGTTTAGGTTAGGTTTATTACCAGTACATACAAAAAAGTCCATGAAATTGGAGATTTTACACCCCTAAAAAGAGGGAAGATAAATTTACAGATTTGAGCAGAACCTCGTCCTGATTACATACAAGTTATTTTTCGAGTATATTTACTTTATGAAGAACTTATTTAACTTACAAATAAACAAGTAGCCAAATATCGGCCTAGCCAAAAATATTGGGGCGTTGAATGAGGTGTTATTAACCTCAAGCTCTTTGCTACTGTGTAAAATCGATTGGTGACTCATGGTTCGATACGGCTGTTGTGTTGTTTATTCCAGGTAACACCAGTTTATCAGGATGTTTAATTTTAAATAAAGGACATAGAAAAGGAGCCCAGTTACTCAAAACTAAGGAGACAATACTAATCTGTTAAGAAAACCTTTTATTATAGATTTTGTAAAATTCAGGTTTTTGGATAACTACTATAGCTATTTTCCACATATTATCAACACCGGTTAAGTACAATAATATATGATACATCCAAGGAGGTACAAGTATATAACAAATTAAAAAAATTACAAGTACTTTACAAAATTATAAGTATTATATTACTTTATTAACAAAAAGTGTGTGACAAAAATAAATTAAATTGTAGTTTATAGCGCCTAATGTATGCTTTACTGCTAACGAAGCAGAGTTTCCATTTCATATAACCATAAAAATCAAACAATATTTGCTTAAAAATTATTATTATTACCAAAAAGAAAAAAAAAAACTGTGGACAGGAACATTCAAAGTGTCCCATCCCAATGAACCGATTTTAAGGATCTTTTGCTGGTCTCATTTTCCTTCGGATAATAAACGATAAAACAGAGGGATGTTAGGCCACGACTAGTTAATGTTAATATTAAACAAGTTATATTAGCCAAACAGAATTTGTTTTAACCAAAAATGGTTCCTTTGAGGCAGAATTTTGTTATTTAAAATACTTAACAATCAGATATTTATCACAAAAATCTGAATTTTTATTTGCTAATTCACTAGTTCATAGGAAAAGAATATATTAATCTGTTATAAAGGCGTACATTGCTATAGATTAAATTTAGTTTCGTTGTTTTGTTTGTTTAACCGATTGTGTTGTTGTTGGTAGCCGTTTTCCAGTCCTCTTCCGAGTCCTTTGTCGATGTCCCATTGAAGTTTACCCATGCTTGCTTTGCAGCTAGGTCAGCTCTATCATTTCCCGTTATTCCACTGCGTCGTGGGGACCGGCAGAAATCCAATTTCTTTTTCCACACCTTCCATAGGTTGTAGAAAATTCTATGGTATTGATGGAAAGGGAATTCGTAAAGGATTATTCCGCCAAAGTTTTATATTAGTTGTACAAAGGGGGGGGGGGGAAATTCCATTTGAAGTCATCTTAGAATATTTTCCGATGGGAAAAACTTCGCTTTTATTTAGGTCATCATGATCCAATCATATTTCATACTATGTTAGGTACCAAAAGGTATCCGAAGCGAATGTTTTAGCTATTTAAAATAAATTTTGGCTGCTATAAAAAATTAATAAAACCTTTGGCGGGGATGAAATAGCAAAACAGCTGATCCTCGAATCGCCTAATTTTGCGATTTAAAGTCCGCTCTCAATAGAAAATAAATTACTAATCTACAAAGTTATACTTAAGCCAATCTGGACATACGGAATAGAGCTATGGGGGACAGCAAATCGAACGTCAAGCGTGTCCAATCCTTTCAATCAAAAGTCTTAGAAAATGCCCCTTATTACGTCAGCAACAAAACCCTTCATAACGATCTTAATATACCTTACATTCTTGAACTCATCCCTACCAAGTTCATGAAATTGGATAGTAGCCTATCCAACCACCCTAATCCCGTAGAACAGTTATTGCACTGCACCACTTATCCCTATATTCCTCCTCGGAGACTGAAACGGCAGTGGCCTCGTGACCTGCTATAAATGCGTGATAGTGGGAGTCCTGGCATTGGCCAGTTCTCCAATCATATCCTGAGCGTCAGTGGCTCTCGGGCAGCCTCCTCTGGCTCGTATCCGGTGACGCGGCTGACGGAGGAGCGTGGGGGACTTCCCAAGAATCCACTTCCTCTTTCGTATGCGAGGGAGGTGACAAACATATGGATTTGGGAGGCCTCTGGGCTGTCTGTAAATATTGTCTAAATGAGTGAGTGAATGATTAATTGTAAATATGGTATGAATGAGAGCATTTATCTCAATTACTTATTGCCTAATAAGGCAGATTGTAATTTTAGCAATAGTTATATATATTGAAAGTCCACTTTATCTTTTATGGGGCTTTCACTACACAGTATTCTCTTAGTAATTCTTGTTTGGCGAGTAAAATTGACAAAGTTCTTTAAAATAGACTTAAATGGGGCAAGTAATACAATTTGTAGACTTACCTAATGCTTGGCACTGAAGGATTTTCGTCCTCCCTTCGCTAACAAACGTACTGGATGACGACGGCTGGGTAATAAACCTCGGAGCTTGAAGACTTTCTGAAATAAAAGTAATTAAAGTTAATAATAACATTAGACAGAGGCTGTAACAAATAAGTTAATAGTTAAGAATAGTAAAATGGAGGAGTAGGGTCGGTCGCGTGCGTCTATGTCGCTTCCTCGGGATAAGTGTTCTAATGACAGGCACTCTGCTCGAGTACCGTCCCGGGGTCCTATCTCTGATGAGTAAAATAAGTGATTAATATGTGTACACACGAACGAGGCAGAGCTATCTGAGTTCAGTTATCACAGAATACTGTTGAATCCTTGATGAGAAACATGTAGCTTGAAGATTGAATAGCGTCTAAACACCTCTCACGTTACCAAATAGATAGATAGATATACAGATATATAATCTAGATCCATCGCGTATAAGATTAAGATTATTTTTTTTTAATGCAAATAATTGAAATAAATTTGAACTTAGAGAATATTTTAGAATAATGATGAATGACTATGACTAATGATTAGGACGAATGATTCAACCTAGCATCCTTTCATTCGCTTATGCAAATTAAAGGAAAGAACTTAATGAACTTCATAATTTACTTCATTTATGCGCAATACCGTCTGTTTTTTTAGAGAAATTATGCTTTACTTGCTTACCAAGAATAGGCCTAGGTCGCCATGTTACCTATCATTCAAGCACTTAAAAATGAGAGAGCTGCTGAATGCGATTTTGAAAAAATTATTTTATGTTGTAACTGTGGCTATGATGAAAAATGACATTATTCTCTAACCACCGAACAAAGATGAAGCAATAAATTTGGAACTCTTGGTGGATTGATGAATTCTTAAAACAAATGAGACAGATAAAAAAACAAAGCAGGGAATTAATGTAAAATCAAACTAAGATTGCGCCTCCAATTAGAAGAATAAATGTAAATGGCTCTTCTATCAGATTAGCATTGATTGGCTGACTATTTCGTCCTGGTTTTCTAAATAACCATTGTATATTTTATACAATTGTAAAGCAGTAAAAGTATTTTTTACAAATATAAATTAAAATAGGATAGAGTTGTTAAACTTTTTTTTTTTTCCTTCTTCATTGCCCCATTAAATTTACAGATAATTATATACAATTATAGATCCTCAGGCGAATCTATAAGAAAAAAAAAGAAAAAAAAACAACACAAAAATTGTAATATATAATATAATATATAATAAAGTGTAAACAAACAAAACAAAATTTTACATTGTTACCCATAAACATATTATAACTAAGTAGATATAATTGTAGGGACATAGGCTTAGGTAGATAGAAGAGAGATGTTAGATTCTTATCAAATTTATCAATGGACAACGTTTCGAAATACCGAGTATGTCTGCATCAGGTCCTAGTTCCTTGAATGAGTTGTATAAACGTACAGACCTATTTAGGTGTCTAGAACAGCTCTCTCAATTCTGCCTCTGTTGCTGTCCGTTTGTCAATTCTTCTATATACGTCATACAAACATGCGTAGTAAATCGAAACGTTGTTCATTGGTCTATTTGATGATGAATTTGATCTCTCTTTCATCAATACAGTATACCAACTAATTCATCCAGTCAGTAATCAAAGTGAATTTTATCTAATTTTACACAAATTACTCGCGAATTGTATTTAGCCATGGCTTAGAAACACTAAACAGCTGATATGCCCGTGAATAATATGGTAAGCATAAATCTTTACAGCATACAAACGGGTTGGGATGTAGTCATTATTGATTATGTCACTTTCCTAGAAGTTATTTATGACTAAATAATTTTGCCCAAGCCGGGTCCAGGACGGTATCCTGACTAAAATGACTTCCTCCCTGGACCTCAACCTTCCCAAACTAATCCCGTTAATATATCAAGGAGCTTAGGGAGAAAACGGCCTCGTGACCTGATCCCCTAATGAACAATGGCGGGACTCCCCAAACAATAGGTAGCTTCTCCTTCAAGTAAAAAAAAAAACAATGTCACCAGCCAACAAATCGAAATAAAACTAGTTGTTACATAAAAAAAAATATAATTCGACAGTTTTATGATGCTTGCTTTATATATAATATTTATAATCTTGCTAAGAACAAGTAGAAGGGGCTTGAGCTGAACTGTATACCTGCCTCGTGACTTCATGGAAGTCACTGATGGTTCCTGTTATTTTTAAGTAACGCATCCCTCCAAGACCTCCCTCTCTCATCCCAGAGTGTTATAATTTTCTTAGCTTTACCCTCAAACCCCACTTGTGCCTAGACATTCCACCCAGTATGTAGTAACGTAACCCTTAATATTTGTATATACCAGTGTTTTGCTTGTACTTCATAATAAAGCTTTTCTTTCTTTTCTTTTAAAAGACTCTCCTCTACAAAGATTATTTAACTGACAAAATAATGAAGATGAAGTAGATCAACCAGTAGACCAAGATCAAATAATATGATTCATTCGGAATTTTGTCAACGTACAATAAGCTGATTGAAAATAAATTCAAAATTATTCCAAAAGGTACAGCTTTGGGAGACAACAATAGGGATTCACAGTATTTTTTCATCAATATTAACATAATAATTAATAATAATCTTATTTTTCTAGTGTATTATACTGCCACGTTTTATTTTCCATACCGAGTCTCAAATGGTTCTCGCCTCCCTCCACTGAGAGCTGAAACGGAGCGCAGAGCCGATTCTACACATCAGCGCAAGCAATAAATCTATGGGCGCAACCAAAGTAATTAGTGAAAGGTTGATAGGGTGTATTGAAATATGAAATATAATCCTCCATACTGAACGTAATCTTGTGCTAATTTGTAATGCATTTAACTTAATCGGTCTCGATTATGAATAAACGCTTCATTCATACACATTTTTATTTTGGAAAAAATATACATAAAAAACCTATATTTTTTTTTGTCAATATTTTAGTTATTTACTTTTGTATAAATAACACCGGCTAGTTTTTACCAATTATTTATTAATTATTAAAAAAATTATCAATTAAACAACATGGAGTCTCCAAATTATCTTTTGTGATTGTTTCTTCACTTTTTAATTGATTTATTAGATATAAGTTTTTAAAAAAATTTGTCGCATAGAATTTTATTTAGTAAAGACTAAAAAAATAAAACAATAAAATCGAGGCTACTGATCAATGGATCAACTAGTAATAAAATCCATTTCATTGTCTTTCTCCTTACATAGAACCAGTAGCCTGAGTACCACTTGTAATTTACAGAACAGCTGACACAGAGAGACGAACCAGGAACTAAACAGCGGGTCGACTCCTTACGATAGGAAGAAAGATAAGGATAAGAGCGCTAGGAAGGACCGGCACGTGACATACATTACGACGTACACGTGGGGACCTCGGAGGGCACGCCGGGATAACAGAAGATTACTGGTCCAAGAAACAGATCAGAGAGAAAATCCATCAGCCATAAACCGGGACCGAGAAGATGGGAAGGTCACGCTTTCTAGAAAGTAATTATTATCATATTATTATATACAAATGCACATTTCTTATACTGATAATGAAATTTACAAATTATTGAGTTTTGGAATAGGAAAACATAACAATTACCTACTTAATAAAAAGAAAAAAAGAAACGAGATCAATTGAGTAGGTAAATATTGAATTAACTTTTACAATTAATTTTATTCTAGCAATAGACGATTCCGTTTGTGGGTGCAAGTTAAGAGGCACATGCTTACTCCATTGCCTATTTCTCTTATTAGCGGGATTTCGGGTAAGGAAGTTTGAAAGAGGTTTTCAGTCTTTACGTGGTCTAGTTTTATAGAGTTTAGGGCACAGGTGAAGCTCCAAACCATTGGAGCACCTGTCAGGGGAATTACTGCTTAATGAAATATTAATATGCTGTGTTGATATTTTGCATGGTTAATCAATGTGAAGGAACGGAATGGTAACAGAAACCATAGTGTACCGAATAAATAGTGGGTTTATATTGGTCTACGTACGGTGAATACTAATAGCCTCTGTTTTAAGTCTGTTCAAATTAAATTTCCATTTATTGAAATGAGCGCTGATTTTTTCATTTGTGATTGTGATCTATTAGTAAGCCTGTCCAGTTTGATGTATCGTCAGCAGTTAAATAATCTTTGTAGAGGAGAGTCTTTTAAAAGAAAAGAAAGAAAAGCTTTATTATGAAGTACATGCGAAACACTGGTATATACAAATATAAAGAGTTATTTTACTACATACTGGGTGGAAGGTCTAAGGACGAGTGGGGTAAGGGGCTATAGCTGAGACATATATGTATAAGAAAAGGATAAGATTCTGGGAAGTAGGGAAGTCTTAGAGGGATGAGGTTGCTTACTTAAAAATAAGGAACCATCAGTGACGTCCATGAAGTCACTAAGCAGGTATACAGTTCTGTTCAGGCCTCTTCTACTTGTTCTTAGCAAGATTATAAATATTATATATAAAGCAAGTATTATAAAACTAGCGTTTGCGATTTTCCGAATTTGGGGTGTGAAGGTGTGCCGGAGAAGTACACGATTAATCGAGCAAGAGATAGACAAGTCGTGCTAAAAGATGATCTCTTGAAGGAGTATTTTGGATTGTGGTGTAAAAGGGTCTACAGGGAACGTAGGAGTGGGTGGGGTTGATTAGGCGAGGTGGGAAAATGTAATTTATAAGTTTCTACCCTACCGAGTCGAAAGTTCTTTCGATATCAGGCGTGATCATCCAGCTTATTCTCGTGAAATATTTTAGTCATGCAATCCGTTATTCCTTGGGTCATGGGCAAGGGTACGTTAAAGAAGAAAATTTTTAATTTTCCAAAAAATATAGATTCGAGAGCCAGCAGTAGAAATATTGTATTAATTTTTTTTTAACATTTGCAGTATGTGTGAACCGATTTAACTCCAATAATTACATACACGAAAAACCTCTGTTTTTTGTCGTTTTTTTCATAGCCCCTTTAAATTTACAGATAATTATATACAATTATAGATCCTCTAGATCCTCAGGTGAATCTATTTACAATTTATTTTGTATTTCCTGTAGCATCGCTACATTATCTACAGGTTTTGTTATTATTTAAAAATGATATAATGGAATAAACAAGTATGATGATACACATTCTACGTGACTGGACTTAACTGACTAATAAAGGTGATGGGGCTCACCTTTTTGATCAAACTTAAATACTAATTCTTAACCTAATTTTTCCCCGACAGTCTGTTGCCATCGATGCACGAGGGGTGGTGGGGTCATAGTGTTAAACACTGGGTTGACTCTTCGTTGATTTTTGAAAAACCTCTGCGTATGTTTTAATTAATATATAATTAAATATAATAACGGGAAGTATAAAAAAGAAAATTCAACTTTAAATAATAATTAACTAATTAAGCCATCCCGAAAGTATCTCGAGTACAGAAATTATTTAAGGTTTAGAAGTTCTAATTTTACCGATAGTCTACAGCAAAAGAACGGGATGAAATGTATAAAAAGAAAATACGTTTTGTTGTTGTTTTTTTACCCTTCACAGCTTCCTCTTTTCAAAGCAATTCTCATTGACAAGACAGACCAAATAAAATAATTTTAGTCAAAAATACCGAATGGTCTTGACTACATTCAAGAAACTCACCGGAGTTCTTCAGGCCTTTACAAAAAAAAAGGCAAGGCCCCTTATTTTTGGAATAACCAAATTATTTTTGTAATTAATATGTCTTGCTAGTTTATGCTCCCCTATTAACAGTAAACAAAAAAATTTTCCTAAGCTCTCTAGTTAGAAAATCAGGATGAGGGAAAAATATAAAATATTTAGGTTAATCAGATTCTTATATTAGGAGTACCTGCTACAAAAAATTTAAATTATAAGAGATATATATATGTATATAAACAAGATATGCTTGCGAGTGTTTGTTATGCTTAGGGAACCTATATGCATACAAAAACAATACATAAATGTTTTTGTTAAAGTGTAGTGTATTATTCAGCCACGTTATATTTAACAGACTACATAAGTCCCAAATGGTTCCTGCCTCCCCCCCCCCATGAAAGCTGGAAAGGAGCGGAGTCGATTTTACACATCAGCATAACTAATGACCCAACAGAAGTAATTAGTGAAAGGGCTGAGACTTAAGACCAACTCCGAAAGTTAACACCGTAGCCTCGAGTCTTATGTGCCAGCGATACTTTCGCCTCATGATCGCTCTAGGGTGAGTTATAACATTCAAGAAAATATCACATCATTCAGAGGAAAACGCTGCGATACCACCATTTATGATAAGAGAGAGGATCATTTTGTAAATTGGATAAAATCAGTAATAAAATGTTATTACCTAATAATTAATTAATTCTTAAACAAGTTTTATGAATTTAGGACTATTTTCCATGTCGTAGCACATCATAAATAAAACGTCAGTTTAAAACTGTGCGACCAGAACAGATATTGGAATTTCTATTTTAGGTTTTTATTTTTTAAAACATATCAAAACCCTAAAAAGACCTATTTAAGCATCGCGGTTATGTTTACTTTTACTAATAGATTATTTAATTTTCATACTTATCCTTGAATTTATTGTATCTAAGGTGTCATGCATACATTTTCTGTCATTATTAATAATAATAAAGTGAGTGAAAACTCCAAATAGAGATCAAGTATTGTTCTTTGAAAAAAGATTCATTCAAATGGCAGTCTTGGATTTCTGTAGCAAATATATTTATTGTTAATTATTAACTTTTCGCCTATATTCAGATACAGGACTTCACACAATCACCAATAAAAACAACAAATACTTAATTTGCCACTCGATAAAATTTTATTTAATAAATAAAATTAATTAAATAAAATAAAATAAAATTTAATTAGTTGTCAAAATTATATTTTTTAAAATTATTATTGCTAATTTTGAAACATACCAGGAGTCCTGAAAACGTCCTAATTGTTGCTAAACGTTGGTAATTAAATGAGTAAATTTTCTGGAAAGTCCCAACGCTTTTATTTGAATTATTTTTAAAGAATGGAGCACTGCTGAAATTATTTAAAATATAATTAACAATCTATATCATAAATAAATAAATAAAATATATTTAAATAACTGAAAAAGTAATATCGAATAAACACAATTTGAGACGAACACTATGAAGTAGTGCGACGAACGATAAAAGAATGAACGCTCACTCCTACTCCACTATGAGAGGCTATGAGTAGCTCCTATCTTCAAAAAGGACCCGGCGTTTTGCAAGTCACTGAACTGAGAACTGAGGATAATTGTGTCTAGGCTACAAATAACACTTCTTACAAACAGAAAGGCCACCTCAAAAACTACGGATAGTAAATGATATCTTGTCAAATGGACGAGGAAGTCATTAGATGTAAATTCCGAAATCTATCATAATAATTTTAGTTGAAATTTTTATCTTTATCTTATAGCATAGTTCATCCTATTTTTTGATGTGATGATATATTTTTTATTTGAATGATACAGACGTGATTCATGCTACATAATGCGCTCATACTAACACCATTCAATGCGGTAACCAGAAATGTTATTCTTTGTTGGAAATTTTTTTGATGAGAAAAGAACCTGCTAAGATATCTTGCTAAATTTATCCAAGCGAGTAACAAGGAAGGTTTGGCAAGTTGAAATTTTTTTTGCTAATATTTTGAGATTTCAAAATCTTTATTGTGAATTACAATCTGCCTTATTGGGCAATAAGCAACTGTGATCAATCCAATCCATCAATGCATACCATATTTACCATTCTTCGTTCGCTCGATCATTCATACAGTATTTAAAACAACCCAGAGACCTCTCAAATCCACAAGGTTAGACTACTAATAAATTACTCAAATTGACTGGCGTTCTCATGATGTTATTTCCTATGAGCTTCATTTTGTGTTTTCGATTCATTTCAGACTAATATTTCATGCTTCTATGTCATGCAGGGGATAAGAAAACTAGTGTCCTGTAACGAATTTGAAAAAATGAAGAATGCTAACTTTCGACATTTAGTTTTTCCAAAGCATGTCACATAGTAAAGAAATTGGTAGGAGGTTTGGGGCATTAAATTTGAGGCACTGTATATTTTATCCTTCTGATTTCTTAAATATATATTTATGTATGGTTTTAATGGCACTTTTTTTATTGTTTCTAGCTCTAGATATGGTAAAAAGCACTATTTTCCAGCAAGCTAATGAAACTTTCAGATAACTTTTAACGTGGCTTCTTCACAGAGAAAGAATCACATTAAAGGATTATTGGTTTTAATGGCACTTTTTTTATTGTTTCTAGCTCTAGATATGGTAAAAAGCACTATTTTCCAGCAAGCTAATGAAACTTTCAGATAACTTTTAACGTGGCTTCTTCACAGAGAAAGAATCACATTAAAGGATTATTGGTTTTAATGGCACTTTTTTTATTGTTTCTAGCTCTAGATATGGTAAAAAGCACTATTTTCCAGCAAGCTAATGAAACTTTCAGATAACTTTTAACGTGGCTTCTTCACAGAGAAAGAATCACATTAAAGGATTATTGGTTTTAATGGCACTTTTTTTATTGTTTCTAGCTCTAGATATGGTAAAAAGCACTATTTTCCAGCAAGCTAATGAAACTTTCAGATAACTTTTAACGTGGCTTCTTCACAGAGAAAGAATCACATTAAAGGATTATTTCTCTGTAAACAGATAATTTAATCGCGATGCATCCTTGGTGGTAGAGTGGTTTAAATTCATAGCCACTACACGAAATAAAAAACAGACACAAAAAAAAAAAAATATCTCGCAAGGACAAAGCACTATAAAATATTCCTGAGACAGTTTGTTCTTCCCTTTCTGGTCCGGTCCCAGTGAGGTCATCTTTCTTGGGTATACCTGAGGGGGCAATAAGTTGACGTTACCACGAGCCCAAAAATAAGGAATTCCAATTTTCGAGGAGGAGCAGAACAAAAATATACTACCTTCAGAACTATGAAGTATAAATGAAAAATAAAAATTGTATTGAAATGCTACTTCTTACCTTCTATGCACGCACATTTACGAGAGTAACGACGAAAGCATCTAGTGCAATGAAAATGGACATATATGAAATCTATATTTTTTGCATTTAGGCGGATGAGTTTTGTGTATTCACAGGGATGATACATATTTTGTAATGTGGTTTTTCTTTTTATTTATGAGCGGTAATCAATTAATTTAAAGGCTAATTATCTCTGACTGTATATACTACAACATCGACAATCAATACGAAACGCTTGTAATGCGAACCCTGAGGTGACATCAGAACAAGCAAGAAGGCAACTCATCTATTCTAGCTGCTCTGTCAGCATAACCACAGGCATTGAACCTTGGTCAAATCTAATCTGCCATGTCCTGTAGAAGCTCCGGCATTAAAACCATCATACTATCTATTACAATGATTAATATTGTAATTACAGTACAACCTTGATTATGTGGGGTAAATGACGAGGAGAGTGACTATTCCTGGATAATAAAAAAAACAAGTAAAGCGTCTTCCAATAGGGACTCTCGAACTTTGACAGTTGATAGCGGCCATATTGTTGAAGCTGCATCTGTCGAATTGGCTGACATTTATTAAGTCTGTTTTGCCAAATCGCCATGAACGGATATAGCGTTAAACAACACGTGCAAATGATAGGAAGCGCTTAATGAAAGACCCTATAATAATAACTAAGAAGTAAATAGAAAAATACCCCAATCTTCAACTCACAGATATATTTTTAATTTCAAAAAGTACATAGGAACATAACTAAAATGAGAAAAAAAAATAAATTGTACCCCAGAGAAAATGATTTATTAAACTTCTAAGAAAAGCTCCTCGCGTAATTTTTCCTTGTACGAAACATTACTTTGAGACAATTTATTTACATATTCGTTCAAAAAATGAATGAACATAATTTACAAAATTTGGACAAGTGACGAAAACCTTTTTTTAACAACAACATTTAAAATTTTTAACAAAACAAAGAGGAAATTGGCAAGAATTAAAAGCCACATTATTGACAATACTGATAGTGCACACTGATGAGTGCTATGAAAAATTGATCGCTCTTTCACAATATGGAAAATGTCCGAAAGAATGAGGAATAAATTAAACGATAAAAATGTCAAAATGTGTAACATAATATATATATATATATATATATATATATATATATATATATATATATCTTGTATTTAAAACAAGGATTTTTCAACCCCGGGTAATCGAGTACCCAAATAATCACAAAAATTTCTATTTCTCTTGCCAAAAATAGCTCTACCTTAATTGAAGTTTAAGGATGATTATTATAGTATATTTAATTATAATTAAATGGAAGATTAGGTGATTTTTTAGCAAAAAGTCATTTTATCAATAATAATACAAGTATTTGATTATTTAATTAATGCCATACTGAGCATAAACGTTGCCAGAGGGAGAGAGGCTTTACTTTCAAACAGGTCGGGCCAATTTATCACAACGGCCGTAAAAATGATACAATCGAACCGAAGGCTGTACTCTGCGAAACCTACAGATTATGCTAAATTGGAGTAAAGCCAGCAATGGAAGACAGGTATTTGTGTTATACATAATAATTTAGCAGTTTATATTTTTTCAAGCTATTTTCGGCGAACGATATGACAATTGAAACGAAAGCATTCTGTTAAAATTTCGGAGTAGTTTCTTCATAGTCAACCTAATATCTCTCAGAAACACAAAAGGACATTAATTAGGTTACTTCACTTTCCTTCATACAGGTATATCATACACTATTAGTGCGTAACAGGAAAACTAATTCATATTAGTATTTACAACAGGTTGTTCGGAACCTGTAAATTCCTGTGAATATATAGTTTTTACAGGTACATTTGTTTCATTTAGCCATGCATCTGCTAATTTTTTGCCGACATCTATTATTCGTAGACAATATACGACATTAGGTTAATTTTTTAAAGTAATTTCAGTGCATAAATACAACATTTAAAGATAGAATAAAACCAAAGTAAATAAACAGATTCAAAAAGTAAATAAAATCAAAATAAGGTGAAATAAAAATCGTAACGGATATTTGACAACATTCTTCCACAACATATTTTATTAAACATTATTTCTTATAAAAGTTTATGTGCCGGTTCGTCTAATAGCTAACAGTAATAAATTACATGAACATATGTCTGTTAAGGGATGTTTTCGTAAATATAAGTTTGAAGTAACTCTTCACCCCTTCGTGTCTTGTAGCTTCTTGTGTACGTTTCCTTATTGTTGTAGGTATATCAATAATAATAATAATAAACAATCTTCAGTTGACTGTTTAAATTGACATGTAAATATGTCACTATTTTCTCAAACCAGTGCATAGTTCATTTGGTGCCATTTGTCAACAGTTTTGAGATCAATAAATACCTAATGATGGTTTGAACCACTGGTTATATGGTAATAATCCCGTTGGAGCATGGGAGTTTTTAAAAATTGCATTGTATCCTCCATAACGGATTTCCTTATAAAACAAAATACACTTAAAACAGCTACAAGGCAGCCGTTTTAAGGTTGCAGATCCACGAAGCGAAACACCTTACATACGAAGGTGTTCCCAGGAACAGTTCTCAGAGACACATTACTATAATGACGAGAAGGCTGTAGGCGTGGGAGTCACTCATTAAAGCCCAACTAGGGTTAACACCCTGGGCTAATTAGCTAGGTTTCAAGTTCGCCACATCAACCGCAAGTCAAGAGCATTCTTCTATAATTGATTTACAACTTCATACAGGAGGATGAAAGGAAGATTTTATTAATTAAAAAAAAAACGGTTAAAGCTGAATTTATCACGAATGAGTTACGGTTCGTAAGAAAAATACCTTACCCCTCCCTCTAAAAAAATAAAAAATAAAACAGTAGTATGCAAAATCAGTTTTCTTGCCCTGTATTTTTTTTTATACAAGCCGCTTTGATTCTAGCAACGTCACGTTAATTACAAACACTGAAGAGGTGTAATAAGCTAATTTTTTTCTGAATAGACCAAGCGTTCTCACAGGGGAGGTACAAAGGTGACAAGCAAGGGGAACGACTTTTGAAAAATATTTTACACTAATATGCTCTTCAAGGGGTTGCTCACTGCTGGTGAAAACAGAATGATCCAGATGTGATGTATCACACAATTAGGAGGTCCGCTACAACTGCAATAACCTAACACTTGTATTAATGGGTCTCAGTAAATTATTGTACAATAAATTCCGATCATTAAGGTCGAGATCTTAAACTTTATAATCTATTCGACGTAAAGCGAAATTCTTATTTTTTTTAATTTACAAAAGTATTGATTAATGGTCTTTCATTATTTTTCATGACGTTTCATTTATTATAAAGGTTATCTAGATAATAAATTTAAATCATATTGGAAATTTAATGCATCTACATAAAACGCGGGTTAAGTCACGCTTAAGTTAACGCGCCATTTCAATGTCAATTAGTAATAATACACCAACAAATTTCCAACGTATAACGTACATTATAAATCACGAGTTGTTTAAATGATACCGCGCTCCACAGGATAGAGAAATCATTATTTTTCAATTTCACAGTAATTATTTAATTCACGAGGCCACTGCCATTTCAGTCTCCGAAGAGTTTATAGGGACGAGTGGTGCAGTGCAATGACTGTGCTAGGGGATTAGGGTGGTTGGATAGGTTACTATGGAATTTCATGAACTTGGAAGGGATGAGTTCGAGAATGTAAGGTATATTAAGATCGTTATGAAGGGTTTTGTCGCTGACGTAATAAGGAGCGTTTTTTCATAATTGTTCTCAGGACTTTCGATTGAAAGGATTGGATACGCTTGATGTTCGACTTGTTTGCTGTGTTGATGTTTCGACCCCGTAGGTCTATTCCGTATGTCCGAATTGGCGTTAGTATAACTTTGTAAATTAGTAATTTGTTTTCTATTGAGGGATGGTATGTCCTTTGAAGTAGTCTGTACAGTGGTCCAACGCGTCTGTTTAGTTCTTGTCTTTTTAGCCTCGTATGTGGGTTCCAGGTCAGCTAAACTGTTCCTCTACGTATCTTCAAATATTTTAAACATCATAAATGTACTTATATAATAATTTTTGTTTAAAAAAATTACTGTATGTAGCCATCACGCATTTCGTTAATTACATTCATTCGCGTCGAATTCGTGCTCAAGAGTACTGCTTTATTAGGTAGAGGCTGTACTTGCTGAGAGAGACAGAGAGGAGTTAGGCTGAGAAGGATAGGTGAAGATGGCTCACTACAGGACAGTGGCTGGACTGGTTGCCCCTAGCCGGGCGGCCAGTGCCCTCTAGCGCACGTCTGGACTTCGCGGTTGTTTATCTACCCTGCTACTGCTGTCTACAGCTTGCACCCAGATAATCTGCGATCTCGCTATAATAGCTAATTTTAATTGTTTACTTCGTCATAAATTTATTTCAAAACCAGAAACTGGGAAGAGATTGTTAGCAGATCGGCTTAGGTAGATCAAATAATGCTGTTAGATTTTCACGAGATTTATTAATGGACTACGTTTGGACATAATATATATGCCTGCAACAGGCCCTGATAAAAAGTAGGAGCTAAACATGATTAGATCTAACTAGTGGGAACAGTTAACAAAACAAAAAGGATGTTAGTTAAGTGCATAATTTTTTCTCTATTGCTTTTCACTGTTATCATTATTTATTCTCAATCGTGTTGAATACCTGATTTGTTTTGTTATTATCAGGACCTGATGCAGAAATATACCTTTCACATTCGTTGAGCTCATTGATATAATAACAATGGACTCGATAGAGATTAAATAGTTAATAGTAACCAATTTAAACTGGGTGGGAATTAAATACGTTATTTCTACGGTAGGGCTCTCAAAAAATATATTTTTCACAGTATCATTGAAATTAGGTATGCTTGACCGTAGGGAAATATTAAAATTTGGTGAAACTATTTGGTGCTAACTATTTTTAGCCTTTTAACCAACACTTAATCAGCATTTTTCATAGGATCTATTTTTTTAATTTTGTTGGCAATTGAATTATTTTTAGGACTGCTATACACAATATGGGAGGTACAGCCAGGCAGAAAAGCTACCGCTTGCCCGAGGAGAGAGAAAAATTACTGGAAAATTCATTTTACTGGAAAGTGGTAGGATAAGAAATGGGAGAGAGGAAGGGTCCAAGCGCGGAAGAAGAGAGGTACGCACGAGAGAGGAACGGCCGTCCTCCCAAGGCCGCCCTGTGCATCAGAGCTCCCTGCCTCGGAGGGATTTGCATCAGAACAGACCCACAGATAAAGGATGCCAGGCTAAAAAACATATTAATTAAATATTCACGCAATTAGGCGGAACTAGCCAGCGAGAGGCTATTTTTAACCGTTACACGGTGAGGAAATGAACCACTTTATATACCGACAAATGTCATTGCTGATTAAATTATTCAGGGGGTTCGCCCTCGGTGAGACTCTCAACAGACAAAAGGGAGGATGAGATATCCTGTGAAATGTACCATAACAGAATGAGGATATGCAAATGGGGCAGGGGAGCAAGCTGTTGTAATTGCGACAAAGGGTAAGTAAAAACATAACTAATAGCCTAGAGGGAAAGGATACACCCTTATGTAGCCTAGCTTGAGTAAGGATAGCATACTTCATGCAAAACAAAATTACCGTCTTGGGGTTTTAACTAAGTCACTTCATACCACATGTTACTGTAATATTTAAAAAAATATTAAATAAACTGACCCTGATCTAAGGTGACAGGAAGCTGTACCTTCCCGGGTATAAAAATGGATAGCCATCTCCTTTTCTCTACTCATTTTAGTAATAAAATAGAAAAAGTATGACACTGGTCTTACCGGCTATCGCACTTGCTAACTTCACCCAACCTGTCGCTTCGTCTCAAACAGATGATATATAAATGTGTCCTCCGGCCAGCTCTGCTGTACGGTGCTCACTTGACTGACAATACAGCCAAATGTCTCCGAAATTTCCAGAATGGGATCATGCAAAAAGTGGTCAGACGTAACTCTCTCGAGAGGTTAAAGAACGCACACCTGCACCCGTTGCTTGGCGTGCCATCGGTGGGCGAGTTCATCCGCCAGAGACACATCAAGTTTTTTGACTCGTTGCAGCACCTAACCAACCCAGTGTTTAACACTACGACCCCACCACCCCTCCCGCATCGATGTCAACAGACTGTCGGGAGAAAATTAGGTTAAGAATTAGTATGTAAGTTAGTTTTAAGTTTGATCAAAAAGGTGAGCCCCATTACCTTTATTAGCCAGTTTAGTCCAGCCACGTATAATGTATATATTTATACTTGTTTATTCATTATATATTTTTTATAAAATAACAAAATCTGTATATAATGTAGTGATGCTACACGAAATACAAAAATAATTTGTAGATAGATTCACCTGAGTATCTATTATTGTATATAATTATCTGTAAATTTAAAGGGGCTATGAAAATAACACTCTTTAATTCCTTCAACCAACCTTCAAATAGGTCCTCCTAGTAAAAGGATCCGTTCACCCTCAATAAAATTTACTTTATTTTTCCCTTATTCTACATTTTTAAAGTTTAAGAGCTGAGAGGGAAAAAACAAAAAAAAAACGGTCTGTGTCTGCAGGGTAAAGGAACTTCGATACTTTTACCTAAAAATATTTCATTTTATTTGTTTTTGTTTGTCATCAATCCCTTTGTTTGGATTTTTTAGAAGTCATTTGGGGCGAACACTGAGGCATTTGACATTTGACCCGAGGTATTATAAAAACAAGAGGCCAAGGCCAGGGGGCACCCCAGCCTCACATGTCAGGCGGTGGTTCCAATTACTCAGGACATATGATCAAAAGATTTTGATAAAAACCATGCGAACCACCCAACTAAGATAGATCAGTGCAATGCTTACATTTTCATACAAGTGGATAAGCCCTACTCCTCCCAGTACCTCTGAGCTAAGGTTATATTTTAATCCACTTTGTTGACCGACTTTTTTTTGAAAAGCTAAAATATTCACTCAGGAAAACCTAATTGAATTGTCTATATTCTTTAGGAAAACCTACTATAAAGACTCAATTAATTAATAGCTTCTAAGATATTAATTGAGCAAGCTTACGGTTCAGGAGAAAACGTCAATGGATAGGATAAGGTCCGTGTGATATTTCTCATATACTTCCCATTATTATTATATCTCATCCAAAACATAGTAAATTATGTCTTTGATATAATATTAAATGTTCAGACTGATTTCATCATTTTTACAGCGGACAACTGAACAGGCGGACAGAAAGAGCCAAAAATAGACAAAACAAATAAAATATTCAAAAGTTTAGTATTAGGAATAACTTTACATTTCTTTTTTTCAGTCTAATGTCTCCTCTAGAAAAAACAACAGCAAAAAATTATACCTGAAAGAGCTTCTGAAATCTTAAAATTCAGAGAGAATAGATAGTCAGCAACTTATTTTAATTTATTTTTTTTTTCACTTATACTTTCCGTTAATATATCTTAACCAAATCACATACATTTTGGCCTGGGATGTTGTTGAATATACCTTTAAAATTTAACAAATATCACTGAACGCACAGAAAGAACCGCTAAGTGGTTAAATGTAGAATTACTCTCTTCCAGGTAGACATAATACGATCCAGCATGTCATAAAGTTGGCCACCAATGAAATCTCCCACCTAAGGATTCGAATCCATTGCCGCAACCAAACGTCGACCATATTATCGGAGGGGGGGGGGTTGGATTTTTCTTTAAATTTAGTAAAGTAAATAGGACTGTAACTAAGAGCCCTGAAAGAAGTGGATAAGGAAGAATGAAAAGAGGGCGAACCGCATTTATTCTAATGGAATGCCATCTAGATAGCAAAGCCAAATTGATACTTTAAAAGGAGAGTAACAGATTCCGGGAAATTCAAGGTGCTTAGGTTGAATCACAATTGCAGCTAATAAATTTTACGAATCACTTTAAGGTAATATATAACCCATAATTCATATTAAAATATAGTCGAAAACCTCTGGAACCTTGAAAACATTAAATAAATGACTATCCGTGGTCTTACCTTTAAAATTTGAGATTGATTTGATAATTTTTATAGCCGCTTGCAGAGAACACAGTCAGATAAGAGATGACGATACCAATATCAGTTTGAAATTTCGTGTTCGGCAATAAAAGTAGCATTGTTCCAAGATTGTCTTATACATTTTACTTAAAATTAGAACAGAAATTATAAGGGTCTGTCTATACATGGCCGACGAGTATAGAAAGGTGTTATCAACCATTAACAATCATCTCATCACTCATCATCATGGTATTAGCTCATGTACAGATACCAGTTTTTCGGGATTTTTTTCAGTTTTATAATTTTTCTTTTTTAAATATATAGCCAGAAAAGTTATGGTTGGGTAAAGTTAACAAGTACTAAAGCCGGTAAAACATGTGTCGTACTTTTTTTAATTTTATTACTAAAATGTTCAGAGAAATGGAGATGCCTATTCATTTTTATACCCAGATGGTACATTGAGAAAGCTGGTTAGCCTCCTATAGTGTATGATTTTGGCAAGGCTTTTTTATCCTTTTGGAGGGAGAAGAGATTACGCAGTCAGTCTTTCCTGCGTTTACACTGATGTTTAACATGCCCAGTCTGTCACTGATTACGTTACAGACTGACTCGGCCTGTGTAAGAGCTCTTTGTGCACTCATGCTGCTGTTTTAAACCACAATGTCGTCGTCGACCACAAAAGCGATTACCGTAGCTTTCTTATAGTTTGTCGCAACAATTTCAGATGTGTAAATGCTAAAAAGAACCGGAGACAAAACCGCTCCTTGAGGAACTCCACAAGTCCGAGGGAGTGAGTTAGAGAGGCAATCACCCACCCGTCTCTGTCACCTCACCGATCTGTTCTTCAAGAAGAAAACCAACATGGTGTATAGCTGCTCCAGGCATTCTAAGTGGCAAATCTGTCCGTACAGCATCCCGTGGGACACAGAGTCGAAGGCCTGCGTGCAGTCCATCGAGATCATAGCACTTGCTATGATTTAACCTCTCGAGAGAGGAATGGCGGACCACTTTTCGCATGATCCCATTCTGGAAATGTTGGAGACATTAGGCTGTCTTGTCAGTCAAGCGTCGCTTCGCCTGAAACTGATGATCTATAAATTTGTCCTCAGGCCAGCTCTGTTGTACGGTGCCCCGCTATTTACCCACTTGACTGAAAATACAGCCAAATGTCTCCAACATTTCCAGGATGGGATCATGCGAAAAGTGGTCAGACATACCTCTCTCGAGAGGTTAAAGAACGCCGACCTGCACCCGTTGATTAATTAGATTGTCGTCGGTGGGTGAGTTGATCCACCGGAGACACATCAAGTTTTTTGACTCGTTGCAGCACTTGACAAACCCAGAGTTAAACACTGATCCCAACACCCTTTTCACATCGATGTCAACAGACTGTCGGGGAAAAATTAGGTTAAGATTTAGTTTAAGTTTTTATTGTTAGATGTAAGTTAGTTTTAAGTCTATCATAAATAAGGTGATCCCCATCCCTTTTAATAAATCCAGGCCATTAATGTATAATGAACATCATTATACTTTTGCACAATGCATATCACTATTAGTAGAAAACAGAATTTGTATAAAATGTAGCCAAGCTACAAGAAATATAATGAAGAAATTATAAATAGATTCGTTTGCAGAATCTATATTTTGTAACATACATTAAGTTTGAAACAAGGAGGTATGAAAAAAAAAAGAAAATACCAGGTTTAGACAATGAATGTGTAATGTGCATTATACTTTTATAACAAATCACAAATCCCAATATAAATTATTAAAAATTGTATAAAATGTAGCCAAGTTACATGATATGTTTATATAAATTATTCATTTATACCAAATTTATACTGATTTCCATAACATATAATAAAAAGAGGTTATGATGAAAAGACAATGTTGAAAATAGCTTTAAACATCAAATTGGCTTATATTGTCAATGATGGCAACAATTATCATTGAAGGCATAGACAGAGCGATCATCCCTACATGTACTTGTTTAAAAGTAGAGCCTCCCGTATCAGTATTGCCAACTGTTGGAACAAATATTTCAACAAAAGTTTTCTGTTTAGGGGATACATCCGAACGAATTCATTGAGCCAAATACCAGAAGGATAGAAAATGACCCCTCGATTTTATGGCAATAACTAGGTATCATTTAGGTAATAAGGAATATAAAATAAGGCCTATCAGATCCTACGGCTGTTGGCTTGCTCAGATATTGGGATTGTCGAACACATAAAAATATTGTAAATTTGTGAGGGTAGGGATCAAGAAATGCTTCAATTTTATCTTCGGTCATTTTTATTTATTTATTTAAACAATTTTTTTTTCTATTTAAACAGTTTCGGAAAAGGCAAGAATAATCGGAAGCAGCTGCTAGATCCATGGATCAGCTGCCTTATTTTTTTTTTCCTTTATTTATATCGAATTAAATGTTTTTTCATCAATTGTGTGGGCTGAATTATTATTTTTTTAAGTTATATAATGTTGAGAAAATTATTGATTTTTTATTTCATTAACAACATAAGTATTGAAAAAAAGTCTAATTTAAATCGGTTGGAACCAGATTAAATTAGTGATATCTATCCCAACACATTATTTTATAGAATTACATTTAATTTATTTTTGGTATACCAACTTTTAATGATGCGAGAAAAATCAGAATGTTAAGTCTTAATGGCTTCTTAACATAAAATTCAGAGCAAAGCGGGTCATTTAATAGATTCAGAATCGACTTTTTCCCGTTATTTCATTTTAGCCAAAAACTAATCAATGTATTTCGGGGTTTTGTGGACATTTGTTTGAAAATCCAGATTCTCTATTAGGTCAGTTATTTGACCGCTGTCAGATAATAAAAGTAGAGCCTCTCTCTCTGGACTCAGCAATCATACTGCACTCTACGCACAGTGAAAGACTTAGCTCCGATTGATAACTTTAACCCTAACCCTAAGAGACCCCGTGAGAGTAACTTTGCGGCCCAAGAGGAGAAGTTCTCCAAAGAGTGATCGATATCGGCGTACAGAACTAAATGAAGTGCCGTTAGTCCCGTGTATGTGAACAGGTGAGGCCGGCCCAGTAAATGCCCCTATCTGTCAAAGTTTACCTATTCTCGTACCTCACCCAGGCCGAAACTAATCTGTACAGCAGCACTGTGCGCTGTATCGATGATGGCCCAATATCTACAGATGAATAATCAGAAAAATAAAATCACCAAGTTTCTTTAACGACAGCCACTTCGTTCCTCAACTTAAAAAGCTACGAACATATACTCGGAAACGTAGATAAGACACTATGCATACACATCACGGTTCATAAATGAGTTTCAAACCCACTACGGTAACTTATTAATTAATTGTTTGCGTAGGAAAGCGCTCAGCGTTTTGAAAAAGTCTTGGAAAGAAGTATAAACACGGCATACTATTATATTTTCAAAGGAAACTTTTTTTCGATTTCGAGAGAGGTATTTAGCAATATTCAAAAACTTCAAATGTCCAAGATATTAGCATATCGTTTTTGGTTCAGAAATTCATCAAAGGGTGATATAAAAAACTATCCCCTCATTCCTACAATCCCCATAACGACAATAATTTCTGTAGGATTCGTGTTCCCGCATCTAATTTTGGGGTTTTCATGATAATCTTGGTCTTGGTATTTTTTTTGGCTTACCAATGGACGAAAGATTATCGGGTATCTGATGGTGGTGTAGTGGAGTTTTGCCCCAAAAAAATGTATATTTTTACTTATGGTTTCACATTTCACAATTAAAATCCTGCTAATTTATTTTATAAACGCGTTGATACGAACATTATCGGGAATGAAATATTTTTTACAATTTAGTCAATGGAAAAATCATTCAGGTTATCAGATAAGTATATCGATATCCCAAAACGTGTAGTGTACTCAAATGAAGATAAAACTAAAGAGAAAACGAATTGTAAATATTCCAAAATAAAAATTATCTTCCTCGTCATTGCATAATAATAATAATAATTAATTGTGGTATGCGCTCCCACTATTTCAACAATTATCTGTCTATGAGAACATATAATATACACGGGCTCAAACCCTGCTCCTCCCGATTTTCAGTTGGGTACTCTATTCTCAAAGCGTATCTGTCCGGGTACAAGCCTTGCTAACATCAAATATAAAATTATGTACAAGTCATGAATTTGCGTTATGAAAGCTGAATTTAGGAAATGGCATGAGGAGAGGACATGACGTCTGCTGGGGTCAAATTCTATGAAGATTGAGTTTTCAAATATTAAAAATATCCAAATTCGACATTTCAAGTAGACTCTACGCTATAAGGTCCGGTTATCAATCGAAGCTAAGCCTTTCACGGCGTGTAGAGTGCAGTATGATTGCTGAGTCCGGAGAGAGAGGCTCTACTTTTATTACCTGATAGCATTCGAATAACTTAATAGATACATCTGGATTTTTTTAAATAGTTCACAAAACCTCGAAATACATTGATTAGTTTTTGGTCAAAATGAAATAACGAGGAGGGGGGGTCGGCCTACATTCTTAGACCTGCCTACCTTCTTTGAAACAGCCAATGACAGAGGAGCTTGGGTGCTAGCTTGGACCCCATATTAATACGATGTATGATTGTTTCATTTTGATGGGAATTTCAAAATTTACTCGCGATAATCCTTGTCCTTTAACCATTAGGACCATAGGCCGACTGTAGTGTAGGCCAAATAAAATCAAAATGGTAGATAGATCCAGATTGTCGGTATTATTTATAGGATTATTTAAAATTGATCATATAACATACAAATAATACCGACATCCCCTTAACTGAGGCATTTGACCCAGGAATGGTTAGATAGAAGAACATACCGAGAATAATCCCCGGCGAAGATGTCTGGTACAGATAATCTCATTGGCATATCGGTGCTTGCACGCTTACCGCTTGGTGCAAGTAATCTTTGTGTACTGTACAACAGTCAACCGCAAACAGCGAAACGGTACATCATTTATCGAACGTGGGAGAGTGTAATGGTTACTTGGTATGGACAGAAAAAAAAATCATTCAACTGGTTAAAATAATTGCAACAGTGTTCTAATGCTGCTCAGGACTATTTAAAATTAAAACAAAATATAACTAATTGCCGAAACCGAAGAAGAAGGGTCTACTTTGAAATCGTCTTTCGTCTGTCTGTCCGAGTATACAACATCAGCAATGAAAATTATGCCATGGATCCGAAAATTTAAAACTATATTAAACAACACCACAGTAACTTGGTGGCATATGTTATGATTAAGTTACAATAACAGAAAGCATGCCTAACAAAAAAATGAAAAATATATTAACACTGTCCTACCCTTTAAGGCACTCAACTCAAATTTTAGAAGCTATTTTAAGTTTAAATTTCTGGCCTTTCCCCAGGGTTAAGTGGTCACAAAAAATAAATACAAAGATAAAAAAAAAAAAACTTCTGGAAACCATCAAAACTTTGTCCTTTGAGTCGGCATTTTGTCAAGTCCCTCACGCTGACAAACCCAAACCAAAATGCGATTTTTATTTTAATAATTAGTTTCTTCGTTTCGTTTATACATATTTTTATATTAGTTCATAATTTATGTTACAAAATTTAGTAAGAAAAAAAACACTCAAATAATTAATTGACAGTACGTTACTTAGGCTTCCATTTTGACAAACGACTGACCTGGAACATACGAGACTAAAAAGACAAGAACTAAACAGACGCTTTGAGCAACTGTACAGACTACTTCAAAGGACATCCCATCTCTCAATAGAACATAAATTACTAATCTACAGAGTTATACTTAAGCCAATCTACCCTACATTCTTGAACTCATCCCTTCCATATTCATGAAATTCCATAGTAACCTATCCAACCACCCTAATCCCATAGCATAGTCATTACACTGCTCCACTCATCCCTATAATCCTCCTCGTAGACTAAAACGGCTGTGGCCTCGTGACCTGCTATAAACGCGTGACAGTGGGAGTCCTGGCAATGGCCAGTTTCTCCAATCATATCCTGAGCGTCTGTGGCTCTCGCGCTCTTGGTCAGCCTCCACTGGCTCGTATCCGCTGACGCGGCTGACGGAGGAGCGTGGGGGACTTCCCAAGACTCCACTTTCTCTTTCACATGTGGATTTGGGAGGCCTCTGTCTGTCTGTAAATATTGTATGAACGAGCGAGTGAGTGATGAGTTGTAAATATGGTATGAATGAGAGCATTTATCTTAATTACTTATTGCCTAATAAAAAAAGGCAGATTGTAATTTTAGCACAATAAAGGATTAATAATAATAATAATAAATAATTAATTGAACTCATGCTCGGTTTAACTGATAGCAACCATGGCAAGCCCACCAATGTTGTAAAACTATGACATTCCGGTATTTTTATTTTGGTAAAAAAGGCAAATGACTGTCTAGAGGAACTTTTTAAAAATTTTTAAATATACAAAAGTAAGCGCAAATATAATTCAACTGTATAGTTCTTCTAGCATTATATTTCAGGATCTCTCACACATACATTTTGAAAGGTCAGTTTAAAAGAAAAGAAATACTGGACATTTAAAATTAATATTGAAAAACGAAAGCAATTTAATTCACTGAGAATAGGGAATAAATTCCAAAGAATAATAACAAATTCTTCTTGTATAGGTCTACCATCACTCGACTAGGTGACACCTCTGATATTGACTTTATTTATAACGTGGTATTATTTGAAGAACTTTACACATAGATATAATATATATGATAATATGATTCAGAAATATAAATAATCGGCTATTGTTATAGATGTGCAAATATATACGTCTCTGTAGGCGACAATCAAAAGTGATTGACCCCTTGTTAAAAAGAAATCAGACCGAAGTCAGATTGTCTGAAGGACAGGGCGATATCCTCAAAGTCTGAAAGCTATAAAAACACTAAAATAAAGGGATGAATGACCTTTTCAGTTTCGCCCACTCGCGTGGTCAAAGAGGATATAAAAAAAACACCCTATTCACACAGAGAAAATAGATCAAAGAAAAGACTGAGATATACACGGAAGATAGGGGGTATGTTGGAAGTCACTTTAAAAAGGGGAGGAGGGATTGAAAGAGTTTTTTTTTTTTAGAATCAAGGGATGAGAAAGGGCACATTGAAGATGCGAATAGGATGGGCTCGGGACAAGCGGGATTGTACCACCCTGCTATGAAGGCACCGATGTAAACGTGAGCAATAGATTTTAATACTTCGTTTATAAGTATTGTAATCATCCATCATCAGAATTAATTCTATTTTTAAGCAGTTAATAAAATCGTATGACTAAAAAGGTTATCTTATTGTAATTACTATTTAATTAACTAAATTCCTTCCATTGATCATCACGATAAATTACAAGATGATTTGCCTCCGGATCAGAATTAATTGGGACAGGATTTAATCGAATCAATAATAAACCATCTTATTTTTATTATAACTTTACGCTCAGACTTTGATAGAGTAATCAAATTTGAATAATTAAGTGGCATCTCGTAAAATAAAATATTTTAATTATTAGATCTGAGCGTAGAGGCGTGGCACTCCGGGTAAGGTTGGTGATAAGATATATGTATCGATTGGTAGATTCATATATTCAATATATTTTCATACATTATATAGATTGGTATTTTTTCTATGAAGACACAAGAACATCAGACCCAACCAAAAGTAGCATTTATAATAGAAAGTACTCAAAGGATTCTTGAAAATTGTAAGATTAGCGAATGTAATTTAGTAAAATCTGCTGCTGTGCTTGTTTAAAATAAGAAGAAGATGCAAAAAAAACCTTAATTTTATCATTGAGGGCGAGTAGAAATTAGATAATTTTAGTAGTAGGTTGTCTTAGACATATTAAGTTGATATTTTGGTTTCAGTTAAGAGGCCACATGCATACAGAATGAAATATAGATATCAACTCTCTCTCTCTCTCTCTCTCTCTCTCTCTCTCTCTCTCTCTCTCTCTCTCTCTCTCTCTCTCTCTCTCTCTCTCTCTCTCTCTCTCTCTCTCTCTCTCTCTCTCTCTCTCTCTCTCTCTCTCTCTCTCTCTCTCTCTCTCTCTCTCAAAATGAAAATTTAAGGCTTCTGTGAGTATGATACATAAAAATATGTAAGTGGGAAAGGTTACAGTACAGACTATTCCTGGGCACAGGATAGGTTGACTTTATCGATACCCAGTAGGTCAGACTGGGAGGTCAACAGGGGTCGAAAGTCAAAAGTCTAGTCGTTCGACCTGACCCAGGCAAAGGGCCCAACTTCCCGGTTAATAGTTTATTTGGCGATAACCCTTATCGGGACTGGCCAACAATCGGCTTTGCCGTTTAGTAAACGTTCGCTAACCTGTTTGGATACGATTAACGTTAAGTTTAATGCTAATTGTACATCGCGTCGTTAGAATCAGCTCAGCGATCGGAGGAAACGCAAAATAAATATTTGGAAGCATATTATTATTAATTAAACTAGCCAAGACCGTATAATATTCGGATTTTTTTTCTCACTTATTTAAATAATTTTTTTTTTTATACTATTTAAAAAATAATTCAAAAGACCTTTCGAGTCCCTCCAAAAATCTTTTTTCGGTAAGATCACCGACGTTTCACCTATTCATGCAGTTTCAGGACTAAAAATAAACCAATTACAAATAAAACATCTAAATATCTATTTTTACTCAATATAGCAATAAAATCGGTTCCATTCCAAGGAATAAAACAACAGACCTATAACAAAATCATTCTTCACTTTCCTCTATTGCATACCGAATTCATTATTCTGCTATCCTGAGAAAGCAGATAAAAGATTTTTGGTGAGCTTCAAAAGATTTATTTAATTTTTAGACATTATATGTATTAAAAACCATGTGTCTTATTTTAGAGTGTTTGCTCTCTAGAATATTACTACATATTAAACTGTTATTTCATAGTTATCCGTCTTATTAAATAAGAATGGGCGTTTTATATCATCACATACATTACATAAAGACATTTGTCATTGAAAAATATATAATGAAGATATAAACTATGAAATGCAAAAATATAATATATCATCAAAAAAAAAAAATTAGTTGTTTTTGTCAAACCACGCCGATTCTATATCAAACCCTTACTCATATCATTTTTTTACATTTGTACTGACTACCGTTTAAAAACACTTTTGGAAGTAGCCCACAACCAGCAAAATATAATAATAATATTCATATTTAATGTTTATTGGTGAGTGATTAAATGGCCTGATATAACCAAGACATTAATATTATCAGTAGTGTAATTACGCTTGCCTCTTATAACTGGGTGATGATTTTTTTTTTTAACTTTCTAAAATTTAGGATTTCTCGTAAGAGTACCTGCCATATATTTTCATACTGATGACCAGAAATAAGATTGAAACATCGGTCACTTTCCTCAATGCTCATATTTCTCTTAATGCCTTTCGTAAAATAAAAGGAATCGTGGTGCTAATTAAAGAGAGAATATAAAGAAAGAAATGTTTACAATTTTGTATCGAATAATGCCTTGTTGCTAAGATATGCTTGTTGATACACCCAGCTGTGAGGAAAAATGTGTAGCAGTAACTTATATGATGTGAATTGTTCAAAAGCCCGATGCTACCATCATCCGTCTCTGCTCTCCGCAACAAATATTAACTGAGAGAGAAAAAAGAGACTCAGATTGTGGGCCTAGTAGAAACTCGGCTCCACGATAAAATATTAAATCAACTCGGATAGATAATTCAACCTTTTTATTGCGTTTTTGTAGCGTGCTGAATAATTCAATTAATTCTACTGACGAAGATCGAGTGACCCCTTTTGTGATGGGAGTGCTTGGTGAATGAACTACAATTTTGAGTTCCTTCATCATATCAGAACTATAATAATAAATTAGAAATACATAATTAATAGCTTCCTGAAAAACAGATCGTTGCGGGTGCGGGTGAGTGATAGCTTCTCCGAAGCTGTGCCACTGACCTGTGGAGTACCCCAAGGAGCCGTCTTATCCCCTGTACTCTTTGACGTATACACGTCAGAGATTGTCGGAGCCCGGTACAAAAATACCACAGTTACTGCTTTCGCAGATGACATAGTGGTGTACGGTAGCACCATGAGTGCCAAGTTAGCTCTAAGACAGGCTGAAGCAGCCCGTAACCAGATCAGTGAGAGATTGGGGAGACTCAATATCTCTGTAACCGCGGGTAAGACTGACTGCGTAATTTTCTCTTTCCAAAACGAAAAAAGCCCACTACCTACTAGCTACATAGTAGGAACGGAGGAAAATTCACCAGCCAACCACCTAGTATATCTGGGAATTAAAATGGACAGACACCTCCATTTTATTAACCATTTTACGAAGAAGTTGAGCAAACACGCACGAAGTCTCAACGGCTCACGCACTTATTGACTTCCCCTAATCTATCACTGCGTCTCAAGCTACTGATTTACTAGAGCATACTCAGGCCTACTCTGCTGTATGGTGCACCACTATTTCGTTACCTGACGTATACAACAGCTCGGCGACTCCAACAATTCCAAAATGGTATACTAATGAAAGTGGTCAGAGGTACTTCATTCGAGCAGCGGAGCAACAGTGAGCTTCACGAGATCTTTGAGCTGCCTACGGTGGATGAGTTCATCCAACGTAGACATATCAAATTTTTCGACTCCCTGCAGTACTTGACAAACCCGGTGTTAACACGATAACCCCCACTCCGTTCCCCCATCGATGGCAGGACGCTGTCGTGACTGGAACGCTTTAGTCTTAGGTTCTAGGTTTAGGTTTTGTGTTAGTGTTTTCCACGGTCGCAAGCTGAAGGTGAGCCTCATCCCCTAGTGAGTGTATGTGTATTGGACTTATTAACAACAATCTGAAAGTATTATATTTTATACACTCCTTAATATGCATCTGCGAATGCAGCACGAGGAGACAGCTGTAATTCCAAATATATTTATTTATTTTTGTCATTGTATATATATTATCAATAAAGAGGTTTTGAAAGAAAAAACAAAAACATAATTAATGTATCTTATAACAAATACACACAGTATTCAACCTAATTAACTAGCTAGAAGATATTCGATTCTCGGCTCCGCTTAGGGTCTTGACGAAGTCTACACTGACTCATAAGGGGAAATGAACAATATGTTGCCTCTTACATTAGCATGTCTCAATTTCAAATGTTCATTTAGTGAATGAGGTGACCCTATACAAAGTGGTTTGTGAAGGAAGGAAGTGGCGCTCGGAAGTTGAGGCATGCGCATCTTAGGTTCTATTATCACTAATATCTGTACATAGATGGATTTTAAAATTATTAACTCTTATGACATATTGGAAATTGTGAAAGGTTCAATCCAATGAGTGGATATAATGAAGTTATTAAATTCAATATTTATTTATTTTTTAGAGATAATAACGGTCCCCTCCGCTAGTTTGTTAAGTAGTTATTAAATGATGTGGAAAATAAAATACTTAATTTTGTTTGCTAAATCATTTTGGTCCTTAAAAATAGCTTTTTCTGAGAATAAAATAAAATTCTAATTAGCCAAAGTATTGAGATATAAAACCTTTTAAATTAAATGATCCTAGCCAATTTAAGTTTATGTCAATATATTTTTATTTTTTTTGTTGTAAAAATGATTTTCAGTATCGAAGATGGCAAATAACAACAAATATATTTGTGTGTTTTAATTAAAAAATAATCAGTACTGTTTCATTATCATTTAACAGGCTTTTAAGACTCTGGCTCAAAATCGGACGTTTCTCAATAATCTTTTATTTCTCCTTTGTTAATTTTCTATATATATATTTCCAAAAATGTTGTAGTTTTGGTGAGGGCAGCTAGCGACAGGCCAGGCCAAGTGTACGAGTGCATCGTGACTATCAGCTAGGATGGATCGTGCATTCAATCACACAAAGGTGTCTATTCGCTAGACCAGTGGTCGGCAAAGTGCGGCTCCAGAGCCGCATGTGGCTCTTTGGTTCCTTAAGTGCGGCTCTGGCACAAATATCCACGGAAGGCGCAATAATATTTTCATTTAAAAAAAAACTTGGTAAGAAAATAATTACATGTTATTTTGATAAATTAAAATTCTTCTATAAATCGAAAACATGTATAATTTTTTGTTTAAGTTAAAAGATAGATAGGTAATTTTATATTGTTGTACAAATACGTAACGAACATCGAGTTTAAATTTATAGGTTTTCGTAAACGTAAACACAAACCATGTACAAGCTACCAGCTGAAATTGTTCGTATGTTAGTAATCTTAGTTCACAACACAAGTGGTCTGCTTTGAATGACCTGGAGAAGGAAGACATGATCATTTTCAACGCTTGGAACAGTATTCCTAACTCTTACGATCAGCTGAAAAAGCTCGCGTTTGCTGTTCTTTCCCTTTTCGGCTCTACATATATATGCGAACAATCTTTTTCAAGCATGAACATTATCAAGAGTAAACTGAGAAGTCGTCTTATTGATGAGAACTTGGAATCATGCCTAAAATTAAAAACAACAACATACAAACCTGACTTACTAAAACTTTCCAAGGAGATGCAAGCACATTGTTCGCATTAATAAATATTTATTAAGTATGAAATTTAGTTTTATTTAGTGTACTACTTATTTAGTGTAATAAAATTTTAAAACTAAACAAGCAGATTTGGCTCCCAACTTTTTTTAAAATTGTTGTAATGTTCATATTTGGCTCTTGGGCTAACAAGTTTGCCGACCACTGCGCTAGACAGTCAACCATACAATTTCGGTATACCACAATATTTATTACAACTTACAGTTAGGAGAGTGCTGTTTATACAATTACGTGCAGGGAATCCACACATTGTATTTTAGATAGTTGAAACTGCTAGAACAATAAAGACAATAACGGACTGCCTGGCGCCCATAAAATTCTATCGGTAAATTTAATACGGCAACGACAGCTGGAAAGCACCAGTCCAATTTGATTTATGAGCAATACAATTTTACGACGTAACTAGTTGGTACGCGGGTTCAAATCAGCCTCGCCATTTTGTTCCAAATTATTAAAGAAATAAATAGCTTTCAAGCAGTAGTTTCAAAAATATCAAAAGTTTGTTCACTCCGTATTTTTTCAAGTTTAATTTTTTTTTTTTTTCAAGTTCCTTGTTAGCTGTAAGTATATCAATGAGCCAAGTTTATTTGTGGACAAACTTTCAAAATGCTATGTACGAGGGTGGTCTGAAAAGTTTCCGACCTAACAATGCTTTTATTTATTTTATTATCATTTTCACTTTTCAGACCACCTGGTCAGGTCCTAGAAACAGGATGGATAATGATAGTCTAAGACAAAAGTGGGAACTGGAGTTTTTTCGTATGTTTCCCCTACCTTATTTTAACCAATCCCTAATCAACATATTTCGAAGTTTTCCAGTTTAAGGTGAATTTCTACTACAGAGATCCTAGAAGACCGAGTCAAATTAAGTTGTATCATTTATCAGGGTGGTAATTTCGCCAGTTAAGGTGTATGAAATTTACTTTTATTTTTTGTCTCGCCTGAGCTCGCTAAGCGCTGAATAGGAGCGCAATATGCAATAGAAATTGCAGATGTGGTACCGTGTACAACTAGATACGACATTGTCACATTGAAACAATACGGGATCGGTTGTCAGATATTTGAACCAGGTGATGTACGATATGCAACATAATCCTCCAAATACATGTAATGGTCACCAAAAGCCATTTTGATTTTAACGAAGAGGCATTCAATTCGACGATCTGCCCAACATGATTGCAGAGTTATTTTATTTTAAATATCAAAGTCATTTATTAATAATCAACCGTTGTGATTTTTATAGCGACTAGTCATTATAAACGGTAGCACTTATTTTGTCGATCTATCCGGCCACTCGGTAAGTTTATGTAATTGTAATTTAGTGACAACTTCATGAAAAAGTATCCTCTAATATATTTTTTTAAAACTTTCATTGTGGCTATTGTTTTTTAATTCATGCATCGCCTCCTATAACTCAGGCACAGAAGAGCTTACAAAGATACTGTAACAGTGTGCAATTATCTTCAGAGGCCGTCTCCTTCCAAATAGGCCAACATATCCAGTGAGTGACTCAAGCCAAGGATGTATTTAGATTTTGTGATATTTCTTTTCGTTTGCCAAAAATGTACTAATAATGAATGAATGAACTAGCAATTTTATTTTATTTTTATTATACTTTTATTAGAGACATTTATAAGTTCCAGAAGAAATATTATATTTTATATTCTAAACAAGTTGATGAATATGAATAAAATTGAGCCATTGAAGGGATCTATAAAGTTTATGAGCCCCCTGATGTTGCAGGAGTACATGTTGCACAGGATATGGAAAAGGAAAAGGGACAAGGGGACAAACCGTCCCAGTTACCTGAGTCAGCAGTCTGCTTTCAGGTTGGGCTTGCTGGTCAGGTAACAATTCGAAACGGCACCACAAAGTGAATAGGCTTCTTTCTTAATGGCGTCCACTTTGTAGGGTACTCCGAGCCACCTTCTACTATTGTCAAGTGTTTTTCCGGAAAAGATGTTATCACTTTCGTGTTTTTTTTTCGGAAAAGCCTGTCTTAAAAAGTTTATTTATAAATGCAAGATATTATCAGTCCAGGAGCTATCATGAATGGTATATTGAGAAGCGAACCTGGAGGGGGGAGTTTCAATATTTTTGTCATAACGATATAAAAATAAAATAAGTAATATAATAATGTTTTAATCAACACAAACAATCAATATAATGAGTATGCAACCGTACCTCGCTGAAAAACAATGCGTGCTGACTCCAGTAAGTCGACTCTACTTCGACATTGTTACGCTTAATTGGGGGGGGGGGGGGGGGGTGAAACGAGTGCACCACAAATTTGGAATTGTTGATGGTTAAATAGATTCGCCTGGTAGTAATTTTTTTTTAAATATAAAAACAACTTTATTATGATGAAATTACAATCTGCCTTAATACTTAATAGGCAATAAATAATTAAGATAAATGTTTTCATTCATACCATTATTTACAATTCATCATTCACTCGTACATTCATACAATATTTACAAACAGCCCAGGGGCCCCCCAAGTCCACATGGTTGCTGCCTCCCTCGTATGCGAAAGAGGAAGCGGAGTCTTGGGAAGTCCCCCACGCTCCTCCGCCAGCCACGTCGATACCAGCCAATGGAGGCCGACGAAGAGCGCGAGAGCCACAGACGCTCAGGACATGATTGGAGAAACTGGACATTGCCAAGACTCCCACTGTCACGCATTTATAGCAGGTCACGAGGCCACTGCCGTTTCAGTCTCCGAGGAGGATTATAGGGATGAGTGGCGCAGTGCAATGACTGTGCTAGGGATTAGGGTGGTTGGATAGGCTACTATGGAATTTCATGAAGTTGGAAGGGATGAGTTCAAGAATGTTGGGTATATTAAGATTGTTATGAAGGGTTTTGTTGCTGACGTAATAAGGGGCATTTACTATTGTTCTCAGGACTTTTGATTGAAAGGATTGGATACGCTTGATATTCGACTTTTTTATTGTCCCCCATAGCTCTATTCCGTATGTCCAGATTGGCTTAGGTATAACATTGTAGATTAGTAATTTATTTTCTATTGAGAGATGGGATGTCCTTTGAAGTAGTCTGTACAGTTGTCCAAAGCGTCTTGTCTTTTTAGCCTCGTATGTGGGTTCCAGGTCAGTCGTTTGTCGAGATGGATATAGTAAAAATTAGAACTGCTAGAGAAAGTAATTTTTAAAGGGCCCCTGTAAACACGCTTACATTTTATCATTATGTGTACAAACTGTTTACATAGAAAAAATAAATTGTTAATAACTACTTTTGGTTTTGATTCACTTGAATTGGGGAGCGCTGCAGGTGCTAAAAGCTCTTATATGAATATAGCACAAGAATATATCTTCATCAATTAGTCGACACTTTACAAAACTCATTCCATGTTTCGATGTCCTCTGTTTATAAAGCTATCTACAATACTTTTAGAGTTTTTTTTAGTCGTAAATTTGACAGAATGTTTGTGCGGAATAATTTTCTTCAGGTAGCCCGTGTAATAAATAGACGAGACTATTTTTACTCTCGAACAACTGCACATGTTCAGTTCAGTCAGCACATGGAGCGCCTTGCGTTGGTGCTACCGACGGACGGACGAACTTACAAGGCACAACAAAGTCCTGCTACCTGGATTAGTCTAAGACGATGAAGTTTGTTGCTGAGCGGCTTAACTAGACCACTATGATTTAGAGTGAGGTGAAGTTGGGCCTGAGGTACAAGCGTTATCTGCCAAGGGCCAAGGGCTCCACTACTCGCCTAATGGTCGGCTTCCTCTTATCTCGTCCGAGGTATCTGTTTCACTCTTCTCATTTCCACGAGGCAGCACAGTTTTCCTTAGCACTTATCGACTTCTTCTAGGCAGTAAATGATGGAATAAAGGTAATGAGGATAGCCATCACTGGATAAATACGGTAAACGTACAATACAGGGAAAATCAAGTGGAAAGAGAGGGGGTAAATAGAAGAGAAAGGTTGAAGCTAACAATAATAACAAACAATAAGTAAATAATAATAAAACAATAAAAACAAGGTCTAACCTACAATGGGGCAAGCATATGTTTGGGGCCCTGGCGTGTTCAAGGGAAGAGACAACTTCCCCCAATTTTCTAGAAAATAACGAAAAATTAAATAATGTCTCCTATTCTAACGATATCAGATCTCTTGCTCAGTGAAAGTAGATCTCTGTACAGTGACAGATCTGATACTAAGAAAATGATAGTAAAGTTGCCGAAAGCTTACGTTATGTGTGAAGTAATTTTGTTAATATGAACAGCCCACAAACAGCCCTCCGAGTCTATAACGATATACGTAACAAACTACTCTCTGGTCAAATAAACCATTGTTCTGGAACTTCAAGTCTCAAAAACCAATGATTTTTTGTAAATATGAATTACAAACAGATAGGACAAAAAATGCAAAATTTCAATATTTTCCCTTTTTTAGGTTCTGAATGTCTGTAAAACAATAATAAACTTTTTTTCGACACGTTTTGAAACATTCAAAAGCTCTAATTGCCCAAGAAAGCTCAAAATAGTGCCATTTCCCCCCCCCCATAATTTCATGAGCTTTAATTTGACATGTTACGAAACGATTCTTAAAATGTTTCAAAATATTCTAAAAGTTATTTTTAAACACAAGAACGAAATTTTGATTTTTTTTTCAAAAAAAATTTTATATGTAAATGTTAATAGAATGTAATGGCCGAATTTCATTTGTATTCCTATGGATTGTTTTATAAAAACAATAAAGTAATAAGTGTTACGACGCCTTTATTACTTGCAATTAGCCAGTTGTGGCTGCCCCGTAAAGATAAACTAGGTTATAATCTATTTAAATAATTTCTCTCTACTTTGGCAATTTAAAAAATAATTACATTTCACAACAAATCACTTGCACTACAGCTAGATTGCACCGCTATTTTGCACTATTTACACAGAACTTTCAAATATATATATCACGATTTTCTTCACGACTCAGCAAGACTACGGAAATTTAATTTACGATTGTACTCACTTTGGTACAGCACAATACGAACAGCCATACAATACAAACTCACACAAAGTGATGTAACCGTCCAGTCAACGGATCACGACTAATTTCATAATGAGTTCCAAAACACTATAATAGAAAGCTCTGCAGTATTTTCTATTTCTACTTTTTTTAACTATTATAGTTTGTTTGTGTCATAGTTTCTTGACATTTTAGTTTATAAATACTCTTAATTCGGGCTTCGTTTTGTTCTTTGTTGTATTCGTTTTCTTGTTTTTATTAAATACAGGGTACATACAAATAAATAAACGGTAGAATATATAACTAATATATAAAACAAATGGTAAGCAATATATCAATGTTTGGTCCATACACAAATAAGATACCGATGATTAAGTACAGTTGTTTGATAATAATAATTTAATTATCATATGATTATTATATCAATGATAACCAGTTGTGGTATGTAATCCCACTGGTTTGATAATGACCTACTATTAGTCGGTACATATTCAACATTTAAACATTTGATCCATGCAATGCCATTATAGGAAAACTAACAGTTTGAATATTTAAACATTTGACCCATACAATGCCGTAATAGGAAAACCAACTATATATATATATATATAAGTAATCGTCTCCCAGCTGTAGACGATCGAGAAAAAGGAATGAAGAAGGAGGTAGATGATATAATAAGAAGGTTTGTTTTATAACTGGCTTTATTTTCCTCATCATTATCCTCTATACACACGTTACGGGTTTGTTTACCCTAGGCTACAAGGTATTAGGCTTAACATTGCCGTACCGCTAGACGTAACTCCCCCCTACCAGTTTACGGACATTCCCCGTAAACTCCTAACATGCGACATCAGCTATGTATCTATAGCAACACAAAACAAAAAGTATACTTTGTTAATAAAAAAAATTTGAAAAGAAAAATGTCTTCCAGGTCCATCTAAAAACACAGCACAGACCCATATAACACAAAAAAAACATAATAAACCAATAAAAAATATATATATATAGGCCTCTCGGGACTGGTCACCTGTGACACACACCGGAGTTATGTTTCGACGACGGGGCTCCCAGGCTCCCCCGCGGGAAACTTGAGCTGTTCCACATGTACCGTCCGCCGTTTAATCGGGGGTGTAATGCTTTCGACCGTGACCATGTTGTGTTCGCGGAGAGCGATCACTCGGAAAGGACCCTCGTACCGCACTAGTTCCTTACCCCTGTTCGACCCTTTTCTCCGGTACACGAGCGCGCCGAGTTTAAGATTGCCCAGAATATCGCGGACTTTGAGGTTGTCGCGCGCCACCCGTCGCCGTTTCTTATCCTGGAGCCTTCCCCGAACGGCCACCCACTGTTTCTTTAGCGCTATCTGATTACTTACTACCCGTGCGGCCAGTTCTTCATCGATCGCCGTACTCCTGCTATCGCGCCGGCATCTTCGAAGTCCAAACAGCGTCTCGACCGGAGAAAAACCGGTGGCAGAATGGATTGAGTGGTTATACGCGATGACTGCCTTTTCCATCGCCACGTTTGGTTCTAAGCCCTTCTCTCCATGGTAAATTCGTAGGTGGTCGCTAAGCGTGCTGTGCAGCCGCTCTACGTCTCCTCGACTCTTCGGGTGTCCTGGGGTGTTGAGATGCCAACGGATCTCTAAGGCCGCCGCCTCAGCCCTTATTTCGGCGTTATCAAACTCCCTACCAGCGTCGGAAGCTATCGTGTCTGGTACGCCATAAAATTGGCACCATGTGCGTAGTGCCCTTAGGACTGCTTCCGCTGATCGTTCTGCTATCAGATGGGCCATCGCTGTTTTGCTGAACCTATCGACAATGGTGACCCATTTGTATCCCCTCCATGTAAACGTGTCCACCTGCAAATCCTCCAACGGTTGGTCTGCCGTTGGCGTCTCCTCCTGTATTGCTCTGGGGGGGTGGCGATCATATTTCGTGGTCAGGCATGTGTCGCAGGTACCAATAACTCTCGCAATCGTGTCTTTCATGCCCAACCAGAAATATCTCCTCTTCAATGCTTGCAGGGTAGCGTCGATTCCCCGGTGGTTTGTCTTCCCTTGGTGGAATGCAAGGGTCACTTCTCTCTGCCGCGTTTCTTCTTTTACTGTCTCCACCTTCAGGGTACATCGGACGAACGTACGATCGACTCCGATCCTCTCCGTCCTCCATAGGCGTTTGATGCGCCCCCAGATGGTCGCATTTCCCACGTACATGTGGTGCGTTTTCCCTGGAGTAGATGCGTCCTTCAGAGCGCGGCAAATCGTATCGTCGTTTATCCCCGGTGTCGACCAGATTTTGACGATGTTGCAGTGGCCGTACTTCTCAGATTCCATCTTGAAGAGCCCAGAAGTTTTGGTGAGCCAAATGATCTGGCGCCTCTTGTCATTTATTATGGCGTCGAGGTCCTCAATGTCCGAGGGCCTATCCCCCACTGAACTCCCGTCACTCGGAACATCATTGGCTGGAGCCCCCTCCCGCTCCCCTTCCTCGCCGGGTGACCATTCCTGGACGAATTGGTGGGTGTCACGTGATGGTCCCGGAATCTCCTCTTCGATCGCATTCACGACCAACGCGCGGGATAACCAATCGGCCACGACGTTCTCCTTCCCCGGTTTGTAAATAATGTCGATGTTGTATTGACTGAGGAACTCCTTCCATCTGGTAATCCGCGCTGATGACTCTTTCAGTTTTCCCACCCATTGGAGGGGTCGATGATCTGTTTTAACCCGAAACTTCCTCCCGAATACGTAGGGCCGGAAGTGTTCTATCGCCCATACGATACCCAGTAATTCGCGTTCTAGCGCGCTATATCTACTCTCGGATTCAGTAAGGCGTCTGCTAGCGTATGCTATTGGTCGCTCCCCCCCGTCGCTATCCTGCGAGAGTACCGCCCCCAACGCGTATTCACTCGCATCTGTGGTAATCATGAAGGGGAGTGCAAAATCTGGAAACGCTAGTATAGGCTCTTCCTGTAGCCGCTCCATGCAACGTCTTATATTGTTCTCCATTACCGGGGTAATGACGACTTTTTGTCCTTTTTTAAGGAGATTGTTAATAGGGACCAGGTACTCCGCCATTTCTGGAACGAATCTGCGGTAGTAGTTCAGGGATCCGAGTAAGCGCCGGATTCCTTTTACGTCTTTCGGGATAGTCATCCGCTGGATGGCCTCCACCTTCCCACGATCGGGTTGCACTCCCTCTCTGGAAATTATGTGGCCTAAAAATTTCACCTGCTCTTGTCCCAAAAGCGACTTCTCCGCAGACAATTTCAGCCCGAATTGCTTAATTCTGTCAAAAACCTGTCGCAGATGGTCCTGGTGTTCTACCTCATCTCGACTGAAAACCAGGAGGTCGTCCATATATATCTGGCAAAACGACTCCCCAATCCCTCTTAAAAATTCGTCCATCAGTCTCTGGAACGTTATTGGCGCGTTTTTCAGCCCAAACGGCATTCTGGTGAATTCGTAATGTCCCCGCTCGAACGTGAATGCCGTTTTGTGTTGGTCTCCACGACGCATCCGAATTTGATGGTAACCCGCCTTCAGGTCCAGTGTACTGAATACCTTTGCTCCACTTAGGCGGTCCAGGATGTCTTCAAAGCGAGGAATGGGGTATTTTTCGTCTATAGTATTGTCGTTTAATTGCCTGTAGTCTATTACTACGCGGTATTTTTCGTCACCGGACGACCCTTTCTTTTTCACTGCCCACAGGGGACTGTTGTATGGAGACGTACTATCTACTATGATGCCCTGTCGTTTCAATTCCTCGATTTCGTCCCTTATATGCTGTCGCAGCGCCTGCGGGTATCGTCTCTCTTTGATATATATCACTCTCTCCTGCTTCAGTGGGATCTCATGGAACGTTTCCCCCGTCACTCCCAGTTTGTCCCCTTCGTTGAAAAATATATCGGCATACTCTCGCCGAATAGCGCGTTCCCAGTTGTCCACCCGATCGATCGCTCCGATTCGCTCCTTCCCGTCCCCCACGGTTCCTGTACACCGGCATAACATTCTTCCCAGTCTAATATCCCATATTCCGTTACGGCACTTCACTCTTGCTCCTACCCTTCCCAAGAGATCGCACCCTATGATACCATCGTACTCGCGCGGCATCTTCCTAACCACGTGTATTTTCAAATATTCCCCCTTTTTCGCCCACCTATCCAATCCCATCGTCAACTCGCCTTCGATTTTACACGGCCCTCCCAGGGTGATAAGCTTGCACTCGCATGCCTGAATCCGCGACGACCCCTCGCCCACACACAATCTGTCCGCCGCTTTCCTGCTGAGAATAGTACAGGAACTCCCCGTGTCTATCAAGCATCTCACTCCTCTCGCCACTCCAATAATGGGTATACCGCCGTAATTCCCTCTGACGCTATAGTTTATTAACGTGCGGCCACCCCTCTGCCAGCCCGCTCCTCAGGCCACCGCTTGCCGTTTCCTTCCTCCTTCCGTGCCATATCGTCTGCTTCTTACGTAGTCCCTGTCGTCCTCTGCAGTCTCTCCTCTTCTGCTCCTGGGTTCATCTTCTTCTTCTTCTGTCTCCGACGCTCCCGTAGTTTTTGACGATTCGGAGGGGGTTCTGGTTCTTCTCCATACCCTCTGTGCGTTTACCTCCATCGGTTCCGGCCTATACCTCTCTCTTCGCTGGAAAATGTATGGACACTGCCTCGCGATGTGTCCCTCAATTCCGCATTCAAAACATTTTGTTCGCGGGCACTGCGCCACTAAATGTCCAATTCTTCCACATCCGTGACATTTTCTGTCCTCCTTCCTCCCGCTGGGTCTCGGTCTCCTTTGGCTAAGTCTCCTTCCTTCAACCGCCGCCCCTTTTTTCTCCGCATACCGTTGATCTTTCCTCTTCCATGCCTGTTGCGGCATTCTCGGTCTCCTGTACATCACTTTGGACCACCCTGCCTCGTCTGCCTCTAATTTTTCTTCTTCCTCACGGGCACTAGTGTCCATTAAATCTTGGGCGCACTCAATGAACGATCGGTCTCCCGGTAGACTATCTTTCTTGCCGGTATCCCTGGCCAACTGTACCTTTAGAATGGTCGATAGGAATGCCATCCGGCCTTCCACTTCCGCTAGGTTCACCGTTTCTCTCATTTTTTCCGTTATTTTGTTAAATTTAGCCAAGAGTTCTCCGGCGTACTGCCCTTTCGTTTGATTGGGCCGTCTGGTCTCCCTGAACATCTGGAAGATGTCCTCTTCTGGTGTCCATCTGCCTCCCCCGTATGCCTTCTTTAGTCGTTCTTTTACCACGGTCCATGGGGTGTCTTCGTCGGCCTGTATTAGGTTTAGTACGCTCCGTTTTATTCTACACACTAGGCCCGCTTTGATTGATTTTACGTCACCAGAGTCGAGTAAACCCTCAATTGCCTTCGCCTCTACTCTTTCCATAATCCTATCCCCGCCTTTGATGAAATGGTTCAATTCGCCTAACTCTCCTGAGAATTTCTCTAGGTCCGATATTGTTCTCCTCAGGTCCTGTGACGTTGCCGCTCGCACCTTCATCCAAGCGAGGGAGTTTGCATGAGCTTCGGCCATCGTTTCCCTAGGTAATTCGGGCACTTCGAAAGCCGCAGGCCGTAATTCTACCATGTAACTAGGTCACTTTTTCCCAATAAGACAACAGGAAAAAAAAATTAAAATTTTACTCACAGTTGTTTACCAGAATACTCGTAGTTCCCGGGTTTCGGCACCAGTAATCGTCTCCCAGCTGTAGACGATCGAGAAAAAGGAATGAAGAAGGAGGTAGATGATATAATAAGAAGGTTTGTTTTATAACTGGCTTTATTTTCCTCATCATTATCCTCTATACACACGTTACGGGTTTGTTTACCCTAGGCTACAAGGTATTAGGCTTAACATTGCCGTACCGCTAGACGTAACTTATATATATATATATATATATATATATAAACATATGACCCATGGAATACCGTAATAGAAAAACCAGCTCTAAATATTTAAACACTTGATCTATACAATGTCGTAATAGGAAAACCAACTCTATGGCATAGAAGTAACATTCCCACTTTTGGATTTTTGACAAAGCACTTAATAATAATTGTGTAGTACGTAAGCGCTTGTGTTCTGATAAAAAAAAAACATGTCAGTAGATAGACCGAAGTGTTCGAAAAATGTCTATCCACAACCATGTCATAACACGAAATAAAACGAATCGCGCTTATTAATTTGAAGATAATTCTGCCGAGGTCTGGTGACACCTTACTTACACGTATTTTGATATAAAAGCAACGGTAAATGTAATTGTAGAAAAATGTCACGTTATACAAAAATCTTTAAGGCCACTTTTGAGAGATATGCATAAGATATAAAGCAAATAGTAGCAGGAAGTTAAGCGAAGTTCAGACAAAAGCGGTAGCGACAGCTCCTTGGTGGGGCTCCGTCGGAGGCAAGAATGCGGGATAGGAAATGGCGGAGCTCGGTGGTTTTACGAGCGGCGATCAAGCAGACCGTAAAAACATCAGGAAACGCTGACCGGCAAGGCAAGTGGTCACTGGTCACAGCTACGTCATAGTGACTGGAGACAGCAAATTGTGACCCGCTAAGCGATTCAATGTGCAAGTGACTGCATTAATTTGTTTTGAGATGTGGGCTCAGACTGATGAAAGAGAGACGTTAGATTTTCACCAAATTTATTAAATGGACAACTTTTCAACACATCATATGTGTCAGATTCTTAATAATAATAATAATAAATTTTTTTTTCATCAGGTTAGGCCAATACTCCAACAAATTTATTTAATAAATTTACGACTGGCATTGACTCTCAGTTAAGGTAAAATGGAGCTATATATGTCCGGGAGAATGGTGTACCAGCAATAGCTGGGTTGGGATAATAAGAACAATGTTTTCAAAAACCGAGATAACTGCTTAATGAGCTATAAACAGTAGAGTAGGATAGCAATAACACCGGGATCTCTGAACAACACCAGAATGAATCCATTGGGCCTTCCAACAGACCGTCTATGTCAGGGTGCAGCCGCAAGATGACGAACCTCTGGAGTATTCTCTGCTGGAGTCCAGTCTGCCACGCCTACATATATATTAATCTGCTTATAAACATATGCAACAGCTGTTTACAAGGAAAAAGTAAATATCACTTTTTGAACGTTAATGGACGAAACCGAACAAAGAGGTTCTCCTTTTATCTAAATGTAGGGCGATCGTGATTTAACTGTCTGTCTGTATGTATATTTAGTAATGGAAATCATAAAATAAACCTGAAATCACCAGAAGAATGGAAACCATTCAAGATTTAAAGTTATTTTCTCGTTGCGTTTTTTTTCAACAACAACTTTATTATGATAAAATTACAATCTGCCTTATTAGACAATAAGTAATTGTGATAAATGATCTCATTTGTACCATATTTACAATTTTTCATTCACTAGCTCATTCATACAGTATTTACAAGCAGTCAAGAGAGCTCCCAAAGCCACATGGTTGTCACCTCCCTCGCATGCGAAAGAGAAGCAATGTCTTGGGAAGTCCCCCACTCTCCAGCCGCGTCACCGGATACAAGCCAGCGGAGGCTTACCAAGAGCGCAAGAGCCACATAACCTCAGGACATAATTAGAGAAGCTGGCCATGGCCAGGACCCCCTACTGTTACGCATTTACAGCAGGTCACGAGGTCACTGCCGTTTTAGTCTCCGAGGAGGATGATAGGGATCTGTGGTGGAGTGCAATGACTGTGCTAGGGGATTAGGGTGGTTGGATAAGCTACTATGTAATTTCAAGAACTTGGAAGGGATGAGTTCAAGGATGTAATTTATATTAAGATCATTATAAAGGGTTTTGTTGCTGACGTAATAAGGGACATTTACTATTGTTCTCAGGACGCTTGATTGGAAGGATTGGATACGCTTGATGTTCGACTTTTTAGCTGTTCCCCATAGCTCTATTCCGTATGTCTTCTCGGTGCGTAAAGACACAAAGTAAGACATCGCTCAATTAATTTTAAGTATATCTAATAAAATATAGCTATTAAAGCCGTCAATGGAACTCACGTATTCAATACGAACTAGCCAATGATCACGTCAATATAGACAATCGCACCCTTCACATTGGTCTCAACATACCACTCATTCAAGATCTAGCAACCTCCCTGGCTATCCAAATCTATATGCTAATCCTCCCATCATATACCTGGAAACTCAGAGCGACGCGTATGACGGAGTTGGCCTCGTGACCTCCTCCAAACCAACTATTTACTTGTTTCTTGTGAGCTCTATGTGATAAAGTGACAAGTTCGGTGAGTTTGGCTAATGAGCCTTACCCCTCCCCAATAAAATGTAACTTATATGTTAACTTATAACTTATATGTAAAAAATGTTAATTGCATGTAAACATTGCAATCAAGGTATAAATTTTACGAAAAAAACTTAATACTTCAATTTAATAATCGATATATTATTTTATGAGTTATTTAAAATAATTTTTTTTTTATTTAAATGTGTGTTTTTAGTGAGAGATGGTTTAAGAAATCAAAATATGCCTGATTTAAAATACCGAGTAGTTTTTTTTACAATCATTCACAAAACTCTACGGGAGTCTCATGAGTGTATCTGCATAATGTTCCTTTAATTTCTACTAATTATAAATAGTTTGCATTCATTATGTGTATATTTAGTCGTAAATTGAAAAAGTTAAAAAAAAACGGCAAGACTACCGATTCTTGAAACAACTAAATTTAATTCTTCCTAGCCAATTTTTAATGCTCTTAAGAGTTCCCTCTTTGAACCGATGGGCGCCTCAGTTACACCCCATCTAAAAAAGTTTTTGCACCCCAGGAGAAAAGCCCAGTCGTGGCAAACCACACACAGATAAGAGAGACCCTCAAGACAGTTGGGCTTAAGAGGATGGGAGCAAGTTGGCCTACGCTAGCTAAAAAGCATATCGTCTCTTCGACAAAGGGGACAATCCTACTATAGCCTGAAGGGATAAGCGTATTGTTCGCAAAGGAGGGAAAAACAAAACAAAAAAAAAGCTTTTGGAACTCAATTTCAAATTTTGTTACAATGACAATATTTATTTACAAATCATTAGTCCTTCCTAAGTGCTAAAATTAACAAAGAATATACAACTGAGAATTTTTTGTGATATCTCGGGTTGGTGAAAGAGAGATGTAACAATTTTGCCAAATTTAAGAATGGGCAAAAAGTTTAGCAATGTAGATACCTGAATGAAAATTAAGTATCCTTTAATTTATTTCAGTAATGTGCAATCCCGGGCTCGTTGGGCATCTAGTTAAAATTAATTAATTGTTAAAATAAACAAATTATAAAATATTCCATCTGTAATAGAGAAACAATAAAAAATATCAATATAATTATCCAGGCAACATCAAGGTTGGTTTACTTGCCTAGGAATCAGGTCTGAGACTAGCTGTCAACACTCAGCAGAGCGAGCTGTATAATGCGCTTTTGCGTAAATTTATTCACGCTGAAAATGTGGGTACAAAACCTTGAAAAAATGGTTTGATTCTTTATCCTTCGAGCAAAGAAATACGTTTGAAGGTGTACCGTGAAATAATTCAGAACTCAAATACTACATTTGCCGCTGAAGTCATAAAATAAATGAGATAAAGTCATAAAAAATAGTCAGGAAAGTTATGTAACATGAAACAAAGAATGCGCCTCCAATTAGATCAATATATGCAGACCGCTCTTTTATCAGATTCGAATCGATTGCCAGACCCTTCCGTCAAAGTTTTCTGACTGAGCAATTACAATTTAATGTAAATGTAAAGCTAACGATGGTTTGAATTAAAAGTATTTTCACAAATTATTTATTATTAGTATGTCGTATGTTGCATCAGGTCATATTATGAAGAGGCTGCTGACTGCATTAGAAGTACGGAAGAACTGTTCAGTTCAGCTTTAAACAGCACATATGCAGATCCAGACATACTACGTATGCCTAAACCTAGTACAGTAATAAATTTGATAAGAATCTAACATCTCTCATTCATTGGCCTAAACTGATTTCTCAAGAAATTCATCTGCTCAGTTATAAATTCATGAATGACGAATAAATACAGTTATCTCAAAATTGTAAGTATTGGTGAGGACATTGGAATAAGGCATCACAAAAGCGAATTGGAAAAGAAATATCGGTAAATTGTAATAGACAAATAATAAAAAATATCAAATAGTAAAAACTATATTAATACATATAGGAAAATAAACTCATTTATCGTTTTAATACGTAAATGTGATATAAACTAACGTGGGCAAACATATAAATAGAAATAAAATTCTAATCAATCAAATGGAAGTCCCTCTTACTACCCAGTTGGCTAATTAAATATGATTTAAAAAATAAAATCGTCATTAGGCGTTAGTTTTACGGCTTTCAGTGATCTACTGCCACCCAGGAAAAAGAGGGTTGACCCGGGCCATCATGGTGGTTGTATCTATAATATTTAACTAAAATAAATGTTATAGAATATAATGTGGATATTTGGTTTAACATTTTTCATACCTAAGTCCCTAACGATCCATGTCAACATTTTTATTATTTAAATATATGCTTTGACCAGAACATCTTTTAAGCATCAAAGAGTGTTATGTTTGACATCCCCCTCTAAATCAAACAAGAAAAAAGTCATGGTTACGGTCTGGCATATAATATACTCATTAAGTCCAAAGACAAGGTATGTGATTAAAATAAAAATCTAAATGAGTCGGAATACTCAATGTAAGTAAAGTAGATGGGTTACTCAAGTTAAAAGGTTTAGTTGAGCAGGCTACTCCCATGATTGCTCCATAACATTCTAGGAATAGGACGAGCTTCTAGTTCTATGAATTTATAAACTTACTAAGAAAAATTACTAATGTATTTATGTATAAACGTGAGTGGGGATTCATATAAGGACTCAAACGCCAACTGAATGCATGGAAGTCATTACTTGTATTGTTTTGGAAAATATGAATTGTCAGTTCTTAGGGTAGGAGGCAACACAAACAAAACAAACTTTAACTATATCACTTTTATTCCAATTAACTTCAGTTAGCTTCAATACATTTCTTCCAACGCCCAACAAGCAAAAACGTGCCCAAACACTTGAGCAGTTAACAACAAACTGAAAGAAAAATGTCCGCAGATTACTTTAATGCCCATAGTGTTTGTAAACTAGATATCGATTCTAACTTTAATGATTTTATCAAAATAAATAAATTTGATATTTCATCAACCCAATATTAACTCTAGTTGGCCATAAACAAATTAAATTCAATCTATACTAATTAGATAATTAATTATATTGACTAATTTTGATTATGACGACAGTAAACAATGAAATACATTAGTACACAAGGTAATAACTTCACACTGAATTGGTCAATTAATTACATCAGCACTAGTGCCTAGTAAATACTACTCTGTCTAATCCTGTCAAATTAACACAGCCCTTTAAATATCTAGAACGTGGTAGTGAGATAAACTTTTAAGGTAAAAAATACAACAATATAAAATCATCTGAAGCCCTGATTTTTTTCTTTCTGAAGAAATGATCTTATAGCAATATTTTTACTTTAAACCTATTTGTTAGATCATCTAAAAGCACAGATCAGATTTTTAACTTTTATAAATCTGAACGGGGTGAGTGAGGCCAGAGACTGGGACAGATATTTCCAAATCTAATTTGGCAGAAATTGCTAGAAAACCCAAGTTTAGGTGGCCAGAGATGTGTCTTACATTTATCCACACTGTATAATATTGAAAGCTGTAAATGTAAAGAACTAGTTGCATTGTTTCACAATGTAATAATTAAATAAATGAAGTAATGACTGAAATTCAACTTAAAAATACTTGTAATTTCATTTTAATATCTTTTGGGTACATTTATGGTAATAGCCGAGATTAAAGAGAGACATTTTACTTTCGAAGACGTATATGACATCAATTGCCTGATTCTATGTCTGTGTTTTCCTTGATACAATCGATCTGCAACCTGAACCCTGGTCGGGTTGTGGCGCATGGTTTGATCAAGATATAATAACAGAAAGTATACCAAATTATGAATCCCGATTGACAATAAGATTCGAGTAAAAATATTTAATTTGTTGATAATAAGTTGATAGTTTCATAGCTGGAATATCGAAAAATTGTGTATTGTTCAATATTTATTCATCAAGTTATTCATTTAAACAAAATTATTCCAATTATCAACTATCTCGCCCAGACTGTGGTCCTATATTAATTAATATTGTTGTCGTTCCTAGCTTACTTTGCCTCAGAATAAAGTTTATTTTTCATTTCATTTTATTTAAAGGAATATTAAACGTGAAAAAATAACGTCCCCTGATAATTAATCGATTCGATTTTTACTTACTTATAAGTTTCCCAGCTCAAATCTCAGAAGCAACGCTAGATTTAAATTTCCCTCCTTGGCTCCAATAACCTTTCAGCAAGATTTCTTCACTCCCATTGTTGCTTCATAAGTCATATAAAGTTTATAAATAATGTAGACCGTCAAGAACAATGGTTCTTTTACTTATTCATGGGTCAAGAACATTGTTACAAAGTTATCTCTCAAGATCACACAGTACTAGACTAATGTTATAGCCACTGGGGCATCATGGCCCCTGAATTCAAGTCGAATCGATCTGTCTTTAATAGTGTCGGACCGTTTTGTTTGACCTAGGTAAGTTAATCCACCTAAGGCCTAGTAAGGTTCATCTGCGACGAACTCTCACCACTATCAATCGCCGACCACAATGGAGAGGCTATACTTTCAAATCGGTTCTAGGCAATCTCTAAAGTGCTTATCTGTTTCAATCAACCAACCAGAACCGGTTCTGAATCTAGTGCGGAACCGACTGGCCATTTTACAGGTGGACATTTTATTAAATGTAAAATAGACAAAATATCTTTCGAAGGCACAGTCCCGGGCGATTGTATTGTCAGATATGCTTCGATGCAGCTTCTTCGTAAGATCAGAAGACTTGCCCCAGGATTTCACAAACGCTTAAGAACTAGTCTGATGTCCAAACATCTTCACCGGATAGATAAAATGTAAACAGAATAAATAGGTATGAGGATTGAAGGGAATTTGGTTTAGAGTGATAATAGAGAGTTTTTCAGAACTGTTAAATTGTAGACACCAGCCTATTTTTTTTTGTAATGTGCAACAGTCAACGAACCTTGGTTTGTTCCCTCAAATCTTCATTATTGATGACAAATAAAATTAAAAAATAATGAAATGAATGAAGAATGAACGAAGACTCGTCCTTACCTACTATTAAAAATTTATTTGCAATAATCATTATACCTACTTACAAATCCTACAGCCTCTTCTCTATTATATCTAACTTATTCTGTATGTTCTATTCTATATGTATGCCATAGTATGCTTCTGTCTATATTTACAGAGCACTATCCTGTAAAACGAAACCTTCATTCATGACGACCTCCCAAATATCACGGCTGCTCACTCACACAAGGACCTGATGCAGACACATTCAATAAACTGGATTAAAGTCTACCGTCTCTAATTCGTCAGCCCCAAGGAACCCAAGGAATTTAGTGTTCCATGGAACTGAATTGAAGAGTTCACCAATGTTTCTAAAGTTAAATAAGCTTTGTAGAGGAGTCTTTTAAAAGAAAAGAAAGAAAAGCTTTATTATGAAGTACAAGCAAAACACTGGTATAAACAAATATTAAGAGTTACGTTACTACATACTGGGTGGAAGCTCTAGGGACGATTGAAGTCTGAGTTTTTTACCCCCCTCTAAGCTCTCTAATTAGAAGATTAAGGATGAGGGAAAAATGAAGGAAGATTTGGGTTGAGCGGATCCTTGTACTAGGAGTACCTGCTTGAAGGTGGTGTGAGAGAATTAAGGAGTGTGGGAAGCCTCGGTAGAGGTTGGTTAAAGGGGGGGGGTCTAAGGCTAAAGCTGAGACATATATGTATAAGAAAAGAAAGATTCTGGGAAGTAGGGAGGTCTTGGAGGGATGCGGTTGATTACTTAAAAATAACAGGAACCATCAGCGACTTCCATTAAGTCACGAGGCAGGTATACAGTTCTGCTCAGGCCTCTTCTACTTGTTCTTAGCAAGATTATAAATATTATATATAAAGCAAGCATTATAAAACTGTAGATGAAATAAACATGTTTGATTTTTATGTTGGAAGGCTGGTTGTGGGATATCGATTTAAATAAATGTACACTTCTCTCTCCTCTCCCCACCCCTAATTACTGCCACTTGACAATACAAGTGAATAGCAAAATAAACCGTATTTAAAGGGTTGATTTATTAATAGTCCCTTCTAGTTGTTCTTAGCAAGATTATAAATATTATATATAATAAAAGCAATGTGATATAAACTAACGTGGGCAAACATATAAATAGAAATAAAATTCTAATCAATCTAATGGAAGTCCCTCGTACTACCCAGTTGGCTAATTAAATATGATTTAAAAAATAAAATCGTCATTAGGCGTTAATTTTACGGCTTTCAGCAATCTACTGCCGCCCAGTAAAATGAGGAGGGTTGACCCGGGCCATCATGGTGGTTGTATCTATAATATTTAACTAAAATAAATGTTATAGAATATAATGTGGATATTTGGTTTAACATTTTCATAACTAAGTCCCTAACGATCCATGTCAACAATTTTATTATTTAAATATATGCTTTGCCCAGAACATCTTTTAAGCATCAAAGACAGTTGACACACAGGAACCATCAGCGACTTCCATTAAGTCACGAGGCAGGTATACAGTTCTGCTCAGGCCTCTTCTACTTGTTCTTAGCAAGATTATAAATATTATATATAAAGCAAGCATTATAAAACTGTTGATTTATTAATAGTCCCTTCTAGTTGTTCTTAGCAAGATTATAAATATTATATATAATGAAAGCATTATAAAACTGTAGATGAAAGAAACATGTTAGATTTTTATGTTGAAAGGCTGGTTGTGGTCGATATTAATAAATGTACACTTCCTCTCTCCCCTATCCCCGCCACTAATTACTGCCACTAGACAATACAAGTGAATAGCAAAATAAACCGTATTTAGACAAGAAGTGTTAATTTATTAATAGTCCTTTCTAGTCGTTCTTAGCAAGATTATAAATATTATATATAAAGAAATCATTATAAAACTTTAGACAGTCAGCAGCACAAAACAAATCATACTAGGAGCACAGCTATAACTTAACAACTATCTTTCACCAATGCAAGCCATCCTAACAAAGTCTTCAACTCATTTACATACTCATGGCTAATAATGAATGATAATAAAATGCTTAGTAATAATTACTGCTGTAGTGGGGCACGGAAGACGGGATGTTATCTGATAACTGATTAGTCCAGCGGAGATAACCCTGTCGATAGAGCGGAGTCTCTAAAAATACCCTTGGGCCCTAAGTCACGACTTGAACTGCTCTTAAGGCTGCGGAACAGGGCACTTTCTAACCATGGCCGCCAGGTCGCTTATCTCGGCAAAGGGCAAAGCCCATCTCCGAGCGACCGTTGTATCTTCACCAAGGATCGTCGCAGCGCTTGAAATTTGAATCAGCTATTTAATATACTGCTCTTCATAAACACAGATATGGTAACTACCCTTGCTTCCATATTGCGAGAGGAATACACACATTTTATGAATTTTCATCGGGGTAAGCCTGTAGTGGTAGAAGGCGGCGATGATTCCTTTATTCTATTGCATTTTTTTTTTTGGCCGATTAGGCTGTTGATTGTTCATTCTAAGTTTCAAAGTTCGCATAAGGCCATATTTAATGACATACGTACAGACAAACCAAGTATCGCCAACTTGAATTAGAAGTCGCGTCGCACCCCCGCTGTCAGAACCTGACTGCGTGAATTAGGCCAAAGATAATTCATGGAAGATCCTCACTCCTCAAACTCCGGTCTCATTATTGAGTAGGTACCGATCCAGCGGGTATTTTTTTCTTCGACTAATTATTAATAAAGCTCATCCAATGGTACCTTTTCTTTCACGATACTCCTACAATCCCTGAGATTAAACGGGAAAAATTTCAGACTAATAATTGTCTGAATTTGCTTGAGGAATGAACTATGAAATCTGAAATTGATCTTAATGGTTGAGATTGCTTTGTATTGGAAGGCCTAGAAAGATCTTGACTTGGTAAAGAAATATATGAAACGCATATATATCATTACTTAGAACCGTTTGTGTTCCCATATACAATTCCCGCACAAATCTGAATTGCATAAATAATGTGATTACCTAAACGAACCATGGATCACCAGACAAAAAGTCCTCGTCATAAGAAAAGAATTTTGTTTTTAAATCTCAAGACGGTAAGTGATTTTATTTTCTGTTGATCAATGAAAATCAGAAGCAGATGACTTTAGAAAGTCCCTTCCTTCCTAACCGAACAAAAAGCTGCTTCCTATAGTTACGGCATTTTAATTTTAGTGCGTTATTCATCCAGATAATCTCTTTGTTTATTTTTAGAATTTGAACTAAACTGTAAGAGTTAATTGTGCCTTTTGAATATTTAACCATAACAAAAATTGATGAATTCGGTGTAAGGTAAGGATTCTAGAAGCATCATACAATAGTGAAGTAAATTACATGTAAAATCTTTCACGGTATTTCGTTCATCCCTAAAGATGCCAAATGGGTAAAATATTGGATTTTTTATGAAAAAAACACATAAATCCAAATTTATAGGCCAGAACCTGAGAGTTGGCAGTAAAATTTTGGCACCTTTTAAATGTGATACTCTCCTGCGAGTCCCTGACTCCAATTAAACCTGAGTAACCGAAATTTAAGAAACCTCCAAGGAGTCAAGAGTCCTTAGAGAGAATGGCTTTCATGAATTTTAAACGGAAAACAAAAGAGCGTTGTAAACTTTAGTATAATTCAGCCTCCGCCCTCGTCGGTTTTCAGGTCCCACGCTTCATTTACAGAACCAGCCGATTACAGACCCTATTATTGTTTTTTTCTAAGAAATTGATGTTGGTTTCGATAAATTTAATGATTCAAAAAGGTGGATCATTTCTTATTTCCCTCCAATTGCAAAACTTAATGAATGACGCATTCTAAACTTATCCAGGCACTTGTGACGTTCAGATAGCAAATTGTTGGCAAGAGGATCAGATGTCTCAAATTTTTATGTTATAGCAACAGAATTTTTAAATGTCTATGAAAACATTATTGAGAGACATTTGAGCCGGAGCTTCCAAGTCATTTTCTTTAAAACTAATTAAATTTAGGGAAATTAATCGATATTTCTGAAAATAATTAATTCATTTTGTTAGTTAAACGATGTTACTAAAAAATTGCCTTACTAACAAATTAAAAAAAAAACTAATGTATTTACATTTAAAAAAAATAGATTAGGCATGGAACGTATTTTATACACGATTTCTATTGTGTGTGTATATATATATACAGCCCCCCCGCTATGATAATAGTGGAAATTTTCTCAGAATAATTCTTCTTCAATAATTTGCCCAGCCACCAGTGGACTCTCATCACTGTACCGCAACAATCAACCTCAACCGAGGCTTCCCACACTCCTTAATTCACACCACCTTCAAGCAGGTGCTCCTGGTACAAGGATCCGCTCAACCCAAATATTCTTTTATTTTTCCCTCATCCTTAATCTTATAATTAGAGAGCTAAGGGAAAAAAAAAAAAAAACTTCAATAATTTAAAAATAACCGATCACTATGAACGGGAGTACGTTTTTTACTCGGGTGTGAACTAACCTTTCCCTCTTCAATGCCACCTGGCTCACTCTCATAGGCCAAAGGAGAGGTCACGTGTTCAAAATTTTAGATTAATCAAATTTGAAATTACAGGTGGTAAATTTTAATTCAATTTTAAAATTCAGGACATCAAAATAATATATAACATTATTTTTGAAATATTTTAGAAACTATCCCTTAATAATCAGGAAAAAATCTCTACAATAGTGACTGAGCTGTGAGTTGAGAAATCTTAAAATATGACAAAACGGGTCTTACTTCTCTTCGCATTTAAATTTTGTTTACCATACTTCCACCTTACTGTATTTTAACCAAAACTAAATCAGCGTTTATCAAAGATATCTTTAGAATTTCAAATCTATTGAATCATTTTTTTAGACAGCTATCGTACAAATCAAATAAAGAAGAAAGCTAAGCCCCCCCCCCGTACATGAATGAAAGTAGGGCCTCTCCCTTTTGGGCTAGGCAACTGTAAACCGGTTGCTTAATGATGATACACTGAAAAGTCCCCGATTATGAACAAGAGGTAGAAGGAGAGAGAAACTCACCCTTGTGAGCTGACAGATTATCAGTTGCCAACAGCTATCAGTTTCCAGTTGGCCAATTCGCAACTGGCTGGAGTGCTTGATCTTGGGGTGGTCACAATACCCTATCCGCATATTGCGTCCTCGTGATTGTAAACTTCTCCAACCGATTGATCCATATTGTAAGCTTTTGCAACAAAAAAACTGAACATGAAGGTACAGAGATCCACAGAACTGATGCAAAATTAACAACTAGGGCTAAGAACAGGTGTTTTTTTTTCAAACCCACAGACGCTTAGGACATGATTGGAGAAACTGACCATTGCCAGGACTCCCACAGTCACCTATTTATAGCAGGTCACGAGGCCACTGTCGTTATAGTCTCCGAGGAGGATTATAGGGATGAGTGGTGCAGTGTAATGACTGTGCTAGGGGATTAGGGTAGTTGAATAAGTTATTATAAACTTGGAGGGGATGAGTTTAAGAATGTAGGGTTTTGTTGCTGAAGTAATAAGGGGCATTTACTTTTGTTCTCAGGATTGGATGCGTTTGCTGTTTGACTTTTTTGCTGCCCCCCATAGCTCTATTCCGTATGTCCAGATTGTCTTTAATAAAGCCATTTTTAATTTTGAAATGTTCCCTTTTAATAAAGAAAAATGTATCTTTTACATTCTGTAAACACTTTGCTGTACTGGGTATTCAAGCTTTAAATGGTAGGCAAACCAAATAATAAATAATTTCGAATTTTCGTAGAGACACAATACATACGTTTGTCAATGTTGAGATCTTTAATTTCAATCCGAAATAATTTATTGAGCCGATGGCTGATATTTTTTTTTGTATCACAGGATTGTCCATCTTTTGGGGTAATCGTTTCATAAATCCTACCCCGATCCATGACCTGCTAGAGACAAAGAAGCTATGACAAAGGCGAAGCAGAGCCGAGCGTAGAGAGAAACTACTCCAGCTCTTCTCTTGGATCTCTACAAACAAAGTACTCGGTAAGTACACATGTTTGAATCTATTCGAGACCGCTGAAGCTTACAACCACACTATTCAAGTTCCCCTTTCAATATAACTTGCATCCAGGAGGGTATGCAAAGCGTAAAGTTATGCAAACGTTTCTCTTACGGCGGAATAAAGCAGCTGGTTAGGAGGAGATCCAGAGAAAAATTTTCAGTAAGTAATGGTATAAAGCATTTTTTTTTTTTTTTTAAGGATAATGAATAAAATGAAAGGCATGTCATGCAGTTAATAATGGTTTAGACCTGTTTAATACCCTTCTAGGTATGAAGCGCACTGATTAGTTCTGGGTTCAAAACCATAGATGATAAGTTAATTGCATTCGCAAATGCTACGGGATTTTAGCGGAGGATAATTAAGTCAAGTCATTAAAAACTTGTTCGTAACTCGTACAATGTTTTTTTAGAGGCATCGATATTTTACAAGGTGCCATTCGCTGCCCTGGTGATGCTAATAACAAAATACCATGAAAAATATTAACGAAATGATAACTGTCCAACGTTATTGATAGGGTATCAAATGTGTATTATTTTTTGGCGGACTATGACTACATAAAATTATTAAAATGGCATGCTTTTTTAAGTAGTTAATATTTAAATAAAACACCTGTCACCGTGTTGGCAAACTCAATGGGTTATGTTAGAAAAACTGCTTTTTGTATATGAATGCTAATAAAAATAGCTAATGAAAATTAGAGCATTGAAAAATAGGTTAATAGTAAAATCATCGTATGGTGCAAGTGATCGGAGAAATTGGTGAATATTGGTTGATAAAAAATTTGAAAGCCAAATTTAAAAGTTTCAGGCATAAAATAAAAAAAACTTATAACTACCAACCCTAAGATTGTAGCGGTAAACAATTTTTAGAATTAGGTTTTTTTTTTAGTCTCTGTTCTACCATAAATAAATAAGTAAATATTTTAGTTTTACGTATTAATTGTATTTTGGTTTTAGTTTGGAGTTTTCAGCCTCCACTGGCTCGTATCCGGTGACGCGGCTGACGGGGAACGTGGGGGACTTTCCAACACTTCGCTTCCTCTTTCGCATACGAGTGAGGTGTGGCATGTGGGTCTCTGAATGAAGAATAACTGTGTGAATGAAGAATCGTAAATATATTATGAATAAGAACATTGATCACAGTTACTTATTACCGAATAAGGCAGATTGTAATTTTATCACAATAAAGATTTTGAATATTTAAAAAAACAGTTTAGCCTCGTTCTGGCGTCTGGCAGCTATATGTTATAAGCCCATATTACATAAAATAAAATAAAGAAATTCTCTCTTTAAAAAAAAAAATTTAAAAAGCTTTACTAATTGCTGGGGGGGGGGACAGTCTAAAAAGCGTCCACGCCACATTTTTTTTTTTAATTAGAATATTCTGAAGACTATTCCGCACACCTGCATATTTGTATCTGGTCACGATCTGAAGTATCTCTGGAACGTCCCGAAAGAGGCAACATGAACCAAGAGAGTTTATCTCTCAGCAGGAATCAGTAAAAAGGTGTGAAAGGCGCATTGAGCAAGGAAGGGTGGAGGAAAGCGTTTCCTGGAAAATAGAAACGGGCGAGAGTCTGATGGCCGCGGAAGACCAGGTGAATCGGTAAATTGAGGCCAGCGGCTGAAGAGGACCCCGAGGGGCAGGATGAAAAAGCAATGAGCTCATTACAGGGCATTCTCCCCTTCTGGAGGGTGGTCTTTTCAGCTTAGGGGTGGAAGGGGGCGCAGTTCAGATTAGCTAGAGGAGGAGCACCATCTCAGCGTGGGTATGTTTAATGCAAGCGGTTCCAGGGGAAGAGCTCCAACAACGGATAGATATAAGCTAAGGAAAACAATTGCAAGCACAAAGGAAGCGAGGGTACTATCAAAGGATAGGTTACTACGAAGGAGGTGGGGGATGCAGAGCCAACGATATTAAACTCTCGAAGAATAGACTTTCTTTCAGCTGCAAGGAATCATATAATTATGTTAATTTAAAATATTCATTTATTTCTCATCAGTGGACTCTCACCACTGCACTGTGACATTTACACCTCTACCGAGGTCTCCCACACTCGTTAATTCCTTCACCCAACCATCAAATAGGTCCTCCTAGTAAAAGGATCCGTTCACCGCAAATAAATTTTACGTTATTGTTCCCTTATCCTACATTTTCAAAGTTTGAGAGCTGAGGAAAAAAAAAATCATTTATTTGTTCAAACTCTGAGTCCACTTGAAAGAAGAAGTATGTTTAAAGAGAGAATCGCACAAGAAGCAGAGTAAAGTATCTTTGCTAAAGTGTTGTTACAATCCTACTCGCCCCTTTCATTGACCAGGGGGGCGTATAATAATTATATGATGTACTAAAGTTATATATAACACGGTGTTTACACCCACGACTCCGCCAACCTTCCCGGATCGAAGGCAAATAAACAGGAAAGTTAGTTATATAAATATAGTCAACAATATTTCTGGAATTGTTTTCACCCCTCACCTTCAAATTTCAAAATACTTTCATGACATAAATGAATTAAATCAGTTAATAAATTGTACTGCGAGATGGGATACCCTTGGAAGTAGTCTATATGTACAGTTGCCCACACCGTCTGTTTAGTTCTTGTCTTTTTTTTTAGAAGAGCAATTTTTAATTTTGAAATGTTTCCTTTTTTAATAAAGAAAAATGCATCTTTAACATTCTGTTAACACTTTAGTGTACTGGGTATTCAATTGTATATCGTAGAGACACAATCCACACGTTTGCCAATGTTGAGATCTTTAATTTCAATCGGAAATAATTTATTGAGCCAATGGCTTCATCCACATTGTGCAATGGCTAATCATATTTTTTTTGTATCACAGGATTGTCCATTTAACAGTTCCTAATAGGAAAAATCTTTTGGGAGAATCGTTTTATAAATCCTACCCCAATCCATGACTTGCTAGAGACAAAGAAGATATGGCATTGTAAACTTCGTGTACTTTATAAAATACAGCTAAGCTACTAAACATAAAAGAATTTATTTAGTTACTTACAGATTCTAAATATTGTGAATACAAATATGTCAAAATAAAACAAAACAAAACTTTATTTATTTGCTGTCAACACTCAAGTCCACTTCAGAGAGAAAGAACCTTCAAAGAGAGTACCACACCAGCAGCAGAGTAAACCCAACGAAACATTTTCACTTTTGGCTTTGTGCATGTGGCGAATTATAATTTTATATATTACAAGATTTATACATATACAATAAGTGGTGCGTAGTAAATTCGCTGCCACGTAGTAATTAAAATGACTACTGATAGCAGAGCGTCGTCATCTATCGTCATAACCTAATCAGTTTGAAAACCTACAGATGCACATATTATTTACCTTCAACCTGTGATTACAGGTTTACACGAGTATGTGATATGGAGTCGCTTTGCTAAACAAAAAGTTCCTTATAAATTGTTTTTAAGCTAAGCTAACAACATTTCAGGACAGCTGCGTCATTATGCTTATAAGTGGTTTACTCCTTAGCAGACAGTGTGTCGGAAAACATAATTGTGTGAAAACAAGAGAAATAATAATAAGGAATATGTATATAGTACACGACAAATTTGCCCCAACAAAATAACGCTATTTCAAAGAAGGCGAGAGTTGCTAAGCTGGCTGACGAAGTTCGATTTTCAAAGAATAAATATAAAGGGTGCCCCAGAATTAACGCAAGATTTGAATTTGCCGCCATTTGTGCAGTAAAGTGCTGGCAACCCTGAAAAAAAAACAATTTGACAGCTGACAGTTTAGGGTTAGTAAAAATGGAGCGTTACACGATAGAACAACGTGTCTTTATTGTTGAACATTATCTCAAAAATAATGAAAGTTCGGCGGCCGCAGTTCGAATATTTCATACAAAATATGGTCGGAATAGTGTTTTGACTACATCAACTGTGAAGAGATTAATTGAAAAATTTAGGGAGACTGGATCAGTTGGAGACACTAAACACACTGGTCGTCCAAAAACAAGCCGTTCAAATGTCAATATCGAAGCAGTGCGTGAGAGTCTTGTTGAAAATCCAGAACACAGTTCTTTGTGCCGAAATTGGATCATATTGATGTGACCAATATGTGGTTTCAACAAGATGGTGCTACATGCCATACAGCCCATGAAACAATTCAAATACTGCAAGAGACATTTCCAGGTCGTGTACTTTCGGTGATCAGAATTGGCCCCCTAGATCGTGTGATTTAACACCCTTAGATTTCCTTTTATGGGGCGTATGTCAACAAGTCCACATCCACCCATTCATTAAAAGAGGAAATTCAACGCTGCATCAACGAAATTAAACCACATTTATGCCAAATGGTCATGGAAAATTTCGACAAAAGAGTGCGTATGTGCCAGCAAAGTTGAGGAGGCCATTTGTCCGATGTGTTAATCCATAAATAACCCTATTCTATTTACTTTATAATTCAATAAAAAAATAACAACAAAAATACTAAAAACTGTGTTTTCTATTTAAATCAAATCTTGCGTTAATTCTGGGACACCCTTTATATGCCGAATAGCATAGCTAATTGCAGTTAGAATATTTACTTAGTTGTCAAGGCCCAGGGTCCATTGAATAGAATACCGTTCCATTTATAGAGAAGAGAAATAATACCGCGTTTCTTGCGTACGTGATTTTATTAATTGTTGATATGATTTGATTAAAACAATATTGAGGTAAGTACCCTACGTCCTAAAGACGTTATTAGTACGCCAATAATGGTAGCAGAGCTGAATTGAAACATTTTGAGACTCCCGCAGGTAACACTGTAACCCAGGTGTGAGTAGACTCGGGTCGATATTTAGTCCTATCGATCAGTAGATGTAGTAACTTAAGGTAGGGCGTACCTGATGACAAAAACGAATCACAACATCAAACGGTATTTAATAATCTTTTTTTTTTAATGATGATTCGTTCCTTCTTCAGCAAGGCTACTTAATTAAGTTTCATTCATAACACAATTCCAGGGGATTTTGAAGATGCAACGATTATTAGGCGGTATAGTTACAATCATTCACCCTCTCTTGCCACAAGCTTTTCCGTGCGATGAATAAATTCCTTTTATCTTCTTCCAGCGAGTGATTCGCAATGGAAGAATATAAATGATAAATGTGTTCATTACAGATAGATTAGACTGAAGGAGGGGTTAAAGGAACAGCTGACCGCTACACGAGGGGCACTATGCAAACTAGCTCCATCTGTCCTACAGGTTTTTTCTATCTGCCCTCGGGGCTCATGCATTTTTATGCTTCATCAGTGCGCTGCAGGGGTGCATTTGCGGCCATGCACCCAGTTCCAACCATTAAACTGCATCCCTTTATGTATATTTACTGGGATGGGTTTACGCAGAGGGTCTCTGATTAATCTTCGCTTTTCTCACAATTTTAGATTCAGAATTATGGTTTTAATATACAATAATAAAAAAAGATGCAGAGAAAATACACTTTCTGAAGAAGCTTTAAAGAAACTTTCAAAAGACTTTGGGCGCTGTATTAAAGTCGAAAATATGTTTATTGGGATATTTCTTGCAGGTATGTAAGTCAATTGAAATTAACAAGTCAAAAGCTTTAACAAGCACATAGAACATATTTAAGACTTACAGGTTCCTCTGAAGCAGCCCCTACTATCTACGATAATTATGACTATCAACTATGACAACTCTTTTAAACCTCTAAAATTTGTAGTTTACGTTTGTATTGTTACAATTTTTTTAATTACTTCAAACAAATAAAATTTAATTTAAAACAATTCTAGCTAGTAAAAACAAAAATGTTTAATAAATGCGAGGGTTCCTTGTGAACTAATGCATTCAATGAGTTCGTATTCAGCACGCCACGGCATAGGATGAATACATGAGAATGTAACTTTTGAAATTTAATTAAACCCAAATCGACAAGCTAAATTAACAACAGTTTTTTATTTGTTTTGTTTTTTTCAAAGAATCGTTCTCTTTTTATAAATGTTACACAGTAATATAGTAGTTGCTTTACAGTTGATTAATTCTCGCAATGCCATGATACGTAATATATTACATATGGAGCACACATATTTTTGAACGTGGCATATATCATCGCCAAATGTTGACTAAAGGTGGTTAGCGCAGTTGAAACAGTTAATCACGCTCCCTCTCCTCAGTAGAGGGGTGAGGGTAACACCTGCCTATAAGATGAGCTCAAGTGTGCTTTATTCAAGATTGTACATCTGCTCAAAACTTAGAACGAACTTTTTCATGTTTTTAGATGGTATTCACGATATAATTACTAAAATTGAAAAGATTACTTCAGGAACCCCTTTATTATTTCTTCAATGTAGCCAAATAAAATGAAATAGTGTCTAATCGGAGGCTTAACAAATTCTCGGAGGGACAAAAATCGAAAAGAACTCTCCAAAGTTAGGAGTTAGTAAGTCCACTTATTTGTTCGAATATCGTGAAATCCACTTAATAACCTATTCATTTCATCATTATCTAGTCATTTACATATAATTAATTAATCATGGCAGATTATTTTAACTAACGATTTTAATTTTTTTTTAAATTGGTATTTTAATTCATCAATCAATGGAATTAAATTCAGGCAAGAATAGAAGGATCGAAATTCTCACTGTTAAAAAATACGTTACCAACGCCAAAGAGTGTAGCAGTAACCATTCCCTTACCTATAAGAAACAATAAAGAAACATATTAGTAAAACATCACTGTATCACACAAATGAATAATAGACTTTAACAATGTAAAAAATATTACAATTAAAACTTATTGTTACAAGCAAAAGTTAATGAAAAGAACTGAAGGATATTAATAATAAACATGTAAACAAATAGTGATTAATAGTTTAAATAAATATTAATTTTACTTCCACACTGTTAAAATCCAATTTCTTTATAAAATCAATATTATTATGATATTAAAATTTATAAGAGGAAAAAAAATCATATTGATTATATAAAGAAATTGGCAAGTATAATACATTTTTATTTTTTCCTCATACAAAGTTTAATCTTAAAATAAAATAAAAGTAAAATTCATTATAATTATTACTATTTTTATTATATAATAAACTCAAGAGTGAAATTAGGCACAATTTAGGGTTTTGCGAAACGATTATATTGACAGTTTGGATGCAACTATGGCCCACTAAAGCCCAAACAAATTTTACGTTTTATCAATTAGAACGTTGAGGTCGTTATATTGACAACCTTCTCAATACAAAAAAATACTTGTACATTTATTATTGACCCTTGATTATTCTTCATAGGGTTAGTTTTAGGATTGTCGGCTCATTAAATTGATTACCATGTCAAATAAAATCCCTCTAATGATATTCCTGTTTGAATCAAAACTGCAAACTGGAATTTAATGCTTTCTTGTAACAAAATTATGGAAAGCCAAAAATAAAATTACATATTGTATATCAGGGTCTTCAATTTGATACCCTGCTTAAAATAGTAGATAAATGTCTTAATGGTAAACACAAAGGCCACACGGGTAAAGACGTAAGGGTTTCTGATTTTGAAAAAAAAAAAATCTTCAAAACCCTAAAAATGACCGTATATTTTGAAACGTACTATAGACGTTCCATATTCTTAAGTTAGGAACGTAGTTTGAGAAGAGTCTGAGGAAGTTTGAGAATAATAAATGGCAGAAAAGAATCATTCATTACGTTGGGAAGATATAGCATTTATTAAAAATCTTGAAATAAATCTCTGCTATCTCAAAGCAATGAATTTCTTTTAATGGAAACTACTGTTTTTTTAAATGAAACAGGAGCCTTATACCCCACAAACGAGACATAAGAATTTTAAATGTAATAATAAAAAACAAGAAAGTAACCGCCCTTACTCGCTCCGTTTTAAACAGAACCGTTGCCGGCGATTAAGAGTTTTATATATTTCGCAAAGGCAAACAAAAAAAGAATATAACTAAAAAAGAACTCATTTGCTCCGTTGATACGAAGCTTTTCCGAGGAATGTAGCATCTCGCTATTTCAGCTCATTTCCTTTTAAGATGAAGATATTACAAGGGAAAAATAAAGTTAAAAGCCAGCAGAGAGCGGGTAAGGAAGAATATAAATTATTTATGGCTTACCATATTTTATTTATTTATAAGCCACTGTGTCATACGAGGAGACCTCATAAATGCATGAGATTCAATAAGACATGACAGCAGATGTATTTTGATAGAAGGTACCCTTCGAAGGCCCTTCATATTAACCTACGTTACACAAGTCGTCCTTTATTAACATTTCTTACAAAATATAGATAAGGGTTCACTCTTATGCAATCTTATAGATAAATTTCAAGTCAAGTACGCATAAGGATGGTTTTCGTATTTTAGTTATTTCACTATTTGTTGAAAACTTGTTTTAATAAATGAACTGATTTTAGTTAAAAATATATTTTCAAAACCTCAGTTCATAATTGATTAAATTTCGGTCGATAAGATTATATTCAATTCATACGCGAAGTTGAGACGGGTCAAGCAATCCAAAAACTATTTCTATATTGTATAACGGGAAAAACCAAAGTTTTGCAAATATTGATACATTTCAAAGCTTGGATAGAGGAATGTACCGAAGTGTTACAAAACAAGAGTCCTTAGCAGTTACAGAATCGAGGGAAACATTTTTATGGTAATAAAATTGATGATTTAGATGTAATTACCCATATTAAATTCTTGTTTAATTCCTTAATGCAGTAAAAAAAAAAATAATCAATACGGCAGGACCCACATTTAACAATTCAGAACCGGGGTTAAAGACCATCCGACCAATTATAACAGTAATAGTTAAAACAAATAAAAGTGGTTCTAACTTAAGAGGAAATAGACTATAAACAGAGGATGTGGAAAAATATGTTGCACAAAAGTGTGATTTGTACATACAAAACAAACGTTTCATTTATTAACAATAATTGTTCACGATAAAATAAAAACGATAGCTAAAGATGAATACGATAATAAGACGCTAAGACAAATCCTTTGATTTATTGATAATTTTTTTAAACCACTAGGTAGACTTGGTTAGTGTTAGTATTAATATTATATGATTTATGGTTTGCATACCTAAATATTAATAATGCACATTATTGATTTCAAAAATCAATTAATAATATCAATAAATGGGTGTTTTGTTTTGGGAGTCGGCCTAGATAGGTTAAAAAAAGATTTTCACCATATTTACTAATGGTAATCGCTTCAACACAGCATTTTCGTGTGCATCAGCTAACCAGATTTACATTAAATCGTTCTTTATGGGTTTTTAACAACTTTGTATCAGTATTCTCGAACGTACTAATATATGTTCAAATATGTCATTAATTTTAGTACTGACAACTTCAACACTATTTTTAACTCATTTTCAATTTAGCATTAATATCATAAATAATTATGATAAAGAGCTGACACCTTGTTTCAATATCTAATTTCACAACAAACTATGCACTCACAGTTACTATTGTACTGTAATAACATCAATACGAAGTGACTGATGATTGTTGGCACTAATGGTTAGAACTACCACTTGTGATCGTAATTGGAACAGTTAACGATAGAACGGCTAGAATGAACGGTGATTGCCGTAAAGATGTTTGAATGACTCATTTCACAAGTGGAGGTACATTTATGGAGTAACTCTTCGCTCTTATCACATCTGTATAGGCCCCTCAATGATAAAGTTGATTCAGCGCGGTGAGGGATTGCATTATTGAGCCGTTTCATAACGGGATAAATATCTCAATGCGGCTTTCACTTAGCAGGAACGTGGTTTTAACGTTGTCGATTACGCAACTGATTTCATTACATTTTTTTTGCCTGTGATGCACTTTTGAACAGGAACCGTTGCATCGGAGTATTATAGCACTGAGAAGAGGCTGAAATTCTGCGGTGTTCAGTTGGCCGACTTCCCGACCGAAGCCAATGAAGTCACATGGAAGCCTTGCACTTCACAAGATAGGGGAAATGGTAAACCATGTTACGGCGTGAAATTGCTATTTGCTACGAACTCTTTGACCCAATGTGCACTGCATGAGTGCTGGCTTCGAAACTGCTAAATAAAACTAATTTCGCACGCCTTCGCCCTGGTTCTAACAGCAATTCCACTCCGAAGAAGGAGTTGACAAATTTAAATTACTTCCTTGGACAATACTGGGCAACTTCTATGTTACTCCTACATGAATATCCTATTATTTTCTAAAATGTTAGCGCACCTTCCTACCACCAGACAGCTGAAAGGTCCAGAGAGATGCCTGGTGGTATGTCCAGCGCTGAAGCGTTTGAACCAAAGCGCCATCATGTAGTTTCTTACAAGAGCCCTTATCAGAACGCTTTTTTTGGATATTCTCTTTGCAATATACAATCATAAAAGCTTACATGTATACAGTTACTATAAGAATCTCGCCAAATAAAGTTCATATTGGCAAGGTTTTCACTCGAGTTGGATTCAGATCGGGTATTAGCGAAGTCCCGGGTTCAAGTTTCGATCCCTACACATCATTTTCCAGATAATGACTATAAATAAGGCAAACACGGTTGTAGTACATGATGGAATAATGGAGTAATGTATTTAAAAAAATGGACATGATGGAAGAAAATGGCCATTGCCAGGACTCTCACTGTCACGTGCTACCAGGTCACGAGGCCACTGCCGTTTTAATCTCCGAGGAGGTTTATAGGGATGTGTGGTGCAGTGTAATGACTGTGCTATGGGATTAGGGTGGTTGAATAGTAACCTATGGAATTTCATAAACTTGGAAGGGATTAGTTCAAGAATGTAGGGTATATTAAGACCGTTATGAAGGTTTTTGTTGCTGACGTAATAAGGTGCATTAACTATTGTTCTAAGGACGTTTGGTTGAAAATTCTCTATTCCGTATGTTCGATTGGCTTTAGTATATTTTTTGTAAATTAGTAGTTTATTTTCTATTGAGAGATGGGATTGTCCTTTGAAGTAGTATAGTTGCCAATAGCGTCTGTTTAGTTCTCGCCTTTTTAGCCTAAAAATAGTGGACAGGACTTGCGGCAGAGGGTAAAGGTAATGTGGGCACATTTTGCCTCACTATCTTTGCCCCACCATCGTTTGCACCAATACTCGATCTCATCAAGATGTTTTTGAAGGTTATTATTAAAAAAATTTAATTTGTAGAAATCATTGGTGTGTGGTTCTCTGTGATCTTCCCAGGTAATGTAACATGGTTGCGTACTTACCTGTATATACGTGAGCACCCACTTGAAACATGTAGGAAAGAGCTGAAGAAGTTTTCAAAGCAAGTTCAACGGTCTTCCTGGCGGCCAGTTCGTTGAGGGGGGGGCTCTGTCGGACCCTCTTTTTTTTATACGAGTCACAACATCTCAAGTGGAAACGGGTTGCCTTGTCTGTCTGCACTTTTCAGCCGCATCTCTCCCTTAGGTGTACGATCTTTTCAGGCGATATAATAACAGTGTTTTCCCATAGAACCCGTTAAAAAAATAAGTGAAAAAATTATCCCAGTTACTCCCGTATGCAAAGAGGCAAACCAGAGCGGTTCCGAGACCCGCTGGTGTTTATGCAAATGAACGGCTTAAGTAAGTAAGCTTAAAAGTACCTGGATTGAATGAAAAGTCTAAGGGTGAGATTCAATTTAAGTGTTAAGTGAAGCTTACATCAACGCATGTATATGAATGAACGTATATTTGATCCCTGATAAAAATACACAAATATAAGTTTAATGTGAGCTAACTAAACAAATTTGTGGATAATATTATTTAAATTATCCATCGATAAAGTTGCTTTTGTACGCTCGTGTATCGAGGTTTATTTTAACTTCTGAACAAATTATAATATTTTTTTACTGCTCGATTCTTTTCCATATGTACGTAACAAATTTATTATACATACTATAGACTTAGACTTGATTAAGAGACTGACTTAGAAACCACACACGAAAGTGAAGCGACAAACACTCAGTCACAGGCTAAAACTACGTTTCAATTTACAGAACTTGTCCCAGAAAGTGCAAACTTCTACTGAAATCAATTTGGACATTACTGAGCCCAAGTTTATATATGTGCTAAGAAGAAAATATACAGATTTTTCAACCTCAAGTTCTAAGGTGAACCATTTTACGTACGAGATCGTACCCTTCATCCTGATCTAAAAATTTCCTTACGTTCACGACTGCATTAGAACAGTATACAGAAAATTTCACGACAAACTGCACGAAACCCCAAACTGTCCACACCTGACAGCGACTGAGTAGAGTTCTTTTTGAGTAGAGTTACGTTGGAGTAGAGTTCTTCTAAATTAATAAATATAGTAGGTCCTCAAATTTAGCTTCAACAATACACGGGAGGTCATCACTTGGATGTCATTCAATCATATTTACAGCAAATTAGCTGATTGTGACACTAGTGGCAGTTGTGAATAAATGAGTAAAGTTAGAAAAAAAAAAATGATTCTTCACATATGCCTATGCATACGAAATAATGATTACACTGACAACGATTTAGTCTTGTTTCTATTATATAACACTGTTTTGGCCGGTTTAATAAAAATTTTTGGGTGGCAGAGCATTTAAAATTTCGATCAATTCAATATTTCCAGTCTCTACTGAATATTCAACAGTATTGAAATAAATCAATTAACAAAAAGGGAATCGAAAAAGATATTTCCAGTTGATTATCCTCGTGTCTTGTAGAAAGCAAGAGTGCTTCTTATAACCTTACGATTTCCAGTAAAAGATGGAATACTTCATAGCTACCCACACTTATTTCTTAATTATATTCTCATCCTTTCAATCAAAAGTCCTGAGAACAATAGTAAATGCCTCTTGTTACGTCAGCAACAAAACCCTTCATAACGATCCTAACATATCTTACATTATCGAACTCATCCCTTCCAAGCTCATGAAATTCCATAGCAACCTATCCAACCACCCTAATCCCCTAGCACAGTCGTTGCACTGCACCACTCATCCCTATAGTCCTTCTCGGTGACTAAAACGGCAGTGGCCTCGTGACCTGCTATAAATGCGTAACAGTGAGAGTCCTGGAAATGGCCAGTTTCTCCAATCATGTCATGAGCGTTTGTTGCTCTCGAGCTCTTGGTCAGCCTCCGCTGGCTCTTATCCAGTAACGCGGCTGACGTAGGAGCGTGGGGGACTTCTCAAGACTCCACTTCCTCCTTCGCACGCGAGGGAGGAGACAACCATGTGGAGGTCTCTGGGCTGTTTGTAAATACTGTATGAATGAGTGAGTGATTGAAAATTGTAAATATAGTATGAATGAGATCATTTATCACAATTACTTATTGCCCAATGAGGCAGATTGTAATTTTATCATAATAAAGTTATTCTTAATTTCTGAATTATATTCTCGATCCAGCTCAATTTGTAGGTTTTCGTTGTTTTATACTAACATCTACTTGCTTGTTGCCTGTGTAGCATAATTACCATTTTATTCGACAGATACAATCTTAATTTGAGTCTTGTGGACTTTAAAAATAAGTATGGTCAAATTATAACCTAAGAAAGAAAACTCCTTTCCTAGCAATAGACATAAAAAGATACCTAATAATCTAAGAGTTTTAATGATGGTTCCTAGTGACGAATCCATAAATATTCCAATTATTATCCAAAATGACGACTTGAATCTTCAGAAAAATATGCCATATGCAACAACAAAACAGGAACAGCTGCCGACATGAACGATTAAATTTAATACACTAGCAGGATGACGATGCGCTTACGCTGATTAAATGGCCATTTTACGGGACTATAAAGTCAGACCGATAACTTCTACACCGGCCAGTTGCTCTTCTATTAACACCTAATACGGGGTGGGGAGGCCATAAAGCTAGTTTTAAGCCTACGTCGTGAATAATTTTCAGGTAGATAAACTCAGTGATTGAAGAGTTACGAAAAACAAAACCAAAACAAAAACCTCTTCCATCCTGATCAATATTGAGGAGAGCGCGTTAGTGTGGCAACTAACAATAGCCTTTCTTTCCATTAGAGAAGTTCTACTTTCCAACAAACTTTTACAATTCTGTTCGAACTACCGATTTGAGGGCACGTCTTGTAGCAGTGGAATCCTTTGTTTGCGATCCTTTATGGAAATCTATCTACTCCTGTTGCATTAAATTAAACTGGTTTCGCCTTTCTATTAATACTTTATCATAACTTAATTTCAAGACAGAAAATAAGCAGTAAAGACAATGAAAACCCGAAAGACCGAATGATGTAAGTTATATTACAATGAAGCCCAATAAACATATAATCTTAAAGGCAGCCTTTGAATTTTTGAAATTTTCATCTCAGTTCTGGTAACAACCCTCTCCCGGGTAAGAGAGGATCCGTATATGAGGCAACTTATTGTAACGGCCATATTATCAGAAGATTGAGCACTATACAAATTGAATATAATGTCACTAAAAAATAAAATTGAGTTCTTAGAAAAAATATTGAATACTTTTTTTGGTGTAATATTTGGTTCAATTCGGTCCAATAGTGCATTATTGAAAAAATGAACATAAAAAGCACATTATCATGCTATTAAATGCTTATTCCAAGTAAAAAATCAATCCATGCCCAGGATTGCCACCAAGGCCATAGATTTTTCTATGGTTAGTACAGATCAATTGAAAACGTCTAAAAGTCAACCAGATGGTCCCGGGTTCGGATTCCGGCGTTGACACTGTTTTTTTCTCTTTAACCAATAATTAACTTACGGATTTTTTCAAACACAACTAATCGTCATTAACATTTTGCTAACTACATAAGGGGATTCAACAATACAATACCGACCAGAGAAAAAAAACATATTTTGTGCATGTAGATTCAATAACCAACGTATGCGCGTCGATAATCAACCCAGTCTGAACTCACGCAATTTAAACGAAAGTAATATTCGATCTCATAATAGAATGTTTTTGTTCAAAATATTATAGAACAAACCCCCTTGAAGAGACAAACGGTTGAATAGAAGAAAACAAAAAAGAGCACTCAAAGGATCAGGCTCAGAAATCAAAAGCGAATCTCTAATTCAAGCCTTTCATGAATATTTACAACAACAAACTGAATAAGGCTTATTCAATTCAAAGGCTATTTAATTAAAGGGACGAATAGCATACTCATATGTTTTCCAACGTGAGAAATAAATTTTGGGGCTATCGTTCATTAAGTTATACAGAGGAGTTCATGAATTATAAATCGTACTGATCATCCCTTACAAGTTCGTGCCCGTGGCAAAGTTTGACGATCGCAATGTGGATGATAAGGAAAATCATATCGCAAGTATACGATTTGATACCTGTTCTCTTGATGTTAAAGTAATTACTATTCAATGATACAGAATATTGTTTGTTTTTAATATTATTTGGTCCAAGGATCAGTATTTTTTTCAAAAAATTCTCAATTTTATCTTCGCGAAACCATCACGAACATAGAAAATTTCCTTTTCAGTAAAGAAAAATAAGTGGAAATAGCTAAAATATTAGCAAAAAAACCAACTGAAATCTGCAACACCTGATTTCTTTTGTTGGCTACTAAAACATATTTCACTTCGCAATTGTTAGCCAAACAATATACCAAAGCTAGGACCTTTCAAATAATAACCGAAACATGTACAACATAACCTGAGACCTTGTTACATATATTTTGAACATTTCATATTGATTGTGTTATTGGCTGCACAATCGTGATACACACATATAAAACAACTTACGAACAGACCGAGAGAGGTCGTACTTGTTTGAATGCAGAACTTCTTTAGAAATGGGCAATAAAACCAAAATGAAAATGATCAATTATTTTAGATAGATATATCTGTTTTCACATTCTATATACTTTTGATTCATAATCATGTTTAACTACAAGGGTTTATTTACATTTATAAAAAAAAAAAAAAAACACGATTCAGTTAATAAAAATGGTAAATATAGTTTCAAATCTAGAAAAATTGAAAAATGTCGAACGTGAGAATGTAGGTAGAGGGCCAACGCAGTCGGCACAAGGTATTCAGTGCCGGTACAAGGCCTGATAGCTGTGATCCAGCCCAGGTCTTTAATCTACCGACGAGGGAAGTCCATTAGAGCGGGGCACAAAAAAAACAAAACCGCAGTACACAGCAGCCGTTCCAAAAATAAATTATTTTTGAAGAAAAAAAAAATGTAAAGAATTAATTGTACCCCCGAATGGGGTAGCAGCGTTATAGAGACTAACAGCTGATGAACTGATGTTGCTGGATGAAACGCCTAAAATCAGAAATCTGCAACACCTGATTTCTTTTGTTGCCTACTAAAACATTTTTCACTTAGCAATTATTATTAGCCAAACAATATACATGTACAACATAACCACTTGTTACATATATTTTTAACATTTCATATTGATTGTGCTATTGCTTGCACAATCGTGATGCACACATATAAAACAACTTACGAACAGGCCGAGAGAGATCGTAAGGTACTTGTTTGGTTATGATGTCTTTACCTGTCAGAATACTGGTACGGTACGTGTCTGCTGAATGATTGGAGAAAAATGGTGTAAATTGTAAACTTATCATTGAAGAATACTCAAGAGTAAAATATGCTGAATACCTTGGTTGATTAGCTTTGCCCCACCCCTGGCATTTACAAAAATACTTACGTTCCTTTGCTACCTACCATCATGGCAGATTTTCACTCGCATATGCTTATGCTACAATAAACTACCACCGGTTTGCAATAAATATAAATATAATACGCTTTTGTATTGATAAGAGAATATTGAATGGTTTTAAAGCATAAAACGGTTTTTGTCGTATAATTTTCCCGGTCTCTTCGGCTGAAACATTTATTTTTACGTAGCGATGTTGCAGAAAAGTAGTCAGCAACTGCGGCGAGTACTTAGATACGGAGGCCTGTCTCGGCATTTATAGCGCAGCTTTATGAGTTATAAAAAAAAAGCCACGATAAAGGTTTACTGCACCCCCCCAATGATAAACCAAAGCATTGACCTTTATGAGTAGGCAATCCTTGGGCAGGCCTACACTGCAAACGCCCAGTGCGGTTATGTCCCCGTATAAGGTTTGTTATTTAACCATATATGTGACATAAAAAGAAAACGTTGTTGGTATGTAATATTTTGAAAAAAAATCTGTATTTCACAGTTTCTCACTGGATGTCGTGTGATAAGGAAGTAGAAAGGAAGCAAGAACTAATAAAGGAGAAAATGAGGAAAACATAAACGAAGATCTTGTAGAGGAGAAATCTAGAGAGAATTGTTCAAATGGGGGAAATCGCAATGCCATTTCCTTTCAGACGACGCTATAGGTTGTCAATGATTGCAGAAAAGAATACGATAGAAACAGAATAAAAGGATTAAACGAAAAATCTATTCATGGAATCAGGTTTTTTTTATTTAAAATCGGAAGGAAGGAACATTCGAATGTTTTTTTTATAGGTTGCAACTACAAGTTTAAAATGACGAATTGACTTTTCTTCGAAGAATTTAAAGATTGGTTGGAAATATTTGTTTTTTTCCGATCGAAGCAGATTTGAAAAACAAAAATATAAACGCTTATTTAAACGAGACCCGTTTTTAGATCGATTTAGATTGAAATAAGTTTATGGATTTTTGACTACGATGTCGTTACTGCAAGATGAAGAACCGTTTTTTTTAAAGCCAAAACATGGCGAATTAATGTCTTTCCGCACAGAAATATTGCTGAAAAATGAATGTGGTATTTTTATTTTCACTCAGCAATGGGTCACACTCCTCTTAAAAGTTGAAATTAAGTTATTTCAAGGGACCGCCAAAATTTTCCCGCTGACAGCGGTTGATGTCTATTGCTTTGTAGGATACAATTTATATTTTTATTACTATCAAAAATTGTATGCAAACTATGTGAAACTGGGATTATTATTATTTTCAAGTATTCGCAGAGGACCTAACCTATTTGAGGATAAGTAACGGAAAATATCGCCATCAACGGCTTATTGATTCTCATAGCTTACTCTTGTTATAACTTGTAGCGACCGCTAACTACATTGTTAAAAGTTAATATACTCTGGTGCATATATAATGCAAAAGTTGCAATAAACCATGCGTGGGACCGGCAGTCGTAAACTAAAAAGGGTCGGCAGAGGGCAGCCATAAACAGCAGTTACACCGGCCTAAAAGCCAGGCCATAAACAGTCATAAACAGTACTTTAGGCGACGAGGGGTCACGTACCTCGTCGCAGGTGTACGCATTTCCTCACGTCGGCCTAGGCTTACCCCACCAAGCAGGAACAGTATATAATCCCGGGGCTTCTGACCCTAACCCCTACTCTCTATCTCTCCTCATCAGCAGTTACTCGGTGTCGCTTTACGCCAGGGCCACTTGGCCCTGGAAGTCAGTCTCTTAGCCTCCTCGTCACCTACTCTCTCCTCAGCGCCTCTGAGTCTGTCACCCTGTCTTACAGCCTCCTTGCAGACCCTCTGACGACTTGTACCTATGACGCTCGACCGGCTACCGCTCGAACTCTGAAAACTGGCCTTATGCTTTATGAAACCTCTGTATCTCTTCTCTTGAACACAGTGCATTGTCGGGGCACATACCTATCATAAATGGAGTCAGATATGTTATTAACTCGAACAATCCGCACTTGTCACCAGGGCTAGGTGATCAGACACCTCCTAGTGACAACCCAACATAACTTATCAATTTTAAAACATTATTAGAATTGTAGATGATCGTTAGTTAAGTAATCTTTGTAGAGGAGAGTATTTTAAAAGAAATGAAAGAAAAACTTTATTATGAAGTGCAAGCAAAACACTGGTATATACAAATATTAGAAGTTATGTTGCTACATACTGGGTCGGATGTTTGGGAATGAGTGAGGTCTAGGGCTAAAGCTGAGGGTAGTTCTAGGAATAGGGAGGGAGGTCTTAGAGGGATGCGGTCGCTTACTTAAAAAAATAAGGAAACATCAGTGATTTCCATGGAGTCACGAGGCAGGTATACACTAGAATTTGCTTCTACTTTTAGCATTATGTATAATATTAGCATTATAATATTCGTAGCATTATATAACTGTTGACTCAATTATGTAGCCGACGTAATAACAATTCAAAGAAGTCAAATGCAGTTGTGCAAGAATTATTCATCAAAGTTTCAATTGAAAAAAGGTTGTTTTTAGAACACATATGATAAATCATAAATGTTTGATATTTTAGTGCAATGAAGTTGTTTTTCTGAACGGTCAGTTGCAAACTATTGCCAAATTTTACTATAATACCAAGAGAGCTACAATTCCGAAACTTAGCAATAAATAAAGTTTAGCAACGCTGATTAATTGCCCTCGCTTTACGAGGTTGTATATTAAAAGGGCTCAATCTTATGGCGGCCATATATTACACCTGCGGGCCCTTTTAATTACCTCTCGTTGAAGAATGTTTTACGATTCAACCCGTATTTAGTAGTTGCCAATAAACTTCTGGTATTCAATCGGAAGAAGTTTAGTAATTAGTTAAGTCGGTCCCATGTATCATTATCCAAACTCGATGAATTTAATGTCGGATAGGATAATGGAAGTAATACTATATGATAATAGGATCAGAGGTATCGCTTTTTATTGAAGGTAATTGGTGTAAGGTAAATATGTAAAAACGAAAGAGCTCAGGAATTTAAGTCTAATATCGAGAGGTGGTGTGTTAAATGGTTAGGGGAGTTAGGTTAATGCTACTGGGCATATCTGTTGATCGTGCTATTATACATTAAACATAATGCTCGGGTATCAATAACCCTTGAGATTAAAATGCCCTGAAATAAAAAATCAAAAAAAAAAAATCATAATAACCCACATCGTAAAACCACGTTATTTTCTGAAAGAAGCCGTTTCGGTAATTAAAAGGATACAATATTAAAACCTGGAGTTTTTTTTGTTTTTTTTTTTGAACAAAAATAAATTTTTATTTAAATAATATCAGAGCCGTTTGCAAATTGAAAAGCTATAAAGTTAGCGAAACTTTTTTTATGTTGGGCTGAAACATACGTACTTTTGTCTTAATCTCGACAGACCAGTCAAACCATCGGAGTGCCAAAAAAAAAACCGAGCTACCAGAACCACTAGAAGTAATACCGTGAAAACACACTGAACGTCCATGGACAAATTTACTTTGGCCGCAAGATCGTCACTGACACGACAATAAATAAAAAAACCAAAAACAAAACAACTATTACCTTCGCACATACTATATTGTCTTCCAAGTTATAGATGTTATACCATTCTTGGTAGACACATGACGTTCGGCACACATTTGCAGAAGAAATTAAAAACGAGTACGCAAAACTTACTACTCTCTCCAGCATCTCATCACAAGCCAGGCCATATCCCTTCGGCTGAAACTCTTAATATACAAGAGCGTCCTAAGGCCAGCTCTACTGTTTGGGACACCATTCTTTTGATTCCTACATGCCAGCACCATAACTCGACTCCAGAGCTTCCAGAACAAGATCCTGCGAACGGCACTCTGGCATACCCCCTTTCGTGAAATGAAGGCTTCCGACATGCACGAAAAGTTCGAGCTCCCCACCATCACCGACGTCATCAAAAGAAGACACATCAAGTTCTTCGACTCGATGAAACACAGTCTAAACCCTCTATTCAAAGACATGACACCACCACCGCTACCGGCACGATGGCAACTCACAAGATCGAGTAAAGCAGAGGAAATGGTGGACATCACGGCACTAGGCCCGCCAACAACAAGCCTCTAAGGGGCATCCATAACTTAAATCAGACTAAATAAGAATACACTACATGCCTAGAGAGACTCTAGGCCCAGCCACCAGTGGACTCTCACCACTGTACCGAAACAACCAACCTCTACCGAGGCTTCCCACACTCCTTAATTCTTTCACACCACCTTCAAGCAGGTACTCCTAGTACAAGGATCCGATTAACCTAAATATTCTATATTTTTCCCTCATCCTGAATTCTAACTAGAGAGCTTAGGAAAAAAAAATGTTATACCATTCTAACATCGGATAATATTCCAACAAAATTTCAGAATAACGGGATCAGTATTACGATTCATGTAAATTACATACATTATTGTTTCTTTAGTAGTACGTAATTTCTTGCTTCCCACCTATACTAACATTGCACAATCAGCGGTACCGTTGCGGTCGTGTAATATAGCAACCACGGATTACTAATTTAGCCAGTCAATGTAAAATTTAGAAAAAAAGTTCTCATCCATCTTATTTTAACTTCCTAACGGGGTTTTCTGGCATGGGTAGGAGAGGGGTTGAGTGTACGTGTTCTGTCATGGAAGCAAGATGTGATCTGGGATTTAACAGTGTGGTCTATGTCCGTCTCCAGTAATCATTGGAAGTTTGTTTGATGGAAAAGTCTGTCACCTGTTCAAGGTTCGAGTTTTTAACTGAGTCGTATACGTGACTCCCTAATTCAAGATACGTTTGAGTAATTAAGTACATATATTTCTCGTTTGGATTTTTGACAATGAAATGAAATATTGATTGTACTTATTGTTCAGTAGCCAATTTAGGGCAAGTATAATTGGAATTCCGGGATCCCTAAGGTCGAAACCCATAAACCCAGTTTCCTCCATCCGTAATGATGTGAAAGACCAATTCATGGCGAGTTTTGATGAAGTTGCAATCAATAATCAAAGCCATTAATGCTCCTGTTAAATACCAACGTACTAAAACGGAGTGAAAGCGCCATTTGCCTCCAAGTATGATTACTAACCATTACTGTAAGTCACTACTTACTTACAAGCTGAAGTCTTGTCATTCTCATTAACCCAACGTGATAACTTTCAAATATCGTACTTCAAAGTACTTTGGAGAGTTTTTCATATTAACAAATTATCCGTAACAAGCTAAACAGTATATCATTATGTACCTGTCAATGAATTGTTTTTAAAAATAAATGTTAACATAATAATAATAATTTTATTATGTTAACAATATTATATGGATGAGGGGTGCAGTGCAATGACTGTGCTAGGGGATTAGGGTGGTTGGATAGTTTGCTATGGAAGTTCATGAACTTGGAAGGGATGAGTTCGACAATGTAAGATATATTAAGATCGTTATGAAGGGTTTTGTTGCTGACATAATAAGGGGCATTTACTATGCTAAAAAATAATTACATTAAAATGTATGTGTTATTTTAATTAGTATGTATTGTAGAATAAACATTATGATATTGTGTTTTTATTTTATTTCCGCTTAATAAATTGGGATAGTTAATCAAATGTATATAATCAATTTTTACTTTAAGTTTTTTAAAAGAATTGCCAACAATACTTTATATTTAATATAAAATAAAATATTCGGTGACACAAAAAAAAAAAAAATAATACAGGAGACAGTAGCGGAGCAATCAAGCGGAGAGAAGTCGGAAATTAAACAATGTTTCATTAGGCCACGCTCGGTCGAGAGAGGGATGATAAGTTCAAAGAAGAGAAAAAATAGATAGATTTTTTATTAAAAAATAATTGTTCATAATCCTTATTGATTTATTCAATTATGATAGCTATGTTTATTGTTCGAATTTGAAGGCAAATATTCGCAGATGAAACATTACTTCTTTGGAAGCCGTAAAAATATTAACACCGATCTTGAATACATAGTGGCGCCAAACTTCAAATGAAAAAATATGAATTCCTTTACGAAGCCACAAAAAACTGTATAAATAAATATATATGGCACCATTAATAGTTTTAATTGAGCAAACAAGCACCTTGTGCAATAAATTTAACAAACATTTCAATATATGCTGCTATTTTCCTCATATTTAGCTAACCGATTCTAAACATGCTTGCTTACTCTAGCTTACGCAAATATCCGAGGAACGCAGAATATATGAATGTATACAAATGTAACTAATGTATTGAGAAATACCCGGGCAAATTATAATTCCTTTGAAATAAATTTAATTTACAGAAAACAGCGGTAAGTGTAACGCATGAGAGTTTTTACGAACAAGAACCATTTTGAAAACGGAAAGATGTCATTTTACAGGATGCTGAGCAATGGAGTCTATCCGGGTTTTTTTTCGCACGCAATTAAGTCGCCAACGCCTTGACAAAATCGGACTGTATGTTCAGTTGTAATATTAGACTAAAAGGTCTAAATTTTGTATTTGTTATTATTTAGGATTAAAAATAATATTACAATAAAACGTAAAATAGCAAACATCTATGCCATTTTCAACTACGAAATTTCATAATATTGTAAAAAGGCAACACTCCAAAATATATAGAACAACATTTTAATATTTACCATGTGTAAAAATCAAATATTAAAAAAAGTTTTTGAGTCTCTCAAAAAATCTTTAATTAACCATTACATCACCAGTCTTTTTATAAACCATTTCGCCTATTCAGGCTTTTCTAGGAATAAAGTTCAAACAAATTACATATAAAACAACATCTAAATACTGTTAAAAAAAAATAAATAGTTTAATAATCTAAAGGATGAGACAACGGATGAATCTTTAAATTCATTATTCTATCCTTCTAATATTACACCGAATTGTTAACGTTTCTGAAAAATTTAAATGGTAACTCGTATCACATTACAAATTAACTTCGCTAAATAAAATAATAATTTACAAGACCAAGATGAATAAAACGTTTTTAAAAACACTTTTAATGTCCATCTCACAAGAAAACAAGCACTGAGTTGGGGGAGGTACGGAGTTGGAAGGAATATTAAATATTTACCCCTAGACAGTAAATATGGACAATGAACTCCAATTCAACAAAGAAAACCAGATACAACTACAACCAACAACGGAAAACGTCATCAATTATTTTCTACTTCTATGAACTATTTATTTATTTATGAATAACATTTTGTAGCCTGCAGGTGTGTGAAAACTCAAGCTCATGACGTGCCGAGAACCGAGTTAATAAATAAATTTGATGTAAATCTAACATATTCTTTAATTAATCTCATATCCTAACCATGCGCTCAAATGAAATAGTCAAGTTCGCAATTATTTGTCGAAAATAGATGTTTTACGTCAACAATTTTAACTTATTGGCAAATAAATTATATAAAAACACAATATATTGACGTCTAGTTTCTATAGACAAATTGAGAATGAATCCATGAATACACGTTGCAATAATCATAGGAAAATACAAAACACTATTCTGTTCTATCTAAATACAATTACGTTTTAGTAACGATAAGTTTGCTACGTAAACCTACATTTCGCTAAATATATAGTATAATAAATATTATATTAATTAACAGCATTTGTTTTATTTAAAAATGCATCAAGTCTGTTTTTTTTTATCTCTCGGCGAATAAATTTATAGATTTAATTTAGTAATCCTCATTTAGCGATTATGTGTGCATACAAAACTCCTGCTTACAAAAAAACAAAATTAATTTCGTTTAAAATGCTTCATTTTAATCATAGGCAATAGCCATTATCCTTCAAATAAAAATGTATTCATATCCTCACTTCTCTGACAAAAGAAAATGAAACTAACATGTATCATCGTCATCATGAATCATATCTACTTTTTAAAATAGACATTTTATGGGACACAAGAAGGACTAAACCCAAAAGAAACTACTGCTTTTGAGGACAAATAGTTGATAAGAAGTAGCTATGTCTCACGACCACCTTAGTTCATTGTAATAGCAACCGTGTCAGAAGAACACGTTTCTAAAAACATCAAAGAAGGTGACGCATCATGCTTGGAATGCTTCAGTCACTAAGACAAAAAGCAAGCATGCTTCTTGTTTCCTATACAACAAAATAAAGCATTTTTTTTTTTGCATTATTAGAGCTAGATGATCCTGATATAAAATGTTTACCTTTTTTGTACAACTCTAAATGACAATGTAAATTTTGAAGCAGTAAATAGTAAAACATAAAACATAATATAATAAACGTTAGAAACCAGAAAAGCGCAACGAAAAATACTTGCGTACAGAATTACGACTGCGGTGGTCTATGAAGATGCTTTTCATTGTAATAGCATTGAAAATTTCTTGTGAAAAATGTTTAAGGGAAAAATGAATATTTTCATTTTTTTTTCTGGCAAAAATAACGCGATCTCGTTCATAAAAAATATCACCCGAGTCATAATTTGACTACTTCCCGGACTCCTGCGTATCTGCATAATTTCCCTTATGTATTTTCCATTATGGCTGAACGGCCGGGCGCTCTTGCTCATTGATTCACTCACTATAATTAGCATACATAATTGCCGAATCAAACAGTCGTGCAAAGCTGGCCATCATCATTTCCATTTTTAATAAACCACAATGCATTACGAGTCATTTTTTTTTCTTCTTAAAATTAAAAAATATATGCTTCTGAATCAAAATAATTTTAACAATAGTTAATGTTAACGAAACAGTTGACCAGGCTAAAGGATAGCTGAGTTGGAAAAGTGCCTGGCCGGAAATCAGGTGGCCCTCGGTTCGAATTCCCAACCTGTCACTGTCTTTTTTGATTTGTTCCAAAACGTGAAACTTTGAGTTGTTAGTGAGTTTACCCATCTCGCGCCCTGAGCGTCTGCGGCTCTCGCGATCACCTTCTGCTTCCACTGTCATTAGTAACGGCGATGCATCTCCATAAATACCGTCCAAGATCCTTGCCTCTGTACCCGGAAAGGTGAATATTTTGTTGTGGGTGAATTGAGGGATCCCTGGGCTATGTATACATGCCTATATTGTATTATTGAGAGAGTAAATTCAATAAAAGTAAATATAGGATCAACGTAACAATTTTCAATGGCCCTTTTAGGGCCGATTCTAATTTTCTCCATATCAAAAATTATAAAAAAAATTGCTGCAAAAAGAAGTTAGGCCCTTTTTGACCTTAAAAGATGGGAGCTTCAATAAATAAGAAGAAAAGAAAAAGTATGATAACTGAATTTTCAGCTGTGACACTGATTGGGAATCATTAGCAAGGACAGTGATAGGTCTTCAATAAAGGGATGAGGCAGTAGAATAGTTACGACTCAAATGATTTAAGCACATATTTTTTATGTGAATTTATTAACTACGTTAAAAAGAGTCCCTTATGAGTAATACGAGTAACTGCTTTAACCTCCGGTCCTAGCTAACGGGAATTTTATTGACTGGAAAAGTTTAGGTAAATCACATACATATTTACTCTGAAAGCATCCTTTCTCTGATAAATAATCGTATTTATTATTGCTGGAAAGAAGGTGGGGGGGGGGGGGTTGATTGAAAATTGAAGACAGGAATAAACGTCTTTCGTCTTGTGTCAAATTGTATAAAAAATACAATTTATATGAATTTTTAGAGGCATGTTCAAAAACTTACTTTATTACAAAATATTGTTTAGTTTAGATAGGATAACGGAAAAGTTTCGAAGAAATGTCGATCCCGTCTGTCTAACTTTTAAGTTCTGAATCCAAAACCTTAAACCCTTAAATGGGGAAAAATTAGAACGATAATAATTGTCGCCGTGGTTTAAGGTACATTAAGAGGGTAAGGCAATAAGAAATGAAGTATTAGGCAGGCATTCATGATCTTAGAGCTTTTATTTTATATCAAACTACAACAAAAAAAAGTTTTTAAGGAGGCACGTGATGCAGTGCATGCAACCTCCCACCCGAAGCACTTTTAGCAAATATTAAATCTTGGATGCAATAAGAGAAAAAGTGACTAGGCCACTAATCCTTGAAAAAATAGTTGTTTTTTTCCCTTTCTAGCCCCTTTAAATTTAAAGCTAATTATATACAATTATAGATCCTCCGGCAAATCTATTTAAAATTATATTTGTATTTCCTGTAGCGTCGCTACATTATATACAGGTTTTGTTATTTTGTTATTTTAAAAAAATTATATAATGGAATAAGCAAGTATAATGATATACATTATACGTAACTGGACTGACTAATAAAGGTGATGGGGCTCACCTTTTTGATCAAACTTAAAACTAACTTACATACTAATTATTAATCTATTCTTCCCCTACAGTCTGTTGCCGTTGATGCGGGAGGGGTGGTGGGGTCATAGTGTTAAACACTGGGTTGGTTATGTGCAGCAACTAGTCAAAAAACTTAATGTGTCTTCGGCGAATGAACTCACCCACCGACGGCACACCAAGCATGTCGGACCTAGGATGTATAAGTAATAATAACTACATCAGATCAGGTAAAACAAATAGTATGATCAATTAAATTCAACTACATCAGATCAGGTAAAACAAATAGTATGATCAATTAAATTCAACGTGAACAGTTCGTCGGTTTGAAATTTCAGTTGAAGGATCGAATTGAGAACAAAAAAGTTTCCCTTACAACCAATCTTTATCCCGAACTTGTTCAATAGTTCTCACATTGAGCGTCCACGCAGAGCTAATGGAATCGGGTTGAACGCAGCCTGTTTGAGAAGAGACGACTACTTAAGAGGCTTGTGGGGGGCGCGGGGGTGCGTCCCACATCCGGTCCCAGACATCCGCAGCACTCGAGCCACCACGGACGCCTGCCAGATCTAATTGGGTCTAGTCGGGAATACAAATGGCACAGGGCTCAACTTCTTATACCGCAGCCCGGCGCTAATTCTGGGTGCGGCTCTACGAGAGAAGGAGAGGGTACGCGGAACTGTTGAGCAGGCGAGAGCGTAAACTTGTAAGTGTCCGAGCGTCTTTACGGCTGCCGCAATGCTTTCAATTCCGGCCTGAGGGGGATAAAGACTCGGAGTGGGAGGATAAAACTTCTCCGATACGGCAGTTCTGAGAGGAATCTATTAGCAACAGTCATCCTAGGCTGTAAAACCTATAATCGAAAAAGTACTGTCGACAGCGGAGAGAGTGTATAAAACCCGATCGCAAAGGCAGTTGCGTACTAGGGTTTACGTTTATTTTAAATAGACTGCGGAAAATGCGACTCTAAAGAAAATACGGATTTAGACGATACTATATAACCTAAACACCTTTTTCTGAATAGTTGCCAGTCTCTACTAGGATAGCAGCTATCAACAAGATACTGTTGCTTTTAAAGATATTCGAGTATACACAAACATCTGTACATATTTTGATTTAAGTAACTAGAAGTATTGTAGAAACTTTGTAGGTAATTGCATTCCACCCTAATATTTTCATCAAAACATTAATTTAACTTTAAGAAACAATATACGAAAAAGAATGGGGTCTCGTTTCTCTTACGTCAAGAGTTCTACTTCGTTTTTGAACATGTAACTGAGACCCTATTTGCAGCATGAAGATGAAGAAAAAAAAGTGACATGAAAAAATTGACTTGACATTGTAGGTTTGGAGCTTTTATTTGTTTTGTTTTTTTCTGGTAAAGCAAAAATGAATTTAAAGACAATCCAAAAAAAAAACACCTTTGGAAAATGTGACTAATAATAAATTGAAACAATACAAATTGTCGTTTTATTTCTATTTTATGTCGTTTGAACGGATCTTAGTTTTTTTAAATAGCTATTAGCAGTTTTTTTTTTATTTTATAAAAAGGTGATTTCCTGTTTAACAAATTTTGAGAAATAAAGTCGAGTTTAGAACCTCACGCCGCCTCAAATTTATGTCGCAAGTACAATTTAGTTCAGAACGGATATTTTTAAAAATATATAAATAACAAAAAGAACAAGATCTAAGCGGTAATATAACTCAAAAAGTCGGATCAGAATTTTTGGAATAATTAATTTGCATACAGGGAAACAAGGTTTAATAAACCAGAGAAGCTCAAACTGGAGATGACATCGACTTTATGTGTTGTTACATCCCTTTTAAAATATATAGGGTCACGTAATTACCTCTGCTGTTAACGGGTAAAATTTGGTTCAAATACGGATATCAAATAACGTCGCTGGTCTTTAGTTACTTTACAGTTACTTCAAGTAGTTCCTAAAATAACGCAAATAGTTCCCTTATTTGACCCATATATGTTTTGTTTTTTTATCGTTATTATTATTATTATAGCCAGGTATTTAAATTATGAAGAGTAACTCCAATGCTAAATTTCCTATCTCTAGGACAAAGTTATATACTTCTGTTTATAAAATTCTTGGTCTCAACCTCAAAAAAACATGCACACCGTTAGCCCCGTACTATTGACAATAAATATTCTGAGTTATAACATCAACAATTTTAATTCGGTTTTATACTCATCATTATCGGAGAAAATAAATGTAATATTCATTTAATTGTATACCTCTTAGGGCAGAACAGAAGACTGACGACCGTGAGGACAGACAGACAGTCATTACTAAGGGAAAAGTTATGGTTTATGAAAGCATCCTTAAAAACATATTTTAATGGTGGTATTAATAGCTTTTCATAACCATATTCCCCATCACAAATTATATACGATAAATCAAGACGAAGTTAATCATTAATTTGACATTCTATACAATGTGAGGAAAAAAATATATATTTTCTTATCAAGAACAAATCAATCTGAGGAAATCAATCAGATTTTTTGGAAATAGGAGTCATTATTATTATTAGCTAATTATTAGGCGCAATGTAAAATGAGATATACTTCTCAAATTTCGTCTCGCAAAGTTAAACCAAGAGTCAAAAAGAACAGATCATGCAGTCATACAGATGGACATAATGATTTCTGAATAATAATTAACCAAAGAAAAAAAATGATAATTAACCAAAAGGATTAATAATTATTAATAATAATGGGACCTAAACCGCAACAGAAATTTCTCGTGAAGTTTTCAGGTTTTAAATAGAAAAAAATAAAAAAACAAATACATGCAAAAAGTCGATCAACAGATTAATTGACGAGAATCATTATACTGACGCAGATCAATAGTGATTAACATTTGTCTTATATCACGAAAATGTCATATGAATAAGGTTCGTTGAAAGAAATAATTAATAAATTATCATCATTATTCATTAATCATAAATATTGTGTATATTATAATTCACAAGAGAGAAAAAAAGAAATCAAGCGGTGTAGACTAGCTACCGACAACTGACGAAGAATAATAAAATCGCGACTTTAATAATGTCTGTCACGACAGGAGCAGTGAATTAAAAATATTAAACATGAAACACGATATGAATAGCTTAGCATAATTAATCGAAATGTCTGGAACGCCGTTTATTTGTTGTATTATTTTCTTAACAATGAACTATTATTATTATTACTATTATTATAAGTGTGGGCATTGAAATGTTTCAAAGCGACTTAAGTAATTGAAATAAGAGGAATCACGGGTGTTGGTCACCACGGTAATTTTTTCGTTAGTCAGCAAAGCGTAGAATCGGAGCTTCTTTGCTGCCTTGGAACCTATTTCATTTATTCTAGTTTGAATGTAATATTCATAAATAGACGAAATTCCAACATGATATTTTTTGTCTATTGTTTATTTATTTACAAGACTTTGGTAAGGCTCAGCGAATTTTAAATAAACAAATCAAATAAAGTATGTATTAAGTGTTTCGTCCCGCATTGCAAAACGTTACAAACATGAATTCAGTGATAGTTTTAATGACTATCAGCAATATTAAAATAACAAAAAATAAATAATATATTATCAATCAGGACGTTAAAAGTTTAATCTAATGCCCTATTCTATTTGATAAACAAATATTCATTGTTTTCATAACGAAGAATTTAAATAATGACACTGGAGTACTTTTCATACCGTTTACCGGTTCATCGAAAATACAAGTGGGTCTAAGAAAATTATCCTCTCCAATTTATTTTATTATGGTTACACTCACATGCCTACTTTTTTGGTTTTGTCTAAATAAAATCAATTTATTTCTAATAAAGTTAGTGACTATTAGTCATTGGATAAAATTACAGAAAGTACTAAAAAAGGTTAACTACTCAATTTCAAAAAAAAAAATTTTTATTATACAACTTATGATAAAATTACAATCTGTCTCATTGGGCAATAAGTAATTATGATAAATGTTTTCATTCATACCATATTTACAATTTTCATTCACTTGCTCATTCATACAGTATTTACAAACAGACCAGAGACCTCCAAAATCACCATGGTTGTCGCGTTCGAAAGAGGAAGCGGAGTCTTGGGAAGTCCCCCATGCTCCTCCGTCAGCCACGCCAAAAATAATTTTTAATTAAAATTTATATGTATGTACTTCAATGAGGACTTTATACATAATCAAGAGCGATGATGTAACCCTTTTATTTTTAGACTAGATTGCATGTCAGCGTACGATTAAGTCTCTTCGGTCACTCCAAGGGAAAATAATGAGGTTAATTAATTATCTGGACAGGGAATTTGGGGTGGAAGTGTCGAGCTACCTGAGTTTCCGCTTGTAGGCGAGTCCCATCTTATCCTGGGAGTTGGCAAGTAGGATGAGGGTTGGATTGTCTTTTTGTAATTTTTCAATTTATTTCCAATTTTGAAATTATAAAAATAATTCTATGCTCTCTCTTTCGTATTACATACTTTAATGTTTACAGACTGATTTTAGTAATACAAAAACCATGTTAGGTGAAATCAAATTTGGGGCCAAGCCATACCATAAGTAACAAGTTTGATCAGCGAATTCACCAATCTGCCATGGAGATCTAAACGTCGAGGAAACAGGCCTACATTTTATGGAGTCTAGGGAGGGGGGTGCCTTCCAGCGGAGCAGATGAGAAACTTGGATAAATTTCACGGTCCGTTGTGACCGATCGACCGTCTTACTGATCCGGATTCTTTCCGAGTAAACAGAACAGTTTCCCCTCTACAGAACGGTCCGGTCCCTGGGAAAACGCTTAATGGAAATCTCTCCTTTGGCAAATCGGACAATTTCCCCTGAAAGCAGAAGGCCTCGGTCGGACCTCGAGGAAACAAAGGATCTCCATTATCTCGAGCTAAAAACATCTTCATAGCTTAGTACATTAATCACGACGAAATGCGACATGAATTAATTCATATATAAACAGACAGTCTATTGTTAAATGAAGTTTGGCAAAGCTTAAAGGGTGAGGCGCTTCTCTCAGACAAGTAAGTGGGAAACGAATCTACTCTTTCTGCTCTATCCGTTCATCAATGCTAAATAGTTCTATCCGTCTTATATTATTAATATATTACAAATCAAACATCGCTAAGAAATCCGCTTAGTGTGATTCCCAATGTGTAACAACGGGCTGTTATGTTGTAATTTATGTTAAATCATTCTGAGGGCAAAAAAAAATTAAACGGGAGTAAAGATGGTCTCGTGTATTTCAATAATCTCGATGATTGTTTAGTCAGAGTTGATTTACGATTTAAAGTTCTAACTTGTTCCCACTATGCACTGCTGAAAAATTAAATGCTAAATGTATCTAATAATAAAATTATTTTATTTATTTATTCTTCCACATTTTAAGTATTTTTGTCATTATTTTGGCTATATAGTTAAGTAGCCGTGAATTTATACATGAGGTTTGGTTCGATAGATGAACGAAAGATGTTTATGCATAATCAAGAGCGATGGTGTCATCCTTTTATTATATTAAGTTTTTAGACTAGATAGCATAAGTCTCTTCAGTCATCCCCAAGGGGAAATAATGTGGGCAATTAATTATCTGGACAGAAAATTTGGGGTGGAAGTGTCGAGCTACCTGAGTTTCCGCTTGTAGGTGACTCCCATCTTGAAAGATGTTGATTCGATAAACTTTGTATGTTTGCATCCGGTTCTAGAGTGAGAAGATTAGAGGATGTAATTTGAGTCTACTTTTACAGGCAAGATTGTAAAAAATATTTTTCCCAAGCGTATTCTTCTCCTAGGGCCGAAATGAAGGAATGAATAGGCCGTGGAAGTTGCTGTAATGGTGCAAATTGCTGTTATGGGGAGAGAGCTGGAAGGGGGGGGGCAGGGAGTCTAAAATAGGAGAGTATTGTGCCATTAAAAGGAGGCGGACGTTTAACGAGACAACTTCATGCCGTTCCACAACTAAAACTCACATCTAAATTCTGTTCAAGCTTGGAACAAAAAGGGCTGCTCCCCGTTCCAGCGGAGCACACAGCGGCCAAAATGCATGAATAGGGCCAACCTACCTGCTTTCCAGGATTTTAAATAAATGTTCTGCCGTAATAAAGCGGGGAGGTTCCTAAAACGGTCTGGAAGCCAAAACATGACAAATTGGGGGATTTCTACCACATTTCTTTTATATCTTAATATCGTTCTAAGCAAGAGTCAGTTGAGCATTATTTTGTGTATTTTGTGTGGACTAGAATTGTTCTACTATTTGCTTGGTCCCGGTTGAGAATTTATTTAGGTCAAACGAGAACGAATCTTATTGATTGTTAACAATTACTAGCCAAAAAGCAAAAAATATAATGTCAGGACTTGAACCCGGGACCTCTCCAATACATATGGTTTTCTAAGGATAATGATTATTAATAATAGTGGGACCTTTACCACAACTAAATATATATATATCATCTCGGTCAATGAAAATCGATATTTCAGCAAATACAAATTGAATTAACGAAACACACCACCAAAAAAATATATTAAAAACGGCTATAACGACATCAAGCTAAATTAAAAAGTTTTACTGACCCTTGCGTCCCTTCTAAGTGGTAGCTTGAGGATTTCAAATAGATCATTTTTTCTTAGTTATCGTAGAAGAATCTGTTTGAAAGCAGATTCTCCCCCTTAAGTGTTGGTAATTAATTAATGCTATTTTTATGGCATTATCGTCAATTGCAATATTTGATCTCTTTTATACGACATATATAGTATAAGCTCAGGGAACTACAGAGTTGACCTTGAACACTGTCACCTCCTCCCTCAGGGAGAAAGGAGGATGTGTGGCGAGAAGAGGGGAGTCGTCAGCACTACTCCTGCAGCTACACCATCATTGTTAACTAGAAACCTGGGATACTGAGAACAACTTGATGGAATACAAATGTTCGTTTGTTTATACTTTTTGATAATTATTGACTTTACACAATGAGATCAATCACAAACAAAAAATTCCAGCTCTTCAACAAAACAAAATTCCGAAAATCTTTCGATTTTTTCTGTAGATTAGTGATTAGAGTTCTGTCGATGCAAGAATTAGGAGAATAGCTGTTGTTACGACAGCTTGCAGAAGGGCGATTTGAAACCAGCAAGTATCAGGACGATATAAAAAACAGTAACATTAAAGAATAACCTCTAAACTTTCTTTGACTATGAGAGAATGAATTTCTTTATTTCATTTTACGTGGGCTCATTTAGTTGCAAGACTCCATAGCACCTCTAAAAAAAAATACTAAATTCACTTAATACCTAAAACAAAGTTGTTTAGTACCTAGTGAACTCATCTCTTTCAAGTTCATGAAATTCCATAGCAACCTATCCAACAACCCTAATTCCCTAGCACAGTCATTGCACTGCACTACTCATCCCTACAATCCTCTTTGGAGACTGAAACGGCAGTGGCCTCGTGACCTGCTATAAGTACGTGACAGTTGGAGTCCTGGCAATGGTCAGTTTCTCCAATCATGTCTTGAGCGTCTAAGGCTCTCGCGTTCTTGGTCAGCCTCCTTTCAGCCTGGCTCTTATCCAATGACGTGGCTGACGGAGAAGCGGGAACTTTCCAGAACTCCGCTTCCTCCTTCGCATAACTACTATAATAAAACTTAAAATCGGAGGATCCGTGTAGCGACCGCTAACTATATATGTAAATTACCCTACACTCTGGTTCATAATGTATTATAATAGAAATGCAAATCTATGTAACTTCTGGTAATAAATCATAGAGAGGTCGGAAGTCGTAGACAAGTAACTCAAAGGGTACGGCAATAAACCTACGAGAATTAGCCACCTGACTGCCATATAACCCAGGGCAAGGACACTTACCCCTATTGGAATAGACCTACAGTCCCTTCTAGCAGCCATATAAAACACACCCTTTTACCCCAACGGTCATAAAACTAAAAGGAAGTGACTACCCGTGTATCGTAAAACATACCCCTGCAGACAGAGTCCGCCTTCCACGAGGGAGGGGGTTACCATATTTATATCAGTAAATTTCGCCCTGAAAGACACTTAGTCTCTTAGTCTTCATAGCCGCACGACTTATCACTTACCCCAGGGCTACCTGGCCCTGGTGGGCTCACTCTTCACTCTTCTCCAGTCTCTGCGTCTCGAAAGTCGCGATCCTCCCGGGCCCCGGGAGTAAGCCCACTCAGCCTTCCGCTAATCCACTCTCGCTAAGCCACACCTCTACGACGGCACCTTGCCACACAGCCTATAGCAGACCTCTGACGACTTGTACTTATTACGGTGCCGATCTCTCGCCCGAACTCTGAAAACTGGTCTTATTCTTTATGAACCTCTGAACCTCATCCTGAACACAGTGTCTTGTCGGGACACATTCCTATCAATAAATGGAGTCAGATATTAACGCCTACATGGAACATGGTCCATGTTATTAACTACAACAATCCGACAATTGTTGACCTCCGACAATTGTTCACCTTTTCCGACAATTGTTCACCTCCGACAATTGTTCAACCATATCCCGACAATCCGTTTTCTATTATTACGAGGATTTGAATTTTTTTTCTGGTTCTATTTAATGGTTTAAGTACTGTTAGATATCCGCAAGATAGCCAATGCTCCCTTCTTTACGGAAAACCGTAACCTTCAGGCTGATCTTAATATCCCAATCCTTCAAAACCTAGCCACCTCCCTCCTCTACCCAAACATCCTAACCCGTATGGTAATGATCAGTCCTCTCATCTCTTCCACAACAACGCCTAAAGCGGATGTGGTCCCGCCATCTCCTTTAAACTAACCAGCATTATGTTTATTGTGAGCTCTTTGTGGTAAAGTGACAAGTGGATTCGGCTAAAGAACCTTTGTCCCCCAAAGAAACAAGACGTTAAATACTGAAGTCCTTTTTTATTATTAAACAGCTTTATTATGATCAAATTACAATCTGTCTTATTGGGCAATGAGTAATTGTGATAAATGATCTCATTAATAACATTTTTACAATTTTTCATTCACTGGCTCATTCATACAGTATTTACAAACAGCCCAGAGATCTCCAAAATCCACTGGTTAGGCGAAAGAGAAGTCCCCCGCGCTCCTCCGTTAGCCGTGTTACCGGATACAAGCCAGTGGAGGCTTGGACCAAGAGCGCGAGAGCCACATACGCCCAGGACATGATTGGAGAAACTGGCCATTGCCAGGACTCCCACTGTTACATATTTATAGCAGGTCACGAGGCCACTGCCGTTTTAGTCTCCGAGGATTATAGCGATGTGTGGTGCAGTGCCAATGACTGTGCTAGGGATTAGGGTGGTTGGATAGGTTACTATGGAATTTCATGAACTTGGAAAGGATGAGTTCAAGAATGTAAGGTATGTTAAGATCGTTATGAAGGGTTTTGTTGGTGGCGTAATAAGGGGCATTTACTATTGTTCTCAGGACTTTTGATTGAAAGGATTGGAAACGCTTGATGTTCAACTTTTTAAACTGAAGTCCTAAATAATAAAAATGAATTGCATTGATGCGAATCATTTCAATAAAGGTATTTTAGTACTATTACATAATGGGTTAATTGTGTAGCAGATAGTTGACTTTCCCAAGCGTGTCTAGAGCAGAACTTCGACAGTCCCCGGCATGGAATAAGCTCGAGACCACCACTCATGAATTTACGGGACTGACAGCTTTCATCTTTCAGGCTGTCGTTGTGCCGACATTATAAATGTTGTCTGACGACTCCTGGAGGCTAATTCCATCAGGGACTAATCGATTGCACCTATGCATGTACCATATGCACTACCTGCCAGCTGCCATATGGCGGCCAACCAGCCTGCCCTGCCAGGCCCTGAATATGTCAGTGGGTGGAAGCACAGTGTAGAACCGGTCTTCTTCGACATACTTACCACAGTGGCATTATCCAACGTACAATGTATCTAATTTCCAACTCAAAATTAATGTACTGCATCAAACAAGTACAAAAAAAACTACAACCAATAAGTGCGTCCGCGATAATAATAATACATTTTACTTATGTGCGTAAATAATCTAAATTATTTTGTTTGCTGTCATTTATGTTAATATTTTAAATTGTTTAGTATGTAAATTTACGTTTTTTGTCGGTTTTGTAGAGCTGAAGATGCTTTAATATGCGGAGCAGACCGTTGGAGTACTATAAATAATAAAATATATGTTATGAGAGACTTCGACCTTTTTTTGAAAATTTAATTGCACTCAATATAAATATACAGGTGTTACTCTAATGAATAGTAAAATAAAACTATGCATAAGCAGCCGTACACATACGCAGAAAAACACAATTTCGTAAGTAGGGAGTGTCTTAAACGGAAAGTACCAACACTCAACATAGCATTCATTCCTTCTGCTCTATCAGTCTCCACGATTTTGGAGAAGTGGATTAAATACAATTATCATTGATACATGCCGGTTGAAAAGCAAAATATGATGCATGAGCGACTGAAAAATTCTGTGAGAAAAAATAAATCGGCACTCTTCCAAACTTACAAAACTATCACAAAATTGTAAGTATCGAAAGGCGGGAATTTGGTGTCTCAGTTAAAAAAAGACTTATTTCCACCTGACCAATTTGAAGTATTTTTCTGATAATTAATGTTAGGGATTTTATTTCAATGATTGATCTACATTCTTATAATTGGGCAAAAGTGATGGTATAGAACAATCTAATTGAAATTTTCCAAATTTCATGTAAATAATAGTATAATACTAAAAGTATTGTATAATTGCTTAGAATGTAGGGACCGGAAATGAATGTTTAGTCTCCAACTCCATTGTTATATATGACGCCAGATATGACTGATACTCCCTTTTTTATTAGTAACAACAATCTTTATTGCAATAAAATTACAGATACTTATTGGACAATAATTGTGATCAATAATCTCATTCATATCATATTTACGGTTCTTCATTCACTCGCTCATTCATACAATATATCCAAACAGCCCAGAGATCTCTCAAATTCCTATGGTTGTCACTTTCTCGAATGCGAAAGAAGGATCGGAGTCTCGGGAAATCCTCCACGCTCCTCCGTTAGCCGTTTTACCGGATACGAGCCAATGTAGACTGACCGAAACCCCAAAAGCCACAGACGCTCAGGATATGATTGAAGAAAATGGCTATTGCCAGGACTCCCACTGTTACGCATTCATAGCAGGTAACGAGGCCACTGCCGTTTTAGTCTCCGAGGAGGATTATAGGGTTGAGTGGTTCTATTCCGTAAGTCCAGATTGGCTTTAGTATATTCCCTTTTTACAAATAAATCTGGGTAATTACACTGGGATAGTGATAATTTTAAAGAATTATTAATTTCATTTCTTCATTATTGTGCTTCGCTGTTCATGAATTACGACATCTCACCTCTCAAAACCGAACATAAAATAATAATTATTAATATACAGATTTAGGCATCAGTTGATATCAAAAACGCCATCTCACCAAATCATGTTTGTCATAAATAATTTTTTTTTTCTTCATATCCCCTTTAAATTTACAGATAATTATATACAATTATAGATCCTTAGGCGAATCAATTTACTAATTAATTATTTTTGTATTTCCTGTAGCATCGCTACATTATATACAGGTTTTGTTATTGCCATAGTCATAATTGATCGGTTCATTTTATCATTATAACTTAACGTGTGATTTTATTTGTGAGCGACATAGATATAAAATTAAACAGTTAAACATTAAACATTAAAGATATTTTTCGTTTTCGGCTCACAAATGTTACGTACCACAAATAATGTTAACAATTTGGAACAATATAACGTAAATTTTTGACTATTAACGTTCGCAAAAGTTGGCCGAACCAGACGTGTTATCTGCGGTAACACGGTACGATGAACTTAAATTAAAATTGGCATATGACTCTGTAGGCGTTAGTCACCAAATGAGAGAACTTTCGGAACGGTCTAAGGATTAATCTAGAGTTCAATTGCTTCTAGAAGTTATATTAAACTCTATATAGACTAGAAACTATTCTGGATTATTTATAATTCTCAAAACTAGTCGACAAAGGAAACATATGAAGAATAGCACATCGTGACTATTTCGTCTTGGTTCTACACCTTTATTAACTCACTTTAGAAGAAATTACGAAAAGCAACCCATTCGGGACCAACCCACTTTTAATTTACTGAGCTTCAAGTGGAAGAAAAATTCATTTGTAAATTAAACTGCCGCTATATCCTTATTGGAGCAAAACGAATTTTGTTGAAGTAATAAATAAAAAGATTTAATTTGATTTGATTACGTTTTTTTATTATGTTATGTTTAAATTGTTCGATTGTAATTTATTCAATAATAATAGAAATAATTAATAATGCTTTGCATTTGTATCATTCTATAGCCTGAGATTCATCTCTCTGTTTACAATAAAACATTGCATTAGTAAATAATGTACTTTAAAAGTATTGCACTATATACCCTCTAAAACATTCTGAATACTGCATGAGAAATCGTTTGTAAAATGTTACTTAGTGATTTATAAAAGTATTTGTGAAGCTTGAAATGGCATGAATGTTAGTTGCAATCATGTTTTTAGAAGAGATTTTTATAAGGTTTGATTTTTTTTTTTCTATGATTATATTTTTAACAGTCCCTAATGATGTCTTTTAAACAATTTAAAATATTACTATTATTATTATCATCGTAAAGTTGAACAAATTGTGGCTGGAAGGGGTTTTTTTTTTTTACCCTGAAGGAGTGGAGTGTACAGGCGCATTGTTGTATTATCGCTTGGATCGATTCCGAATTAGTGAGACCACGGCTAGTTGTTGCCAAAGGCAGTTATATTCTGGGTGCTATCGTCAAAGAAAACCTCTCGACATTCTGAGTTCACTTGTATTCAACCACCCCAGCCGGCCAACCGTTCAGAACGTAAAGATTCGACCTCATTCGAACTTTATTGACGACCACATCTTAAGTTGGTAAAACTCACACAATTTTACTAGTGGACTAAAGTGTTTGATAAATGAATGCTCCACCTGCCCTTTGGATAAGGATGTTAGTCATTTTTTTTTTTAATATAAGATATTTATCCAATTGCGTAAGTTGTACTTACGTAGTGATAACATCAAAGGTTTTATTAATTTTATGTTTTGGTTTAAGTCATGTTTACAATGAGCCATAGGAAAAAAAATAACTATCTTTTATTTAATATGTTCAGAGGAATTAACATTTTTATTTTCTTATTAATTGTGTACAAAGATGTTGAAGTGTGCACCAATAAAATTTGGTAAGATTGATTTTTTTTTTTTACTGGTTTCCTCCTTCTTTTTTGATGTGACCATAATAATAATTTTGAGATTGATAAATTAATATTGGTCCACCTAATAAAGAAAAGGAAGGACGAATCAGCCCTTATCAGGTAAGAAGGTTTGCGGTTCAGGTAAATACCGCCACTTCTCCTACAATCCTATTATATAAACAATAAATTGATGAGGTTTTATCTTAGTATCATCGTAGAAACACGTTATTCCGGATAATTGAAGGATATGAGTGGTGTGGAAACAGAGCAAGGACACACCTGACACACATAACTTCCTGTATCGGCACAACAGATAGGAAATACAGTAGACTATTTCGACCCAGCTCATCTCTGGAGACCATAGCCATTAAAAGAAATATTCTGGCAGTATTTCGAAGGTGGAAATTTTACAGTGTAACTGTCAAAATTATTCATAAGCTTAAACGGAAATATTTATGGCTTGATAAGAATATTTTATATATAATAATAATTATTGATGTAGAAAGAGTTGTTTGGCGGGAATTTCTGATATCCGTTCAGATGCTCTTCCAACTGGGCTAACCATTGCCAATCGGCTGTTTTGATACCGAATGATACTCTAGACAGGTGAAGGGAAATTATTTTGAGCACTAAAATAGACATTGATGTTTGATGGGTATCGACGACAACAAATTAATTTAAAATATCCATGTCAATTACCGTGATGGTTAATTCAATGATTTATTGCGATCACAGTTACTAATAGCAGAAACAATATGCTATTTAGATGTTCAATATAGATTAGAAATGTCAAACTTCAATTTGTATCACGTTAACTTAACATAGCATAAAGTTAAATTAGTTTAGCTAAAGAAGAAAAACAAATGGACACAATATGTGATTGACGTGAAGGTAAGTTGTAGATTTCTGTTTTTCTACATATAAATAAGCACCTAGAGATATTTTAGTTTAATGTATTGATTGTATTTTAGTTTTAGTTTAGAGGCTCTCATGCATCCGGCTAAATTCACTAAGCTATTGTAACATAAAACAAAATAAAGAAACTTTCTCGAAAAAAAAAACAAAAATAAAAATATTTTTTTTTAGTTTATTCCTACCAACTAGATGGTTTGCAAGGTAAATTACTACATTTTAGAGTGTGGATGTATTAAATTCATATAGTTTGAATTTTTTTTTTCCTTCAAACTGGCTTTAAAACCCCCTAAATGGTACCATTTCTTCCTATCTATTCAGATATAATGAGGTCATTGAATATACTAGATAATTATAATCTTTTACCGCTACAATATAGAACATCCAAACTATACTACTTTATTTTAAAAAAGATCATACATGATAAAGAAAATCTGTTATTAATACATATAAAATTCTTGTTCACCACAAATCTTATGCAACTAAATAAAACATTCCTAAAGACTTGTTTCAACTGCTTGTGGATTGGCAAGCATTGTCTGATGTTTGTCATAACTCACGCCGTATTTCCTTAAAGTGAAGACTCGTCGTCACTCAGGGTGATACGGGGTGGCTCGCCCTTTCCCATGAAACGTTGAGAATGCCTTGACGTCAAATCTGGCAGATGAAAAGCCAGTAGGCTCGTGCGACCATTCCTACGACCTGTTACATTTTGTAGAATTAATTATCAAGTAGTCCAATCAAGTCAGAATGATTTGCGTAAGACAAAATAGCGTAATTTCTGCCCTCTAAAGACACAAAGGCAATCTAAAACTTCAAAGGACAGCGCTTGGAACGTGGAAACAGATTAAACTGATAAAAGAACACACATACGAGGCTAAAAAGACAAGAACTTAACAGACGCTTTGGACAACTGTACAGACTACTTCAAAGGGCATCCCATCTCTCAATAGAAAACAAATTACTAATTTACAAAGTTATACTTAAGCCAATCTGAACATACGGAATAGAGCTATGGGGGACAGCAAAAAAGTCGAACATCATGTGTATCCAATCTTTTCAATCAAAGTCCTGAGAACAATTAATGCCACTTATTACGTCAGCAACAAAACCGTTCATGACGATCTCAACATGCCTTACATTCTCGAGCTCATCCCTTCCAAGTTCATGAAATTCCATAGTAACCTATTCTATTAAAATAATTTTAAAGAAGCTTTGTTTCTGCGTTTCTAATGACTCCTCAACTGTTTCTAATAATAACACTTTCCCGATTTGAATTTCCGGCAATGAAGAAAGCGTTTTTTTTCTGACACGAAATAGCCATCTATAATATAGCCATTTATTGAGGCCCCAGCGACTCAATATAGAAGAAGAGAAAGGACCCGACAGGGACAACTGATGAAGGGATCATGAGACGTAATGGTACGGCCCAATGGAAAGCAATGGATAAATCATTAGGATAAAAGATAAGATACAAGACGCCCTTGGCCGAGGATACATTAGTATGGCTTTGTCCCGATAGCTTTTCTTCCCCCGAGGCTTTAAAGCAGATCAGAAGACCGCTAAAATAAATAAGAGATAAGTAGAAGACAAATGGATATAGGGACAAGTAACACCGTCCGATTCCCTGTCTACGGAAAGTTTGAACAGCTTTATTATTTAAAACCTGCAACAAAACATAGTTATGAATACCTACGGAAAATTTAGTCTGAAATCAATCACTAGATATAGTAGCACTGCCCATAAATGGGACTTTTATATTTAATTATTTATAATATTTGGCTTCCGTTATGTTAATATTTATGTTATGTCAGGCAGTCTTTATTATAGATCTATTCAGTTCAATAAACATAGTGAAAAATTCAATAATTATTTACTAATTTCAGTAAAAGAAATTAGACGTGTTTAAAAAGAAATAAGATATATCTCAATCGTCCAATTGTTTGTATATGTTTACACGTGTTATTAAAGATTCTAGATAATTAATTGGATGAGTAGCCATAAGATTATTAAAATGGTTTTCCATAAATAAACCCTTAATTATGTTGACTCGAAGATACTTCGAATAAATAATCTTATGTACTCCTAGGTCTCTCCACTATTCAGTTCATTATTTAAAATGGACCAGGCATACAAACTAATCAACAAATAGGAAACCATAGAGATAAAAACAGATTATTATATCGGGCAATATTAATATAAAAGAGAAAGTCGTGACCACAAAAATCGTAAACAACCAACCCCCTCCTTCTAAGAAAAAAAACCAGTCGTAGAGTGAAGATTGTTTTAATAACAACCTTTTTTTAACTGTTTCATTATTTATGTAAATTACATGTTTTTAAAATTTAAGATCATACCCGTAAAATTAATGTATTTTTTTTTTGTGCATAACATAGGTCCTTTATAAACTTAATAAATTAAATGTGCGGTTTAACACTTCCAAATTGTTATATATATTTTTATTATTAAACAGCTTTATTATGATATAATTACAATCTGCCTTATCCCTCGCATGCGAAAGAGGAAGCGGAGTCTTGGTAAGTCCCCCACGCTCCTCAGTCAGCCGCTCCACCGGATACGAGCCAGCGGAGGCTGACCAAGAGCGCGAGAGCCACATACGCTCAGGACTGTTATATATGTTTTATTTATTGACTGTTACATTTTTTTTTTCGTTTCACCGATTAATTTTGTTTGTCTCCAAATGAACGAACAATATTTTTTATTATTATGTTACTTTTTATTTTGGTAACTGAAGCTGTCGAAAACCTTTTTTCGAATAATAAAATATATTGTGACGAGACCGAGGATTTTTATTTTGGTGTTTCGTTTGCATTACTAGCATTATCTTTCATCTTGTTATAGATTCCTACTATTATTGATAAATAATGAGAGACGGTTTCTTAGCATAAGTAAGGTAGGAGAAAATGTTTTTGCTAGTGCCATACAGCACAGCACATTTTAAGACAGTTTATAATCTAACGGTAAAGAAGATTGAAACTGCAAAACTCCGCAAAGATGATCCTCTCTCGGGTTTCTTTAACCTGAGCATGCCCTGGTGTTTCAAACGAGGCAATCAAACCAATTTTCTTTTATCCACTTTATATGAAATTGGATGTCTTATTTTTATTATTTTATGATAAAAGTTTTTTGTTTTTTTTAATACGTCGTGGTAAACAAGTTTAAACAAGTAACTGTAGTTGTTGCATAAGGGGGCATTTTATTTTTAAATTCGTTACTTTATTGATTCATATTCAACAAATTCAACTACTCAAAGTACGAATCCGGATAAAAATCGTAAATAATGGAAATTAATGTGTGAGAACACCAAAAAAATACTACTACTAAATAATCAATAGAAAGAAAAAAATTTAAGATCGTAAACGATTCTCCCGCACCAGGAATCTGTCGGTCGTCTTCAGCAATAAAATAAATCCATTTGCTATCTCATATTTATCATATATATTTATTGTGATCCGTGTGCAAGTAGCGTGGCCGGTACGACATTAAGTCAGTCATAAACGATTACCCAACACAAGCAAATAAAAAAAACCTGTGTAGTTTTGGTTTATGATGTGTTTAATTTGCGCGCTTTTAGGAAACTAATTTATTAACACGTACGATTTAGATTTTAACTACTACGTTTTGTGCCTTAGTTATATCGCGTAAAAATTATTTTTGCCAAAAAAATGACATTAAATCAACGGTCACCCCTTCAGGCAACCTTAGGAACGTGAATCTTTAAATTCATATTTATTCATTGTTATATACCGAATTGGTAACCGTACGAAGAACTTATTCAAATGATTTAAAATAGAAAACAATATTTTTATAATCAAGAAGAAAAACTTTTGACTTTTACCACTTTGAGACAAAACAGCAAAACTCTCTTTTACTCTTAATAATAATATTTTTAATATTTGTAATGTACTGCATGTTGTGTTGGGCAAGTTAAATTACTGCAGTTCTTCAAATTTGGGATATTTTAAAAACAGCAGTTACAGAAATGTACTACAGAAAATCGTGAATTCCCCTCTTGAATTTATTACAATACTAACGGAGTTGTAGGTCTAGATAACTACCGTCTTTACTGTCTTTAATTACCCACCATTTTTTTCTAAACCCCTTGAACTTAATACAATGTTAAATATAAACAAAAGAATTGACGAACTTTCTCCTCTTTCTGCTATGCGCAGATGAATTTGAAGGAGGTTGGGTTACATAAATCATAATTGACGTTAATAGGAAATAACATGAATACAAATCTAGGTGATTGGGCTCACCTTCAGTTTAAAAATTGAAGAGAAACTTACAAACTAAAAACTACACCTCGAACCTAAGACTAAAGCGTTCCAGCCACGACAGCGTCCTGCCATCGATGGGGGAACAGAGCGGGGGTTATAGTGTTAAACACCGGGTTTGTCAAGTATTGCAGGGAGTCGAAAAATTTGATATGTCTACGTTGGATGAATTCATCCACCGTAGGCAGCTCAAATATCTCGTGAAGCTCACTGTTGCTCCGCTGCTCGAATGAAGTACCTCTGACCACTTTCATCAGTATACCGTTTTGAAATTGTTGGAGTCGCCGAGCTGTCGTATAAGATAACGAAATAGCGGTGCACCATACAGCAGAGTAGGCCTGAGTATGCTCTTGTAGATCAATAGCTTGAGACGCAGTGATAAATTGGGGGAAGTCAATAAATGCGTAAGCCGGTAAGACATCGTGCGAGTTTGCTTCAACTTCTTCGTAAAATGGTTACTAAAATGGAGGTGTCTGTCCATTTTAATTTCCAGATATACTAGGTTGTTGGGTGGTGAATTTTCCTCCGTTCCTACTATGTAACTAGTAGGTAGCGGGCTTTTTCCCTTTGAAAAGAAAAAATTATCCGCCATAATGTTTTTATTTTATTTTATAGGCATTCGTTCTAAGAGAAATATTGACATCCGGCCAAATATATATTGGAAGCAGACATCAGGATTGTAAGCTGTAATGAGAGGAAATCCGTCGTCAGTTTTTGATACGGGTACAGCGGATAAAGCGCACTGAGGCACTGTAGAGCAGGGGCAAACGTGTTTGCGGCACCCACATGCATTTGCTATTAGAGACAGGCCGATCGGTAATGCAACATTCGGGTTTATTTCGTACATTACCGTTTCGGCAACGGTGAAAATATAGGCTGCCCTGTCACACTCCACTACCAGTTCTACAGTTCTATAGTTCAAATATATATAAACCTACACCTACACCTATTTACACGACATAGATTATCTTATTAATGATTTTTAACTTTAATTTACAAATAAATTGTTGTTCTTTTAAGGAAAATAGTGCCTCTCTCTTTTTTTTTTTAATTAAATAATTAACCACAGTAAAAAAAAAAAAAGCTGAGCAAGGGTGGCACAAATACGATAACTACAGCTCTAACCTATAATACTTTCACATCCTTCAATATACGAGCCTCATACATTACTAATATTTTTAAGTATTTCATGTCTAATCAGCTTTACTGTGGTTTTAATTTCTCTTCGCTTTACCAGCAACAGCTTCAGAACTGAAAGTTGTCTTTCATATGAACAAAACACTGTTCATTAAAACGCGTGTTAAACATATGTGATAATATGTCAACTAATTGTATTTAAGATATATTTAAAACCATATTCAGCGCTACTTGACAGGAAGATTTATACTTTAAATAAAATTTAAAGGACTGGAGAGATAATCAATTTATAAATTACATTTTGAACTAAACATTTTATCGGCATAACGGTAATAAAACTTTTTCTATCGAAAAGTTCAGAAAGTAGAGATCCTTCTGTCTGAAAGGCACATAACATAGAATGATTTTATTCAGTAAACAAATAACATAAAAACCCTATTTGTTTTGTTTAAATGTCATAAATATTTATTGCAGACATAATCTCCCCTCTGTTTTTTGCTGTTAGCGTATCAGGACCGAAAAAAAAGTTACCGCAACCGCTAAAAAAGGGCGGGGAGGAAGCCAAACTGAAATAAATGGCGAGATCGTTTTGAAGTAGGAAGAAATACTTTTCCCATAAGTTATGTCTGAAATGATACCTTGGGCGTCGGATCCACTCGCTTAGAAAGATCCACAATCCAACTAACCGCAAGTCGTATTGGATTGATGGCGTTCCATTCAAACGCAGGCAGCGTTGACTCTCTTCCTGTACTTAATGGAAACTTCAAAATTCACTTTCTATATGGTGTCCCAGAATTAACGAATTTGCCGCCATTTGTACAGTAAAGTGCTGGCAACCCTAAAAAAAAAAAAACAATTTGACAGCTGACAGTTTAGGGTTAGTAAAAATCGTTACACGATAGAACAACGTGTCTTTATTGTTGAACATTATCTCAAGAAAGTTTGGCGGCCACAGTTCGAAAATCTCATACAAAGTATGGTCGGAATAGTGTTTTAACTTCATCAACTGTGAAGAGATTAATTGAAAAATTTAGGGAGACTGTATCAGTTGGAGACACTAAACACACTGGTCGTCCAAAAACAAGCCGTTCAAATGTCAATATCGAAGCAGTGCGTCAGAGTGTTGTTGAAAATCCAGGAACGTCAATTTGGCGTCGTAAACACAGTTCTTTGTGCCGGAATTGGATCATATTGATGTGGCCAATATGTGGTTTCAACAAGATGGTGCTACATACGATACAGCCCATGAAACAATTCAAATACTGCATGAGACATTTCCAGGTCGTGTACTCTGTCGTTTCGGTGATCAGAATTGGCCCCCTAGATCGTGTGATTTAACACCTTTAGATTTCTTTTTATGGGGTTATTTGAAGTCAAATGTTTATGTCAACAAGCCCACATCCACCCGTGCATTAAAAGAGGAAATTCAACGCTGCATCAACGAAATTCAACCACATTTATGCCAAATGGTCATGGAAAATTTCGACAAAAGAGTGCGTATGTGCCAGCAAAGTCGTGGAGGCCATTTGCCCGATTTGTTATTCCATAAATAACCCAATCCTATTTACTTTATAATTCAATAAAAAAAAAAGCAACAAAAATAATAAAACTGTGTTTTTTATTTAAATCTAATCTTGCGTTAATTCTGCGACACCCTTTATAAATTAACACACTGCTATAGGGTATATGACAAAGAAAAATAAATTTTGAGTTTGAAATTCCTAATGCTAGTCGGTCTTAATATTTTTTTAATTATACTTGAACGAAAGAAGGGCATAGTTAGTTAAGAAACAATATGGAGTGACACAGAATTCCACGGGATTTTCATCAGTATTTTATAGATGATCGAAATCTGTATTTTTGGTGATTCAGACATACACATTGTATGTCAGAACGTCCTCTTAACAAATTGAACTTAACAGTCAAAGTGATACCAAATTACAAAAGTATTTCTTTAGTATTTACTAGATGATTGAAATTTGTACTTTTGGCGATTCAGACATACACATTGTATGTCAAAACGTCCTCTTAACAAATTGAACTTTAGCTTAATTTTTATTGATAACTAAAAATGGTATATTAGATGAATAAAAAAAGCGCTAATATTAAATTCCCCTAAATATTGGCAAAAAAAAAACCTACTTCAACCGATAAAAGTCGATTTAAATTTCATCAAATGGTCGACTCCTATTGTTTGCTCCAAAAACATTACTTTAAATCTTAAGTAAATTGGAACTTGAGAAATTCAGATTATAATGAAATGGGCCTGACTTTTTACACGTTTAGTTTTGTTTCCACATCCTTTCCATCATTACATATTATAACAGATACGTGGACAGCGTCCCATCCGTTTCGTGGATCCCATAAGTTTCTATTACATGCAGAAGATGTTAGATGAATTACATAATTTTTGCGGTCACTGCCATAGGACGCACAAGGCGTCTTGATTTGGTGTGAGCAGATTTTGACATCAAAAAGTTGCTACTTAATAACTCACATTTCTGATTTAATTTGACCTCTAGGTTTGTTTCAGTTCAAAAAAAACTTTTTCGTTTTAGTTGCGCTTGTACACGAGTATAGCAAAAAGATTTCTTAATCCCGAAATGGGTAGATTTACTATTAACATCTTTTATTCCGCATTCTTCCCAATATTGCAGTTCAACTGAAATCAACCCAGCATATTTCCTGTTTCATACAGACAGACAAAAAGTCTTTTTCTCGTACCTGTTTCAAATTGGAGCTTCAGAGGGCCAGAGGGAAGGCCCGGGAGTAAGATGACAGTGGTAATTTATTGAAATGTACGACTGATGATGATGAAGGAACAGAAGGTTTATCAGCAATGCACCATTAAGCATAGCGGAAGTGAGAAACGGATTTCTTCCCTCAAGTTCCGTGACCACACTCATTTTTCCAAGGAGTTGCCGGCACTAATTACTTCCCACAAGCTTATCCTTTAAAAGAGCTACCCCCTTACTTCAAACTTCCACCGAGCTAAACTACACTGTAAATAGTGAATTATTCACAAAGTGAGTAAAACAATTTGTGAGTTTTGTTGGGAGGTCGGCTTCGGGTTGATAAAAAACTGTTTCAGGTCTATCTAATATAGTTTATCAATGGAGAACGTTTCGGCACACTTTGTATGCCTGAATCAGGTCCTGATAACAAGAGGTTAAGGCTTGGTAATAGTTAGTGCCAAACCACAAAAAAAAAGTATTTTGTTTCAAATTCTTTTCGTGTTATCAGAAACTGATGCACGCACACATATCACTTGATGAAACCTTTTTCACCAACCAAAGCGAAACTCTCAATAAAACCATAAATTCGTGTACTAACGCCTGTGAACGAACCCACGGCATAAATCACTAATGTTTGAGGTAAACTTTCATAAACTTAAAGCATACTAGGTCAATCCTCATTACCGGAAACGGAAGTAGAACTTTTACTATAATAACAATGTCATGACAATTGTTTTTATCTAATTAATTAAAATCTAACAAATAATATCAAAGAACATTATTCTAAGCAAATTTTGAAATAGCTTTTATAAAAAAACATTCTTGGAAAAATTTCAAAATCAATAACTATTATTGGAACTATATATTTTATTACTCATAAGCATTTATCGCAATTACTGATTGCCTTATAAAAGGCAGATTGTAATTATAGCCCAATAAAGAGTATAAATAAAGTAAAAAAAATTTCTCAAAAACTAAAGTGGGATATTAGATGATTATTTCTATTTAAGATAAACGCTAACTCCTGACTAAGACGGTGTTTTTACATAGTAAGCAGATTTTCATAATTAATCACAGAACTTATGTTCTTGTTCCAAATCCCTTCAACATATTATTGACTTCCCAAATACCTCCAAGGTGCTTGTAAAATAAGTTGAAAATATTCCAATAACATATTTATAAAACGTTCTTAAACCAAGCCTGGTGATATTTTGACAGTTCGACTGAGTGCAGGGAAAAGCTATTAAGATAAACTTCACGTGGTTTGTCGTATCTCAATGGCCTTTCCCGGCAGAACTCCAAAGAGGGTTTTTTTTTTTACTTTCCATGCTCACGATTACAGGTAGAAATGGAATTTCGAAGGTTAAATTTCGAAGTACAACACGTGTATGCATATCATCACGAACGAAGTATAAAATAAACAAAAGAACCCTTTATTTTTATAAGTTACAGTGAAAATTGTCCCCTACCTCTGGTTTACTAGGTGCAAGCAGTTCAGTATAATATCCTGAAGATGACATAAATAATAATACCCCCCCCAAAAAAAAAGAGAGTAGTATGTTAAAATATATATTCGTCAGAGAGCATCGGGAGAAAAGCGGACACAAAAAGTAAACCTGTGAATTATACTGAATACTGTCAATAAATATTAAACTGCTTAGTTCATCCCTCATCAAAATTCACATGTTCGTTGATCTATTATAATATCTAATATTATTTATCTAGTCAACTTAAACCCTTTAACATGAGAAAATAATAGAAATAAAACAACATAACATTATAAACCTTTCTTGTGAATTTCCACATACTTCCCGTCATTATCATTATCTTAAACATTTTTTGAGTTATTAATTTTTTTCAATCAGAAAGCAGTCATCAAACAATGATTAAGAACCAGTTGGTCAGGAAATCAGTTTTAGTCGGTGAAACAAATATTTTATTTTTTTATCAAATGGACAAAGTTTTGACAGTATGAGAGCATTAGCCCGTATGAGCATCAGGTACTAGTATTATCCCAGGCAGAGCAGATGACTGCCTAAGACATATTAAAGAAGTGCGTTAGGAAAAATACCAAATATTTGGGACCTCCGATTGACTATCCTGGAGTCTTTCACTATGAGTCCAAGGAAGTATTAAGGAATTCATATCTATCGGAAAGGTTAAATAGCGAGTATCCTAGTTTCCCTGGGAATACATTTCATTTTCGCTTTTCCCAGCGTATAATTACGCACGAACCCCTCTCCTTCCTGTAAAGGGAGAGATGAATTGTTTAACACTTCTGTGTCTTTTATTGAAGTATATACCACTGTACCGCAACTATCAACCTCTACCGAGGCTTCCCACACTCCTTAATTCCCTCACACCACCTTCAAGCAGGTACTCCTAGTACAAGGATCCACTCAGCCCAAATATCCCTTTATTTTTCCCTCATCCTTAATTACTTAATTTTTCGAATCATGATTACTAACTATGTCAAAATTAGGATCCGTGTCTTCGTCATCACTCTCAGACACGATTTCACCTTTCAGAAAGTCTTGTTGAAGAAGTTTATGAACGAAGACAAGATAGACAATTAGAAGGGTTTATGATGAAAAAAGTGAAACTCAAGTTGTATCCTTGGGCCTATGAGGCCCAGGGTGATTGATACTTAATATTACTTTACTTTTCTTAGCTAAACTAAGACAGAATCAAGGAATGTCATCGGCTTTGACAGGACGGTACTCCAAGGATGAACCTGTTAACTAAATACTATATAACAGATCCAACAAAATCCCTGGGTTTCACAGGGCCAAGGTTACGACTAAATGGTTAATAATTATTAACTGTCAATAATTATAGGTCCATTATTCTGTAATTCTTGAAGAACTTTTAAATTCACATGAATTGCTGAATGGAATATCGACTTATAATGATGAAAAATGGATGCGTCAAATTTATTAATGGCCAACGTTCCGACATACTATGTCTAAATGTTCAGTTTCTCAACAATTGATTGTTATCTATGATTTGTTTACATCTTTTTTCATGCGCCTATGCCGATATTACAAAAAATGGAACCACTAAGTTGTTACTTATTGTTGTTATTTACTTACTTAATTACTTAAGTTGTTATTTAATTTCTACGGCTAACTGTGGATTCTCAACACTGTCATTAAAGAGTTTACTAAATTTTGGTATTGCCTTTCGTTATTTAAGCTTCATATAGGTTTACATTTCATCCCTCAGGTTCGAAAAATATGGGACAATAACTAAGGAAACTCCTGACACCTGAGAATGGACCGTACCTGGACTGGGATTGACGCAAGGTACAGGAGCGAAGGTATCTACTACCAAAAGATAAACGATGGGAGCAAGCCGGTGAGATGGGACTGGAGGTGAGTCAGCTGCATAGCTAACATACCTGCATCCGTTGTCGCTGAGTCCCTAGTGGCCGGTCTCAACATCCAATGGCTCCTCGTCTGCAGGCCACGGAAACCAGAAGTGGGCACTCTCCCCTTAATAACTGCTGGGGAATAACCCCGTCTGCATATAATGCTAAACCATCGCCATTTGAGTCGCCAAACGACTTCCTTAATGTACACTTACCATGCAAAAAGGTTTTAAGGCATTTTATATGGAAAATAGAAATCGATATGATTTAAAAGTTAATATAAAAATGGCTTTGATATCATTATTTTTGATGATATCCAATGTTTGTTTTATAAATCTTTTCTGAATTAGGGTACAAACGCTGAGGCTTGACCACGTAGTTAAGTGGCTGTCTTTAACTGTTCCTAGTTGGTAGGATGGGTCTGGTCCAGGTTAACTCGGCCTCGTGAGGATAAATGAGTAGCTAATCATATTAAGAAAACCGAATTTCATGTTTAGAGACCACCACACTAGTACCTCAGCGCTACCCTTCATACTACTAGGGCGACAACCTTCGGTCGGCGTGTGTAGCGTTACGCCACAGACGAAACCTTTTTGAAAATTAATGGTTTCAAACTATAATCTGTTTTTCTGGAAAAAAAAAAGAAGTTCTTCGTTAATCATGTTTATACCACAGCATCTGTAGTTATTTTTTTTTAGATTAAAATTACCGATTTTGCTTTTATGCTGTTTCACCTTAAAAGAAATAAAAGGTACTTTTTAGCAGGAGCTATATTTGTTTTGGGTAACAGTTTCTTGTAAACTATCAACCATCACATCGTTACGCGATCATGGTAAAATGGTAATTAATTAGTAAATAAGAAGAATCAAATAAATTAATACGATTGTTTCAGCAATTACACAGACAAGCCGTCGTGATAGTCAATGGAACGTTTTTTATCTTAAAGGTCGTCAGCGGAGCAGATATCCCCCTAATTAAATGGTGGCAATTAACGGGCGACAAGATCGCTCATTATCTTTATAATTATACCAGCACTAATCGGTTATCTTTATCTTCTTCTGTTTGGTTTCATTTAAAAAAAAATTATTTCCCGTTCTTAGTTCGTCCGGATAGAAACACATTAAATATACGGACTCGAAATCTGAATTCAGCATAACCATGTCACTGCGTGGAAGGTGAACTTCAATACACTTTTAGAAAAAAAAACTAAAAAAAACAGCTGTGTTCTTTGATGTAAAAGAGGCTGTTGATGCATTTTGCGAGCTGGGTTTTTAATATTATAAATTAGCAAGGAGAATCAATTAAAACATAAATAATGAATCAGTAGAAATAGATCTAATATAAGGAAAATTTATAAAAAAAAATAAATGCTCACCAAGTAGCTTTAAATAAATTTTTTTTTAGATTCTCAACAACTTTATTATGATAAAATTACAATCTGTCTCATTGGGCAATAAGTAATTGTGATAAATGATCTCATTCATAACTTATTCACAATTTCATTCACTCGCTCATTCATACAGTATTTACAAATAGCCTAGAGACCTCCCACGTCCAAATGATTGTCACCTCCCTCACGTAAGAAAGAGGAAGCGGAGTCTTGATGTGTACCCCTCCGCTCCTTCATCAGACGCGTCACCGGATACGAGCCAGTGGAGGCTGACCAAGTGCGCGAGAGCCACAGGCGCTCAGGACATGATAGAGAAACTGGCCGTTGCCAGGACTTCGACTGTCACGTATTAATAGCAGGTCACGAGGCCACTGCTGCTTTAGTCTCCTAAGAGGATTATAGGGATGTGTGGTGCAGTGCAATGACTGTGCTACGTGATTAGGGTGTTTGGATAGGCTACTATGGAATTTCATGAACTTGGAAGGGATGAGTTCAAGAATGTAAGGTATATTAAGATCATTATGAAGGGTTTTGTTGCTGACGTAATAAGGGGCATTTACTATTGTTCTCAAGACTTTTGATTGGATGGATTAGATACACTTGATGTTTGACTTTTTTGCTGTCCCCCCATAGCTCTATTCCGTATGTCCAGATTGGCATAGCATAACATTGTAGATAAGTAATTTATTTTCTATTGAGAGCGGACTTTAAATCGCAAATTTTGGTGATTCGAGGATCAACTGTCTTGCTATTTTATCCCCACCAAAGGTTTTATTAATTTTTTATAGCAGCCAAAATTTATTTTAAATAGCCAAAACATTCGCTTCGGATACCTGTTGGTACCTAAAAAACAAAAAAATATGATTGGATCATGATGACCTAAATAAAAACAAATTTTTTCCCATCGGAAAATATTCTAAGATGACTTCAAATTGAATTCCCCCCCCCTCCCGTTACGTACAACCAATATAAAACTTCGGCGGAATAATTCTTTACGAATTCCCTTTCCATCAATACCATATGTCCCCCACGCCTCCAGCCGCGCCACTGGATAAGAGCCAGTAGAGGCCGAACAAGAGCGCGAGAGCCACAGACGCTCAGGAGATGATTGGAGAAACATACCATTGCAAGGACTCGCATTGTCACGTATTTACAGCAGGTCACGAGGCCACTGCCGTTTTAGCCTCCGAGGAGGTTCATAGGGATGAGTGCCGCAGTGCAATGACTGTGCTAGGGGATTAGGTGGTTGGATAGGCTACAATGGAATTTTATGAACTTTTAAATTAAAACACTAAACATCAAAACGCATTGCCGTAGACTAAAAGTGGCACAGAATGATTTTCATGTAGACCGGAGAGGAATTTATTATTTACAGTTCCTCTAGAAGGCCACATTCGTCGCCAATTCCGTTCGGAAAACTGCAACTTTGCGATTCTTCAACAAGTCAAAAAGTTTTCTATCCAGGAGACTACCACTATTAATTCTCATTAAGGAACTCATATCTATCCTGAAGTTTAAACAGCGAGTATCCTAATTTTCCTGGGAATACATTTCATTTTCGCTCTTCCTACCATATAATTAAGCCCCTTTCCTGTAAAGAGAGAGGTGATTTGTTTAATCCAACTATTCTTCAATTTCCGAATCATCATCACTAACTATGTAAAAATCTTCGTCATCACTTTCAGGCACGATTTCACCTTCAAAACATTCTTACTGAAGAAGTTGACGAACCAAGTCAAGATAATCTTGACAATTTAATTTGAAAACTTTTTTCGAAGAAGAGTTCATGATGAAAATAAGTAACGCGGGTTGTATCCTTGGGTATAAGAGACCCGCCTTTTCTTTGAGGTTTCATATTACTATAAATTTTTTCAGTTAAACTATGAGAGATTCAAGGAATGCCATGTACAGGTTTTGACAAGAAGGTAGTCTAGTGGTGAACCTGTTCACTGGATTCTCAATGGCAGATACAACCGAAAATGTCCTCTGGGTTTCACAGACCCAAGGTTACCACTGAAGGGTTAATAATTATTAACTATTCTTTCTAATTCTTTAAGAAAAAATTACATTGAAAAAAAAACAAAAACAAATCGACAACACGATAGATTTATGCTTTAATCTATTCTAACTTTGTCACCGCCACCGTCATGAACCCGTCGTACCCGACCATAACAATACCACAATGGTGAATACAGGATACTCCCAAATGGAATATGAGAAATCAAAACATAGAGACGGGACGGGAGGTAAGGCGTGATTGATAGAAGCGAGAAGCTGTGACAGAAGAACACAGCCTTTGTGGACAGGCATCAACGAAACGCGGCGACAAAGGAGCGAGAGAGCCTCAATGGCGTTTGGAGGACGGCTCGCCCCTCTAATGGATTCAGTGGCAGCCACAAAGCAGGGGCTCTCCAATCCACTCATTAGTTGTCTCCACTCTATTTTAGCCACTTTTAGGACCGACAGAAAGGGGACCGGATTTGTCTTAGAGCTCCACATTTTTTTGTGGTCATTTACACGGGAGTAAAATTATCTGAAAGAGGATACCATTTTCTCCAATGGGAAATTCAAGGTTCAAAATTCTTGAAAAAAGTTTGATATACAAAATATAAAATTTGATTTGCCAAACGCAGTAAATGGGAAACAAGCTTACAAAAAACACCTCAAACCACCGGAAACCACAGAAAAAAATAATTTCTTTAATATTAAAAATCATTTGATTAACACTCATATAGTATGGTAACGTGAATGAAGTTTTGGGCCTCTTCAGCAATATAGAAATGTAAATATCACAAAATTTTAACTTCAGTTTTCAGTAATTTTATCTAGTGACGAACCTTATATTTTTATGGTTTTATTGTTAAATTTAAAGATACATGAAATTACATTGACAAATAAGTAAATTTGCTGGAGAAATCCAAGGCTTTTATTTGATTTTTTCTCCCAAAAAAAACAAAAAAAACACAATAATTGTTAATAGTAACAGCAATAATTATCGGTTTGATAGAAAAAATAGATTTGTACCAAAGGATATTTATCCGCTATTAAAATTTCCCCAATAAATCAAAGTTTCAAAATTTGTCCAACTTATCACTAATGCTTTCAAATCGTCTCATAATTAAGGTGTTTATATAATTATTAAAACTCGTTGAGAATAAATCGTGAGAATGAACTTGATGCGTTTTCGTTTTATTTATCAATATTGGGTCTCGTGAATTGGACTAGGGGTTAATACACATAGCGGTGCAGTAAATGGAGCCCTCTTTAGCTCAATAAATTAATTGTTTATATTTAGTTTAAGATAATTGAGAAATTTTCGGTAGAAAATATTAGTAAACACGATTACCGCCTTTTACTCTGATAACGTCATTCAATATAAATTTATCAATAGAAATTTTATATTTATTATTTCAATTAAACAATGAAAAATGCTGACACAATCAGGTTCTAAGCCTCAAGTGAGAGAATGGAAATGGAGTGAAATGAGAAGCTACAGCTGCTTACAAATGACTGAGACCTGTGGAAAGTTTTTGCTCCGTTAACGGAACTAAACGTGCCCGGTGATCTTTCAAGCCCGCCTTATCCATGGAGTAACACCTTACTTTTTCCGCTTTTGCCTCGCTTCGAAAAGAGAGAAAAAAAATTCACACTTGAAGACTATCTGTCTTCTTGGCGGTTCTAAGTAGACTCTTGTACAACAGTCCAAAGTACTCACAATGGGTATTCCCTCAACAATGTTTTTACCATACAGCCGTTGACCACCATGCGGGGCTTATCTCTTTAGGCCTCTAGTTAAATAGCCAATGGATTTTAATAATCATGAGATTTTCCAGCATAAACATGTCCAGATTTCGTTCCAGTGGAAATCAAATACCCTAGATTGTCTTGTGATTTCTAGATACCATAGTATTTTCCTAGCATGTAGGGATGAAGACCACATGTGTTCGGATTATACCTTTAGGAAACTATCGCAGGTGCGAAAAAAAAAATATGAACATCACTTATTGATCCATAACCATGACTACCGTCATAAACAGCGAATATGCTAACAAATGCAGGCATGCAGGAAGTCCCATATTTTGGTTAAGCTACATTTCAGATATATCATTGTCATTAATTTAGATCTCCATTCCCCAGATGAAAAGATTAGAATGTTCCCAGCTAAGACTGTATAGGGTTTAGATGTCCGTGCAGATTGTCGTGAAAGTTTCTGAGTAATGTACTAATGCAGTCGTGAACGTAAGGAATTTTTATGTCAGCGTGAAGGGTACGGATTCCGTAGTAAAATGGCGAACCAGTTTTAAGAATTAAAGCTTCATAAATTATAAGTGTTGAAGAAGATTAGTCTAGTTATCTAACTTTTAAGATTTAAAAAAAACACAGCTCAAAAGTTACTTCCAAGAAAGTTTTCATTGGTAACAATTCAATTGGCATAAGACATAAGGTAAATACGATAAGACCAAAATAAATTCAAAGGTATAAAAAAAAAAAAATGTATAGTACAAATAATAAAGGTGAGTCGCGTATTTAATATTGTTTGGACTGACTTTAATAACATTTTTTCGGTCAATATTTTAGCTAGATACTATTTTTTAAGTTAGTTAGATATACGAATATATCCTCAATGATAACAAAAAAAGTACTGGATTCAAATCTCAAAGTTGGCAATGAATTTTACTTTTACAAAAAGTAGATGGTTGCTCCCGAAAGAACAGGCCGCTATTCTTTTCTTTTCCTGAATTAATAATAATGAACACTTCCGTAGGTGCAGTTAACCCGAGAGATAATTTACAAAATTAACTTTATTTCATAAAACCGAGGTCGAGAATCGCTTTTAATTTTTAGAGGCATTAAGGAGCGGTAAAAAATACTAAATAATTATTATAAGCCACTTAAAGCGAACAGTATATTAGCTCAAAGTAGAAGCAAAAAAAAAAAGAAGTTCTGCTTTAAGGGCAAAGTTAACCGACATGGCCAAATATTGTTATTTAAGGGCCACCTCTCCACTTATTTTTTCCCCACTCCTCCCTTAGAAAAGAAAAGAACATTGGGGGGGAGCGGAGAAGAAGAAAAAAAAACGGCAAGAAATACTGAAAAGGAGAGAGGACTAGTCGCTTAAGTTTAATTAATAAATCAAACGGGATTAGAAGGTAAGCCTGAAGCACAATTAATTACACAGATAAATGCTAAGTGAGTTAGTTTATTAACTAGGTCAGGAAGGAAACTTTTTCCTTTTGTAAGTTTTATAAGTTCAAAGCTTAACTGAGACAACTGAACATTTCAAGATTGTACACGTTGGAAGACGAACATAAAAGCCATTGTAGTAGTCTACTAGACAGGTTTGAGGTTAACTTAAAAAAAATAACTGGCATTACCCTAGCATAGCCTCGGTAAATTTAAAATCCTTCCGTCATAACCAAATATTCTCACCTGTAACAAAAAAAAAAACCTTTATCAGTATGCATGTAATTAAATATAATAAGAATAATATTAAGGAATAATAACCCCTGCTAATTATTATGAGTAAATCATGTGTCAAAAGACAAATGTGGCGTAGAGCTTTTACATAATTTAGGCATCATAGGATGGATTCGTTTTTTATTCACTTGGATACATAAAACGAATAAATGATATAAAAATAGGTAAAATAATTAAGCTTAAAGTTAGTTTACGAGTAATAAAATGAACCATCATTATACAAGTAAAATTGCATGACTGTAAGTTCGACTTTTAGCTCACTGACGTATTAATAGAAAAACACATTCACATATATATATATGACAGAGAGAGAGAATGTTTTTAGTTCATGTTATATCCGGTGACGTGGCTGACGGAGGAGCGTGGGGGACTTCCCAAGACTCCGCTTCCTCTTTCGCATGCGAGGGAGGTGACAACCATGTGGATTTGAGAGGTCGCTGGGCTGTTTGTAAATACTGTCCGAATACAATAAGTATGAATAAATACTGAATGAGGAAGTGAATGAAAATTGTAAATATGGTATGAATGAAAACACAATTACTTATCACAATTACTTTTTGCCCAATGAGAAAGATTGTAATTTTATCATAATAAAGTTGTTGTTGTTGTATTAGTTCATGTTATGTTACATGGGTTCATTACGTATAGTTGCCAGAAGCCAGAGTACCTTTAAATTAAAACTAAAAACATTGACTATCCACTTATTTAACTATATAAATAAAAACGGAAACAAAACAATACCCACAACTACTTAACATTCGTATAACGTACATAAGTACTGATGGAGTTTACTTCATAAGTTTAATTGTAATTATATTATTGTTTTAGTGTTTCCGCCTACATTTAAGATAGCTTTCCTTTTAAGATTACTAATTTTCCCCACAATTAAATTTGAATTGTTCCATAATAGTGGAGTTAAAAAAATTATTAAAAGCTAACGTGCCTAGATTACATGATTGTATTTTGTATATATTACTGTAAATCGTGATTAATCGGTAGGAACAGCTCGGCATTATTTGTATGTATTCGCAGCCAGAGGCCGGGTTAACATTTTTCTAAAAATTACTCAAATAAAATCAAACGATGCGTTGCAAAAAATTTATTTTCCTTTCCCACCAAAATTTAATCAAACCCAGGTCAGAGTCCATGATTTATTTCATGGGCACATTTTGTTCTTTAGAACTTTTGATGATGGGGAACTACTAATCAATATTTCGTTTTCTGAACGGGGAAAAAAAAATGGGGAAAATGAGAGAGCTAGTTGGGAGCGGGGAGAAATAATGAATAATGGTTTAGGTCTTGAGGGTACACACAAAACCGCTAACGCAGTTAGGACCTGATAGATGGACGATGGCCGACGGTAACCGAATTTTGAGGGATAACATTTGCATGTGGGCTAATTAAATCGGCCCGTCGGAAAGTACAACAGCATACGCACTAAGCATTTTGCCTTAACTCAACCATCAAATGGTTCCTCTATTGTATAGTATGTAAAAGTATGTACATTATAATTGCATGATTTTATTCATCACTAGGCCAGCTCATGCACGCATTTGACATCTTGGTATTTATGGTTTGCGTTCCTTGACTGTGGACGGGTTGGTCACATTTCTCAAACTGATGGCCCAACATTATCATTGTTACCCTATAGAACCAATTCTATCTCAAATTTGGAACAGGAAACTTTCTAAAACATCGAATATGACTGTTATAAAATCGAAAAAGTTTGTAAATAGCTGATGTGTCTCAAAAAAAGATAATTTTCTGAATCGAAAACTAATTGCCGAGCCGAAAGAAGAGGATGAGACCTACAAAAAGTCTCTTAGCCGTAAAAATGATACAATCCATATGAAATTAGAAACATATTTCAAAAACTACCACGGTAAATATGTTTTGGTTAAGATATAATGGGAGATATGTAAAAATCAATTAACTAAAACGTCAGGCGGCTTTTTTATGACTTTTCATGTCACAGCTTTGAAGCTATAACAATATATGTTTCTGATTTTACCCACAAGATAGCGAAGAAAAAGGATTAATTTATTCTCAATAAACAAAAGTCTAATAAATAAACACTATGAACCCACCACCCCTCCCGCATCGATGGCAGCAGACTGTCGGGGAAAAATTAGGTTAAGAATTAGTATGTAAGTTAGTTTTAAGGTTGATCAAAAAGGTGAGCCCCATCACCTTTATTAGTCAGTTTAGCCCAGTCACGTATAATGTAAATCATTATACTTGTTTATTCATCATATAATTTTTATAATATAGCGATGCTACAGGAAATACAAAAATAATTTGTAAATAGATTCGCCTGAGGATCCATAATTATATATAATTATCTGTGCATTTAAAGGGGCTATGAAAGAGAAAAAAAGACCACAATAAAAATTTATGGAATAATATTTTGTTAAAATAATAACGAGTAGTTTTTTACACAATAATTTAACGTACTCCTGAAAACTGCGTGAAGAATTTCGTTTCTTTTCTTGAATAAAATAAACTAGCTAGTAATTTCATTATAATTTATTTTTTATCACTATAACAAAAAAAAAATCTTTGACCTAATGGCTAAATAATGGCGGCATATCTAGTAGCTAAGTGCAGGATATAGGGAAGCCGCTAAGAAGTGAGCCCTGTGGCACCCCACGGCTGAGTGAGTTCGGAAGCTGGATGATCCCCCGGGGTTACGCCCTGACGTGTGCCTGACGTGCGCCCCACCATATCACGGCCCCAGCGGCTGCTCTGCTAATTAAATAGCGGAGCCCTCTCGGAGTCATGCCTCAGGACTGAAGGGCCTGCTCAGGGCATTGCCGCTAAACGTCAAGGCATTATTCATGCACCAGTCACACTCGCACTACCTTTTCCACATTCCTCACTTCTCTCTCTCTCTCTTTTGCAGAGATTTATTTCGTCTGGTATATTTAATACCTCTGCGGTATCAATCTGATTTAATCGGCTGTGGAAGATTCTCTCAAACCAAGTCAATACTCAACCGAAATATGAGTTTAGCACTGTATGTTACATATAAATTTTATTTATTGTTTTGCTTTCACCGATTAATTTTATTTGGTCACCAAAATATTTGTTAACATGTGACTTTTTATTTTAGCAACTGAAGCCAACAAATTCGCCTCTCCGGAATTGAGCATTGGTACAACCGATGGAGGATAAAAGTCAACGAAGAAAATTTTTCAACAACACGAGTATAATTCTTTCATTCAAACACAACTTACAACAACAAATGTTTTTTCACCGATCCACGAGTTCTTGACCAACAGAACTCCTGTTCACACATCAAACATAGTGCAATACCTTGGATTCCGCCTTGACAAAAGATTTACATGGAACCCTTATACAAGGCTTAAAACCCAGGAACTCAACAGATGGTTGGGAGACTGAAAAGAGTGCTAAACAAAAAATCCCACACTAGAAAACAAGATACTTATACATGAAGTCATACTAAAACCAGTTTGGACTTACGGACTTGAACTATGGGGACTGCGAAGCTCTCTAACATCAGACGCATCCAATCCTTTCAATCTTAAGTCCTAAGAGCATAAGTTACTGCTCTTTTTTACTTCACAAAACCCTTCACAGTGACCTTAAAATTCCCAATACCCAACATGACATTTCCCCGAATTTCCTAAAACTCCTGAAGTTGAGAAATTATCTGAACATCCTAACCCTCTAGCGAGAGAAGATGATATCATCCGTACGGGGATTGAAGCGGCAGTAGCCCCGTGATCTTTTGTAAATATTTAGCCACTGGGGGAGTCCTGACACTGGTTGTCTTTCCTGGTGTCCCGAATGAATGAATACTGTAAATATCGTTTGAATGAATGAGTTAATATAACAATTTAAATACTGTATGAACGAACTATTTTGAAAATATAGTATGAATGCACTCTATTATCACAATTATCTATAGCCCTTCTAGGGATGATTATAATTTTTATTAAAACAAGATTAAAAAACAACTAAGGATCGATAGACCTTTTGAAAAGAATATTATGTAATAAACTATATTGATGATATACCGAGGAGTATTTATTTAAAAATGACAAAACTGTTCTTCGTTGTGTCAACAGACTTTATTTTATTTTAATTTTTAAATTAAAATATACACCATTATATAGGCAACGTTTCGTAATATACTCCCATGCTCCGCCCGTCTATAATTTTCAAGGCATTACTATAAAACTTTATGACACAGTTAAGACAAATAGTCTATAAGCTCATACACTGAGATGACACCAGCACACCCTTACATGTAAGAGAAGATAAATTCGTAGCAAACAACCAATAGTCTTAGGCATTTCATAATCCATACCAGAGTACTGCTTCAAGAAGGTTCTGAGTACAAATATCTAAATAGAAAATTTATTCTGTTTTCTTAAATAAAAGCGAGTGGCTCCCAATAGCACAGGACATTTTTCAACAATAAATAGGACTATATAAAGGCATAAATAACTAAAAGACTTAAAGTATCATCTACTATTATAGAAATGTCTAAATAATTAAGTTATTTATATTTCAGAATATTCAAACAGTACCTAAATACCAATGAGCAGAAGTGTTTGATGGGAGATCGGCTTTGGTTGACGAAAGAGAGTTGTCAGGTTTTAATCAGATTAGTTAATGGATATCGACGAAAGCCCATTAATATATAAATAGCTATTATTAGAAATGTTTTATGCTGACACCGTTCCCTTCCACTTAACTTTAGTTGAGCATTACCAAGCATGATTATCACACAAACATTTTTTTCGTATTACTAGGATTTGATGGTAGATATTCAACCGCATGGTAGAAATGTTGCCTATGAATAAATTTGATCAAACCTAATAGGTTTCTTTCATCAACCTAATCCTGCAACCCATGCAATAAGAGGAGGAGGATACACTTTTCTCATTTAAATAACTCATCGTAAGTAAAGACCCATAGTTTATGTTAATAAATGTTTTCGATAGGATACTGAACCGTAATGATACTTTTCAAGAACCTCAACAGTCTTAATAACACTTACGGTCATCTCTCTCTATCCACTAAGAAGTTAGATCTCATAAAATATTCAAATTTGAATGAGAAGGAAACAAAGAAGAACTCTTTGCATAGGAAGAAGCCACAAAATAATTAAAATTTTTATTGGGGAGGTACGAAGAGGCGGGCGAATTGGAAAAGTTTGACAAAAGTTGAAGATATAATAAAGCTGCTGATGAGAAGCCATCTTGGGCCACTTACACCGGAGCGTGGTCGGCTTCAGACCCCAGGCCCGCTGGAGCAGAAAGTAAATAAAAAGCGGTAATGGGGAAAAAATAGGCCCGTGAAACTGAGTTATTTATCCACCAGTCCTCCAGGGCGTCTCCAGAGCTCCTCCCGGGACCCTACAGGGTCGGCCTTCTCCCAGGGTCTTGGTGTTTGTTAAGAGGCGGACTGATAGCCAGCTAACTGCTTATACCTCGTCGGAGGTGAGCTCATCAATAAACTTTTCTCCGACATAACAAAAACGCTGTAAATGACTAGAAAACATAGCTCTATATATTATAAGTAAACATACACAAGTTAACGTCAAACGGGTTTAGACGAAAATAAAAAGAAGGTAAAGAGGAAAGTACTGACTCATACAGCGATTCCGTTACTGCCCCCCCCCCCAAACAATAATGAGCAAGCTTAGCAAAATAGCAAAATTATACATGAGGCTTTCTCCTTGTACTGCATAACATATAAATTTAAGCTGGGTAGAAAATACAAAAACAATTACCTTTTTGAAGTTAAAAATTGATAATCTACTAGGCGATGGGGCCCACCTTCGGTTTACAAATTGGGAAATAAAAATGTACATATAAAAACTAAAGCGTTCCTGCCTCGACTGCGTTCTGCCATCGATACGGAGTAGGGGTTATCGTGCTAAATGCTGGGTTTGTCATGTATTGCAACGACTCTAAGAATTTGATATGTCTACGGTGAATGAATTCATCCATCTTAGGCAGCTCAAAAACCTCGTGAAACTCCCGGTTTTCCACTGCTCGAATGTAGTATGTCTGGCCACTTTCATGAGTATGCCGTTTTGAAATTGACTGCCTTTATTTACCTGTGGTCCTCTATGTAAACACTCTCCACTTTGTTTACATTAGCTTCCTGGTATTAGGCCTAACATTGCCTTCCACGAACCTTAACTCCATACCAGTTTACGGACATAACAATAAACTTATAACAATAGTCACAATGTAAATAATTATAATAATGATAGAAATATTATAAATGATAATAAAAAAACAAAACAGCAAAATCCTCTCGCAGAACTCTCTAAAACGTTCCCACCCATTGCAGGGGTCTATGGGTCCGTTTGAATCCTAAATATCCTGCATAGGAACACATAGGGCCGGAAATGGTCAAAGGCCCACACTATCCGAAGCAGTTCCCTCTCGAGCGCGCTGTATGTTCCCTCTGGATCCTCGAGGCGCCTGCTGGCATATGCTATCGGCTTCTTTCCTCCATCCCGTTCCCTCGATAGTACCGCCCCCAACGCATACTTACTGGCGTCTGTTGTGATTGCGAATCACTAGGAAAAGTCCAGGAAAGTTAGCTTCCTCCTGCAACCACCACAGATTATTCTCAATCGCAGGTGACAACCACTCTCTGTCTCTTCTTGAGTAGGTTATTGAGGGGTACAAGGCACTCTGCCATTTCCGGGACGAACCTCCGGTAGTAGTTAAATGGCCCTAGAGGTCGCCGGATTCCCTTCGCATCCTTCGGAGCAGCCCTCCACTGTATCGCCTCTACTTTACTCCAGTCTGGTTGCAGTCCCGCCATTTATATATTTAGGATGTAATACTGGTTGCCGGCCTAGCATTTTTTTACCAATAGTAGCAAGACCCTCACCAACTACCTAGAAATGTGGAAATTAAATGTGGCTACACAGGGATGACACTGCAGATGACACACAGATTGGCAGGTTGTTGAAAACGTTTGCCAATAAAAGAAAAGTTTTTGAAGGGAAACGTACATATTTATCTTTCATTTAAATATCACCTATTATAATATAATTTCGAAAGTATTAGTAAAATGTAGTTTTGAGAGCTTCAAGCAGGTTTTAATATTTTTTTTCATGCCAATATGTTAGCTTTTTTCAATTCATACTGTTGTTCTTTTAAAGGCAATTTTCGGTGACAGATATGGTTTTACAAATATAATATACAAATAATATGTTAGAAAATGTCCCCGCCTAAACGCGGAAATGCTACACTTAAGGTATAGCAAAGGAGTAAACTCCCGGTCTTTAACTCCTGTCTCACTCGACCTAACCTTAGGGGGCAAACCGAATCAAGCATTCGCTCAGGTATTAACCTAAGACCTAGCGGCACCTAAATGGCCTTGACCACCTTGTCCAGGTAACGGATCTTACAAGTCAAGTGCTTATACTGAAGTATGGAATTAAACAAGTGACATTGAACCACAGAGGATTCAGGTACTTTAGGTCGAATGAAGCATTCGCTCAGGTATTAACCTAAGACCTAGCGGCACCTAAATGGCCTTGACCACCTTGTCCAGGTAACGGATCTTACAAGTCAAGTGCTTATACTGAAGTATGGAATTAAACAAGTGACATTGAACCACAGAGGATTCAGGTACTTTAGGTCGAATGAAGCATTCGCTCAGGTATTAACCTAAGACCTAGCGGCACCTAAATGGCCTTGACCACCTTGTCCAGGTAACGGATCTTACAAGTCAAGTGCTTATACTGAAGTATGGAATTAAACAAGTGACATTGAACCACAGAGGATTCAGGTACTTTAGGTCGAATGAAGCATTCGCTCAGGTATTAACCTGAGACCTAGCGGCACCTAAATGGCCTTGACCACCTTGTCCAGGTAACGGATCTTACAAGTCAAGTGCTTATACTGAAGTATGGAATTAAACAAGTGACATTGAACCACAGAGGATTCAGGTACTTTAGGTCGAATGAAGCATTCGCTCAGGTATTAACCTGAGACCTAGCGGCTCCTAAAAGGCCTTGACCACCTTGTATCGGATCTTACAAGTCAAGTGCTTATACTGAAGTATGGAATTAAACAAGTGACATTGAGCCACAGAGGAATCAAGCAGGCCTGCTTAAACTCAACAGAACAATCAACTAGAGATTCTTCAACCTCTCACCTACAGTCCATACCCAGTCATCCCTCAGGTATAATATTGTTACTGTAAATGCTATTTAAAGTGTGTCTTATTTAAAAAGTGTCTTACTGTTGTGAGATCGTAAATTTATGTATATATATATCGCTCTTTTGACTCTACGCCCTTTGTTTCGTTTACGTACATATATTTAGAAATATTATTTAGTTTATTATTAATTGTAGCAAATTATATTATGTAAAAAAACGATCGTTTTTCTAATCAGGAAAAACTCGCGAGACACGCCAGTATACCTGTATTGTTTGAATTCAAGTCTGTACTGTACCTGAATGCGAGCAGAGAGCCCGAAGTCAAAAGAAGTTCTGTTTGTTTTGAAGAAGGGGTTGACCGTACAAGATATATCTGAAGTCCAAATTGGCTGGCTGTCCACCGGTAATATGTCCCGGCCCTCAGGGTCACCGATGTGGACTAACTGAAATAAGAAAAGTAATGAACCCTCCACTGATAAGGCTCATTCTCTTCGGTATTGGACATATTGACAACAAAGGGGAACCTATAATGACGGAGGCGCAATCTCTACCGGTGTCTAATCTACTCGCCGGACATCTTCCATTTCACGTAGCTGCTACTCAAGAAAGCCCGTTTTGAAATTGTACACAGCATACAGAGAGGAACCCAAGGAGATGTCGATACTATATTGATCTAATTGTCAAGCCGGAAAAGATTAAACCTAGTTAGTTACCTTTACGATTTCAGATCTATTAAAACATATTTACAACCGATATCGTATCGAACAGTTAAAAACCTAACAATGCCATGAACCTGATTGTCTCCTGAAGAAATTATGATGACCCGAGAACATCGGAAGGTTAGGTATTTATATAAGAACCCTCAGGAAAATCTTTGATCTGCCTACAACACATGAACAACCCGGTATTTTTAGTACGATAACCCCAGCTCCGTTCCCCTATCAATGGCAGAACGCAGTCGAAGCAGGAACGCTTTAGTCTATTATGTTTTAGTATGTAAGTTTTCCCAAATTTGTATACCGAAGGTGAGCCCCATCACCTAGTCCAGTCTATTGATTTTGTAAATTTTAACTGTAAAAAGAAAACTGTTTTTGTAATTCTACCCTCCTTCAAATGCATGTTATGCTATGCAGGAAAAGGAGCCATAAATTTGTCAATTTGTTCATGCTATTGTTCATTTCATTGTAAAAAAAAATTTAGGGGGTTTTAAAAAAAGAAAAAATGTACTTCATATTTCCTCCAAAGGTATAAACATACCACTAGAACCCTACCCTCTGTACCTCAGGTAGAATCAAGCAGTTCATTTACAAAACCTGCAGAACGCTGATCTACAAAGCATTTAACCTATGTAAAGTTCTGTATTAAGTCTTTATTTATAGTCAGTTGTTTTTATAGATAAAGGGTGTTTTGTACGCTTACCGTTATGAGATCATTAATTTTAAAATATACATAAGGACAGACAAGTGAAAGACAATCACCCCTCTCGTGTTGAATCTGAGTGAAAGTATGTGCTTTGGACAAAGCAAATTTTGAAGCTGAAAGTGAAAGAAAAATTGCAGCCTAAACTCAAAACCTCCACACTATGAAACATTGAGGTCATATAAGAGCCTCTAAAAAATAATGTTGTCTATTTTTTTTTTGAATTTACACTTATTGCCGCATGCGCAAGATTAGGGTAATCAGCTTGATGGCGCGTGGGAAGAACAAGTGGTACCTCCTCAGAGTGATAAAATTCAACAAGGATGATCTCTCATCCGGCCTCTTTTTATCATTCTTGTTTCTTGTCCATTTGATGACAACTCGCTATTGAATAAGGTACAATAAAAATTACAACTGTTCTACGTTTAAGGAGTACAAATATTTCATAGCAAGTTCGATCGGGAGATTCTACGATTCAAGTAATGGATTCTTGATCGCTGATGATAAACCGAGGTATGAAGCAATCCATCGACACAATGATCCTTGGATCCTAGCCTCCAAGCTGCGGAGAGATAATGTTTTATTATTAGCCCACCACCTTTGCATGACCGCATGAACACCATTCCGAAGAACATTCTTCAATTACAAATCATCGGATAAAAATACCATATTTTGCTAAGTAGAATATGCATAGAATCATTAAACAAGATCTTGACCATCAGTCCTCTTCAATGATCTTCTACTCACCCCATATAAAACACAATCTGATATAAAGGAATCTATCTAGAAAAACTTGGAACCCACATACCAAACTTAAAATACAGGAATACAATAGCTTATTAACACAAGTGTTCCATAAACATTTCAATACGAGGTCATGAGAGCAATAATGTGTTTCCAGTATAACCCCTAGGTTATGTTCATATAATCAAGATCTGTGTAAGTTCACGACTCCCTTAATATGATCACTATCAAACACCGTCCATCCCTATAACCCTATAAGGGATTGAAGCGGATATATCCTCGAGATATCCAGAACTAAACGAGTCATTGAGATTTGTTGCACTGTTTACACCTCATGTGGCTATCAGTTTTTTTTATTTCTTAACCTCTTTATTAATAAGTATACAATGAATAAAATAAATAAATAAATAATTTTTGATTTAAAATTTTCTCCTCGTGCTGCATACACAGATGCATTCGAATGAGGGCATAAATATAATACGTTTTAGTTTGTTGTTAAAAAGTCAAAAAACACATACACTCACTAGATGATGGGACTCACCTTCAGCTCAGAACCGTGGAAAACACTAACACTAAAACCTAAACCTAGAACCTAAGTCTAAAGCTTTCCAGCCGCGACAGCGTCCTGCCATCGGTGGAGGAACGGAGCGGGGGTTATAGTGTTAAACACCGGGTTTATCAGTTATTGCAGGGAGTCGAAAAATTTGATGTGTTTACGTTGGATGAATGAAGTACCTCTGACCACTTTGATATACTCTTGTAGATCAATAGCTTGGGGGAAGTCAGTAAACGTGTAAGCCGGTAAGACTTCATGCGTGTCGCTTGCTAAGACTTGCTTCAACTTCTTCATAAAATGGAGGTGTCTGTCCATTTTAATTCCCAGATATACTAGGTTGTTGGCTGGTGTATTGTCCTCTGTTCCTACTATATAACTAGTAGCTATCAGCCTCCATTGGAACAAAGATAAGTAGGGCGAGAAATCTTCGAGATCTCTGATTTCCTTTCCCTATAACTGAATGTATTGCATGAATGATTGAGGGAATGTGCTAATACTATTTGCACACTAAACAAAACTATAATAAGAATAATTATATATAAAAGATAACGACAATCTAAAATGTATGACAACACGAATAAAAATGTAAAACATTCAGTTTCTATGTAGCCGCAGTACAGCTAGAACGCCGGATGCATAATTAAATTATTATATAAATTAGCAATAAAGGCCCAATTTGACTCAGTTGTCGGAGAATGTCGCGTGTTCCGAGGTCAATGTAATAATGACACACTGAGTGTTGGCGGCTCGCCACGACCCCGGACGGAGTTTTGCCTGAAAATGTAGACACTGCTAACCTCAACACCTGTTGCTCCACACCTTCCCTTCCCTCCGAATATTTGCATACTCTTATCTTTTACACAGCTTTCAGCAGGCCTGACACTTTTGACCTGGGTGTAAGCATGTGCCAATATTACTATTTTAAAACGATGTCAAATTATATTTAATGTGGAACCCAAATAAGCGATTACGGAAAGTTAAAAAAAAGAAACAAACATATTAAAATAAAATTTGTTTAATTATGAACAAAAATACACCCAACCTCCGATGTAGAGTTCGTCTCTACTTTCGCCATTTTACTATCTTAGCCTTGCATCGAATAAGTTTAAATATTCAAACAATAGCGTTTATGATCTGAGGGTTTTAGACCACCATAAACCCCAACAAACTTATGAGCTTATACATTTTTCAAAAGGAAATTTTCGGTAGATCAAGATAGATGTAGATGACAGATCAATGAGAATCTCAAATAGCAAAATTTAAATTAAATACAGGTATTAATAATTGAGCAGAGAGGTGTAAATTTGACAAGGAAACGTTAAGTCATCTTTAAAACAAATGCTAAAATTTGAGCAAATGGAAGGGTATAGACTAATATTGTTTATACTAGAATAAAATATGTCAACTCAGCCGAACAAAATAACTTGAGACTAAAAACCAGAATACTAGATCAAATTATACACTTGTTTTTTATTCCCTCTAATGCTCCCCTGTTTGGGCTACCAACTAGTCTCCATTTGAAGGGTTCTTCGCCTAGCTCAAGGAACGAAGCATAAGCATAAGGTTCCAAAGTGTGACACATTGAATGAAGAAAACATTTATTGGTTCGCACAAAGATGCAATTATTTGGCCTCTGTTCTGTCTTCATCTAGCCATGTATTAAGTGTACATATGTTTATAACCTAGATTAACAAGATGAATTCCAAATAACTAAACAAATCCAACCACACATCCATATTAATAAATCATATTTAGATAAAAATATATATTAATAAGTTTTCTAGGCTATAAGTTGGAAGGATGAAGTTTGATATTCCGTGACAATATATGTCGTGAGTAATCAAGAGAGTTGAGGCAGTTGAAAAAAAAAGTCGACTTTTTGGCAATTAAGGTAGCGGTGCTAGTAGATGGCCATGCATCAGTAGTTGGCCACTTTCCCTAAAAATGCTTATAACAAGAGTTTTATTTAAGATTTTTTACGCATTGTTAGCTTATAGGCTAGTGTGATCATCTGGGAACACAACAAAATAGACGCCGTCATGTTGGTAGCCGTGGTATTCAAGATAGCGAATTTTGACTTTTGAATCGGTGGTCGTCACATAAAACAAGGTAATTTCTTATGTAATTTATTAAGCAAAGAGGTCAATCATTCGAAAGATTTTGATGGCAAATCATGTTATTTTGTTTGGATAATTTGGTTTTAGGATTTATAGCGGGTTTGAGTCAACATTTGTTTTAAAAATTAAAAATGCATTTTTGTTTACATTATGGTTTGTGGGGGTGGCCCATTACTAGCATCTGTTAGTCAAAATAATTTAACAGTTGCCCGGCCGGGCAACTACTAGGTATTTTCTATTTCAAGTTTATTTTGCTTCATTATTTTTTATCTAACCTAAAAAATTAATAAAATTAAAATGCATTAACATTTTTTGGGTTTTATTTTTAATTTTCAGTAATGAGCCGGGTGGGCAACTACTGACTATTATTTCGGCCAATTACTAATTCTGTCCATGTATTCCATTTTAGGTAAGTACTAACTTTATTTTTTAGATGCCAGGAAAAAAAGGAGCGTTTTTAAGTTATAGTGAAGAGACCATGACCCAAGCCGTTAACGACGTAAGACTCCATGACACACCGATACGTGCTGCCGCCAAGAAATTTGGAGTCCCTCGGCAGACTCTTGCAAATAAAGTGACCGGGAAATCTCCTCTTGCAAGGAAGATGGGCCCAGCCACTATGCTGACAAAAGAAGAAGAGGGGAGAATATGCCAATGGGTGTACGACTCTGCAGCGGCTGGATTCCCCATTACTCACGAGCAGCTGCTCTTCAGTATTCAGTAATACTTGAATGATTTAAAACGAAACTGCAAATTTTTTAAGGCGAATATAATAAGCCAGGAAAAACATTTTTAAAACTTTTTATGAAGAGGAATAAAGGAATAGCCCCAAGAACCTCGCAAAACTTGACGTCTTCTAGAGCTATTGAGAAGAAGGACAACACTGAAAGAATTTTGTTCTTAAAGAGAGGCTTACATTTTCTAAATGAATCAATACCTGCTGACACCTTGATTGCATTTCAATCTACAATTGGTGATTGGTCCGGTGACACCACTGATAAGTCATTGTTCAACTTATGGCACAGTACCAAAACTGAAGTAGAAGCCCTCCAAAAGGAAGATAGTGATCTAACGCACGAGGATCGGACAGCATCTCCACTTACAGCTGACTTCAACTTTCCAGCACCGATTTCTGACTTAGCAACTGCGGACATGGAACTTGTACATGAACTACCTAGTCCTATGTACTTGTGCCTAGTCCCTTTAAAAAGCACTTTTTTTATGTACCGACGGAAGTGAGCAAGGATACAAAAAGGAAGCCAAAGGAAAAATTGCCCACCGTAGCTTTTGGAGAAGATTATGTGATCTACTTGAAACGGAAAATGGAAAAGAAGGAGAATCTCGCAAAGCAGAAGTTAGAGCGAGCCAACGAAAGGAAACGGAAGAAGGCGGAAAAAGATGCACTGATGGAACAGAAGAAATTGGAAAGAGAAGATCGAAAGCGCCACAAGTCTCAAGACACCCAAGCCAAAAAAACCAGAAGAAAGCTGCGTTATTCTTCTGACTCAAGTGTTAAAGTCTCATCGGCAGAAAGCGACATTGACGATGAAGATACGGATGAGGATGATAGTGACAGCAAACTTATCCCTCCGAAAAAAGTGAACGGCGAATTCGTCATCGTTCGTTATGACGGCAGGTTCTATCCCGGCAAAGTTCTTACGGCGCTTCCATTGGTCGCTTCAATTTCTGCCATGGCGAGAGTGGGGAGGCTATGGAAATGGCCAGTTCGGCCCGACGTTTGTGAATACGAGTGGAAAAACGTCATCACTACCATAAAGGAGCCTCAGAAAACAAGCAAAACGCGAGACCTCTTTAATGTGCCTGAAATGAAACACTTTTAAGACTAGACTTATTTAAAATAATTAAATGAATTTCTTATGAAGCATTCTATAAGGCTTATTTTTATTTAGAACACAGAATCTAGCATTGAAACTGGGTGGGCAACTACTAGTGAGAAAGTGGCCATCTACTAATTTTTCACTTATCTCAAGTGGCCATCTACTAGATTTGTATTTTTTTTTTTTTTAATTTTTTTTTCTTCTTGAATTTTTTAAACTGGAGTAATCTGTTGATTGATCTTAATAAATTCGAGTTTAAGTTATCGCAAAACGCCTTCACCAAGTGCATAGACCGATTAACAACACAGACAGTGTTTAAAAACAAAAACTACTGCATTAAATGGCCATCTACTGGCACCACTACCTTAGTTGGAAAATGATAATGACTCTTTTTTTAATTATATTTACCAGAAAGCGACTCAGTCTGTCTACCATCTTGAGAATGCTACGGACAATAAAGAAAATATTTACAAATATTTATACAATGGGAAATATCCCTGAACCAAGTTGACAATTTTCTTTTTATTTTACACCAATTACACAATTACCAACAATTACAGCCCACTAAAGTGTACTTCAAATGCACAGGGTTCCTGGAATAGATGGTTGAAGGTTTCGAAACTCAAGATAGCAATATACTATGAAAAAAGTTTCAACTATGACAGTGTCTAAGACTTTATGAACAAAAGTAATACAAAACGACTACAAAAGATTACAATTAAATAATTCATAAACGTGATACAAAAAGAAGCTGTGCCGCTAACGTTAAAAACGGCTTTCATAACCGACTGATGGATAATATTCTTATAGAATAATTAATACCCTAGGATAAAAAAGATGAATAAGAGATTCAATTTCCGGACCCTTAAAAAAAAACAAAAAAAAAACGATCATAATAAATTTAAAGCAGCGGCCATTACTTGATAACCACTCGACCCGATTAAGGAGTTAAACAAACCTTAGAGGAGACGAAAAAAAAAAATCTCTTTACAGGCTATTATATCTCCAACCACCGACCTGCTATAAAAATGTCAAAAAAAATCTTTTGTTGGTAATGAATATTATATAACCAGTCTTATTTGTATTAGTCTTAATTGAGACTTTCTGTGAAGTTTAAGTCCGTTTATAACTGACGAAAAAATTTAGCCTGAATAAAAAAATGTAGTAATATTATCTGATATTTCGAATTGCACACAAGTTGAGAGTACACTGAAAAAAATTCTCTGTAAATATAACTTCAAACAGAAAATATATTTATAAATCCGAAAATTTTTAATCTGCAGGGAAAGGAGCTACCTATTTAAATATTTACGGAGGAAGCCAGATTACTGTAATGTAGGTTTCTCTTTGGAGAACTAAAAAAAAACAAAAAACAGCCTACGTCTTTTTGCTTTCTTAATGCTGAAAAAATAAGCAATTTAGTTTCAGCTTATTACGAAAAGCAAAGAAACCACAGTTTGAAGGCAATTAACAAAATCCACTCCCAAATACCGGAAAACCACTAACGAACCGGTCTTTTTATATAAATAAAGTTATATATTTAAACATCAACAACGATTAAGTTGTGAAGTCTGGAACATATATTAAACACTACGAAAAATCTATATTACTTAGTCTACGAATATTCCTCACAATGCACTATAATTACTACAGACTATTTTCTTAGTTTGTAGGAATTCTTCCCGAAGAAAAAATACCAACACTACTTCACAATAAATCTAGAAAATGATAAAATAATGATATGCACAAATTTAAAGTTTGACATTTGTGCAAGTGTAATTTAAGATTTTAGTGTAATTAAAAATTATTTGACAGAATAGAGGGAGGGATCTTCTAGTCAAACAAAGGTAGATTTACGTTAAGGTAAATGATCTTTGTAGAGGACAGTCTTTTAAAAGAAAAGAAAGAAAAGCTTTATTATGAAGTACAATCAAAGCACTGGTATATACAAATATTAAGAGTTACGTTACTACATACTGGGTGGAACGTCTAGGGACGAGTGGGGTCTGGGGTTAAAAACTGAGACATATATGTATAAAAAAAGGATAAAATCCTGGGAAGTAGGGAGATCTTGGAGGGATGCGTTACTTAAACATAACAGGAACCATCAATGACTTCCATGAAGTCACAAGGCAGGTATACAGTTCTGCTCAAGCCCCTTCTACTTATTCTTAGCATTATAAAACTTTAGATATGACCAACTGAAAATTTAAAATTACATTCCATAAAATCACGGATAGGGTGTTGGTTGAGAGGGAAATTCCTAGCTAGCCCCTTAAATAATATTGGTATAGGATGATTTAGACAGTATGAACATTACGGGATAAGATCCCAAGGTAAATAATAGTATATAATAATCACCCGAAAAAGAATATTGGAAACTCTCAGAGGCCTCATAATAGAAAACAACAAGTCAAAATTAGTATAATTAAATTATAAGTTATTGTGCAGTATTCCAGATGTAAGTCCGAAAGAGCGATTTGTGTGTTAATCTACCATTTGGTTTTTAGAGAAATCAAATATGCTGTTCCCTTTAATCGCATGTTTGTAAGATTAACATCCTTACTTAAAACCGCTTCATTAATTGTTTTAATCTTTAAATTTAAACTGGCGATTAGTCCCGTGCATGTGTTATTTCTTAAACTATCTGTTTCACTTATTTCTATCTTCTTCTTATTTTAATTCGAGTCGATAACATTTGTCTCACAACTTCTTCCTTGCTTTCTTGTTACCAGTGCCTGGTGCAGATCAAATCGTCAGTATTATTATAATGATAAAAGTAGAAGGGGCTTGAACAGAACTGTATACCTACCTCGTGACTTCATGGAAGTCACTGATGGTTCCTGTTATTTTTATGAAAGCAACCGCATCCCTCCTTACTCCCTTTTTCTCAGAATCTTATCCGTTTCTTATACATATATGTTTTAGCTTTAGCCCCAGACTCACTAAAGGTAAGCCCTATCACCTAGGCCAGTCTATTGCTTTTGTAATTTTAACTGTCAAACGAAAAATGTTTTTGTGATTCTACCCTCCTTCAAATGCATGTTATGCTATGCAGGAAAAGGAGCCATGAATCTGTAAATAATTTGTTCATGTTATTGTTCATTTGTATGTAAAAAAAATTTAAATAAAAGGGTTTTAGGAGGGGGGAGGGGAAAAAAAAAACCCAGACCACACTCGTCTCTAGACATTTCACCCAGTATGTAGTAAAGTAACTCTTAATATTTGTATATACCGGTGTTTCGCTTGTACTTCATAATAAAGCTTTTCTTTCTTTTCTTTTAAAAGACTCTTCTCTACAAACATTATTTAACGGTCGGTCACTAGTACATTCGGTCATAGTCACATATATATTGATTACATTGAGAACGACATGTATGTACATGTGTTCATATCCTGAATCAGTGCCACTAGCGACCAACAGACTGGCAGGACATGGTAAAGAACACAAGCAGCGGGGTATCTGAGGAGATAAGCTATCACAGAGTAAACGAGGGTAGGCCCGCCCCAGACACAAGGACCCTCTGTCTAGGGCAGGGGAAAAAAGTGAACAGAAGGGCTGGTAGGGAAAAAATAGCTATACAGAGATTTCCTGGCCTGTGGTGGGCCTTTTGAGAAAGTCCTTTAGCCGGCTGTCAACGAGCTCTAGCCTTCAACAGGACATGCTAACCCCACTCAGATTAACAAAAAAACATGTCGGAGGGTCAGTTTTCAAAAAGTTAATGGATTCTCGCCATGTTTTTACTATACGTTACATAAACCCCTCGAAGCAAAGACTATGAATTCATAGTAGCTGTGAAATTAGATTTCAGCGGATGTACTGTCAAATGAGCTCTCGTTACAAGTGATATAGAATACAAAACACAAAAAACTTCGAGGTAGGTATAATTGCCATGTGGAAAGATAATGAAATGATATTAATACAACATATAGTTACAACAAAATATTAGATGAAAAACAGTGTATGTTACTCTTTGATAAAATTTTATTTTATTTAAAACTTTATTTTGTTTACTTATTTTAAGACCAACTAGTATATTCTGTTTACATTCTACCATATATTTATTTGCTTCCATATCCACTACATAAACACACCAGTGGACTCTCACCATTGTACCGCAACATTTACACCTCTACCGAGGCTTCCCACAATCCTTAATTCCCTCACTCCCCCTTCAAACAGGTAGGTGCTCCTGGTACAAGGATCTGCTCAACCCAAATATTCCTTTATTTTTTCCCCATCCTTAATCTTATAATTAAAAAGCTGAGGGGAGGGGGGGGGAAACACAACATAAACATGATTCATATGTTAGGGGGTTAAAGTCATAGTGATGTACGTCACATTTTCAACAATTCTGACTTATGTCCAGTAATACAATATATAAGGTCTAAACTATTGAAAGAAAGCGATAACTAACACAACCTTAAGCATTACACTATTTGTTGGCTGTTTTTTTCAATTTTTTATCAACTTAACAAAATTGTATTTATTTACTTGCACAATGGCGTGAGTCATTTTCAGATGTTTTAAATAAAACAAAAACAGAATTTAGACAAATTTTACTTCACAGTTGCCTTTAATTAAACTTCATGTCAATATTCAATTGGTTCCAAGCGCGAATTTGAGACTAGGGAGTTTATAACAATAACTCTAGTAAAACTTTTTGTTTCTCGAAATGAAGAAAATGTGACTTACACCACACTGACTTAAACCCCTCATGTTATCTATACATGTGTCTAATTCAAACCTGTCAACTGTTACGTTTTTTTTTAATTGAAACTTCTATATTGTGCTAAAATTACAATCTGCCTTATGAGGTAATAAGTAATTGTGATAAATGTTCTAATTCATACCATATTTACAATTTCCATTCGCTCGCTCATTCATACATACAGTATTTACAGACAGCTCAGAGACCTCCCAAATCCACAAGGTTGGACAACTAATAAATTACTCAATTGACTGGCGTTCATCAAATCAACATGGTTGTCATCTCCGCATGCGAAAGAGGCAGCGGAGTCTTGGGAAGTCCCCCCCCCCGCTCCTCCGTCAGCCGTGTCACCGGAGACAAGCCAGTGGAGGCTGACCAAGAGCGCAAGAAACTGCTCATTACCAGGACTCACACTGTCACGCATTTATAGCAAGTCACGAGGCCACTGCCATTTTAGTCTCCGGGGAGAATAATAGGGATGAGTGGTGCAGTGCAGTGACTGTGCTAGGGAATTAGGATGGTTGGATAGGTTACTATGGAATTTCATGAACTTGGAAGGAATGAGTTCAAGAATGTAAGGTATATTTTGATCGTTATGAAGGGTTTTGTTGCTGACGCAATAAGGGGCATTTACTATTGTTCTCAGGACTTTTTATTGAAAGGATTTGATACACTTGATAATGTTCTTCTTGTTATGAGGACCTGATGCGGCCATAAATAGTAGTATATCACATGTCTATTAATAAATTTAATGAAAACCTTTCAAATTTCTTTTATAATCCTAAGCTAATCTCCCAACAAACTATTTTACTAATTTGTATACTCACACGGCTAACGATGAGCTTATAGTACCGAGTATCCGAATAGTCCATCGAGAAATGTTTTATCCATTTTTTTCTTAATGATGTTCAAAAAATAATTACATACCACAGCATATAATTAAGGAGTAAATTAAACTTCGTGACAGATATATATATATATATATATATATATATACACACATATATTGTAATATTCATGATATTTGAGAATATCATGTCCTGCAACCCTTCCATCTGGTCAGCATCGTCCCTTTGTGCTCTTAGGAGTGGGGATGAGATGAAGGGCCAGTCTTAGCCTAACAGCCAGAGAGCGAACCAGAGCAAGCTCCCGTTTTTGGCGGTCACCAACAGAAGAAGAGGAGAAGAAGAAGAAGAAGAGATCAAAAGTAACGTGGATTGGATTATACGGAGATCATCGATTGGGTGATATTGATATTGTTTTTTTATTATTATGGATCCATTAAAAGAGTTTGAGCTCAAATCTCATGTTTTATGTAATTAATTAGTAGTAACTATCCTTGTTCAAAAGGAATTGAATATTTTTTTATACAATTTTTGTCAGCACTATTTATAATTATAATTATTTGTTATAACCATTTTATTGTATATATTTCACAATTCCCAGTTTCTCAATTTATTAATAACTATAACATTAGCCTTGAGATCGGGCGATTCAATCGGGATAATTTTCTATGTCGAAGACATAAAAACAATTTGAATTAAAGATCTCATGACGGACCTACCAAATTAGTTAAGGTAAATTGATCAAATAAATTAGAAAAATAAATGGTAAAAAATGAGGTAGGTTTCAATGGGGGCCGCTCCGGGATTAACTTAAAAAAAATTCTAAAGAAACCAAAGGACTTGTGAGGTATTGCATGTTAGAATAATAACTAGAACTAACCACTAACAAATCATATTTTTCTTATAATTTTACATTTGTTACACAAACACGAACACAAATATGTCCGGGTCAGAGTCAGGTATAATACCCACGATTGGGTCAAAAGACCCCCCAGCCCCCGACCCCGAACCCACGATAAATCATTCCAAGATGTTAAAACTAATCCTTGCCCAGTTAAACAGTCAATTTAACGCAATTAAAGAAAATAATAAAGAGTTGAGCGGGAAGTTTGATCAATTAAGGGAAGAAATAAAATCGGGAAGATCGGCTAAATTCGAACAAGGTTACACGGATGTAAACGATAAATTAGATAGACAATTACGAATTTGTGAGGAGAGAACACTCCAAGTAAATAATAATGTAAATTCAAAATTAAAAGAAGAAATCATTCTATTGAAAAATACGTCAGATTATGAAAAAACAAATTTAACAAAGTCACAACTAGTTGATGTTGATTGTCAGACAGATCTTAGATTTCAATACATATATATATATACATACATATTATTCCCGTCCCCGTGGCTTACAGCCTGTCTGTCTATCCTTCTTTTATGACAGTCGGTGAAGGGCACATTGGCCACTGTCATCTAGTCAATTTGTACCCCCTAATATTATAATTTATATTCTAAATTACCGTGGTAGGGTGGACACATAACAATGTATGCCTGTAGACTTTTTATCTATTGTCTATGTATCGATATAATTCTATCCTGTGAACTGTTACATATTAATATCAATTCATTAGCACTTATACCTACGTCATATTGTTCTGTATTCTTCGTCACCTAACTTATGTTACGGAGTATTATCTATCATGAATTAACACCTTCGTTTTTCCTGTCAGGACATGATGCAGACATACATAGTAAACAAACAGGCTCCTATTCTCATTTATTGTATATTTTGATTTATTATTTATTTACACGGGGCACTAGAACTTGTTTCTGACGAAAATATAATCAAACCGAAACATTGCCTGAGAAAGGGACGGGTTAGGTGGCAACAAGTTTTGGAATTCCTGTCTGTGATACATGTTCATGTGTCTACTCCGTCCACTATCAACATGAAAATGTGTGATTTATACGGCCCATCGGTCTAAGCCCGCTCCCAGTGAAATCTCCCAAGCACATGAGGTGATATGAGTTTTGTCCTTAGGGACTTTACCTAAGGCACTATGATCGTTACTGCGGTATTTATGGCCCCAATAGTCCTTTTTGGCTTAAACCCGTTTAAGCGTGACATTGCTCAAGATGAACTTTTATTTTATCGTAAGCTATTGAAATAGCCTGTGTTAAAAAAAAAAAAATAGACAGCTAAAGATTTTAAAAATAGAAACTTTATGGCTCTAAGTTATACGCTTTTATCGCTTTCAGGGAGTAGCGGCGAACGACCGGATTTACATGGTTCGTTCCGACATAAAGTTCTGAACTTTCGTTGAAGTTTCTGAACTAGTCGAGTTTGGAGTGATTTTTCCGATAATAAGTTCACTCGAGAAATCATCCCGGGACCCATCGAATAAGAAACCATCAAGAGCTAATCAAAGTCACAAATTAGTAATATCGTTTATTTCATTGCCGCTAGGTCGCCTGTTAATATTGAATTTCCGTTAAGAGGCGCATAAAGGTATTTTGCCGATTATGTTACAACAGCAAGTCTAACGTTTTATTATTTTGTCGAGGCGTCCGTGTAAAGGTTTGTTTACTTATTATACTGTTGTATTGTTTTCCCAAAAGTATTCGTAGTTGTGTCCCCCAGCGTGTTATTGAGCAACTAAACAAGAATTCGTTAAACATAGGTTAGTAATAGTCCACATGGTCTGGTTCTTCAATTTTCGGCATTCCTGGAATTTCTAGATTACCAGAAGAACCGACTAACTGGTTTTTAGATTGTATTGTATGGCGTGCATTTCAGACATTGTGTCGAGGCAGGGGTATAAATCTACGTTTTTTCTAGTCTGCCATGTTCTACAAGAGCTGTACACATCCTGAGTCAGATGAAAATAAAATATGTATTTGTATAGTAGAACAATATAATAACTATTGAAGGCATCTCAATGAAGTGAGGCATACATCCACTATAAACCCTTGGTATTTTCATTCCTATTAAAGTAAATCTCTCAAAGGACTTCGCGGAGGTAGAAATAATTCTACTCATTAAACTCCTTTTCCCTTTTGGGTTAGTAGAGTTGAGCATGAGTGCTAATAACCTCCGAGTATATAATCCAGATTTTTTCTAGTACGTTGAGAGTACTTCGTTCGTTCATATTTTAAGTAGTTTCATATCTATCATTCATTCGTCCGTCATATAATAATTTTTATTAATTCACATACCGAAATGGCTTCAAGCAAAAACATAATGGATTTTTCAAAGAGAATTAAATATATCGCATCATTTAGGATTTTTTTTAACATTTCATTCATTTTTTTAGCTTTAGATTAAATATTATATTCAGATGTGGCTCTCTTGTTTTCGGATTGATAAAGTTTTATTAAAAATCGAATATATTTACTATTGACTAAAATTTACTTATCGAATATTATTTTGTTCTTGGAGTAAATAAGTAATATGTTTATAAATAATACCATGAACCATTTTTAACTTACGTAGCAGGAAAACAGAATAGCTTACCTGAAAAAGAAAAAGAGATATCAGTAAAAATTAACTGAATTTAAAAATGCCAGGATAAAAACATAATATTAAACATAGACTGGCTAAAACCATCGAAGATATAAATGAACTTATTAACCATGTAATATGCAGAGTTTTTATATACTATATGTCTGTGATATTTTCCATATATAACTTTGAAATTGTTTTTTTTTTTCTAACAAGCCAAGCTGTCTGCAGTGATAAGCCTCCTTTTTTTATGCTTGTTAGATGTTGGAGGCCGCCGAAAACATGGCACAAGAGAGAAAAATCGTCAACATCTGGAAATAACGAGCTATTGAAAGCAACTCAAATACTTTCACTACAGGAAACGGCAGCTACTGCATTTCAAACGAGTCGATTTTCTAAAAACTACTTATTAGTTTTATTTTCTTCTAAGTTTTAAATTGTAAATTATTTTTGTTTTAATGTAATGATTCAAGCAATCATTTACATAGAAATATAGTAGATTTTATTTGAAAATTTTCATACAAACAGGTTGTGTGATATATTATTATTTTTGTATACAGTGCGACAAAACAAAGGGCACAATTACAAATAAACTTTATCCTCTGCAAACAAATTTTGTTGAAATTTTTTTCGAAAAACCCATCACTTGCCCGAAAAAGAAACCTACGTTAAAACATATATAATTTCTAACTAATTTATCCTTAAAATTTAGTTTAACTAAAGTGAAAATCAAGCATACCCCATCTTGGGCGGGAATGTTAAACATTTATTTATGTTTACACAATATGTTGATTTTATTTAGGTTTTCAAACAGCAGGTCAATGAGTTTTCCAAAACTCTTCTCATCTAATTGTAAGTAACCAATTTACAATGTGGCTGCCTACAAGACCAAGCTAACTTGATTGCCAATATGTTAGTTGTAGACCCAGAATCAGTGCCATCAATATTGTTATTGTTTTAATTATATCCTACATTATTATTTTTTTCTGACTAATATTTTTTTAATAGTTAATTGCCTTTTTTTAATATACGATCCTCAGTGTGTTTTTAGATCAAAATGCTTCATTTTGTCTATGAAAAAATATATCAAATAGAAATTTTTCATATTTTTAATTAAGAAACAATACCAACAATATTCACCTGTTAACTAAAGAGCGTGATCTGGGGTTTTGTGGAGTAATCGTTTACAATTCCAGATTAATTGTATTATTTTCACTGCTAAATATCTCAGAACGTCATTTACAACGTCACATACAACCCCAAGTCAAATGACTTGATTGATGTGTGATACATCACGCAATTAAGGGTGAAAATATTTTTATGGCTTTTTTAATGCCTTTTTGTTAATATAATCCACTAAAGCCACTTGCATATTGTTAATAAACGCGATGAACTTCTTTTTTTGATACCCTACTCAAAATTACAAAGACTTATGACATACACACGGATGAAATAATAAAAACAACAAAACATCCAATAAGCCAAAAATGTTTACTCCATACGTACGATTCATAGTAAACATAACCCCTCCAAACAATGCAATTAATTATAGGTTACAGATGATCAGAAAAAAAATTGTATCAAATGTTTTATAATTATTATTTTAACATTTGATGCTATTACTTTAAATACAAAAACTTTTGTTTGAGAATTTGTAGGTTCTATTCCAAACTAGTCGATTACGCATAGTAATTAAAGTGGAGTACAAACATTTCCTGTATATGAACGCACAGAGGATTTGTTTACAAAAGCACATTCAACGATCAAAAGCGGTTACAATGACAATTGTAACATAAGTGGGAACCCGTCTGTCGTTGTCCGGTATACAATCGGCTTTGTACGACACAATTATTATAAACAAGAGGCAGTGCACTTCGCCACTCAAAGGATTTTTACTATTGACAAAAGCTTTCGGTGCAATATAAAACTGAAAAAATTTTAGCATATAAAAAAACAAAAGTTTTCTCATGCATTGCACGCATGGGAGGTTACGCGCTGGAGTAGGCAGTTACATACATGAGAAATATAGAGGACCATGCCTTATTTTTAAACATTTTAATTTTCCTGCTCATTTTAGTCTATTGATCACTAAATACTTATGGTAAAACCTCCAAACCTCACGAAATTACAAGCTTGCGACCCGCAATACATGACAAGCCCTGTTGCAGCTCTGTGCACTGCTTCTCTTCCATCCACGTGATCCCTTTCCTTCGATAATGTCCATCATTCAAGCAGATTAGTGATTAATCCCCCACCCGCGTCTAGCGTCTAGTCTCAAGACGGCGACTACAGACTCATTTCTTTCCAATCTTACAATTATTATTCATTTATTTTATATATTCCCTATTTGTATATATCCCAGGAAGATCTCACGCGCTTATACACCCGGTAATAATTTATATACAGGTCATTCATACATTGTTTGTTTCAATAGCTGTTGGTTCATTGATGTCACCACATAGCACATAGGGCCATTATTATTTATGAGAAATTTATCTTTTGTCTATTCGACATACTTATTTGTAATTCTTAGGGGACGATGTCCCATAACCAATTCTTATTGTTTTTCCAATAATTTTGTTAATAAATTATAATTATTGTTGAGGTACACCCCGCACAATTATTAATTATTAACAGTTATTATTAAAATTCGGTAGAGCGACAGATTAGGTCCCGGGTTCGAGTACCTAACCTAGCAGTATTTTATCTTTGGATGTTATAGTTTATAGTCATTGTCTAGGTATTTATCAGATACTGCAGGTGCATTTTCAATCGTTAGAATAATATTTCGAAATAAAATCTACTGTTCAGCTGTGAAGGTATCATGTGTGAAAGGATCACAAGCGGCGATTTTACACAGACCAGCAGCCCTAAAAAGATTTTCAAATATACATAAAGGGCTGCGGGAGAGTTGTGAAGGATACATATTTGTGATTTACCACCGATGAAGAAGGCACGTAGGGCTGATGTAGGGGGAGAGTAGGTCGGCCGTAGCTGATGCAATATTAAGAAGTGGGCCCATGGGGGAATCTAGTTTCCACAGTCAATCTCGACTGAGGCTAGTCGGTAAAACCAGGGCTAGTAGTGTTCGTGTGCTAGTGTTCCTAGCCATCTTTGCACTAACAGCCTCCTTCCGTTGTAGAACCAGATCCAATCCAATTCACCAACAATATATTTTTACATTTCTTTCCGGAATTGCCCGGGCAATAAGAAGGCAGACAGGGACTGCAGCCGACAATAAATAATTCCGCTCTTGAGGAGGGGAGGAAACTTTTACTGTATCCTTCCACAAGAGAAAGGTAATATCTTATTTAGAAGCCGACAAATCAAGAGGTTCTTTTCTAAAAGAGAAAACCCCTTAAAAGAAGTACAGAATTTTATCTTGACGCGATAAATTTCTGATCTGACGAATTATTTCAAAGTACATAGTGATTGATCAATAAATTCATCAACAACAATCCCGTGTTTTATTATAAGCACTAGCGCTTGCATTATCAGCCATTATCAAGGTTATAGGTAGTTTCCAGAGATTGCGGTACTCAAACAAAACTAGCTCGTTCCTTCGAGCTCGGGGGATCAATCCCTTTTTAACGATGTATTTACGGCCAATGTAATCAAGATTGGTAATTTTTTGGGGTTACAAGTGAAATACATAAGTCAAAATAAATGATTTTGAGAAAACGTCAATCAATTATTTTAACCTCTTTAGTAGTAATATTAGATTCAAAATAAATAAAGATAAGTCTTAGTGGTTTTCACAGTTCCAAAAATCTCTTTTTTGTGGTCGAGAAACGCTGATAATCTTGACTTAAAATCTTTCACTTGTAATAGCCAAAAATGCACCAGAGCTAGTCTTCTTAATTAATATCATAGTCAAACATGTATTACCTTGTTAAAAGGAATAAGAAGAAGGTGGAAAATCGAAAAATGAAAATATAATTTGAGCGGTACTGGTCTTACTAAGTATGCCTGGAATACAATAATTAAGTATTCCTGTCTTTGTAAAAAAAATTTACAAAGTAAAAATTGATGTTTGAAATAATAAAAATGGCAAAGCCTAAGGTCTACTAGTTTTTAACATCAACCTTCTTATCGGTATTAAATAAGGAAATTCACGGTATAAAGTGCCGGTACGTGTAAAATTTTCTTAAATTTAAGAAGGTAGGTTTAATTTTTAGAGAATATTAATACTTGAGAAGGTCCTAGTTGAACTGCAATAGGGAATATTATGTCAGCTATGACTCCGGAAGTTACTTCCTGTGCTCACCAAGGTCACAAAATGTGTACCTCACCCTTCATAGACCAGGTATACTATTTAGTTAAGGATAAGTTCTTATCCGGTAATGGTTCTTTGGAACCTCGTGAACTGGTTTAGTACATCGTAAACGTTCAATGTTCCAATCCCAAGTTATTCAGTATGTTTAGTAACAATAGTGACAAAGTAGGCGATGCCCGGATATTATAGTTATTTTCCGCTTATGTTTTCTCTACAAGAAAGGGAAATATATATAGGGAAATGTTATTATCAAAGCTTGCCTATAAGTGGATCAATGTGTATTTTCCAAAGGGACCGTTAGCTGGGCAGTGGCTTTAAATAACGCTCTTTGACGATCGCAGTAGAAATAACTTACAACCTTTAAGAAAGGTCACAGCTGCTTGTCATGTTTCTCTCGAGGCAATACTTTGTTTAATAGGAGCCAAGGAAGGCGAATAACCTTCGTGTACCGCTACCAACTGCGAAGGCAGTCCCAGCAAGCGTTGAGATGTTTTTCGTCTATATCTGGACTGTGCATACAGAGTGCAAACATATACTCAGTCAAATAATATACTTTTACAGCTACAAATATTTTGATAATGGAATGGATGAAACCATAGCGAGCTAACAAACATCTGCGACAACTATAACCGTCAACCACTTGGTAGTAAACATATAACCACATCTCTCTATCGTTCTTGAAAGTATTGCGAGAATCAAAATAAATATTTTTCCCGGAGCCGAAGGTTAACTCTCAAACAGGTACGGGGCTACATTGTAATAATAAAAAACGAAATAAATATATTCCCAAAAACTCGGATTGAGCTTCATACGTTTTATTTTTAGTCAGTATATAACGTCATGAATGGGATCATGCGAAAGGTGGTCCAGAGGTATGTCGGATCGCCAATGCCATTCCGCTGAAATTTTAATTTTGCTGCTATTCTGCTTCGCTCAATGCCTGTAATGCCATCGTATAGCTCAGTTGTATATTTCAACAGAGAACAAATGCTACAATTCCGTTTTTTTTTCCTCTGTTGTATTAGATTTTCTCTACCAATTGAACGTTTAATATCACTGATAATACCTTCCGTTACATTCCAGAATGGGATCATGCGAAAAGTGGTCTGACATACCTCTCTTGAGAGGTTAAAGAACGCTGACCTGCACCCGTTGCTTAATGTGCCGTCGGTGGGTGAGTTCATCCGCCGGAGACACGTCAAGTTTTTTTACTCGTTGCAGCACCTAACCAACCCAGTGTATAACACTATGACCCCACCACCCTCCCGCATTGATGGCAACAAACTGTCGGAGAAAATTAGGTTGTTTTGGTTTAAGTTTTTATTGTTAGATGTAAGTTAGTTTTAAGTCTATGATAAATAAGGTGAGCCCTATCACTTTTCATAAATTCAGTCCATTAATGTATAATGTATGCTACATCATTATACTTTTGTACAATGCGGGTCGCTATTTTGTATGTAGCCAAGTTACATTTACAATGAAGCAATTGTTAATAGATTCGTTTGTAGAATCTATATTTTGTAGATATATAAATTTGTGACAAGGGGATTAGGAACAAAAATAACTACAAGGTCATATGATTAGTGTGATATACGGGACTTGATATTCTGGTCCCTGTAATGTCCACATTCCCCGGTTCTATCCTTGTACGGCCTTCTTTCATCCCAGATATACATGAGCATTCTTCGTGGCCATCTTTCGTCACGCATTCGTATTACCAGAATATACCGCACTAACCGCTTTGTGCCAGTTGTACATCCAAATGGGGAAACTGTGTCCCAAATACGGTTTTGGATATTGCTGTTCTTCAGCGGCTTGGACCTTAACAAGTTATGGTTGAGGCGACATTTCACAAGGCTAGGGGTTAGTTAAGGAAGAAAAATTAGCATCTTCATCAGAGTTATAGATAAAACGATGGCGCTAGATACAGCTCCATATCCCCTTGCTACAAATTTATATATGTACAAAATATATATTCCATAAACGAATCTATCGAATAAATAAAAAACAAATTTTATTTCTGGTTTTTATCAAACCTTTTCCTTTTTTTTTTTCGTGGGTAAAGTGTGGTTATAAGGACTAAACCCAAGAAGAAGAAAGAGTCGGGTACCCAAACAAAAGTTAACGAAACTCGAAAAAACACCACAGGAAGGGTATGTTATCTCGATAGATACACACAGTTGAATAAAAAAAAAATTTATATGTGACCTACACCTCTTCCTCCATCCTAGTTTGCACAGTCCATAATACTGTACAATGAACAATGGCACAGTTATGAAATATAAATAACTTCAATAAAAAAGATGATTGACGTCATATAGGTTACACCTTTTCGGTCCTTAATTCGCTTACATTAGGGGTAAGTACTTTTAACAAATTGAATAAAAATGTATATGACCACATATGAACTTCAACATGTCAAGATAAAATTTGCGGTCATAGGACTAAAGCATCCATTTAGTTTTATCGTATAAGTGGTTGGGTCGATGATTGCTGGAGTCCATGGTGTCCACTAGGAGCCGTCGGCTTTTATTTGTCTTTTCTCATCCCCAGACGTTGGCTGATAAACCTGTACTCTTTAAATATTATTATAAATGTATTACAATAAATAAGATAAATGTATGTATGATAAATCATTACCAGGAGCTTACATACACAGATCCGTGGGGATCTGTTATACTTTAGCTCCTGTTACAAAAATAAGAACATCAAGAACAAAAAGGATAAATATTTGTGAAAAAATCCCTCTATTGTTCAAATAAAGATTTGTAGTAGGTTCTACAGGTGTTTAATAGGTGCATCATTAGCCAATAATCACGGGGAGCTTAATAAGAGAGGCCCTTTTATATTGTTTTTTATAGCAAACGACCTCTGAACTGTTTTTTAGTTTTTTATAATTATTTTTTATTTTGAAAATAAAATACCTCATCTATAATTTCGACTCCGTAAGTATAAATTTGAAGAATTGTCCTTCTATAAAGCGTTACTATGATAGATGAACAGTTGATAAAGTATTTATTTTATTAGCTTTAATTTAAAATGTGAAACATTTTGAGAAAAATTAATTTTGCAATATATTAAATTTATTTCTTGTTTTAACGCTATGGAATTTATTTGAATATTAATAAGTGGAAATATTCTCTCTTGAAAATATAATAAATTTAACTTTTCACTTAAAAGCTCTGAATTTTATTTATTACCGCCAATTTCGTCTAATATAACATTAATTGCTGTTTTTGAATATGAACCGAAAAATGTGCGAAAACACTGTTTCAATGACAGTTTTTTTTTTTACTTATTATGATTGTGTTTTATCACTTTCATATTATGAGGGTTTTTTATTAGATCACGTCCTTGCTATAGCAGGATAGGGATAGCATATAAAAATAAAATACTACAACATAAAAGAGTAAAAAAAAATAACTACTTCATTATGAATGTTCTTGTTTTAAATCATTTATCTATCCACCTTTCTTTCTTAGTTCTAAACTAAAGACGTACATAAAGGGCAGGTACCTCAAAAGGGTGAAACATACTTCAAATAGAGCTCCCTAGATAATGAATAACAAACCATTTTTATCTACATATGTATTTTAATTTGTACTATTGAATCGAATTATATTCGTTATTCATTACCAGGGCTCCCAGGTTGAAGTACAGCCTAGTTGTACCTAAACAATCAGTAAATAATACTAATTTTTTTTTAAGCTAGTTTCCTGGAAACAAAAAATAGGTGACCAGAAGTTGGAACTGATACTTTCTTGATAATACTAATATAAATATACTATATAATATAATTGTTATATACACATTGAGATGTATCAAAGGATGAACCACTGGATGATTTGTTGGCTGAAGCTTCAGGAGGCTGCCAACAGGAGCGTTGATGGTGAGCAAGTTTCGTCGGAGTGGGGGAGCAGAAGAAGAACTCAGAAGGAAGACGCGTATTTGATGTTTGTTTTTTTTGTATGAGAGCGTTATCAAAATTAATGTATATTATAATAAATTATAGTTATGAAAGTCCGCGTTGGGTTTGGTCCAGGTTTTAAAATCAATAAATTAGTTATATATTACTTTTTGTATTAAGGTTTAAATGGTTCATTAATTAATATAAATAGGGAGGTACATTGTAACATATATAAATATAATGTGTGTAATAATATATAGTGGTGTAACATAGTATATAGTATATTTATATTAGTATTATCAGGGAAGTATCAGTTCCAACTAGAGGATATATATATAAATTTTTTTCCTTTAAAATATGATTCCATGGCTACGATGCGTAGTTATGATGTCTAAAATCCGCACATATCCACCTCAAAAATTAAAGATTGGCTCAAAACACCGTGTGTTGCACAGTTGCTTCATTCAAATAATTTTGTTTCCAATATCTTGATAATAAAAATAATCTAATGCTAATATGTGTCTAGTCTCAGACTCTTTCCTCACTAGCGGTATTCGTATTATTAACTGGTGTTATATACTCGACATCAGAGACACCACCAAATCTCCTCCAAGTCCATTTCTTTACTGAAGCTTTAAAGCGAAAGTTTTTTTGTTTTTTTGTTTTTTTTTGCTCTCTGCAACTGAACACATGTCTACTTCATTCTCTGGGCCATTTTCTCTTACAAAATATTTGCAAGTTATATATTTTTTTTTTGGTTTGCAAAGAAATGTGTCCCCAAAAACAAACGCATCCAAAATGGCTATCCGTTTTTTTCCTAGCTTATACGTCCTCAAGTATTGTCGGATCTCTTGATAATATCCATTTTATTCCAAGCAATTGAATTAAATGGCACATAATCGGTAGATTTTTTTTAAACTAGTTCAGTGAAATCATTATGAATAACCCTAACTTCGATCTATAAAAATTGAAATTCGTAAATTCATCAACCAACTCAGGGTAGCTTGCACATTTCCTTGGCTGGGAAATTGAACTGTACGGCTGTCACCCAGCCACTTCACTCTTCATCAGGTCACTCATCACTCAACAAGTCAACAGGTTTCCAGTACTGTCACAGGGTTTTCTTAGGGAAATTCCCTTCTCGGTTTCAACTCATGACTAAATTTTTCAAGATATCTCTGTATAATGATAGTATTCTCAAAAGTAATACTACAAAAAAAAAACACTTATCAATGTTCATTATATGTAGACAAAATAAATTTCTAAAAACGGCAACAGTCTATTATAATTTGTCTCTCTAATTTAGTTCTAATTCACTACAATATCAAATTTCTCATATCAAAACTCGCAACTTCAAACATAACAATTTTTAAAAAAATTACAATATAATAACATCAAAATCAACCCAGTCGCATGAGGATTAAGTTTCCATGTTCTTAAATCAGTTTACATAAAGACGTATATAACATTTAATTTAAAAGGGAGATTTTCACTTTGGTATTGGTCCCACTATTATTATATTAATAATTATTAAAAATTAACAGCATAAGAATAAATTAGAATGGTCGTCATTCATGGCAAAATGGCTCAGTCGGTAGAGCTATCGACTCCCGGATTCAAGCTCCGATCATGCCATTAATTCAATACTCACTAGCTCGTTCATTCTAGCTCGGGGGATCAATCCCATTTTAACGATCGTATTCACGGCCAATGTAACCAAGATCGGTCATTTTTTGGGGGGTACAAGTGAAATATACGGGGGACAGCAAAAAAGTCGAACATCACGCGCATCCAATCCTTTCAATCAAAAGTCCTGAGAACAATAGTAAATGTCCCATATTACGTCAGCAACAAAACCCTTCACAATGATCTGAATATACCCTATATTCTTGAACTCATCCCTTTCAAGTTCATAAAATTCCATAATAACCTATCCAACCACCCTAATTCCCTAGCACAGTCATTGCACTGCACCGCTCACCCCTATAATCCTCCTCGGAGATTAAAACGGCAGTGGCCTCGTGACCTGCTATAATCAAGTGATAGTGGGAGTCCTGGCAATGGCCAGTTTCTCTAATCATATCCTGAGCGTCTGTGACTCTCGCGCTCTTGGTCAGCCTCCGCTGGCTCTTATCCAGTGACGCGGCTGACGTAGGACCGTGGGGGACTTCCCAAGAGGTGACAACCTTGTGGACTTGGAGGGCCTCTGGGCTGTTTGTAAATATTGTACGAATGAGCGAGTGAATGATGAATTGTAAATATGGTATAAATGATAACATTTATCTCAATTACTTATTGCCTAATAAGGCAGATTGTAATTTTATCTTCATAATAATTGTTAAAAAAAACAATAAAATAAATAAAATTTAATAATTTTCAAAATATTCTTCACAATATCCCTCTTTATAAAATATTTTATTTACTACTAATACCTTGTTACAACGTTTCTGACTTAATTAGTCCATTTTCATGCAGCCTTTACGCAAATGTTGTATAGTTCCAAATTAAAATAATTATAGTTAAATATTAGAAAAGATAAATAAATTGACAGTGTCACTAATATTTCCTGTTATATTTGTGTTATTATGTTGTTATTTAATTTAGCAAATATTATTAATATTAATTTTTCCACTGGATGTTAATTATTAGCATATAATTTAGCTTATGTAACTGAACAGGAGTTGGTAAAAACATACATTATAATGAAAAATAATTACTTGAGCTATAATAAACCAGCTATCTTTGAAGTAATAAAATGTATACTTAAGATCTTCAAACAACCAATTTGAGGTAAACCCTTTTTACATTGATCTAGTACTTGGAGGTATAAAGTGAATATTGGATTGGGTCTTATAGCACCTAGGTTTGCCTGGAGATGGAAAATGTTGTGAAGTGGAGTTAAAAGGGGCATGAAAAGTATCTGGGAGGCCAGCTGGCCTGGGCTATCGAGTAGAAAGGTCTCTTGCCTTCACAGGTGCGCTTCACAGCCTCCGCTCAATCTCTTCTCAACATAATATAAACATTAATATTACAGTATTTCCTGCCTTATTACCCACACTATGATTTTATTAACTGAAAAACCATGAAAAAATAATAATAATTAAGATATTAGATAACATTATTGGACTAGTTGTTCCATGAATCCAGTAGCCTTTTAATTTCAATTATTTTAAAATTTGTTCAAGAAATCGTACTCTTCTCATTCTTCTTACGCTCACGACTGCATTAGGACATTGTACAGGAACTTACGACAAACTGAACAGACAAAGACGCTTCCACCATCTGACTTACTCGGTAAGATTCGACTACGATTGATCCCCCCCCCCTAGCCCCTTTAAATTTACAGATAATTATATACAATTATAGATCCTCAGGCGAATCTATTTACAAATTATTTTTGTATTTCCTGTAGCGTCGCTACATGATATGCAGGTTTTTTTCTTAGCGCTCTAATTATAAGATTAAGGATGAGGGAAAAATAAAAGGATATTTACGTTGAGGGGATCCTTGTACTAGGATTACCTGCTTGAAGGTGGTGTGAGGGAGTTAAGGAGTGTGGGAAGCCTCGGTAGAGGTTGGTTGTTGCGGTACAGTGGTGAGAGTCCACTGGTGGCAGGGCCTAGAGTCCCTCTAGGCATGTAGTGCAGTCTTATTTAGTCGGATAGCAGTGATGGGTGCCCGTTAGAGGGTAGTTGTTGGTGGACAAAGCGCCGTGATGTCCACCATTTGGTCTGGAGAGTTGCCATCTTGCCGGTAGCGCTGTCATGTCTCGGAACAGAGGGGTTTAGCTATGTTTCATCGAGTCAAAGAACTTGATGTGTCTTCTTTGGATGGCTTCGGTGATGGTAGTGATTTCGAACTTTTCGTGTCGGAAGCCTTCATATCACGAAAAGGGGTATGCCATAGTGCCGTTCGCAGGATTTTGTTCTGGAAGCTCTGGAGTCGAGTTATTGTGCTAGTGTGTAGGAATCGGAAGAGTGGTGTCCCAAACTGTCGAGCTGGCCTCAGGACGCTCTTATACATTAACAGTTTCAGCCGAAGGGATATAGCCGGGCTTGTGATGAGATACTGGAGAGAGTAGTAAATCCTACGTACTCTTTTCAACTTCTTCTGCAGGTGTGTGTATAACGTCATGTGTCTGCCTAGGTTGATGCCTAGGTAGCATATGCTGTTGGAAAGTTTGCATTCAGTCCCGTCTATGGTGAAGCTGGGTGTTATTTGATAAAAATCATATCCTGGAATAAACAAGTATAATGATACACATTACTTCTACAGTTTTGTCCATCATGTCTACGCAACACACCAGGTACAAACCTTCACCTTACTTCGATTGCCTGAGGATTTTCCATCTTCAGGTAAGCATAGTTCTTTCTTTTATCATTAAGTACTACACTGAAACCTGAATAAACGCGGTGTAGTCCTCATTCTGTAATGAAATATCATTCCAACTTTATTAAAATTTCGCAAATTAAATGCAGTACTTTCATATTCAAGGTTTCTCTTCTCTTGCACAATACCAATATGCATACAAAGGGATTTTTCACCCACACGAGGAACAGTCTTGCTTGTCACTGCTATCTATTGAAATCAATAAATCCGCTTTTAATCAGGTCATCCCCATTGAGACGTACATAATCAAATATTTATGATAAAGTAAAAATCGAGTGTGAAATAATAATTTTGTCATTCTTAATAGTATAAATTACTTTTTTTCAGAAAGCTCTTCTAATTAAAGTAAAACAATTATAAGCTAGAAGGGTACAAAATAAGAACGAGATTACTCCAATATTTCGTATTTTTTTATTTTAATATTTAGAATTACCATTTAAAAAAGAAAAAAAAATGTTCGTGCCCTGTTTGTGCTAGGATTTTCAAATTTATCTGTAGCGAACGTTTTGCTAATAATCATATATGAATTTTTTTTAAATTCATTTGATAATAATAATAAATATATTTTTTAAGTATGGAGCTATCGCAGGAATTGAATCAAAGATGCACAAATCACCCAAGGTATGTTCCATTTTTAAAAATTTCCCTCATAATTCACATCAAAAGGTTTTTTTTTTTGTTATGCAGTTAAATCTCTCTACAACAAGGCATCTAGCTGGCATTAGCCAATTACTTGAAGGACTGTGGTACAGCGTTCAATATACGTACATAATCAATTATTTATGATAAAGTGAAAATCGAGTGTGAAATAATAATTTTGTCTTTTTTAATTGTATAAAATACTTTTTTTGAGAAAGCTCTTCTAATTAAAGTAGAACAATTATAACCTAGAAGGGTACAAAATAAGTCTTCCCTTTCTAAAATCTTTTATATATTTCCTGTACAATAAATGCAACCCAGTACAATTGTACAGGAAATCCTAAGAAATGGGATTTTCTCAATATGGGTTTATCATACTCCTTTAGGCGGTGAAGCCATGGAAATGCTCACGTCCTTTTCAACTTGAGTAAGGTGCTCTATAACAGAAAATAAGAAGCCAAATATAGAATGTAATTCAATACTTCACGCTTTACCGACAGGATTTGGTTAATAATAGAAAACTGATTAAATAACGAGATAATAATTAGATTCCTGCACTTCAAAAATAAAATACTACGAAGAACTTGAGTTCAATTCACACCTGAGAAGGCAAATTTTATTTAGTCGTGGCCAAACTTGAGACCATCCCGGAATTTTCGTCGGTACTGATAAAAATATGAAGATTTAAAAATTTAACTTTATTAAACCATTTTTAAACCGAAGGTGAGCCCCATCACCTAGATTTGTATTCATGTTATTTTACTATTAACCACAACCTGTATTGTTGAGTAACACGAACTCCTCCAAATGCATCTGCGCATAGCAGAATGAGGAGAAATTTTCAAAGCTTCTTGTAATATTTTTTCATTGTATAACTTCTAGGGGTTTAGAAAAAAAAAGAAAAAAAAAAACTTCATTAAATCGTTTTCAACTATCTTCAGTATAAGAAAATATACAACTACTTTAGAACCTCGTCTGACTTGACAAAATCACTCCAATATTCAGAATTATCATTTAAAAAAGAAAAAAAATTGTTCGTGCCCTGTTTCTACTACGATTTTTAAACTCATCTGTAACAAACATTTTGCTAATAATCATACATGAAAAACTTTTTAAATTCATTTGATGTTAACAATAAATATATTTTTTAAGTATGGTGCTATCGTAGGAATTGAATTAAAGATGCACAAATCACCCGAGGTATGCCATATTTTAATCCTCTTTTAAAATATTGTAGACTCATAGTCAAATAATATACGTTCCAAATTTAAAAATTTCTCCCATAATTCACTTCAACAGGTTTTTTTTTTGGTTATGCAATTAAATCTCTCTACAAAAAGGAATCTGGCTGACATTAGCCAATTACTTGACGGATAGTGGTACAGCGTTCAATATAATAATATTCATACAATCATATATACAATAATATTCAACATATTATGTAGTTAATGTACCAAAATAACAAAACAAATTCTATCATCTATAAACAATTCAAACGTATAAATAATATAATAACCCTGGCGATTAATTTAATTAAGTGCTTCCGAGAGGATCTGAATTTTAAAATGTTCTCTTCAAAAAGTTTTAATATATATACTCATTTTCCAATAAATAGAAAAAGTACGACGAAGGTCTTACCGGCTATCGCACTTGCTAACTTCACCCAACCTGTCGCTTCGTCTCAAACCGATGATATATAAATGTGTCCTCCGGCCAGCTCTGCTGTTTGGTGCCCCGCTATTTACTCACTTGACCAACAATACAGCCAAATGTCTCCAGCATTTCCAGAATGGGATCATGCGAAAATGGTCCGACATAACTCTCTCGAGAGGTTGAAGAACGCTGACCTGAACCAGTTGCTTGGTGTGCCGTCGGTAGGCGAATTCATCCGCCGGAGACATACCAAGTTTTTTTTACTCGTTGCAGCACCTAACCAACCCAGTTTTTAATACTATGACCCCACCGTCCCTCCCGCATCGATGGCAACAGACTGTCGGGGAAAAATTAGGTTAAGAATTAGTATATAAGTTAGTTTTAAGTTTTATCAAAAAGGTGAGCCCCATCACCTTTATTAGTCAGTTTAGTCCAGTCACGTATAAAGTAGGTTCCGGTAACATTCAAAAGGTTTCAGAACCTATCATTTTCACCCAAGTTTTACACCCAAAATTTTTACATAGAATAGCAAACAATGCGATGAAAACAGTTTTTTATATATTAAAATTACAGCTGTCATCTAGACTAGTATCCATTGGGCTACATAAAAAGGCCAGTGAACCTAGGTTCAAAGCTCACCAGTATCAGGAGAAATCGACATTGGTATATATAGTATCATTATAATTTATATCACTCATACACCTTAGCAGAGTAATAGTATATGCACAATTTCGTGTCAATGGGATCTATGGTTAAGGCATAGAAACCAGCAAGAAAACCTTTGTCATTCAAAGGGTGGTAACTTGTACCTGCAAGTTTAAAAAGTAAACAACATAAACAAATACAAATGTGTTCACTAACGATAAATTTGACTTTTAATTATTATTAATTACGTTTCGGTGGATATCTGTCCAGATAAATATTTATCAGGAAAAGCCAACATATTCGTTTAAAATATAATGCCCATGGCTTATTTTGCTGTTGTTATCTTTAAACGAAAAAAAAAAGAGAGCAATGATAAGTTACACGTACAATCCTTTAGTATTTATAAACATAAATTTTGTTTATTTTACGTTAATCCGATATAATACGTTTATTCGATCAGACAACTTGTATTCAGATGAAATTTCAAAAGATAAAATTCATAATATATTATGACCTGCTCCATATTATGAAGGTAGATAGCAAGACATGGTAGTTTTTTTATTTAATGATAAAATCTGGAATCGATTAGCTGTCTCCTGGAGTCGGGTACATTGTCATGCTCCACCATAATTGGGAAAGTATCTTTTCGAAACGACCTAACCATTGGAACGATTTTATTTGCTTAGAAAAAATGGGAAAGTAATTCGGCACTTATACAGTGTCTTAAATCATTCGTAGTTTCCGGGAGTGGAGGAGTCGACGTGTTAGAAAGTTCAGGAATAACCAGTTTCTCAGTCTTTTTGCAGAACACTTAAGCGCTTTTGAGACGCAAGGTGTTGGAGCATTCAAGTGGTCACTGTTCAAAAACAGCGTGTAAAATAGGCAATAATTCAAACCATGTTCCATGGAATTCAATTTATAGAGATTTTAAAGTAGTTCAATTTTGTATGTAACATTATTTGCGCTGGGGGGGGAGACTACTTTACGACCTGACTCCCTCTGTAAACCCGAAATGGGAAACTCCAGGACTTTTTGAAACTCATTACAGGAATGGTAGTGAATAATGTATGAAAGATTTCAGCATTTTCTTTTTTGTCAAGTTTTAGTACGCTATATATCATTTGATCGAACGCAGTGATGAAAGACGTAGATGACATTTGTAGTTCATCCAGAAGTATATTTGTTTCTTTGTCATCATTATACTAATGTTTTATTACTCTACTTGATTAATAATATCTTATTTTTTCATTATATCCTGTATTAAATATATGTTTATGGCATGTTAACCACAACGATCATTGACGCTCGCATATATCCAATAAAATTCTCGATTTTTGTTTTACAACAGCGATTTTGTAAATTTTACAATGCTTGGAAAGAAATTAGCTAACAAGTTTTCAGGGTTATATATCATTAAACGCAACAAGTTTATACATCTTATGGATCTAAGTGAGCACGATAGCCAAAACTAAGCACCAGGCATGAGGCCAAACGGGGCGTGTTTTTTTTCATATTATATGAGTTCAATTATCTTTATGCGAGTTACTTTATTTAGTTTCTTCTGTCCTCGATAAGAGTGTACTGAATGAGTCGGATACTCTAGGCCAGACTGAAGGAATATCAAGTAAAGATACTGTTGTTAAATTCGAAAGAGCTCGGTAAAAGTTAGCAAAAGCAGTTCTTCAACTTAGCACATCTTAGCATCAACTTAAAGGGCTTCTTCTGCCCGTATCAGCTGGCCTGAGCAAGCCGCAGGAATTCTTCGTGAAAGGTCAGGTGGTACCTGTATCCCGGCTGACGCTCCTCGGCCGCTATAGCGACCTTTTAAATGAGAAATAACGTTTAACATTTACCGACCGTATGTCAACAATTTTCTTCATGTCGAAACGAACCTACTAATCGGATACATCCGTGACGATCTTAATTTAATGACACCAATTAATAATCACCAGTTTACCAATGGGTTAGGTTAAACCCTTAAAAACTTAAAAGTTCATAACTTATGACCTAAGTCAAACAAAAAAATCGAATAAAATTGTTGTTTGCTATGGTCAAATATTTACTCTTTTTTAACGATAATTGTTTTGCGTTAAGTTAATATCATTTATATTCATGGAACAGTCAAAATATATAGGGAATTTTACTGACTGAATTATTCTTCCAATTTATTTTTTTCAGTCAACCACTCTGGCTTTAGTCATGATATTTCAGCTTTGAACGTAAAAATTCATTCCGTTGCTATGTTTTCTACAATTTACAATTTATATTATTTATTTGTGACTAGTCTCTTGGATTTATTTATATATTTATGTATCGTGACATTTAGATATTACGTTTTAATTGTTGTAGCCGTTTTTTAAACATATTACATGACATATTTGCCATTGAACATGGTCGGTCACATTGTTTATTTATGCATCTCATGAATGTTACCGTTGGAACCCATGAGGATGATACATGACTCAAGTACGTCGAAACACTCGTATGAATCAATGAACCTGAGGCGAGACAGGTTTTATTTCGGGCTATCCTTTTTAGTGTCATTGGGCTTAAATGCGAATCCGCTATGCAAAGTTTCATGCCTCTAGGTCAAGCATATCTTAACTGTTCAGAACAAGATATTATATGAAAATAGACTTATTATGCTGTTAGTTATAAGCGTACTGCATAAGCGTCTAAAACTTACTAGTTAAAAAAATCGAAAGGCGTACAACAATATCAGGTGGTCAGAAACAGCAATAAAAATATAATGAACGTAAGCATAAAAAGTCATTTCAAGGTAAATCAAACAGCGACTTCTCCATTTTGTTTTACGTAATATTGTACAATCTCGGTGATTCGTATCCCGTTAATTCGTATATGTCACTTATGCGTAAAACTGTCCCTTGGAAAACAAAAACGTAAAAAAACAATGCATTTCGGTCCCCTCCGTGATTCGTAATGATTTTCGTACCAACGATCATTTAAACCTCTTATTATCCGTGTTGACAATCCCGTTTATTCGAGAAAAAAAAACCCATCTCCTTCAAACTCTTCAATTCTCTTAATGACGCTTGTTTACATTGGATTCGATATGCTTTATGTTTACTTTACTTCGGGGTGGTTTCACCATGAGTTCAAAGCGTCCGCTGAAGTGCCTATCCATTTGTGTGTTTCTTTTATGGAGGCGAAAGCTTACAGCAATAGTTTACGTCATATTATGACCAGAAATGATGTAAATGAACATGTTTTATCTGCATTTGTGACCCTAGACAATACAAATGATGAAGCGTGCCGACAATCCCTCCTTCAAAAAAAAAACTGATTTCTTTGCCACTTGAAATATTTTTTTTTACCAAGAATTACTAAGTACATACATATTTTGTTTGCTATTTAGTATTTTGTATTGTACATATATGGAATTTTAGTAACTGAAATTCCTGTTAATTTACTTTTTTTTAACTCTCAATAATTTGTAATCCCGTTATTTCTAAAATCTCAATAATTCCTAATAAACCCTCAGCCCCTTGACGTTACGAACTATCGAGATTGTACTGTAGTATGATTCTAAGAGACTGCTCTATCTTGAACGAGGAAATATATCAAAAAATATTTAAATAAGGTCAAAAAAGGTAGACACAGGAATGGATGTATTTTTTAATAAGGATGTCTGAGAAAAATATCTAACAAAGGAATAATAAACTTTTATAAACGGAGACAAGTGAAAACAACAAATGTAATAAGGGGCTTGTTGACAAAAAAAAAATGCTTCAAAGTTCATCTATTTCGTGCAGTGACGTTACAAAGGAAATCACAAAGCCTTTTTGTCAAAGAATCTTTGTACAAGTATTTATTTAAATTAGTACTTGTAAGCAGCTAAGTAACGGAAATTATCTTTTCAAGCATTTACTCGGGCAACAAGAGATTTATTTTCCTATATCGGAACCTTCTAAAAGAGCTTTTATAATAATTACATGTTTGGGGTCCAAGGTAATCCAGGGATAGGGGCTCCCCTAAACAACTGTCTATAGAAAATAACACTTATTGAGGATAGCAATTGACTCGAATTGACTTCTCTTAGCATCAATTAATTGACGCGGCGGATTGACGGCGATCGGTTGCTCGTAGAAATTATTAGCTTGTTCATGCTCTGTTATGAAACATCATCAAACGAAGTATTAATAAAGTTTAAGAGCTCAATGACAATCGACGGTGAAAGAAATAGGTTTTTTGTTACCGTGAACAATTTATCGTTGTTTTCTCTTTCAGTAATTTGCACTGAAAACATTAGGTTTTCAAGTAGGTACCCCAACACTTGGGCATAATATTATGAGATCATTAAGTCCTAGCTTACCAATTTAAAAAAAAATGACCAGAAAATTTTTTTTGAGCAAAATTTCGAAAATATCTCGTTCCGGGCTCAATTTCACGCGAGGATTTGAACACGGGACCTCCTGATCAGCTGTTCAAACGACCTTTACCATTAGCCTCACCATACCAAATACCAATCAAAGAATTATCACTTATCGATTATCTCGTAAATAATATGAGAAAAATTTTTTTTTTCTTTTGTTTCTACAGATCCAAGTGATATTTTGTAATCAGCTCTAAAAAAATCCTCAATTTACAACACTTTCAGGAAGACTACGATACTAAGAGAGTGCATGACCATTATAATATTCCTATCCATTCCTAGTGGCAAATTTTCAGGCAACGTAATTTTACGATTATTTTTAAAATGATTATTCGAAGCTACATTTCACTATTTGTGTGGCCGGCTTTTGGGATTTGAATTACAGCTATCTGCTCGTATCCCCACAATTTCATAGTTTTAATACAATAATATCATTGTAAAAGTAAAAGCCCTAATTACTAGGCAATAGAAGAAAAAAATTGTCCTATTTGTCACAGCCAGTTAAAGCACCGAACAATAAGCTCGTTCCCATAACCACTGAATTGCATTAAAGCATGACTATTAACGAATTCCCACTGTTATTCTACTCACCCGAAGAAATAACACCCATTCTATATATAGATGGGTAGTCCAGCTCGGGTCACTGGGCTGAGACCATAACATTTCCTGCCCATTCTCACCTGCCGGAAAAACTAAAGTCTACCCTTTTCCGCTTTGGTAGTGACCCCTGTGTGATTATCAAAAGGCCGCTGGTTTCATAATAGTCATGTGGAGCATCTCTTGAGTGCCTTCTAAGATCAATATCATGACCAAAACCAGAGTGATAATTTCGCCACAAATAACTTATTTGTTTTAAGCCCTTCGTATAAATTAATAACTATTTATGAGAACGGGTTTCAAATCAATAGACCCACTATTTTTCTCGTTCACTAATCATTATCAAAATTTGCACACATATAATTCATGCCAAAACTAATAGTTATTAATAATTTTTCTATAAATGTATCAATACACACAAAATGAGAACAAATCTATGGCTTCGGGGAATAAGTGGGTAAGTTGAATTGAGACTTTGTACCAAAGAAGACTGACTTCGTAAATGTTAAATGAAATGAGAATTCATATTGTTTGGTAGAGGCTCCCCCCCCCCCCCGGTGAAGAAATCAGAATTGTAGGATTCAAAAAGAGTTAAATTTTATCAAACAAGTAGTTTTTCGAATCACTAAAGTTTATAAACATTATATTTTTTTTGAGACTTACTTATACCAGGCTACCCTAGAAATATTGTGTGGCAACAATTTTCGAATAAAAACCTGAACTCTTGAATTATTACAAATTTTATTAGTGTTACAAATTTTTGTTGTTAAATTAGTCCAAAAACAAAAAAATCCTATGTTGATGACGAAATGTCTTGAAGTAACAGTTACCAGGTATTTGTAAGATGCTTACGTTTTATTTACTTAAAATTTCTATTCCATGAATCGTTTCAAGCCGAACTAACAAAACGAACCAAAATTTTGTTCTCAATCTCATGAATAAATTTCTTGCGTAATTTTCATTAGCACTTGCTGACCACCCAACCGATAAAACCAAGATCATTTTCAAATTATGAGCGGTGAAATTCCTTCCGGCTGATTACTAATGTCACTCAGGGCTTCCGAACTAACTTTCTTGGCAGCGAAAGCTCAAACTTGGAGCGGGGCTCGAACGAACATTACTTTTCGCTCTTATAATTAAGACACACAAGAAGATGAAGTAATATCTAAGTATGAAGTCTGAAGTATGGATTTTTTATGTGGAAGGATAAAACATTCACTTGAACGCTCCTGATGTAATCATAAGATATAAATTATAAAATTACTAAAAAAAAATCTTTTTTTCTCCCTTGACATTTGATATTATTGCATAATTTTCAAACCATCCGCAAAACCGCTTTTGATGTAGACAACGCTCAACCGCTAACCACCCTATTTTGTATCATTTCAACTGTGCTTTGTAACATAAATCTATGTATATGACGAAATTTTCGCATCTTGTAGGAAGCTCATTGAGTATTACGCAAATGATAGGTGGAGAGTAGTTCAACATCCACAAATAATAATTTCAACAATGATATTAAAATTGTTTTAAGGTAATTTTAAGGAAACTAATGCTCTTTACGCTGTTATTTTTGTAATTATCTACAGTGGCTTGGTAAAGCTGTTTATGGTTCCTTTGAAAAATTTGAAAGTACTTAGTGAAATTACGTTCGTGATAGACTGAGGGAAGAAATCAGGATTCCAAAAATACAATACAAACAAATACGCAATAGATTTTTCTTTTTCAATTCAATTTATTTGTTCTAGGTGAAACTTTATTTAATTTATTTTTTAATAAACATGTATTACATAAGTGAAGTTGCAGAATATTCTCCCATCCTTAAGCTTGACATGTTTATTTATGTTTTATGTTAATAAAAATTATGCCAACAATAATAATCATCTTCAATTGTTTTAAAGGAATTCGTCCTTCGTAAAGATAAATAGCAGATTAATGTTTATGAAAAAATATTCAGTAAATGAATTGGAAACTGAATTTAGAACCAAAATGCAAGGCGCACTCTTAAAAAATATAATAAGTTAATAGTACAAAAATAAATGTTAAGCCTTATAAATAGGTTAGATATAAAAAATTGTTATGTATAGGTGGTCTGAAACGTGGCCTTAGTAACAAGTACTTACTGGAATACAAGAAAAAGTTAAAAAAGAAAGTCTATTAATCTAAAAATATAACAGATAAAAATTGTACAAAAAGTATTTGTTTTTTTTCCTACCCCCTTTAAATTCAAAGATAACTATATACAATTATAGATCCTCAGGCGAATCTATTTTTGTATTTCCTGTAGCGTCGCTACATTACATGCAGGTTTTGTTATTTTATAAAAATTATATAATGGAATAAATTAGTATAATGATACACATTATAAGCGACTGGACTGAACTGACTAATAAAGGTGATGGGGCTAATCTTTTTGATCAAACTTAAAACTAAGTTACATACTAATTCTTGACCCAATTTTTCCCCGACTTTCTGTTGACATCGATGCGGGAGGGGTGGTGGGGTCATAGTGTAAAACACTGAGTTGGTTAGGTGCTGCAACGAGTCAAAAAACTTGACGTGTCTCTGGCGGATGAACCAAGCAACGGGTGCAGGTCAGCGTTCTTTAACCTCTCTCGAGAGGTATGTCAGAACACTTTTCGCATCATCCCATTCTGGAAATGTAACGGAAGGTATTATCAGTGATATTAAATGTTCAATTGGTAGAGAAAATCTAATACAACAGAGGAAAAAAAAACAGGATGGTAGCATTTGTTCTCTGTTGAAATATACAACTGAGCTATACGATGGCATTACAGGCATTGAGCGAAGCAGAATAGCAGCAAAATTAAAATTTCAGCGGAATGGCAGCATTACAAAAGCGTACAAGGCTGTTAAGCTAACAGTAAACTAATGGACTATCACTATGTAGATAGGCAGGCGGTGGCGGAAGCCATTTCCAGAGGTGTCCTGGCAACTGTACGTAGATTTAACTTTTTGTTATGCTTGGAGCTACAGTTATTTAAAAAAATTGTAATAAAACTGAAGTTCCAAGGATGGAGACTGGGAGTAATTTATTATGACAGCTTAAAGCTGACGAAAACTGTAGGAAGCTCATTGAGTACCACCCAAATAATAGGTGGAAAGTAGTTCAACACTCACAAATAATAATTTTAACAATGATATTAAAATTGTTTTAATGTAATTTTAAGGAAATTAATGTTCTTTACGCAGTTATTTGTATCTATTGCGGCTTGATAAAGTTGTTTATGCTTTCTTTGAAAAATTTGTGTAAAACGAATAAAAATTTACCGACCAAAATTAGTAACAATAATGTTTTTCTGTTCGTAATTAGGTCTCAAAACTTTTTTTTTTTAATACATAACCTTTTTGAGTATCTGTATTTAATTTGATCTTAATAGTACAGCGCTTTGTTGAGTCAACGCATCCCTTAAACCAGACGATTTTTCGTGGAAATGACTAACTTGCGTTGAAGTCAAATCTCCAATATCGCTGATATATCAGTAACATATTATTTTAGAATCAAATGGATTTAAATCTTTATAAATAAGCTTTACATAATAACTAATCCTAATGTCGACTGCCTCCGTAGTTATGTGGTTGGATTGTTAATTTCGAACTGGGGAGATCCGGGATTCAATCGTCTACTCGCATAATTATTATTTTATTGGGGATGGGGGTGGTCAGCCTCGTGAGGTTAGATGAGTAGCCTCTTGAATAAAAAAGTAGTGTAGTGTAACCCGAATATAACGGCCTAGAGCTAAACACACAACCACCCGATTTCACGAAGAGTTACGGTATAATTTTATTTTTTTTATAACTAATTCGTAAATTTAAAATTTAATTATATGAAATCCAATTTAGATGGGAAAAATTTAAATAAATGTACGTACTTTAGTTCGAAATTCTAAAAGAAATTTCATAGGATTTTATGTAATCCATAAATATATGGGTTTAATAAACCCACTTTTCAAGATCGGCGAAGACGCGTTGAGTGGTTTCTCCTACTCACCAAAAATAAAAGGATCCTTTAAATCCCTACTTATAAACTTTCTGCTTCAGCTGTGATCTTACACAGTTGTTTAATAGCAGCATAAAAGCTCATTCCTGCCTACGTGGCTGACCAACATTAATAAAACCAGGGACAGGGGAGCATTTAAGCACAGAAGACTATAAATACGTTCCGGCCGAGGATGTAAATCTCGTAAAAGTTATAACGACCTGCGCATACCGGCCGGGCATGTGCCTCACCCCCCCCCCTCCCCACACGGTCCCAACTATAAATTATTGCCTACGTCTGGACAACAGTTGAAAGCGGTGTCCCATATATGTCTGCGGAGTTCTTTTGTAGTCACATCGATCCTCCTCAGATGCAGAATACATCTTCCCGTGTTGCGGTAATGCTTCACAGCATCGAGGCGAATATTTCCAAACAAATATCATGGCGGTTTGTTAGGGCGAATGATCTTACAGTTGGTTAATCAATCATTTTAAATCTTATGTCATTCATTCTCAGTCTTATACATTCAAGTATTTTCATTACCTGTTATTTGATCTGGTTCGGGCTACTTGCCCTAAAGTGAGAAATGCATTTTCATTACATTAAAAAAACTAATTCCTTATATGGTCACCGTTGAATTATTGGTACAATCGGTCCATCCCAACAATGGTCGGCTTGGCATAACGCAATAGCGAACTCTTCACCAGCAAAGCCTTGAGTTGAACGTGGCTGACAATGACGACCAGATTCACCCAGGTGCCTTGGATATGGCCTAACGGTGAAGTACCTAACAGGCGAAGCACTTTGTCAGGTATCAGATTCTTCGGAGTTAATTGCTCACGCCGAATGGCTACTAAGGAACAGAACGAGTAACAAACCCCAACATCCGTACTGCAGATAGGATGATCAAGACCGTGAAATGTAGCCATTTTAGAGAAATAACATTACACAAAATATTTGTTTCAGGAAAGAAGGAAAACTGTGTTGAACCTCCGCAAACCATTTGAAGAAATGGTCTTATGAAAAGTTCTCTATCGTTTGAAGCTGTGCCACATTATGGTCTATACCCCAAAAATTTCTTGCACTCATTTATTCACACATGGCTAACAATGAAGTCATTATGCACTTAACGCATAAAGAATAAAAATAAAAAAGTTTTAGGAAATTAGAACCTTTCACGTCAAAACATTTTAGGTGTGTTGATATGCTCAGATACTGAATCGCCCTATTTGTAAATTTTCGTAGCTAGTTAATTGACAACATAAATCTATGAACGAGTAAAAATTAATTTTTTTTGTCATTTAAGTTATATATAATTCTGTATTGTAAAATTTCATTCAGAAGTTATTTTAGAACCATTTGTTACTGGGTTGGTGAAAGAATAAAAAAAAAAAATCAAGTTTTTCGTATCAATTTTACTAGATAAAAAGAGTTACACAAAAACGCACATTTACTACTCTAACTACACATCATGAAATAATATCGATTAAAATTATCAACATTTTCAACAAATTAAAACAACTTCAGCCAACGGAGTAAACATTTAAAATGCTCTACTACGTAGTCCTGTTTTTAGAATTATTTGGTTATTCAAAATAGATACTTATTTATTTAGATAAAAAAATTATCTCTATCGTAAATTTTATAGATTTTATTAAAACTGCTGATACTTTATGTAACAATGAGAAGTGCCCTTTCCAGAAATACTAATGGGCTGTCGATTATGTAGTCGTGCAAGTAGGTAAGTGACACCACATTCTTGTAAATGAAACCGCACCCAGTGGCTTGGTTACCGTTAGGCCGTTTTCGAACAAGCGGTACATTAAACCGCTTTAACTGGATAAAAGTCACTGGCAGGCTCAAGCTCAGGGGAGGATAATTGTCAGATATAAAAAATATCTTTTGAATTTTTCATTGTCTTTTAAAGACCATGGAAAATTCAAAGGGAAAATGGACGTCCCGACCATCGACAACGCCCTTGGGATAGTTCGGTTCGATAAGCATCTGACCCCTGGAGAGCCGAGCTGTGAAGGGACAATTCAATTTCAAAAGGACGAAAAAGCGACCTTAAATTCTAATCCGAAAGTTAAAATATACTTTTGAAATAATTTTGTCGTTCCTCGTTAGACAGTTTAAAAAAACAGATATTTTTGAACAAAGGTTTAAGCCAACGGTATCGCGCCTACCGTATCAATTTCACCATAACCCAACATGTTATCAACAGCACACTAAATTAAAAATGTATTCATTCAATTTCAGTCAGTCCAACTGATCTATCGTGGCATGGGTTTATCGGGTACAAATCATTTATTATTTTATATTTAAGTACATATTTGTTGGTAAATATTTTTATGATGGATACGTTTGAATGTTGCAGATAATTTTTATAGAGTGGATCCCTGCATTTTGTATTTAAAGCTTGGATGAACGCAAATTATATATTATATAGCTTAAGAAGAGAGATTTTTTCAGGCGGCGTTCGGAGTCCTGAGGTATTTATGTCACAGCCGGGAGTGTGGTGGATTAACAAATCCAGAAATGAATGGATGGAATCAGTTACCACTGGTTTTATTACATTCAGGAAAATAGCGGTGAATTTAGAATTGTATTACACAGATGTTTAAGCTGCAACAGTTTATAATTTTAAATGCGTTTTAAAATCAAGCATCCGTAAATTAAATTAAAATTTTGGGTCAATTATAGCAGAGCAGATTCTTATGTCAACTTTTCTTTATTTTAGTAGTAGTAGTTACATTTCCTCCAACGAGAGTTTTCTAAAAGGTTCTGAATCCCAACAATGCTCGCCTTTGCAAATAAGAAAATATTAGCCGTCAGCAATGTCATGCGCATAATTGTCTTATGATGTGGCATTTCGTGTACCTCGAGGTAACCTTAGGTAGCAAAGCCGACCAGAGCATTTACTCAGGTATTTATCTAAGACCTGTGTCTTCGTAGCAGCCTACAGTCGACCTAACCAGTCACATAAAACCTTATCTTCTGTACTTCAGGTAAAATCAAACCGTCTATTTAAAGACTGTGTAGAGCTTATTCATCGACCTCTTACTTAGTCCATACCTGCCTCCATCCGTCTCACTCATTCACATCTGCTGTATTAATATAATAATAATATGTATCGGGCCCATTAACATATTTACTTACGTCCATAACATCCCTTCCGGACAACAACACAAACACAACGAAATACACAGAAAATGACGAACGGAAATCTCTCGATAAACAACTGTCTGGAAATTGATTTTAGACGATTGACGTTCTGACTCCACTGACAGAATATTTATCCTTTTGAGCCAAGAAACGGTGACAGCGAAACGATCAAAGCCCATTTAGAAATGTCGAGAGTAAATTAGCCTTTGTTGACTAACATTTATAATCGGAGGGAGGTGGCCATGTGTTCTCGAGCAGAGCCTCTCGACTGGAGTGTTTCCAGGCGTTGGCTGGCTGGCGCTCCAGGAATAAACACTGTTCCAGACCTAGCCAACCAAAATAAATCTTCCGGAACAAACCCAATCAGGCTAGCTGTTGCTTATCTCACCTTAGCAGACTACAGGGATATTAACGATTAAAAAGTGTGCATTTGAAGTGCTGGTCTTGAGTAAATAAATGAGATGAAACGTTGAATGGGAGATCGAAGGCGGTCCTACTTGAGTCAATGAGATAAAGGCGTTAACATTTCATATATTTTTCGTTAACTGCCAATCTCCCAACATCTTCTTTAACTCTCTAACTTTAACTGAAAGAAGAGGGTCTACTTTTAAACTAGTACACAGGACAATATTCTTCCGCATTAATGTATGCATGGATGACTTTCTACGATTGAAGTAGAAACACAATCGACCCGAAATTTCAATGGAATATCATCCGAAATCTTGAAATATTCTGATTATAAGGAAAAAAGACTGATTCCTTAATAAGACTTTTCAAGTCACACTTTATCATTTAAGATTTAAGGTACTGATTTGTTACCCCCTTTACTAACAAATGACACAATGAGAAAATAATTTCAAAGATATTACGGCAAATAAATGTTTTTAGCCAACAATAGCAATTACGTATTAATGACCTCAAGAATATTTCAATGTGTATTTTTGATCAATATTTTGGCTGATTACAATTTTTTGAAAAACCTATATTTTCATGAAAAATACCGAGCATATATTTCTTAAGCATTCTATAGAGTATTTAAAAAAATAATTTTGAATAAGGAAAAAACATGTTGACGCGCCTACGCAGTCTCTGATCTGGTAGACTGTCTCAGATGGTAGACATCTTTCAAATGTTCCTTTACTTTTTACACCCTTTATTTTGTTTATATACATGTAAGTATATAATTGTCCAATACAATTTTGTTCACAATTGATGAGAAAAATAGATAAATAATGTTTATTGCAAGAAATAAAAATTGCGATGCTTCCCTTAACCAGTTTATTTAATTTCATACTAGTTATTGCCAACGACAAGCTACAACACTTAAGGCACAATAACAATTAACAATGAATTTAATTATTATTATAATTATATAATACGAGAAATCGCATTCCTTTGCGGTTTCAAACCAATTTAATCCAACCAATTTAAAATTAAATAAATTACTTCAGCATTTTGCATAAATGAAAGTTGAATGTTTTATCACGATATTAATAATTTTCGTTACGGTATAAATACCACTATTATTAATAATGATTTTACTATGATACTAAATAACTTCTCCCCCTTTTGTAGTAATCGAAAGGCCAGTGACCTGGGATATGACCCCACGCTTATTGTGGCGTTTTTTTATAGGGTTTTACAAGACTATAAATGTGCATCAAATTGAAAAAAAAAGTCACCTTCTACTTTTGGTTTCTCCGGGAACTTCGGAATTTACCATTTACTTATTCACTCAAAATTTTCGAATTTTCGAATTCAATATTTTGTACCGTCTTCGGGGCATTAACTACACAATTAACATTGGTATGACTCTAGCCCATAATATGTAGTTACAACCTCCGGAACTGACGGTAACACGAAACCTTCTCCTTTAGAAAAAATAAAATAAAAAACCAACGAAATCAAAATTATAACTCTAGCTGTCGATCGTAACAGTTCGATGAAATAATATTGTTAAAGTAATCTCTTTCGTGAAAATGAATAATATTGCAACTGAGTATACTTCGATATTTCCTTTTTAAAAAATCTTTAATACAGGTAATTTGTAATCATTATTTAAGGAAAAAACACATCACAAGATTTCTCACAGATTTGAATGAAATTATTACAGACCTTGAAGAAGTAAATTACAGGAGTTTGAAGAAGGCCCCACTTGAGCATGAGAGACTGTACAGAATAGTAAAAGGAAGCTAACTTGCATACAATGGTGTGATGTTTCTATCCTTGGTCATTCCCTACCTGAAGCATAGGCTCGCGGTGAAAGCACACAACGGGTCTCCCTCGAAGAGCGGAATGGGCTATGGGAAACAAAATGTAATTTTCCCAATTATTAATTCAGTTTTCTAGCACTAGATGGCATGATTTCGATTTCTTTCAGTTAAAACAATGGATAATGCGTAAGTGAGTTTGTAGTCTCTTTTGGTCATAATATGCTGCAACTTCTCTTCACATGCCAAAGCGCACATGTTCATAATAAGCTTATACTGCTTCGAGTTGAAGCCAGAACCAGTTCTTAATATCCCAAGTTTGGCTGTTGGTTATCTTTGAGCACTCTTCAACATATTTCGTTCATTGCTTTTGAGAACTGCCCTCTCACGTGGTTAAGACGTTGAACTTCCTCCCCTTTTATAAGCGAAACAAATCAAATAAATTCTGCGCAGGGATATTGACTTTGTTTTTGTTTTATGAAAATTATCTTTGATAAAAAATAAAATAATCATTAGACCTGAAATAAAATATTAAGTGGAATACTCTGAAATAAAGCGAAAAGAGGATTTGCACTCATGCTATGACGTTTTCTGCAAATCAGCTGTTTCGTAACCGCATCATAGAAGGAGAGAAATCTTGCAGATCCACCATGCCACGTGGCCTTGCGCGACCTCAACCGGGCCGAAGGGAAAGACTCAATTCCGGCATTAAAGTCTCCGCTCGGCTAGCTGCCTTTTAGGACACTTTCATTTACCGAACAGCTCGCATTATGTTAAAAATGGGGTAGATCATCCCCTTTAAAGTGGGGTGTGGTTCATGCACGCCAAAAAGCGGCCATGAAGATCTATCCGATGTAAATTACCTTATACCAGAGGGCGAGTGTACTTCTAAAAACCACACAAAAAAACAACTAAAATGAACTCGTATCAAGGAAATTTTTATCTGGTGTATGTTTGCACAGGAATTTTCGTAGTTCTACCTATATTAATTGTTTTTAAGTATTTGTAAAGTACATTGAAATTTAACATAAAAATATTTCTGTATCTAGGAAGTATACATTCAAATAATTATGTTAATGTAAGTAAATGTAGAAACGTGTATGAGATAACTGAACATACAAAAATAATATGATTTCTAGCGAATTTACTTGTATTTTCACCTTAAATCTCTCATATTCAAGCTAATAACATTTTTACGGCTAAATACATCACCTTAATGCCGAATATTTGTACTTTATTGTGAAATTGGATCATTCCAACCAGCTTTTAGACCGCAAAGAGATCCACAAAGATGAAAATCGAAACTAATTGGTAAGTTCCAAATAGTCATCTCCAAAATTGTCCGTTCTGATTGGGAACTTATGCACTGCTTCATAATGGTTTATAACTTCAATAGAAAAATATAGTCTTTGTTCACATATGATATTCACCAGGGTCACAATGATATTACACAATGCATACATACATTATATAAAAAAATAGAAACATTTGCAATAAAATAATAGTTGATCGTCACGTTTAAAATTTTAAATTCGCTTTCTCAAAAAGTTTTCTTGAACAATTTTTTTACTTATTCGCCTTTTGGTCAGTGATATGATTTTACCTCTTTCTGTAGTGGCAAATTACATAAAACGGGTCATACTGCTGATCTCAACTAGCTAATTAATAGAATTCAATCGTCTGTTGTTCGCTGAATGACCTAACAGGCATTATACACCTGTTGAATAATCTTTATTAATAGTTATTATTTAAACAAGGAATTGTGATTCGAACTATTTTAAGGCCATACATTGGTAATGCCTTGATGCTCACCATGCGTTTTTTATTGCAAGACACTAGTACATTTTGGTTTTAACACATTTTTCTGAAGGATTCACAAATGATATGCGCAGTCCTGGTGTAGACAAAGAAAGAACAAAAAGGGAACGTTTTAGATAGCGTGAGAAACGGCGTGGGAAGAGATTCCGTTCTAAACGGAGAAGTATAATTAACGTCTTCTTTAAAGGGAGAACTTTTCACTGGTCAGTTAACTATAATATAATATAATCTTAAATTAAACTTCACAACGTACCAATCCTGTATATAAATCTTAATCACTATTTATATTAATATAAATATTTAATCTTTCAATACAGTATCTTCTACACAGTATCAATACAGATAAATCCATGAATATTTTCACATTAGGATAAACACCTTTCACTGCAAGACACTGCAAGGTGTTAACATAAACGAACCACTGCGAGTTCACATATTGGACCCCCCAATGAAATAAAACGAATGCCAGTTATCAATATTTGATCGTGATCTGTTTGTTCATTGCTAAAGTACTCCCGGCCAGGAGAAACGATCGCGTATCAAAACAGAAAATGTTAGCTAACCCACAATATCCAGGTTAGCAGAAACACTGCTTTCCTGCCTTATCTACGCTTGATAACCATTATCTTATCGCTCAGTGTAAACATCGTAAAAATACGAACACCACGTGTAGTAAAATGCAATGATATTCTCAATTCATCAGGGCGATATATATGTATATCAAACTGGAATAGAATTAGGAGGAGGATATGAACTGGATCGAAAGTGTTATATTGCTAAGAACTAATAGAAGGGTATCAGAACTGTATACTTGCCTCGTGACTTCATGGAAGTCACTGATGGTTCCTGTTATTTATAAGTAAGCAACCCTTCCTTACTTCCCTTACTCCCTAATTCCTAGAATCTTATCATTTTCTTATACATATATGTCTCAGCTTTAGCCCCAGACCACACTCGTCCCTAGACCTTCCACCCAGTATGTAGTAACGTAACTCTTAATATTTGTATATACCAGTGTTTTGCTTGTACTTCATAATAAAGCTTTTCTTTCTTTTCTTTTAAAAGACTCTCCCCTTCAAAGATTATTTAACTGAAGAACGATTGGTGGGATGGCGTTTTCGTCGTTTATTCACTGTTTACAAAGAAAAACTTCTTTTCTCTGAATTTATGTTGTTTTTTTTTGTTTCAGAACCCCTGACCTTGTTTTCACCTTTACCTTTTTTCAGGTCTACGGGTGTCCCTTCTTCGACCTAAAGCTATAAATAGTTTCGTGGACGAAAACGTTTTCCAAAATAAGGTTTCATTATAAGTCACTTTTTATATGAGGGGGGGGGGTCAGATAAGCTTTTTAATAATAATTTGAATTTGGTCGTTTTTATGGCATTTAACGTTAAACAATTGTATTCAATAATATATTATGTATGTGAAATACGTCTTTTAAAACGACAGAAGATACAGAAAAGTACTTAAGACGCAGCGAGAGCCTTACCGTGTCCAATCAAAAGTGACAGTTGGCTTCTACGGTAGCCAGTTTAATAGGGGGGAGTCTGCATCGCGTTACAGTCCAAAGAAAAACTCAATCGAGCAGTCTTATTATTTTTTTGGACTGAGTTGTATGACCCTTCCCTGCCAGGTATATGTAGCTGCACAGAGAACTCAATAACTGAGACCAACTACTGTCAATTATGTTTACCGTTTGTCTCAGGACAATATAGTTAAGCAACTTCAACCGATGTTTGTTGTTCATAGATTGAATTGCTATGATTGAAAGAAACATATCCATAGGTGAAAAATAAGTTAATAGCTTTTTTTTTTCCAGTTCCACGCATTCCATCTATTGAAATTTTTAACGTAGAGGAACATCTAAGCATTTTCTACACTCTTTAAGGTCCCTGGAAAAATTCCTTAGCTTTGCTATCACTGCTTCAAAAACTATTAACTCAGTAGCTAAAAAGCCACTAAACGAACCATCGGTAAAGTTACTAAAGTTAGTTAGCAGTAAGCTTTATTTGAGATAAATATATGAATCACTTCTATCCAGCAATAGCCTCTGCAGAGGGGGGAGGGGCAAGGATTATAACTCAGTCCACGTATATCCATAATTCAGTATAAGTTTCTAGTTTTTTTTGCAAATATTCGTCAGTAATCCTGCGTTTTGGCATCACGTGGGACCTTACAAGTGGAATCGTTGAAAAGGTGGACTAGCCCGCTGCTACGTTGAAGCTAGCGCCAGGTAGAAGAGAGTGGAAGGGCTGATTGACAGAGGATCCGGCAACGCCGCCTCAGGTACCAACCACCACCACAATGCACACACGGCTCCGTTCACGGCTAGTTAGCCGGCCGCAGGAGTCTTTTATTTTTTTATATTACTCATGTGGTGCTTTCATACAGAACGGCAGGTGTGCCAACCTAGAAAGCGATGTACCTCATCATGATATACCAATACGGGCTACAAGGTGCAAATCAACCGGTGACTTCAGGTGGTTATATTTGTTCCAACCGCTCAAAACATTAGAAGTAATTAGCATTTATCGAAAGTATTGATATGAATGAATTTAATGGATCTCCCGTGGGACATTAATGTCTGGATGGGTCTCAAAAAACTAATAGGCATAGGAAATCGTTTCCTGGTGATATCTTGTCACACGTAACATTAAAAATAATTTCTTGCTTTAACTTACGATTAATTTACGTTCAGAAGTAAGCACATTTAGGCAGAACATCTTAAAAGCTCCAAATATTTATGCAAGCCTCTGTTTACGACAGCCTTAATTAAAGCTGAGTTAGAAGTTGAGTTCTGAAGAATCTTATTTGAAGATGTAACCTCAATACATTTACAGACTAATATGCTAGGAGTGGTACCCATCAATTTATAAAATAGATTCAATCAACATTTTAAACTACTCTGTAAGCGTTCACTTGCTCAGCCAAGCCCCCCCCCCCTCCCAACTCGCAAGTGTAATATTTTAAATTAAATTATAAATGGCTGGTTTTGTTTTTTAAATCAAATTCAGCTAAACACAGCGTTTGCCTACAGTATTTATTATTATAATTATAATTTCTATTCATATTAATTATAAATAATAGATAAATAGCTTACTATAGATAATTATATAACTTACATACATTTCAGTGGATGCACTATTTTCATAAATCAAGGAACTTACCTAAAAAATAAAATACAAGTTGGATTAAATCAGATATTTAAAAATTGATAGTTATAAACTGCTGACCACAGATAAAACATAATTTTAATATCCATTGCAATACATAAAACATTTATTGCATGCAATTTGTATTAAGAGAATTTTTTTTTAAAGTTTGGCAAATGCAAAAGCGAATGGAATAGCAACAATTAATTATAAATGAAAATAATATTGTAAATATTTTGTAAGATAAACTTTTTATCTAATCATGTGTATAATTTTTCTCTCAAATATTTTATTTCCAAAATTAGTAAAAAAGCAAACTTAAAACTGAAAGTAAAAGGTATTATTTTTTTGTATGATTACTTACAAATGCCTGAAGGATTTCATTTACAGAATTTGATCATATACTCTAATCATATGCGTTATGCATGTATTTACATTAGGACATGAGTCGAGAAGAGGAAAATGTCCTTCCTTCCTTCTACTCACACACAAGACTCACTTTGATGTGGTCTGTTGAATAGAGACCATTAATTGACTTGCCCCTGTACAACACAGGCTGTAGAGAATTGTTGTACTCACAATAAATTGTCTGTTCATACTGGCATGTGAAGTGCAGGAACGGAAACCATAAGGAAAGTGCTTTTGAATACCCATATTGCTTGTAACAGTTAATCACATACAGAGGGGGCCAAAAAAAAAATGTATCCACTGTTTAAAAGTCCATAACTTGCAAACTAATTGACGGAGTTGTCTCATTTTTGGTAGTGTAATAGTTTGTAGTTCCGGCAATCGCCAGATAATTAGTCTTTTATTGTTAGTTGTACCTAGTTACTCGAGTAAACATGGCTGGCGTAAGGCTTACATTTGATGAAAGGAAGTCTATTTTAAAGTGGTATTTTAAGTACGAAAACATTAATGAGGTTCAACGGCAATGGCGAAATGTGTATCAAACAGAGCCACCGACAGGTTTAACGATTCGTCGCATTCGAGACAAATTTGAAGCCGAAGGCTGTGTTAAAGATGTACACAAACAACGATCTGAACGACCTGTAACAGTAACAAGTCCATTTAACTCCCATCTTGTGTTACAACAATTCACTCGCTCACCACAGAAGTCTGTGAGACAGTGTGCCCGTGAAACTGGAAATAGTCGCCATTTCGAACACCTACAGTGATATCTTTAAGTTGGGCTTTAAGCTAAACTTTCACCAAAAATGAGACAACTCCGTCAATTAGTTTGCAAGTTATGGACTGTTAACCGGTGGATACATTTTTTTGGACCCCTCTGTAATTTAATTTAATATTATTTCAATTCCAAGAGTATGAACGTAGATAGCCTGCCTTCCTTGACAATGACAGTCCATAATATAATAAAACTTTGTATTGTAGTTTCCTCGGTTAGATCAGTCCTTCCTTACTCTACTACTCTCTGGAATTCTCTACCTCCTAATACCTTCTCACCATCCAAAAAGACGCGCGTTAGCCTGGGAACGAATCACTCATTCATTATTTTATATTTCCTGACTTTTAGTTTTGTATTAATTATTTTTATTTGATTGTATACTACATATAGATAAATGATGTTTTACTGTTTGAGACCTGTTGTTATTGGTTTTTCTTGTGTTTTTTTTTTTGTTTCCTATAGGTGGATTATATGGACTCTATTTACTAAAGGCAGTTAAACATTTTTTATTTTTATTTCATAATTATTATTATCATTCCTATAGAGGTTTACACTTTATTTTACAGTGTTACTACTATTTTCTTTTTTATTTTATTATGATTTTATGGTTTATTTTATTTGCCAAATGTGAATTTGTCATCAGAACATTAATGTTATTCATAGGGGACTTAGTCCCGGGATACAATTTTTTTTTCTGTTCCATTATATTCTAAAAAAAAAATGCAATAAAGTAGTTCCCTGACCAAGCGTTTATCATCACGCAAACGTATGTAACAGGCTGCATTACATGATAGTCGGCGAAATATTGATTTTCTAGTGGGTCCGTCAGAGTGTGATCATTTTAATCACCACGCTGCTACATCAATGAAAATGAAAAAGAAGATTATGCCCCCAGCTCGCTTCGAACCGATGAAAACATACTGGAAACTTTCAAAGGCACAGTACCAACGAGGCAAGAGAGCTGAAATTCAGGTCGGAGGTTCATTGGGTATAGCAATGGCTTCGGAAGCTTTATTGTACAGGAGCTCAAGAAAGGAACAAATTATACTCTACCTGAGACAGGACCATTTTGAGTTTTCTCACGATTACCCATGTGACCTAGAAGCGCCTACTTGTCAACACAGCAACGTATACAGGGAAGTACTACTGATGTACTCTTTGAGTGTCCCAAGTTCAAAAAAAAAACGGGATGATCTAGGTTTGCTATCAGATTTACAAGACCTGATACCAAGATGAGGATGCAGAACATGTTACATCTGACGGAGATAAAATTTTAGTAGTAGAGATTGGTAGACAATATACAAAATACCCTTCTATGATACTTAACAATTTTTTGTTGTGACGTTTCGAACCAAAATAGGTTCACCACCTAGATACTGTTGATGCATAAAAAACCATTGATTATAATTGGTTCCTGGATACTGGAAAGAAGATCCAGTGATCCCTCCCCACATGAAGGATTATGTTCTACTCCAGTTCCTCTGGAATCATCGTGGCGTGCCAGGTAAGTCTAGTCTTCCTAGTCCAAGTATTTGAGGATTCGTGTGGCCGGAAAGTTTTTGGTGGCATCGTCTTTTCAATATTGATGTATTTTTGATCTTGATGTATGAAGTTTGGAATTCGTAAGTATGTGCGTATGGTCGTATTTCGGATATACTGAAGTGAACCAGTAATAATTCGAAACAGTTGGGAGTGTATGTTGTGTCGTTTCAAATAAAGTAAATTATAAATATTTGTTTCCATTTCTATTTCTTGGCCAGGAAAAGTGTCATATTTTGCTCAAAAAATTATTTTATATATGAGGCAATGAAATTTAATGGGAGGTAATTAGTGCCTGATGGTGAACTGATGTCATTGGTCCTCCAAAGATGGAGGATACTGAAACGGGTTTCGTAAAAATAAAACGAATGGTTTTTCTTTGATAATATTTTGAAAATAAGTCCAAATAGAAAATGGGACAATTACAATTACAGATGTTAAAGAAACATTAGTAGAACAATTCTCGTAAAATACCATCTTCCATGCAATGCCTTTTATAAAATGCATCACTTAACATATTTTTCCTCACACAGTTTTTCAAGATATTACATAATAGATTATATAAATCAAAATAATATAAATAGAACATTTGAGTAAATGGGTTAAAATTCTCTGAAGGAAGTATGCTCCCCTCGAAGGCCTATTTTTGAGATGAATTAATAACCATTGATTAGCATTCCGTTCAGATCTTAACTTATTCGAGACGTTTGAGGTTTCAGTACTTAAAAATCCATTAGAAGGTACCATTTTCACTCTCTTGAAAAAAAGAGATTTCTTTGATGCCATTCATAAGGAAAATTACTAAGGCCGCTTAGTTGTTATCATGGAGGATATGTTTGTGCGATTTACACTATATATATATTGTACATAAATCATGTTTTGTAAGAAAGTTTTAAAAAATCATTCTAGCGAGTCTAACTCTTTAGGCAATAAAAACTAAGTGGAGCTCGGGCAAACGGTGAGACGAATCTGTGAAAGGTACGAAGGCCTGCTGCGAGAAAGGAATCCAACAACATTGCACAACCTTGTAGCAAAGTGTACATTGAAAGAAACCCTATACAAAGTATAACAAAACTGAATAACATCTTTCTACCACATAATTACATAGATATGTCAATTTGATATATTTGAGAACTAAAGCTTTAATACACGAGTCTATGACAAGAGAGCTTTGCAATATGCCAAAGACTCCGGTTCCTCTTTTGCATGCGAGGGAGGTGACAACCATATGGATTTGGGAGATCTCTGGGCTGTTTATAATTACTGTATGAATGAGCGAGTGAATGGAAATTGTAAATATGGTATGAATGAAAACATTTATCACAATTACTTACTGCCCAATGATGTAGATTGTAATTTTAGCACAATAAAGAAGTTTCAATATACTGTTCAGTATGGTTCCGACATACATAAAAATCACGTATAAGCCACTTCACCAACATATTGTTTTTGCCATATTCATTCACAATTGCATACAGTAAACAAATAGCACAACCACAGAATGAGAGGATGAGTGAATGATAGTAAGAAAAATGCATGAATGACAGGAGGGAAAAAAAATACACACATGAAGGATTATGTCGATGGAAGTTTATTTAAATTATAAGTTCCTACTCGCATTCCTCCGGAATCATCGTGGCGTGCCAGGTAAGTTTAGAGTTCCAAGTCTAAGTATTTGAGGATTCGGGTGTCGTCTCTACAAATTCTTCATGTATTTATGTTTAGAATTCGTAAGTATGTGCGTAAGGTCCTTTTCGGATATACTGAAGTGCACCAGTAACAATTCGACACAGTTTTGATTGAAACCTCTACGCCAATATAATAAATACATTATTTACTGAAAAAAATGAGGAATAAAATACTTTTGTCTGTGTTTAAGGCCATATAGTTAAAAATATAGAAATAACTTATAGTCTAAGTCTAAGCACAGTATATAGAACGTCTTGAAAACTTCTACAACTAAATGTAACGCTGCATACAGTTTATATGCTAGTAAATAGTTTAGTTTAAGAGTTAGATTTGTAATTGTAAAAAGGTATAATTTCGCCACACCTACCCAATTGGTTTTACTTACAAACAGATTGTGAGAACATAAATTATACGAAATATCCTTCTTTTTTTTTTTTACACGAGACAATTTTTATGGAAAGTAATATTATAAGCATTAGCCCCCTACAAAAACACCAATAGGTGAACACTGAATTTCATAATTAATATATATATTTCAACCATGTAGATTGGGCGGTTTGTGAATACTGAATGAGCGAGTAAACATGGTATGAATGAAAACATTTATTACAATTACTTATTGCCGAATGAGACAGATTGTAATTGTATCACAATAAAGTTGTTTTTTATCTCTCAGTATATATTTATTTCAAACTTGAATGAAAAAATGGAGTTACAAAAACTGTTGTGATGAACAATCCTTGAAATATTAATCAGGTTATTGGCTCGGCCAAGTGATTATTACTTATTGACTCCACTCCGAATCAATGGCCATAGTGTAAACGGACACTACAGAAGCCAAAAATTAATCGATGGTTATGTAATAATATCGGTTGCGTAAGTAACTTGCTGTTGAGGTAAGTCTTATAAAGGCAGATTCTAGATGCGACGAACAGAATTCTATACGGTAAACTTATAATAAATGTTGAGGTTATTTATAATCTTAATAGGCACATAAAAATATTAACGAGGTCATATTATAAAGGGCTTCTGATCACAATTGTAAATGTCATAAATTATCTAAAATATCGTGTGCCTGAGGCCATTCCTTGCGAATAAAAAATATATTATTATATCACTAGCAGGTACATATTTAATAATTTTTAATAACGTAAGTATATAAACATTTCCTGACGCAGTTCAAAAAGGCCTAGCTTCTATTTAACATTACTAAAAAGGCTTGTCCAAGATATTCTGGACGGGAAATAATATAATTAATTTATACTTTATTATTAAACAAAAATAGTTTAAAATCTATCTTTACCGATGGTAAGAAACTCGATGTTTTACAAGAACGTACAAGCTCAGCCTGGTACAGATAGCAAAGCCTATTTAGGAAGCATGCCTTCGAGAAAGCAAACACACAAAGGAGTAAAAGATAACGACACTTCATAACAACCTTTGCTGACAATTCCCATTCCTTTGGCTACCCACCTCCTTCAGTTTACAGCCAGCACAAAATTTTCGTTTTCATCAATAAAAGTCAACAAAAACCTCAGACCATGTTTGTAACATGTTCAACATTTAATTTAGCGAATTTCAAACAAGTTAGCATCGTATGTTCTAATCAATTCATATGTTATTTCTACTCAATTAAATAATTTACAATTAATTAATTAACGGATAATAGTGTAACAGATTAACTGCTAAGTAGCGGAATTAATTTGTATAGACTCTATTTACATGTGATTGCTCAACCTATAACGGGTTTTGATTGAAGGTAAAGTAAAATATATCAATACGTCATAAAGTAAGGAATATTTTAGGATCCGTTCAAATACTCCGAAATAATTCACATTGCGATAAAATTACCCCATTTGTTTATTTATGTGTATTTATAAAGGGTGTCCCAGAATTAACGCAAGATTTGAATTTGCCGTCATTTGTGTAGTAAAGTGCTGGCAACCCTAAAAAAAAAACAATTTGACAGCTGACAGTTAAGGGTTAGTAAAAATGGAGCGCTACACGATTGAACAACGTGTCTTTATTGTTGAACATTATCTCGAAAATAATGAAAGTTTGGCGGCCACAGTTCGAAACTTTTATACAAAATATGGTCGGAATAGTGTTTTGACTTCATCAACTCTGATGAGATTAATTGAAAAATTAAGGAGACTGGATCAGTTGGAGAAAACACACTGGTCGGCCAAAAACAAGCCTTTAAATGTAAATGCAAGCAGTGCGTGAGAGTGTTTGAAAATTCAAGAACATCAATTCGGCGTCGTAAACTCAGTTCTTTGTGCCGAAATTGGATCATATTGATGTGGCCAATATGCGGTTTCAACAAGATGGTGCCACATGCCATACAGCCCATGAAACAATTCAAAGACTGCATGAGACATTTCCAGGTCGTGTACTCTCTCGTTTCGGTGATCAGAATTGGCCACCTAGATCGTGTGATTTAACACCTTTAGATTTCTTTTTATGGGGTTATTTGAAGTCAAAGGCGTATGTCATCAAGCCCACACCCACTCGTGCACTAAAAGAGGAAATTCAACCACATTTATACCAAATGGTCATGGAAAATTTCGACAAAATAGTGCATATGTGCCCGCAAAGTCGTGGAGGCCATGGGCCCGATGTGTTATTCCATAAATAACCCAATCCTATTTACTTTATAATTCAATAAAAAAATACTAAAAACTGTGTTTTCTATTTAAATCAAATCTTGCGTTAATTCTGGAACACCCTTTATAACTAAACAATGAATAAATTTGCCTACACTGTCTGTTTAACTTGCACAGGTAGAAAACTTCCCATCAAAACCGTTATAGCAGTTTTTTCTAATCCCTATAGAACTAACTTTCCCCCCTTACCGTGCTCACGTAGGGTAGTCACTCCACATTCACTACCCTACATCTCCCCTTCCCTCTTACATGTGCAGTTAACTAACCGATGAAGTCTTAAAGAGTCTTTAACGTTAGTTTGAATGAAAACACGCTAGTGACATAAAGCAATTTATGAAGCGTAATCTATCGCCTAATATTAATTTTGGTGCAGTCTACAGATTCAACATTTGTGAACATGAAAGTACGGCATCTCACCTCATGCAGCGGAATTTTAACTCTATTGTAAACGCAGCATAGAGTATTTTTAATTATCACTATTATTACATTTTATATATATTGTATGATTCCCCTGTGGTATTATAGAAATAGTTAGCTACTAAATGTTACATAAAAATAAGCATAGTAAAACTTAATATTTATGAACGTTACACCAAATATATAGGTCTTGTAAACTTTTTTCAATGTTCAATAAGGCTGTTTGAAGGAACTGCGAGAAGCCTTATTTCCCTCCTGTTTTCATAAAACGATGTCCATTCAGGTAATTGAGCATTATCGACCTTTAGTTCCTTTGACCCAGTGGTAGGGTTATAGCAACAAAACTAGTCGAGTGTCAAGTCGACCAGGTCCTACTCTCTCCTGTGAATATTACTTTTATAATGCCCAACAGGAAGTCTTCTATAATTTACAAAATCTCCAAACGACTATTTCACGATTCGTCAACGACTTGACACAATGTTGCCAGTCATGACCCGAACGAGACCGCAGTGGAGCAGTACAATCCGATCGTGGATAACTGTACCGCTCGTGATCGGCGCTAAAGGTCTTCACAGTCCGTGGGCAAAGACAGAACTCAATTTGTTCTCTCGTCTACTACTTCCTCGGTTTTTGCCTTGTACCTTAGAGGAAAAACCTGTCAGTGGTTTTTCATAGTCCGATCAATGACCAGCTCTGTGTTCAGTTTCGATGAGTGAACAAATCTTTAAATCGCCAACCTTACTAGCAAATCTTAATAAATGCGAATAATCAAATAAGTGCGGCTATAAAACTATTGAAATATAAGGTCCTCTGGAAATAAGGTGGTTCTCTGGATGATGCACCTGTCCAAACTATAGTAACTAGGTAAATAGTATCACGTTTGTAGAAAAAGATACTTTTTAGTATGGTTGCATTACCAATCACACCGATAGCTCTCGTCTATAAATTTAGTTTGATACTTTCTATAAATAAATTTATTCATCTTTCCTCTTTACAAGGCTACTTTTTGTCATTCTATGTAAGTGAATACGTCTATCGTGGCATAATAGGATAACCTTGGCAATCCTAACTCATGAGACATCTGGAAGAAAGCTCAGTTTCACCTGGCGTACTTCGCCTTACTGAACCACACCTTTGATTCATTCTAATAATCATAAGCGTTTGGGCGTCAAGACTTTTTATTCTGTCACGAACGACAATTGAATAATATCATGTTTACTCAAAGAGATTCGACCGTTTTATATTGTATCTAACCAAACCATTACCGATGTCTTCGCCAACTTGAGCTCAGATTTTTAAATTGTTAGATGTCGAAGGTAGACATTATGTCATTACTTCCGTACCTGTACTAAATGAGAGTAGATTAAGATCTAAAACCAACTGGTGTCTCAGATAGGTTTAGTAGGCCAGTAAAAAATAATTCTGGTAGGGAAAAGTATTGATAGAAAAATGCCAAGCTCTGCTTTGGCGATAGGCGCTGATTTGCGATACCCTAATTTTAATTTCAACTACAAGCGGAGTGACTAGGCAGTAGCACGAAATGATGAATTTGTAGGATTTTGGAATAACTTTATTGCAAAGTATCAATATAAAAAATAAGTTGCCTTAAACAAGCCAATAGTTGACCCGAATTTAATAAAAGGGGATAAAGGACTATGAGCATCTGGACAGGTACTGTACAATGTTAATATAGAACTCGAACTAGATCGTTAAATAAGAACCAATACGTAATATGCACGAAAGTACAGGTTTTACTTGCAAATGAGTACGGGGCAATCGTATTGCCCGTAGATTCTTAGATATTTTTTTAAATATTGCAATCATATTATTTAGTTCAATGCATTGCTTACTGCTCTTTAGGGTCGGAAAAGATGAGAGAGAGAGTATTTCAAAAGTTAAACAGCTTCCTATCTGTAGTGAGTCACTATCACTGCACACACAAGAGATGAGTTTGATCCTCGGCGTTTAAAGGTACAATGACACCTTTGACAAACACATAGCCAAGAGGATCCGACGGATACAATAGAACCTGGTAGGAATAATACACCGCCTGATAACTCTTGGGGGCCAGAGTGAAGGAAGAAAATCATAAGGGCAGTCAGAGAGCAGGGAAACAATAGTGGTGCACGAGTCAGCAGTTTGTCGAGCGGTCGAGGCGTCCACGTACCTCGCCTCTATTGCAGCCTCAGCTCTACTCATCCTATACCTGTTTGAAGCTCATCTTGAACGATCAGTGATCTAGTCGCCAAAAACTTTAAATAACTAAGATATAAATAATTTAATATTGAATGAACAGTCAGGTGATCACATCATTCCACAGTCGTGCAGCTCCCAAGGTAAACGGATAGGATAACTAAATCATTCAACGACAAGCGTAATGCTAGGTTGATCACGCTAGGTATATAAAGCGCTTTAGACACTGTGTACCACCAATCAATTATAATTTCCTAACAAACCTAACTCACCTCATATTTTTCTGAAACCTCCATTTATATGCCAATCAACAATACTCCTTCTACAACTCATCGTCTATCAACAAAAGTTCCTCTAGGTCCTTGTCTATTCCCTACCATATTTATTCTGTACATCCTCCTTCACACCACGAAGCCGAATGGTTGTTACACGCTGACGTCACAACAATCTATACTGGATCATAGAGAACATAGACATACTAACTTATAGATTACACGAAAAAATGATAAAAACCAAAACCCATTTTAATAAATGGAAAATTAAACTGAACACACTTAAAACAGATCAATATTAAGCCACAATTTATCCTTAAAGACACCAACCTTAATTATCTAGAAGTAACTTAAAACCGTCCCCAAAACACAATATGACAATTACTTCTCATTAGACTCCTATACTGTTTTCCTACATCCATGAACAGTAAATTTTGGCCTAGTGTTGAAAATAATTGTTTAACTTATGGTATGAATGAGAGCATTTATCTTAATTACTTATTGCCTTATAAAAGGCAGTTTGTAATTATAACATAATAAATTTTGAGAATTAAAAAAAAAAAATTGTTTAACTGGAATCCAAATATTTTCCAAATAGTACAAATTAAAAACGGAAATATAATCAGATATCCAAAGATATTACATACATAATACATTAGAAACCAACAATACAAGTACAGTCTGGGCTCGTTTTGATCCCATTTTTCAAAAGGGTTTTCAGAACCATTTTTCTGTGATAAAAATTAATTTTTCTATTACAATACATGTATTGTGAATTACCTTATTACATGTATGGACCGTCATCGTTCCAGTTACACAGTACGCAACTAAGATTATGGTATAGCTAAGAAATCCAGCGAGCTTGAAACAATTTTTTTTTTAAACACGACCCTAATTTCAAAAACGCCAGCCTAACAATAAGTACACAAAAGGGGAATGCCCCGCCTAAAATCGAAAATTCACATTACTGCTTTGTTCGTATGGTTGAGCTCAGGGTACCTTCAAAAGCCTACTTAAAAACCCCATGATTCGACATTCATTTGCCTTTTAACTTAGCCGATAAATGGACTGCTATGGCCGGACCAATTGTCAACTATATTCCGGCCTCGATTCGTTTTAACGGTAGGGTAGATAACATAGACTAGAGCCGTCATACATAACAATCAAAATTCAAATAAGCCACAACTGCATGGTACGTAAGTGGAACATGCAACACCGTCATTAGTGCATCACCCGTAACTTCAAAATTCACCCGTCATTTGAATATAACTTATAACTTTGAAAAAGCAAGACAAATGCTTCATTAATAAAACAAAAGTGAAAGTGCTCAATTATATTGAGTTTTCATAATACACAGCGTACTACATCAGATAACAGACACATTTTCGTATTAAAATACTATATGAACGATAGAATCAATAAATTTAAACACAAATGCTCAAAAACACAGGATTGTTAAACAATATTAGAAACAAACAAAATAATAATCTATGATATCGAACATATGGTAGAAATGATTGTCCATAAATGGGCCCTAAGAAATGGTTAATTGAAGGAACATGTTAGTCATTGAATCCCATATGTTGCAAAATTCCTGTTTTCTTAGATATGGTATGTCGGGTCGTCCCCAAGGGGGAAGACACCCGCCGCGGAATGGGGTATCTACGACCCGGCCGCTGTCCGGCGAGCGTCAAGAAAGAGATAAAATGGGTGGACCTGTGATCTTTGACCTTTGTTGGCTGCCTAGTCGGCGGGCAGCTTTATTCGTATTGATCTGACTCCATGAGATCTTAGAAGGTGTGCCTCGACAGTGCACTATGTGCAGGAGAAGAGGTATAGGGTAGGTATTATAGGTAGTTTGTGTGGTCTTGGAATGACCACGAATTCACACTCGGTATCTAAGGGCAGGCGAAAACTGTCCGGATCCCCAAGGCGAGTGCGAACCGGAGTGAAGCCGACTGGATCACTGGGGGAGACGCTACTAGATAAAGAGTGTAGGGCCCCAGGGGCCTTCGTCCGCAAGGAAAAGATCTCTTCCAAGGAGGTGCTAGTATTAGCGAGACGAAAGAAGAGAGAATCCAACTAGGAAGGTGTGGGGTCTGACAACGCCAGGCTAAAACATAGCGAGGTTAGGAAAGAGATGCAGAGGTATTTGAATAAGAAAGGAATGGCTCGAGTAGAGTAGCAAGCGCCAGTGCAGAGAGAGAGAGCAGCGTTCACTTCAGGTGCTGGGTTCCAAGGATCTGCGAAAAAAAACCCAAATCCGGGCCTAATATAGGCACGTCAGAGGCTGGGCCTAACCCGCACCCCTAGTGGGCCCCCTCTCTTAACTAACGCTTTAAGGTTTTTATTATTAAAATATTGAAACACAGGTGGATATGTTCTGGGCCGAGAAGAGGGGAAGTTCTATTTATTCGTGGTGAAGAAGTTGGCACATGGCACACCTCTTGAGTCAACCCACAGTCCCTAATCTTCGTATGCCTCACTCACGCCATATGTACGAGTACACCACAACATTTTTTTAAAGCCCACCTTTAAATGTCTTTCTTCTCTACGTCCCACTAAAGAACCCCCAAAAATCACTTCCCACAATCCTGGAAGTTTATTGCTAGAATTGGCATCTTCTGGTCAGAATAATAATTGCTCTTCTGTTGTACTCTTTAATTAGCCATCATTGTTCAGTCCCTGGACATTAAATGGGTCGAGAGAAAACCCAAGTGGAATGAAGCGTGATGGTGACCACACCGGCTCTCGAGAAAGTAAGAAACACCATTCACCTGAATGTCTATTCATAAATAGGTTGTTTCTTTTTTTATTGGAAAGAAAAGCGTCACTTGAAAATTCATCCACTTGTGAAGGCGGCGTTGGTCATGTTCCTGTACTTTCTTTAACAGTTTCAGTTATCGGTGGGCATTCAGTGCTTGCGTTTCATAAATTGATTGCTCGTTAACAAAATGACGTTTTCTATGCATTTTGTTCCCGTAGTTACGCCCATTATTTTTTCCGTTTTAGATGATTACATCCTCCATGACAGTTCCCTATTGAGATAAACACGTAGCTCCCCTCAACCATTGACCGACGAGTCTCAGAACCCCTAATCGTACATTATGCTCCTTTGAAACGAATGGCGCAGCTGACGTGCCAGTTGGTCGGTCACTCCCTCCTTGTAATCTAAACATTTTTTCGATGGCAACAGTTGATTGTCGCTATTTGCATGGTTGGTTTTCTACCACTTACGAGCGGGCGGCGAGACCTGCCTGAAAGCGCTTATTACAGGACATCATTTACTATCATTATTCGATTATAGCCAATTTTTACACATTGTTTTGTCCTCTAAATTAATTTTTCGAGTTTTTTTTCAGTAGATCATTGGCATCTTTCGAGTGAAATGAATATTCACATACTTTCAGCTGATCTAAAATTCTATATGTAAGTGGACCACGCAACGTCATCAGTATATCCCTGTGTTATTTGAACATAACTCATAAGTTGTAGGTTATACATGACTGGACATGTATAACCTACAACTTATATAACTAATATATACATACGGATAGACTGAAGTATTGAAGAATAGTATTGAAGCAAACATAGTTCAAAATATTTTAAATAACGTCTGTGTTTCTTTATATTAAAATGCGAAAAGAGTTCCTTATTGTTTAAGAATTAGAACTTTATTGTGCAATAATTACAATCTGCCTTTTATAAGGCAATAATAATATCTTATTGTTTAAATAAATTATAATGATATCAGGGGACCTATCTGTAAGTTTAATAACGATGTGAAGACTAAAGTGGAAGTGGCACTCAGAACTTTTGTAAATATTGTGTCATTGGAAGTCCTGAGCGGCTGCGGCTCTCACGCTCTCCCTCAGCCTTGCCACTTCGTAACAGTTATACGGGTGGCTACAGGGGTAGCGTAGGTGATCCAGTACTTGCCTCAAACTCCATAGCCGGAAGGTAAGTGCATATGTATATATTGTATTAAAGTATTTGTAAATACTGTGTGAATGACAAAGCGAATAGAATATTGTAAATATGGCACGGATGAGATAATTTATCACAATAAAACAATTGTAACTTCCTCCAATAAATTATTTTAGTATTATGACAAAAAAATCACGAGAGTTACAAGTTTCAATTGAGAGAGCAGGAATGAAACAATAACATTAAAGGCTTTAACGTAAAACAAAATTCAAAAATATTACTAAAAAATATGGTTTTGAAAACCAACATCACTTATTTAATGTTGTTCAAGCCGATTTCGCTTTGGTCAGTATTTCACGATGACAATTTTTATTGATTGATGTGGTTACCTGATCCTGACGATGAATTTTTGACGAATGAAGTGGCTTTCCATCATCATTTAATAAATATTTAAGAGACTCACTCGCCTAAGTATCTCTACTGCTTCTACACCGAGTGTACGATTGTCGACGGTGTCATTGTACCTAAAAATGCTGAGGATCAACTTATCTCGTGTAGGTGCAGTGACTCACTAAAGATAGGAAGCTGTTTAACTTCTGAAATGGTGTCTGTTATCTAGCCGTCGTTTTCAAAGGTATTTTTTAAAAAAAGAGTAATTAGCAATTTAGTAAACTAAATAATATAATTTGTGTATGAACCGTTATATCTAAGGATCCAAAAAATGTAACATTCGGCCAGGACCAGTAGTTCGGCTCATTTTTTTATTGTATGAATGAGCGAGTGAATGAAAATTGTAAATATGGTATGAATGATACATTTATCACGTGACAAGGCAGATGTAATTTTATCACAATAAAGAAGTTTCATAAAAAAAATATTTAGTTTTAATTTCAATTATAATTATTATTAATCTTATTCTCATCCTGATATACAAGCAACCTTTCGCGCTCTTTTCCCACGGTAATAGGTAATAGTAATTTTCTTATGCTCCTAGTTACTGTTAACGAATGCCATTCACCTCGAATCACAAATACTACAACAACTTTATTATAATAAAATTACAATCTGCCTCATTGGGCAATAAGTAATTGTGACAAATGACCTCATTCAAACCATAGTTACAATTTTCATTCACTCGCCCATTCATACAGTATTTACAGACAGTCCAGAGACCTCCAAAGTCCACATGGTTGTCACCTCCCTCGCCTGTGAAGGCGAAAGCGGAGTCCTGGGATAAGAGCCAGCGGAGGCTGACAACAAGCGCGAGACCCACAGACGCTCAGGTCATGATTAGAGAAACTGACTATAGCCAGGACTCCCACTGTCACGTATTTACATCAGGTCACGAGGCCATTGCCGTGTCAGTCTCCGAGGGGGATTATAGGGATGAGTGGTGCAGTGCAATGACTGTTAGGAAATTAGGGTGGTTGGATGGGTTACTATGGAATTTTATGAACTTGGAAGAGACGTGTTCAAGAATGTAGGCTATATTAAGATCATTATGAAAGGTTTTGTTTCTGACATAATAAGGGGCATTTACAATATTGTTCTCCTGACTTTTGATTAAAAGGATTGGATGCGCTTGATGTTCGACTTCGATTCATTTTTGTTTTCTGTTTCAATATCATGCTGTCGGCTCATTGAAGTCAACATATTTGCATAGCTCCATTATTATTTATTAGTTCATCGCATGAGTGTTCATCATATTACATATCTATTTTAGTTAGCTCAACATACTTATTTATACATATTTGTTATTCGCAGGAGAAAATGTGCTTTTTGCAGCCATTCATAATATGATAGCTAGTCTGTCAAAGTACGGAAGGATTATGAATGAATTCGCCCTTTCTCGGATTAAAAACCCCGTGCCTTCATCACGATGAATTTCGAAGACGCACCATAGCGCATAAGAGCCAGAACCCCTTTTGTCTGTTGAGGGTTTCAGACGGCTGAGATGTTCCTGGCCAATGAGCTCGATACGACTGTGCCCCCCCCCTTAAATGCAGACTGTTATAAACCAATTCCGCTCCTGTCACAGCCCCACTTCTCAATTCCCTATAGAATGCTGGCCAAGCACAAAAGCCAATTAACCCCTATGAGCCTAATTGAATAATTAGGCCCAATAAAGACGTCCTGAGTCTATTTATGAACCCGGGCATGATGCTCATTTCGGCAACCTCGTAAGACAATTAATTGAATTAAGAATTATAACATTAATAAAGTCGAAACAATTTGTTTTTTTCCAAACAAAGTGACTTATTTTAATCACATTTTTTGAAAATATCATAATCAGAACAACAATAAAATAAACAATTAACGAATCGAATATACATAAATACCACGGCTATACCATGTTTTATAATATATCCCAGAGATAATTTTTTTTCCCCCAAGTCCTTCTCAGTTTTACAACTCTGATATATATTTTATTATTTAACCATGTGGACTTGGGATGCAATATGGACTAACATTTTTTTTTTCTAAGCTCTCTAGTTAGAAATTCAGGATGAGGGAAAAATATAGAATATTTAGGTTAATCGGATCCTTATACTAGGAGTACCTGCTTGAGGGTGGTGTGAGAGGATTAAGGGGTGTGGGAAGCCTCGGTGGAGGTTGGTTGTTTAGGTAAAGTGGTGAGAGTCCACTAGTGGCTGAGCCTAGAGTCTCCCTAGGCATGTAGTGTATTCTTATGGACTAACAGAAAGACAGTACGATACAAATACAAATACTAACACTAAATGAGTGAGATTCGCTAATTTAGATATGTAATTGGATTTGGGATGTCTCTGGGCTGTTTGTAAATACTGTGTGAATGAAAATTGTAAATATGGTATGAATGAAATCAATTATTAATAATTACTTATTGCCCAATGAGGCAGATTGTAATTTTATTATATTATATCAAAATATCATATAATTTTTTTTTTTAAACCAGAATTAACCAGCTCTCGAGGACTCCTGGGGGGAGTTGTTGAGATTTCTCGTAACTTACGGCATTCATGCTTACATTTCGAATTCATTTTGTATATAGACAGGAAGTGTGGCTCTAACATTTGTATTTTTTTTTTAGTTTTAAAAGTTTTGACTCGGAATTAGGGCCTCTAGCACTGTTAGCTGTACGCGCCACCAAAATAAAATAAATAAACTGTATTGTCTGGATAGATGAAGATCAGAATATTTTTTTTTCCGTTCTCTGATCAGCATAGCAAAATCGATACAATAAAGTTCAATCAAATGTAATTCCGAATTTTGATTTTGACCAGAGAAAAATGTCTCTGGGATCATTGAGATCTATGAGCCTGTTTCCACCAAAAAAATCCACAGTCCGAACTAATAAAAGGTAATTTATGTACGAGACATTATACGATTGGCAGAGTACGTTTCAGCAACGCGGCAGTTATGGAGCATCGAGATGGAGGCAATTGAGCGAACAAGACGCGGAATCTATTCATAGCGTGATCCTTCATTATGGGCCCATCCAGCTGAACACGTACACTTGATGATGACACCATTCCTCCCCTATGTCAGCACATAATGTATCCAGCTTTTGTGCCTGCGTGCCCTACATGTCCTGATTTCGGAGAAGTTCAGCTTTCCAGCGGTCTTTAATCGGCCGTCTTCAAGGAAGCGGGGAAAGAAATATCCCTCTTTCAATATATATGACGATCCTCCGTTTCATTGCCAAAAAAAAAAACTCCCCGAAAAAGAAATTCCTTTCCTTGAGTAAAAAGGTAAAGCCCTCCTATGTTCTAAAGACGAACGCCATACACAATAAAACCCCTCCTTCCCTCATACCCGAAAAAAAGGTAAGAATAGTTCGCCCAGTTCTTAGTGAAATAGCGAATGCACATGGCGCCATTTTCAAGGGCCACTTTCTCCCCTAAACAGTGCCTCCATCACGGCTTTGTATGTGGAGTAGCCAGTCAAGGTAGGGACTCCAGTTGGGGAGGTAAAATTCGGGGTCATATTGGAACCTCACTACCTTCCCGAATCCACCGGCCTCTTTTAGGCATCCCACACCCCATATCCTTCTCATACTACCTTCAAATGGGACTCCCCTTAGTGAAAGGCATCCATCATCCCAAATAATTTCGTTTATTTTTCCTACATCCTATATTTCCAGTCGAGAGCTAAGTTAGAAAAAAAAAGAAGAAAAAAAAAGTTAAGAGTTAATATGTAAGTTAGTTTTAAGGTTGATCAAAAAGGTGAACCCATCACCTTTATTAGTCAGTTTAGTCCAGTCACGTATAATGTATATCATTATACTTGTTTATTCATTATATAATTTTTATAAAATAACAAAACCTGTATATAATGCAGCGATGCTGCAGGAAACACAAAAATTATTTGTTAATAGATTCGCCTGATAATCTATAATTATCTGTAAATTTAAAGGGACTATGAAGGAAAAATTAGAGACAGTTCAGTCCCGCGAGTAGGGCGAGATGCAACATTGCATTGTTAATTTTAACTTCTGTTATTGCAATCCTACCCTTCTTCTAATGCATCAGCGCATTACAGTAAGAGGAGAAATTGTAAATAGAAATTTGTAAAATTGTAAAAAACGTTAATAAATTCAGGAAAAAAAAAAAAAGTTCAGTCCAGTCACGTATAATGTGTATCATTATAGCTGTTTAATCCATTATATAATTTTTTTTTAATTTTTAACAATAATCAGAATAGAAATTGTTTCAGAAACTGCTTAAAATGCATATATGCGGCAAAAGGGGCCAATCACAGCATTTTATTTTCTGTAAATTTCATTTTTTTTTAACATTGATATTTAGGAGGGGTAAAAAAAAACAAAAAAACATTGAACAAAGACCATCTGGGCATGCTCTGGTCTTCCCATGTGACGAATTATCATGACGAATTTCCTCCTAATACGGGAGGGGTATTCGAATTCTACATAAATCATGCAGAAAAATATTCGCCCAAAAGTTTTCTGACTGGAAACCATCGCCCGAAGTGATAGATAGCATACCTCCAGCACCTTGCCCAGGTAAAAGGTTGTTCGGCCCACAGAACACATCGATTCCAAAATTCAATCTTAACAGGTAATAACCCCAATTACTGTGGAATGCACTCTGTCTAGCCAGGGCTGAAAAGTTCACACTTTATCCTTTGTGTCCACTAGAGCTTCATCGATCTTGCTTGATCTAACTTCAGAATACATCTGTAGTGAAACAGGATCCTGAGTTGCAAGATTTAAAAAAATCCTATGCGAATATGATAGCCAAATAAGTAAACTGCTCCAAATCGTGATTCAAAATATATTTTAATTATCATACTACTGTAACTTGCACAACACTTTCCGGTCACACGCCCTCGGAAGGTGTTCGTAATAGCAGTTCAGTAGATATAAAAATTTAATCTATTTATTTTTAGGGTTCATAATACAACGAATTAATAAATAAAATCTCAAGTTCCATGTCTAAAAATGCATACCACACTCAATGGAAACTAGCGGTACCTTGAATGAAATCTGGCTTTAGTATTGAATTGCATCTCATTCATCTCGTTATTGACAGGTAAATGTTCATTCAAGGACAAACTGTAACTAAACCAAAGAAAACCGTCCCATAATGGCAACTGTTCAAACGTTCTCCTCGAGAACAAAAGATCATCAGTTTTAAAATGCTTGCTTTATATATAATATTTATAATCTTGCTAAGAACAAGTATAAGGGGCTTGATCAGAACTGTATACCCACCCCATGACTTCATGGAAGTCACTAATGGTTCCCTGTTATTTTTAAGTAACCAACCGCATCCCTCCAAGACCCCCTACATCCCAGAAACTTATCCTTTTCTTATACATACTGTCTCAGCTTTAGCCCCAGACCCCACTAGTCCCTAGACCATCCACCCAGTACGTAGTAACGTAACTCTTAATATTTGTATGTACCAGTGCTTTGATTGTACTTCATAATCTCTCCTCTACCAAGATTATTTAACTATCGACAACTAGTAAAGATAACTACGATAAATAAAATAAGCTTCGGCGGAATGGTATTCAAAAAAGAAAGTTCTCAAATAAGTATTGATTACACAAAAAAAAATAGACAGCTGATATGGGATACTGGGAAGACGGCCAGTAGGTTTTTGAGGTTTTCAATGTAACATCATACTTTAGCCACATGTTTTGAACCAACATCCTATGATAAATCTCTTATATATTTCGCACAGGTAAAATTCACTACCTTGTACTTTTCTGAATAGAATTACCTAAGAAATAAAAACAGTAAAAAATACTATGGGGAGCCAAAAACATGGCGTAAAACTATGTTTAAAATTTCATGCATATGTTTGAAAAAATTATGGACGAATCCAAACAATGTATGGATAGTCAGTAAAATAATCACTATACGAGACTACTCCCTGGCATGATTTGTAGGAGACACTGGCTTCTCAGTTTCCCTCACGAGACTGAATGTAGCCGATTCGTAAAAATTCTTATTTTTATCTATTTATTTTCGGCATCTACACATGAGTCTGTTTTGAATATGTTTCCTTCCCTTCTAATCCTCCGAGGGACCTGTTTGGTATATTTGTGTTTAGTTCAATCCTCATAGTACTTAATGCATTGTGTCATAAAGTGTTTTACTACAAGTGTAGGGATGGTACGTGTTTGTCACACAGGGGTGGTTCCACATTTCTGATCAGGTCTCCACGGGTGGAGGCTGAATGTGCCATCCATTCTTAATAAGGGGGTTTCTACAATCCTGTTAATTCGATAGGTCTTTCAGAGATCTTTCTTTACTCCTCCAAGTAGAGCAATCTTGTTCCAGTTTTCTTTCCACTGCTGCAATAGTCGATTCTTACAGTATTTTTTTCCAGTATCCCACTGTAAAAAATCTCAGCGGAACAGTGATATTTTAAAAATAATGAAAAAGAAAAAAAAAAGTCAGAAAAGTAGAAAAAAATACACAAAGATAAAAATCACTGAGGCAATATAAAAAATTAACCGGAGCGTTTCGGGTCAAAGGTAAATAGTTAATGGAATCGGAAAAGCTGCTCCAAGCAATATCTGGATCTCTTCGGGAAATTTCCAAGATTTTTCTCAACAGTTTCGCACAACTCTCCTATTTTTTCTCCATCTAAATTATTCCTCCAGAGGGGGGGGGCTTCTATGATATAAACAGAGAAAGAAACCTAGTGCAGAGGTTGTTAAGTAAATTAGCGGAGCTGCAGATTGGGGCCATTCAAAGTATCGGTTTCTCATTAACTGGAGGTAGGTTAATTACATAGGCCACCCCTCCACAGTCGTTTTCGCGCCAGAGATCTTATCAGCAAGCACAACAGTATCTTTGTTGGCAGTAACTTTATAACAAATACACTACTAAAAATCTCTATAGATTTTGGTACTCGTAAGATGTTGACAAAAAATAAAAAAAGTTAAACAACTACAACAATCAAAAACAATGGTGAAACAAATCGACAGTAGCACCCGATTATATTATGAGTATACTTCAGAATAATTTTTTTTTTTTTTTCTATGCTCTCTAGTTAGAATTTTAGGATGAGGGATAAATATAAAATATTTAGGGTGATCGGATCCTTGTACTAGGAGGACCTGCTTGAAGGTGGTGTGAGAGGAGTAAGGAGTGTGGGAATCCTCGGTGGAGGTTGATTTTTACGGTACAGTGGTGAGAGTCCACTGGTGGCTGGGCCTAGAGTCTTCTCTAGGCATGTAGTGCAGTCGTAGTTAGTCTGATATCAGTGAGGGTGCCCCTTAGAGGCTTGTTGTTGGTGGGCCAAGCGCCGTGATGTCAACAATTTCTTCTGCTTTACTCGATCTTGTGAGTTGCCATCGTGCCGGTAGCGGTGGTGGTGTCATGTCTCGGAAGAGAGGGTTTAGACTGTGCTTCATCGAGTCGAAGAACTTGATGTGACGTCGTCTGATGGCTTCGGTGATGGTGGGGAGCTCGAACTTTTCGTGCATGTCGGAAGCCTTCATTTCACGAAAGGGGTATGCCACAGTGCCGTTCGCAGGATGTTGTTCTGGAAGCTCTGGAGTCGAGTTATGGTGCTGGCATGTAGGAATCTAAAGAGTGGTGTCCCAAACTGTCGAGCTGGCCTCAGGACGCTCTTGTATATGAGGAGTCTTCTGAAGGTGAAAATCCTTCAGAATAACGAAAATGCATGTCTCTATAAAAATAAAATGAAAGGGGGGAAAAAATAGCTGATAAGATAACGTGAAAATGAGTTTGATGTTTCGTTACACTGCTTCATGATTCCCATAGATGAAATTTTTTTTCCCAACAGTTTTGCAAAAAATGTGACTAGTGCCCAGTCAGGAGACAGACCATAAACGCTGTATAGTGAGTGACCTACTTTAATCAAATTGGCCGGTTGATTTTTTTTTTTTTTGAAAAGACAGGTAGAAATAATGGTATACATTTTCAATAGTATACACCATATATTACATTTTTTTGTCTTCAACTAACGTGGGATTCATGTCTATTTCTCCAATTTTTTTTTTCTAACTCTCAACAGTTTTTATCTACAAAATGAGCGTATGGTTATATAGTCATTTTTTTCAAATTTTTTTGTTTATGTATAAAAACAATTCGCAAACGTGTTTAGCACTTCTGTTGTAAGAGCCATTCACTTTCAATTCAAAATAAATAAAATTTTGCGTTTCTTAGTTGTAAATAATGTATTAATCACCTTCTGAGTACCATCAAAAGGTTATGGAAGATAAAAAATATGCCTCTCCACTAGTCAAATTATCGACGTCCAATGTTAACATTGGTACAAAACATTATAGGGGAAGTTCTAATTTTTATCCTTATTACCATATTATTAATTTAAATAAATTTGTTAAGACGTTGATTTTTTTTTTATTGCGGGTCTTCATACGTTCGAAAAGAGAAGAAAAAAAAAATTTAGTAGAGAAGAAATGAAAAATTGAAAGACTCCTATTCTCAAAACTCGTAACAAAAATAAATTTACCAACTGCCAAGGAGTTCATTAACGGTTCTATTATTATTATTATCTTTTCTTTTCTTTTTTTATTATAAACGAAGAAAGAGCCTCCCCACCTTTGTTTCATTTGTCAGTGTAACTCTTTTGTCAGAAGAAACTCTTCATTTCGTGTACCCCTGCCTTCCGGCCTCGCTGCGAAATAAATGAAAAAGTAATCCCTTATGAGTAAACAGAAATAAAACCAGTTGTAATCGAGGGAGAATGGTAAAGAGGGGGGGAGCTACAGAGGCTCGAGATAGACACAAAAAGCAATCATAGCCTCACGGAAGGCGCTCACCTGTATGATTAATTATAACAACTATAACGAAATAAAACCATTATAATTGTAAATAAAAAACCAAAAACTTCCACAGAAATGCGATCTAGGTTTTGTCTAGCGACGCTCAATTTACTATTTATGAACAATAAGGTGACGAAACTACCAAGTATAATTGATAAGTGATGATGAAACAAATTAATTGTTTTTCACGTTGGGACAACAAGCGGCACTTTGATACCAAAATATTGTAATCACAAAACCTCCGCGGACATGATATTATTTACAGTTTTCAAGAACTTTTGTAATTGTGACGTTCTAAAATACAATAGTATTCTTTACACTTAAAACAGAGACGCTTATAATTGACGTTCATATTGTGATAAAAATAGTTTTCCGAAAGGTTTGAAGTCTTTCCCAAAATGCCTTTTATAACAGATTTTCCCTCATCAGTTTCGCTGATCCAATTCCGATCTTGTCATGACCAAAAACCGTTGCCCCGGATCTGTCATATCTTACAAGAAAGTTCTACTAGATAAAACCAATCCTTCCTTCGCCATGATAATAATTAAGCTATTATTTGTTAATTAGAAAAACAGTTTTCGGCGATTACTATAAAATTATAAGGTAAACTCGAAATGCGAAAAGTGGTCCGACATACCTCTTTCGAGAGGTTGAAGAACGCTGATCTGCACCCGTTGCTTGGTGTGCCGTCGGTGGGTGAGGTCATCCGCCGGAGATACATTAAGTTTTTTGACTCGTTGCAGCACTTGACAAACCCAGTGTTTGACAATATGACCCCACCACCCCTCCCACATCGATGGCAACAGACTGTCAGGGAAAAATTAGATTAAGAGCCCCATCACCTTTATTAATCAGTTTAGTCCAGTCACATATTATGTATATCATTATACTTGTTTAATCATTATATAATGTTTATAAAATAACAAAACCTGTATATAATGTAGCGATGCTACAGGAAATACAAAAATAATTTGTAAATAGATTCGCTTGAGGATCTATAATTATATATAATTATCTGTAAATTTAAAGGGGCTATGAAAGAAAAAAAATACTATAAAATTGATGATCATAAATTATAAAATTTTATGGTGTAACAATTTAAATTGCTCTTAAGTATGTCGTCGTTTTACAATGAAACCGTTCTCTGCAATTGAGTTTTTTTTTTTACTATAAACTTTCCATCTACTTTCTACTTTCCATATTTTCTTGTAATTTCATTTAATAACTAACACAGGCGAGGAGTATGTGAGAAAAATTGAAGAAAGGTTCTCAGACTGCCACTAAAGAAATATTTTGTATTAATTTTGAAATTGAGTAAAATATGTTCTAAATGAAAGGTACAATATAAATATCATTATGACTTCAAATTTGAAAACGGGCAATGAAAAAGAACATTGAATATAGCATACATTGCTTATTAAATTAAAAAAAAATCTTGCGGCGGAACAATTTGTGAGCCATCACATTTTAGTGGGCCCCTAAAAAGGCTTAGTGCCCCTCCCCCTGGCTGTTAAGGGGCGGTTACCTGTAAACACCCCACCCTCCTCAGCCCAAGTTGAAGTAAGTAGTGCTACTACACCCCAATCACTACTATCGCTGACTGAAGGCACTACACTACAATGGAGGAATCACAAGGGCAAAGGTAGAGCGTAACGTGGTTTAGGGTCGATCTCTACACAATAGCCCTATCTCAGGTAGTCGAGTGCCGATCCGTGAAGAGGGCTAGTAGCGGTTACCGGTTTTCCTTAAATCCACTCCAATAACTTTTTGTATTAAAAGTTTCGTTACATATTCAGTATCCTAAACCAGTTAGCCTCTTTTACACCTTGTTTACTGCCTTTTCTCCGTGAACCAATGGTCACGCTTTTAACTAAAGGGTGTCCCAGAATTAACGCAAGATTTGAATTTGCCGCCATTTGTGCAGTAAAGTGCTGGCAACCCTAAAAAAAAACAGTTTGACAGCTGACAGTTTAGGGTTAGTAAAAATGGAGCGTTACACGATAGAACAACGTGTCTTTATTGTTGAACATTATCTCAAAAATAATGAAAGTTTGGCAGCCGCAGTTCGAAAATTTCATACAAAATATGGTCGGAATAGTGTTTTGACTTCATCTACTCTGAAGAGATTAATTGAAAAAATTAGGGAGACTGGATCAGTTGGAGACACCAAACACACTGGTCGTCCAAAAACAAGCCTTTAAATGTAAATGCAAGCAGTGCGTGAGAGTGTTTGAAAATTCAAGAACATCAATTCGGCGTCGTAAACACAGTTCTTTGTGCCGAAATTGGATGATATTGATGTGGCCAATATGTGGTTTCAACAAGATGGTGCCACATGCTATTCAGCCCATGAAACAATTCAAATACTGCATGAGACATTTACAGGTCGTGTACTCTCTCGTTTGGGTGATCAGAATTTGCCCCCTGGATCGTGTGATTTTACACCTTTAGATTTCTTTTTATGGGATTATTTGAAGTCAAAGGTGCATGTCAACAAGCCCACATCCACCCATGCATTAAAAGAAGAAATTCAACGCTGCATCAACGAAAATCAACCACATTTATACCAAATGGTCATGGAAAATTTCAACAAAAGAGTGCGTATGTGCCAGCAAAGTCGTGGAGGCCATTTGCCTAATGTGTTATTCCATAAATAACCCTATCCTATTTACTTTATAATTCAATAAAAAAAATAACAACTAAAATACTAAAAACTGTTTTCTATTTAAATCAAATCTTGCGGTAATTCTACTTCTTTAGTTCACCCTCAATCGGGCTTAAGGTATTCCCCTCATCCTACAACCTTCTGCCTGTTCTAGTACTAATTTCGGATGTCAAATATTCCTTATCATATCCATCCTTTCAATTAAGGCCATTTGACTCCCATAAAACCCAAACCAAAGTCTTTGAACCGAAACACTAAATTATTTAGTTTTAATTACTATACATGTCGACTTTATGCATCACTCAATGATGGGTTTCGTTAAATATACAATTTTTTTTCGGAGTAATTAATTAACTATTGGAGTAATTATTATGGAGATGGCTCAATATAGCATGTTTTTTTCATGACATTTTGTATCTCTACATCAAATTTCTTATTGAAATTCATCTGCTCGGAGGGTAATGAATTTCCTCTATTAAGGATCCTTACAGCTGGTCACTGTCTTACTACGGAATCACAAATTGGATCCCTGTAAGTTGTGTTCTGTTTTGTAGTAGTTCTAAATCAGATTTTTATCTGCAATTATTTATAAATATTAGTATAAGTTACATATATTATACATATTATTGTAGTATAAATATAATTTCGTTTCCTTTCCATTTATATGACTAATAACTATTCTCTTTTTGCTTTTACGCAATCTACCACTCACACTCATTCAATATGTTTAGGGCCTCTTTTAGAATTTCCTTTGGTACAAAGACCCTTTTCAGCAATCTACCACGCGCTGGCGGAGCTCGATCCCTTCCCGTTGGGGACATCTAGCCTAGATACCTGAATACTAAATCCGGTTTGTTTTCGCATATCCTTTACCGATAATATTCCGTCCTTGGATGTTCTTATTAAATCAACTTTGGACGAGACGATTTTTCAATAAACAATCCAATTCTGTTTCTCCGCTAGTTTGCTATCGCATATAAAATTTATATGCCTTGAATTTATAATATAAAATTTATATGCCTGATACCGAAGAACTTCTTTTCTAAAATCACACCGACCATGTGGATTTATGAGGTCTCTGGACTGTTTGTAAATACTGTGTTAATGAAAATTGTAAATATGGTATTAATGAAAACATTTATCACAATTACATATTGCCCAATGAGGCAGTTTGTAATTTTATCATAATAAAGCTGTTTAATAAAGTTTAAAAATCACATCATGACTAAAACCTTTAAAGATCTTGTCACTTTCTTAAGATTCGGTCCCGAGATTCACCTGTTAGAACAGTATTCAGTTCAACTACTGGAATCGGTATTCCGACCAATAAAAGTTTCGAATCGGAAGGAGGGAGAATACACTCGACACAGGATTTCGTGTCGATGGGAAAGGAACTCGATAATAATATTCCTAGAAAATATTACTCATGACAATATTTACAAGTTGATCACTGAAAACTATTAAGTTGTAACAATAAAATACACATTCATTAACCAGCAATTAATAACATATGGAATATTTTCAGCATACTATAACATTTCTTCTTATTATATGAGCTCAGCACGTACTAAACAGTAATACCGTAACTCTTGTACATTTGTAAATAACTTGTTTGTAATCGTTCAAATTTCAATATAAAAAACGATACAAGTGTATTTATATTTGTCAAAACTAAAATATAAAAACTTCCCATAAAACCCAAACCAAAGTCTTTGAACCGAAACATAAAATTATTTAGTTTTAATTACTATACATGTCGACTTTAATGCATCACTCGATGATCGTTAAATATACATTTTTTTCGGAGTAATTAATTAACCATTGGCAGCCACTTGTGTATTATGGAGATGGCTCAATATTTCATGTTTTTTTTCATGACTTTTTATATCTCTAGCTTGAACAGAAGACTCAAAGGAACAGACAGACGTGCATGTATGAACATTAGGGTTTCTGAATTTGAAGGTCGACGAAAATATAAAAAGATGGCATTTAAATTAAAAAAAAATAAGTTTCGATTTTTAGGGAACTTTTAGGGTTGAAATTCAACTAAAAATGTCCGGTTTAGGGTTTTAGAACACACGGCCACTGGGTATATCCGAGCTCTGCTCAATTTACATACGTCCAAGGGACCAAGTTAGAACCGTGGTAATTATATTTGTGCCGTCGCCACTTAACACCCTTATGTAGCCCGTTTAGGGGTTGTGAGTGGACCACGTAGCAGTCTACTGGTAGCAACCCGCACGTACCACATTCCCAAAGCGGAATTTCTCTTAAATAATAGCATGCTGTGGACGCCCACCTAACCGGCCAGTGCTACTAACTGCCCAAATGTCAAACAATTAAAGATGTAAACCAGGGTGGAAACAAAAAAAAAAAATTTCAGATGTGAAAGAAATCGTAAAGAAACTGGAAGGACACACCAGATGACGCTTATTGGTGTTATTGAAAATTGAGGAAATTTTGTTTTTCAATAAAGCTATTAAAAACAGAAAAAGTCTCAAATTTTTTTTTGTAAAATTAGGGTTTCGTTGTTAATTAACAACCAACGATAAAATATACTGCCAGGATTGGGACTTAAACCCGGAAACTTTCCAATATCTGTCAACCAACTGAGCTTAGCCTGAGTTGATGAATTTTCCAATTCAGTCAAAAATAGTTCGACCAAAGAAAATAATAGTAGAATTTAAAGCATACCCTAAACTGTTTTGTTGGTTTTTCAAAACCAGCAACCTTCATTTTTTCACTTGCACCAATGAAAGTTTACACAGAGGTCTATTTAACAAATGTTATTGGAAAGTTTAAAAAAGACTCTATAATTTTGAGATGGGTATAAAGTTAAATATCTAGAATTCATAAGTAACAAATTTTTTTTTTCACCATGATTACAATGTTTATCGGCATATTGTAATTATAGTTATACTGTCGTATACATTGCGACTTAAACTCAACCCTTAATTGTTGTTACTCCTAACTTTTTTTTAGGGTAGTTCCATTCCATGCCCAATAAAAAATAACGAAAGGCTATTAATGAATTAATTAATAATTAAAAAATAAATTTTTTCCTATATATTCCTATTAAGGAAATCCTAAAATTTCAATTTTTAAAAATGCAGTGAAAATTTCTGAATACAAAGTACCATGTTTAAAAGCTTGTAGTTAAGATAGGCAAGTATTACAAGTGCTATAATGTACATTATACCTTTGCAACAATCGCAAATCGCAGAGTACAATTGTAAAATAAAAATGTAGTTAAGCTACTGAACCTGTAATATTGACCTATTGTAAATAGATTCATTTATATAGAATCTACATTGAATGAAAGTATTAAGGAATAGATTTTCGTTTTTTCTACATACAAAAGTTAGAAATAAAATAAAATTAGCTAGAGATAAGTAATAAAAAAAAATCTGGAATAAATATCAATAGAAATTGCATTAGCACGGTCTCGTCGTAAAATCGAGTAAATGTCTATTGAAGGTCTACAAATACGTTTCAAAAAATAATATTTGACAAAGGAACACTACAATACTTACGTAGGTAGCAAGACATATTCAATGCTGATTATATTTTAAAAGTAATAATTTATAGATAAATGTACGCATAGCGAGAATCAGCTACCTCTAAAAATTATTAACATGGATAAATTACCCAAACATGATATACTATGAAAAAATGTTTTTAAATTAGCATCCAGGTTTTTTTTTTTTTTTTGTCGAAATGTTTTTTATTTATATTCTTTCCAAAATTAAAATGATGAAGACCTTATTCATAATCAAGAGCGATGATATTAGTTTTTTTTTTTTTTTAGACTTGATGTTTCGCATATGAGTATAAAATTATTTTCATTATGTAAATGTTCAAAATAAATTGGTTTGAAAAAAAAAAAAAAATTCGATGTATTGGGCGATTTTCCCTCACGGTAAATCATGGCTCATCAAAAGCTTCGATACGTCCCCTCCGACAAAAGATGGCGAAAGTATTCACGGTATTGGGACGGGGTTCGATCCAACAGGTGGTGGTGAAGATTTATACAGGGGCCCTCTACCTAACCCCAGGCTATAGAGCACCTTAGGGCAGCGTAACCTGGTGAGCGACTATGCAACGAGGACTAATCTAATTAAATTTGTAGGGATCATTAGATTATGTACATATTTATTGGTATCATTCAGGTACATACTCCTAGAAAGAGTGGCCTATCCATACGCATGGAAACTCTACCCGTTCTGAGCAATCCCAAAGAAAAAAAAATTACATAATCAAATAACACGCAACGGATACGTATTACACAGCATATATGGTATTTTTTTTTTTTAATCATAAACTCTCGATTTATGTTGTGCCTTCTTAATAGGATTGTATATATGGGTTTAAAGCTCCATTTAAGTAAATTAATTTGTTTTACATTTTTTTATCTTTTAATGGGGTCTGCTATTAATCTACTCAAAAGAACAAGTATAATGATTGTTTAATATCAATTCAAACGCAACGTTCTTAAGAATACATTTTTAAAATAAAAAAAAATCAAATTAATCCATTAAGGACAATTATTAACAGATATTTTTTGACATTATGGTTGTAACAAATACATTTTCACATAATATTTAATATCGTAATGGTAAATAGTGATTATTTTATGTAGACTTGTATTTTACATACTACTTATGAATTATCTTGCATATAGTGCGTAATCTGGCGAAGTGAATAGCTATTATTTATTACTTCAAACGTTTGTCATATCAGATTTATAGATTATTTTATTCATTTATCACTGTATTATCATTTCTGTGCATTGGGTAAGATGCAGGGACGGCGTGTAGTGTGTTTATTTAGTGAATGTAACGGTGGGTCGGGTGCCTTGGTAAAAGTCGTTTGCCTTACCTACCAGGTGAGTCAAAGAATGGCCGTTACGTCACTGCAAACTTTAATTCAAAGTCTATCCGATTAATTTAAAATTATAATCGCTCGGATATTTTAATTGACTGGATTTAAATGTATTAGAAATCAGAGTGGGTGAAAAAAAACAGAGTTCAGTCCGTAGAAGTGATTAGGTAAACAGTCTGTTTAGGCTGTATAAATAAATGTATTTGATATCTACTTATAGGTAGGAAGTGATAGAAATGACATACCTCCATGCGCTGCTGGTAAAACACTAAATCCGAAGATGGCACAGACAAGAAACAACTTAAAACACCATTTATTCTTAGCACAAGAACTGTATCCGCAAGAGTTTCTTTTTCCGGAGGAGCTCGCACTTCGAGTCCAGAGGCTTCTGTATTCCTTGCCCATGATGAACCGCGAAGTTTTATTATACCGGACAAAACCCAAAAAAAAATAATAACTTATTTAACTGAACGGCACATTGCGCCTATAAAACTGTATGCACTGTTTGACATGAAAGGGAATAGAATTGTCCGAACTCATCCCAAGACCTGAGAGTCTGAAAGCACTGTATGGATTATTACAAGCATGACAACTAAGCATGTACGGCCGAGGAGACGGACACTACGTACCCTTCGAGGTACCACAATGGACTGAGGTCCGTTATGCGAGGAATGTATAGCCCGGACGGCAGTGGCACCTGGCGGCGGACCAGTGCACTAACGGCTTTGCACGACAACGCACAGGTAGCTCTGTCTGGTGATACCTGGTCCGCAAATCCAGGTAGGATACCCTCCAGAAAAAAAACAGAAGATTCTCCAAAATCTGAAACTTACGGATCCTCAACACTACCGGATAAAAATGATATACAGACATTATCAATGAAAAATCACACTTATGTGAGAATATTTTAATTTATTAGCCCACATATTCTTTGATGCCTTTTTGTTTCTAAAGCACGAAGTCATTTTCATCAAACGAACCACAACAAGGTCGTTTATGGTGTCATCATTTCCAATATAATTCTTGAAATATTGAATGGACTAACAAACAATCAACCTAAGCTCTAAGACGCTATGTCACCCAAGCCCTAATAAACCGCTAAGGAAATACAGAAGACCCTGACTTTAACATTAAAACCCAGGACATTTCGTGTTTATATTTTTAGTTTGTAAGTTTTTTCTCCCATTTTTATACTTGAGGTGAGCCCCATCACCTAGATTTGTATTCACTTTATTGTATTTTTAACCACAACATGTATTGTTGAGTAACCCGACCTCCTTCAAATGCATCTGCGCATATCAGAATGAGGAAATGCAAATTATCTTATTCATATTTTTCATTGTATAAATTCAAGGGGTTCAGAAAAAAACAAAAAAAAAAAACGTGTTTATACTGACAAACATAGTCATACACTCAACTTAAGCCCTAAGAAACTAAGGAAATAAAGAATAACTTAATTTTAACTTTAAAACCAGGACATTTCGTTTTTATACTGACAAACATAGTCATACACTCAACTTAAGCCCTAAGAAACTAAGGAAATAAAGAAGATCCGGACTTGAACTTTAAAGCCACGTCATTTTTTTTTTTTCTTTAACAACCAACAAATAAGGTGATATTTAGTGATCAGCAATTATTTCGAGGTTTAAACTAGTTATTGAGTTTTATGATTGACTAAACTGTACTAGTTAAATTTTAAAACTTTTTTGAATTTTCGTATGGTATACGAATATCCCTTTTAAAACAACCACCAAATAAGGTGATAATTTAGTCATCAGGAATCATTTTGATATTAGTGACAAAACATCCAATACCTTAAAGAGCTGTGCACCGTTATTTTCATCATAGTTTCTCAAAACCAAAAAACTTGTTAATACATCCGTGACAAACATTGAATTTTCATTTTACTTTCAGAGCTCCAACTGACGCCCAGACTTATTGTAGCGATATTTCACAGGAACAAAGCAAATGAGCTTTATACCGACTGGAATATATAGTATTGATAAACTTAAATATGCGAAGAGCAATTCTATGTTTCGGGCATTTTCCACATCAACGAAAAGGTGTGCTATTTTTTTATATTCAGTTACTATTTTAGGTATCGGCCTATAAGGTTATAGGATGCCCTTTCAAGGATACTTCAATCTGTAGTTCAGTTAAAGCCATCAATTTGGATTATAAAAATACATTGGAGTAACGAGATCGTCGTGAGTGGTTTCAAGTAAAAAGTCAACAACCGTTGCTGACGTTTCTGGAGCACTGACTGTTTGGCACAAAGGTATTATAGTTTGTTACATAGCTATATAATATTAGTTCTATAGGATACCTGAATTGAGTCACTGCAGTCATTTATTCACAGTTCCCAGTAACGAGTTTTAGCTCCAGTTAATGCCTCACAGGGTAGGGCAGAATAAATCTAAAATTGACGAAGAATAATATATTTTTCACAAACAACCAATTGAAAAAAAAATTAAAAGTAGAGAAAATAAAAGCAAAAAAATTTCACAATAAAATGAGTTAATTAAACATAATTAATTAGAGAATAAAAATACGAAATCACCTTTATAATTATTTTTTTTAGAAATCTTGTATAATTCCGTACCTTATTTACGCTACCAACTTAGCAAAAACAACAATTAAATATACCCGTGCCTCTTGTTAAATTCAACCTTCAGTTAAAAAAGTAATTAATGTTATGCATGATGGAGGTCTTTCGCAATTCTAAAAGGTATATTACAATCACTGCAGTTTTCATTATTGTTCTCTTGTTTTTTTAATTCTTTGGTATTTTTTTTTAATACTAAATTTCGCAATTGAATAGTTTGGAATTCCCCTTTTTTCTAGGGGTGACACTGAAGTAGTAAATCGTAAAAAAGTTCTACGAAACCAAACATTGGGAAAATTATTTCTCCCGAATCCTCACAATCCCCAATTACTCTCCTATCTTTTTTTTGTTTATATTTTTTTCCCCCAATTCCCCAAATCCCCAATGACAAAACTTTTATTTACTACAGTAATCATTTCTCTAGTCTATTATCTGTAAATGAAAGGTTCGAGGAAAGTGTTTAGTAAAAGATCTTTTAATGTTTGAACATATTTATTCTGGTGGCCAAAAATGTTCCTTATCTCAATCCAAAGGTTTCTTTGCAGCCTCTCACGTTGCATCTCCGTCTGTCCTTTTCGCCTAGATAAAGTTTCATTTGATGGCCATTAGAACACATTTTTTTTAACTATGCAATACCCCCTTAGATTGAAGAAACAAAACCGCTTTTTTTCCTTCGTATCTACTTCAGTAGCTAAGTCAAATAATGGCATGAGGTTTCCCTTCAGTATCACAAAACTAAACTGAAATATTATCAGGTACCAAGGTTATCTAAAACGGGTAAAAGTAAACATAAATATAGATAAAAACATTACCGGAAAGGTGAAAGATGGCAAAATAACCAAAACAATGCTCGGGGATATGAGTTATTCCCTATTCCCAAAAAGACCGCAACTCTCCTTGCATTTTTTTTTATTTTTTTTTTTCCCTTAGCTCTCAAACTTGGAAATATATGATGTAGGAAAAATAAAAGGAAAATTATTTTTGGATGATGGGTGCCTTTCACTAAGGGGAGTCCCATTTGAAGGAAGTATGAGAAGGATATGGAGTGTAGGATGCCTAAAAACGGCGGGTGGATTCGGGAAGGTAGTGAGAGTCTACCTTGCAGAACCGATGTGAGGATTAAGAATCAGATGGTCGTGTTCAGGCGATCTCCAGCGAGGATAATGCGGTACAGCGCACGGTGGTTGCAATGCGGAAATAAACCCGGTTTTCAAAGTATTAAATAAAATAATTTTGCTATATTTTTTGCTACTTACATTAGTTACCTCGAATGTATTACTAATTTAATCGGAAATATATTGATTTTGGAATTGATAACGAGCTTTTGAAATCGATTCATGGGATTATAATAGTATGTTTCGTTGAAAAAAAATTGTCAATATAACCATGTTAATGCCTTTCACGATATTCGCAATGCAATTATAGTTTTAAATTAACAATAGTTTTTATGTTAATAATTTTTATATAGTCTTTTTAAACTAACAATACGCCATGTAAAAGAAAACTCTTTTTCTGTTCTTTACACTAATAATAATAATGCGAAGAAGTGTTCGAAACAAAACTATAAAAAAGTTTAATTAGTGATTGTTTTTTTTATCCCAATGTTGTGATATGTTTTTTTAAATTACTACCAGTCCCTTAGTAAAACCTTGAAATAGTTTTCAGCTGCGGAAGTTTAATGGGTGATGCTAAAAATACAACTCATGTAAAAATAATGAAGAGTTATTTCTAAATTAATTAGTTAAGGTTGAGCAATATCTCGAAGTAAAAATTGGCTTGGGTTAAAGTGAACTATAGTGTTTTGCTTGTTTTATTTACAAAGGGATGATATTTTGCAAGAGACTTTCACTTTATCCCCAAGAGTTGCCACAATAAAAGCAATCTTACGAAAGATAATGAAGGGTCAATTATTATTAATATACTTTTAAATAAAAAATATTTTTCGATCATGTTGTGCAGGATATCAATCTAAAGGTATCGACTTCATCATTAATAATAAAGGGTGTCCCAGCATTAACGCAAGATTTGATTTAAATAGAAAACACAGTTTTTAGTATTTTTGTTGTTATTTTTTTATTGAGTTATAAAGTAAATCGGATAGGGTTATTTATGGAATAACATATCGGGGAAATAGCCTCCACGACTTTGTTGGCACATACGCACTCTTTTGTCGATATTTTTTCAATGCCCATTTAGCATAAATGTGGTTGAATTTCGTTAATGCAGCGTTGAATTTCCTCTTTTAATGCACGGTTGGATGTGGGCTTGTTGACATACACCTTTGACTTCAAATAACCCCATCAAAAGAAATCTAAAGGTGTAAAATCACACGATCTAGGGGGCCAATTGTGATCACCAAAACGAGAGAGTACACGACCTGGAAATGTCTCATGAAGTATTTGAATTGTTTCATGGGCTGTATGGCATGTGGCACCATCTTGTTGAAACCACATATTGGCCACATCAATATCATCCAATTTCGGCACAAAGAACTGTGTTTACGACGCCAAATTGATGTTCCTGTATTTTCAACAACACTCTCACGCACTGCTTCGATATTGACATTTGGACGGCTTGTTTTTGGACGAACAATGTGTTTAGTGTCTCCAACTGATCCAGTCTCCCTAAATTCTCCTCACAGTTGATGAAGTCAAAACACTATTCCGACCATATTTTGTATGAAATTTTCGAACTGCGGCCGCCAAACTTTCATTACTTTTAAGATAATGTTCAACAATAAAGACACGTTGTTCTATCGTGTAACGCTCCATTTTTACTAACCCTAAGCTGTCAGCTGTCAAATTTTTTTTTTTTAGGATTGCCAGCACTTTACTGCACAAATGGCGGCAAATTCAAATCTTGCGTTAATTCTGGGACGCCATATATTTACTGTGGAGCTTTATTGGACTATTTTCACAAAAATTCATAAAATTGTATTACTAAAGAATATCAACAACCATACCCTTCACGCTGCAGAGTGGGCCAAAGTCCCGATTAATATAATAATATAATGGACAAAACTCGCATCAAAATAAATAAATTTTCCGCACCAGAGCGTTGTTCAAAAAACACGCTTAAATAGTGCAATGAATTTGGCAAAACTCACCCCCTCATTTTGAATAAAGTATGATCACTCTCTGTCTTTGTGTATTACTGTCAACATCTCCCGTTTATTATGAATGTAATTTCTACAGGTATTCTTCAGCACGTTGTGTCATTCTCGTGAGATCATGGAAAATTAATTGTACGATGAATTTTTTTTTATTTTTACCCCAAATAAGTATATTTTTCACTAACAAAATTTTTCAAAACATGCCTGTATCCAAAAGTATCCGAGATGATTCTTGTTTCTTTTTGTACCCAATGACGTACAATTCGAGAAATTGTGTGTGGTTAGAGATTTTTTGCGTTTTACTAGTTTATGATTTTTTATTCATGTTAAAAAAAAACAACATAAAATAGCACGGAAGCATTTTGTTGATATGTGGCTAAAAACAGACAAAAATAAACGTCGTGACTCGCTTTTTGAATTTTTTTCACAAAAATTTGACGCAAATGATCTCTCGGACATCCCATTAGCCAGTTGAATGATACCGTCATTAGATATTCTGTTAAAATTTGCGAGATATGGGAGAAATCTCACAGGAAAAATTTTTTTTTATAAGAAGTTTTCTTTCTGGTTAGGTAAATAGGATTTTTCCTTTACTATTTCGTATGAAGTAGAATACCCTAAGTAGAACCCATAACTTTGGGGGCGTCCAGAAAATTAATTTGAAGAAGTGGAAGATCGAAAAAGAGGAAGGTGGAATACTTTTTTTTTTTTTCCAAATCCTCTAAAAATGACAAAATTATTATCTACTATAGATTCTTAGGCGAATCTATTTATATATAACAAGTCCTGCACCATCGGTACGCTCTATACATAGTCTGAATTCGGTATAAAAGTTATATAATCAATACAAGTACAATGATACACAATGTAGTTGGCTTCGTTGACAAGACTCTGCAAGGTGATGGGGCTCACCTTTGGAACTTCTATGCAGCTGAGCTGTCCGGACACCGCAAAGCTGGTTTGTTAGTGAAGGAAGTCTTCAAGTGCTTAACCTCGACCAGGGACTATATGTCTATATGTCTAAAGAATATAAAAACAGTTCAATCCCTTGCCCCAGACGAAGCACTCACTATATTTATTGACTGTAGATTGACCAAAGAAGCTTCCTACCAATTGCTACGAATGAAGACTCTTGATGTTAGGCATGAAACGTTTCTATCGTATCACAAGCTAATAATTGCTAAACAGTGTTGTTCCGTTAGTGACGATTGGGTTTTGGTTGCATAGAAACGAGCAGAATTGTAACTTCAACCACTTTTAGAGCTCACTGCACTTCGCCTATGTTTGGTACAGGATGAGTTACTTCAGAGTTTAGTGAACAGATGGAAAAGAAATTTCACTATATCAATCAAATGGGGCTGTGATTGCAGTTTGGGTCACAGTCAATATAAGCAAAAATTTTCATAAGACCTGAGCGATGATGAATTTTTATTTTTGTTTTCATTCGTCCCAATAAAAATGTATCCAGACGAATAAATTTTGTGGGCCGATAAAATTTCTTCTTGAAAAAGAAAATGCAATACTGCCCTTGCTAAAACAGAAACAGTCCTCATTCTGGAAGTTATTGCAAATTTGAAACCAACAACTGTTGCATTGTGTAATGGAGGAGAAATCAGTGTTACTCATGAGTTAGTTTTAGCTATGGTGAATGGAAAGATTTGTAACACTTTGACTAGAACTAAGTTTAGTCAAATATGTTACATATGTGGGGTGATACCAAAGTAGATGAATAACATCCTCCGAACAGAAGACAATGATGCCCACTACAATTTTGGATTGTCCATGTTACATGCTTGGACCTTTGAATGTCTGTTACACATAGAGTATAGACTGGGCTTGAATGAAAAGAAATGGCAAGTTAGAACATGCGGAAGTCGGACATACAAAAAAAATACAAACCTGGACTTGGCCTTAGCATATGCGCAAGTTCAGGCTCAAGTCGGCAACACAGCTCGGCAATTCTTCCAAAATCCATCAAACAGTTCTATGATAACTGGTGTTAATGAAACCCTTATCTGAAGATTAGCTGTAATTCTACAAGTATTATCGTCCGGTTTCAAAATTAAAGATTCAGCAATTGAAGAATACACTACAGAAACTAGAAGCCTATATGTTGATTTCTACTCATGTTAACCTATGCTCGTAGCTGTGCATACAATTTTGATCCATGGTACAGCTATTATAAAATCTCATTTAGTACCGATAGGCCAATTAACAGAACAAGCTCAAAATACTTGGAATAAAGATTTAAGCAGATATCATGAACATAACACTCGAAAAACAGCCCGAGAATACACAAATAGAGATAAACTAACGACGATTTTAATTTCTTCTGATCAAGTTATTGCTAATTTAAGAAAACAAAATACCCCCACCAAAAGCCCATTGGACCCTGAAGGGCTCAATATACTGCAATGCAGACCTCCAGAATCAAATTATGTGAATCATTAGGTGAAACTGCAGATTTATTACTTTTTGATTCAGACTCAGTGAATTCTCGTATTGACGGCATAAGGCCCTCATAGATATTTTTCACAACACATACATGCTATTGTACAATTTTGATATTGTTTTTTTTCTGTGTAAATTTTGTCTTCTCTTTTTTTCACTGTTTATTTTCTTTCCATTAATTGTGCAAAGCCCTACGTAGGTTGACACTAATTCATTTCTATATTCTTCTCTTGTTAATGTGTAAAACCATCATCAATAAATCGTTTTGATCTTTAATGTTGTAAATGCTTTTTTTTTTTTTTTTTTATAATACCTATCATTAATAAATCATTGACACCTGTATTTAATTTGAGTTCCCGATCTATTTCATGTTAATTACCTTCCTTATAACAATGTTGATGGATGCACAAAAGAAAAATGCAAAATGCAAAAAAGAAAAATGAATTGTGAATTGAGCTCATGCATTCGTAACTTGATTTGCTTGTGAAGTGAAAGAACTGCAATGCAACAATGAAAAATACTTTGTCCATGGAACAACCGATTCTACAGTTATTCTAAATATTATTTCATGTTGACTATTTTATATCTAAATGATTTTATTACATTCAATGAGTAAAAAAAACAAACTAGAAATAGGCCCCCATATGAGGTTTTTTCAGGTCGCGATCGTTAAGGTTTTGTCTAATTTATTAGAACTTTGACCCACTGTGTGCTGATCTTAACATCCCATTCATTCAAGATCAAACCACCTCCCGTTGCCAAAACTTCACTTCCCAGTTCCAAGGCCATCCTAATCCCTATGCTAATGCTGTGTATATACTCCCATCTCATCCAGAACCCCAGAGTAATGCCTAAGGCAGAGGTGGCCTTATGACTTCCTACAAACCAACTAGCATTTTGTTTATAAGTAAACTCTTCAGTGATTACTGAAGAGACAAGTGAAGTGGTTTTAGCTATTAGCCCCCCCCCCCCAAAAAAAAGCAAGAAGTTCGTAAATACTAAATTCTTAAGCACAGTTTAAATATTATGTACTAATTAGAGATAAACATTTTAATAAAGACAAATCGGAGTACACTATAAAAAAAACTAAAAAAATTTTCTGTTTGGATATAGATGGACTGTTGTAATATTGGCAAATGAAGGTCAGATAGCATTTCTACTATTTTTGGAATACAAGGAAGTCCATTTATAATAATCATGCACAGATGTTTTGAAGAATTCAAGCCGAAAACCGTGGATATGCCTAATAAATGTGACTATGATTTTCCCCATTGTGGATGGCCTCAGGAGTACATCTTCGTCATGGCCGAAGACAGAAAACCTTATCCAGCAATGGGCATTTTATGTGAGGGGGGGGGTCACCAAGTTATAGTAATATCACTGACTAAGCACAGGCATTTAATTATTAGTTTTGTTTTAAAGTTCCTCCTTACACAAAAACCTTCTTTTGTCTGCATCTTTTTTTTATTTCCTACAAAACCGGTTAATAAAATCTGTCTGAAATTTTAAAGGTGTATGCACCTCAAAAAAACTTTATCATGAACTAGAAAGTATGTGAAAAAAAAAATTGACTAGCAAAAAACTAATTGGTACAATTTATTAAGTCACAGCATTGAAAATTTAAAGTTTATTTTATTATTTACTTAAGACCAATTTCAATAAATATTTCAAAAAATGGAATTTCCAATCCTAATTATTTTGCTGCCTAGAGTATGGCTGAGAATGGTCGGCAGTAATCCATATTCTTGTCAGCCTAATGTCCCCTAATGTTTTGCAACACCATGATTATGGTAATAGCGAAGTTTTATCTATTACCGTTTCCTCTTTTAGGCCAAGCCCGAAGGCAGTCTCTGCTTAAAATCAGGTTTGGGGCAATTTTCTTTTGATTGACTGTCTGTATCTATGTTCTATGATAGCGATTATAAGAATTATGCAACTGATATGAAATTTTAAATGTATATTCTATAATACACCAAAATATGACCATTAGTTCTTAGTTTATATATAATAATGGGAAGGAAGTGAAAAAGTCAGGCTCATTTCATTAACAACTAATATTTTTCATAAAATTTAAAAGATGTATTTAACAACTATGTTAAAGAACCCATATGTATTCAATAGTAACGATTCCTACATTTTTTTCTTAAATAACTTAACAGTGAACCATTGCATATCATGACAGTAACTCAAATAAACCTTGAAGTGCATTAAATCTCTCATAAAATAATACAAGCACAAAGAATTTAAGGGATTGAGGGTTTTGCTGATAGTTTATAAATAATCTAATGGGTGCTGCTTGAGTACACTTTATAAGTACCCGGAATACATGATGACAGAAATATGTAATTAAACATTTAAATGTATTTGAAAAAAGATTTTGTTGATTTTTCCTAAATTAGAAACCCTAATTATTTCACATGTAATGTACAGGGATGACTTACTAACATGGACAACAGGATGACAATGGATTGTCCCTTCTAATTTTTGTGAGTCAAAGATCAACATCAAGAGGATGCTGTTTAATAATTAAACTAGGGAAACATTGTGGTTGATTGGACTACTTGTAATTTTTTCCTTCATAAAAAACTATACTCCGAATAATGGTGACATATTTGAGAAAAATTGTAATATGGAGCACCTATTTGATATGTCTGGAAACTTTTTTTTAAATAAAGTACGTTGGAAAAACTACAAGAACCCATATGTATTCAATAGAAACGATTCCTTCATATTTTTCTTAAATAACTTAACAGTGAACCATTGCATATCATGACAGTAACTCAAATAAACCTTGAAGTGCATTAAATCTCTCATAAAATAACACACGCGCATAAAATTTATGGGACTGAGGGTTTTGGTGATAGTTTATTAAGTAATCTAATGGATTTTTGTAATAATAGCCTAAATCCCAAACACATAATATATATTATTGTTCAGAACTTCAAAATTTTAAATTTTAAACCCTACATAACATGATAGGATACTTAATATGCTTCAAGAAGTTATGAAATATCACATAAATAGTATTGGCCAAACTGTACTGTAAATTTACAAATTGTAATGAGTATGACTTGATGAAATTTAAAATATAATAATAATATGCAGTAAGCTTCTAATGGTAAATGAAATTTGTTTAGTCATCAATTCGTTAGTTATAGGGATTGTTTTTGTAAATTCTGTATTGTTTCATTCACATTGAAAACTCTAATTTGTTGCCTGCAATCATAGTTGCTCATTTTAAGTACAAGGAACACTTTACTTCCAGTAATAAAAGTAACATAGAAAAGCGCAGTCAAGCAAATGTTTGAGCTCCCTAAATATATAATTAAATACATATTTAAATCTAATGTGTATTTTTACATAAGTACCTTTTGTGGGGAAGCATGTAACAGAATAGGCTATGTAGATAGATATAAATGAATACTTTACAGATATAACGTAAATGTACTAAGCCAACCCTGATTATAACAGCATTTAACTGGGTAATATGGAACTCTTCACCTTATTAAAGGCATACATTACATAGGTAATCAGATTGATGACGAGTCAAACTTCTGTACACAGCGATTCGAAGGTATAAAACTAAAAAGGTATGCCTTGAGGAAAAACAAATGTTTGGTCGGCTTATTAAACCTTACAACATCATAAGGGACACCAATATGCTGTTATTCTCTCTGAGAGCTACTGTTATTAATCATTGTCTCTCAACTCAGCAGTTGAGTAGTAGCATGGTGGGTTTCAATCAGATGACAACGCCCATATTTCTATTCCTTACTCTACATTTTTTCTTATAAATCATTACTTGAATATAAAATAAAATCCTTCCTAGACGGGCAATAAATAATTGTGATAATATATTTTGTACCATATTTACAAAATATGGCATTTATACCATAATTACAAATTTACATTTACTCCATATAAACAATATACATCCATTCAGGACATGAGGGGAGAACACTGACCAGTGTCGCCACAAGAACTCCCTCCTGGTAACTAAATATTTACAAATGGGGTTGTACGGATGAGTGATGTTTGAAAATGATCTTGCCTAAGGATTTGGATGGTCAGATAATTTCTGGTTGAAGTTAGGGGAAATGTGATCTTGGATAGTGGGAATTTTAAGGTCATTATGGAGGGTTTTATTGGTGACATAAAAAGGTGTATTAAATGATAATCTTAGGACTTTAGTTTGGATGCGCTTGATGTTTAAGGGCTTTGATGATCCCCACCATTTAAGTTCATAAGTTCAGACTGGTTTTAGTATGACTTTATATATCCGTATTTTGTTTTCTAGTGTGAGGTGGGATTTCTTGTTGAGTAGTCTATACAGTTGCCCAAACCTTCTCTCGAGTCCTGTCATTTAAGAGTTGTGTGAGGGATCCAGTTTGATCTTTTGTCAAGATGGAATCCAAGGTATTGTAATGTGTCTAATGTGGGAAGAGGAGTATCATTAAAGAGGATTGGTGGGCAAGATCCGTGATGTAACGTTTGTACATTTTCGTTTGTTGACTTTCATCATATATCGGTTGCACCACTGCTCAATTTCAGAGAGGTGAATTTGTAGGTTATGGGATGCTATGTCGGGATTAAAGGACAGCTATGTCATCAGGAAAAGTGGCAAGAAAGTAATCTCCAGAGGTAGGAATGTCTGCGGTAAGATAATAGTGCAAAGAATTTCAATAGTCATGAGCAAAGAATAAGATATTTGTTCATAGAAGGATAGATTTCAGTTTGAAGAGCAATACCGGATGCCAAACCTGGTCAAATGCCTGCACCAGTGCAGAAATGATTGCTCTCGAGGGGTGAAGATATATGGTTGAATACTACCTTGGGGCACTCCAGCTTTGACTGGGAAGTGGTTAGATAGTCATGAGCAAAGAATAAGATATTTGTTCATAGAAGGATAGATTTCAGTTTGAAGAGCAATACCGGATGCCAAACCTGGTCAAATGCCTGCACCAGTGCAGAAATGATTGCTCTCGAGGGGTGAAGATATATGGTTGAATATGTCAAATCCCTGCAGCACTGTGGAATGTTGGAAGCAGAAGCCAAACTGATGTGCCAGTTCAATTATAAATATATAGTTTAAGACAAAAATTCAAACAAGTATACACAAACTCTTGCAGATTTTCACACCTACCGACTTCTCCTAACTTATCAATCCGTTTCAAGCGCTTGTGTGTTTACAAATACATATTTGTGGGTAAATGAACTTATTTACTAACCATTTATTGTCTATGAGGTGCTCCATATCTCCATTTATGAGAACAAAAACCAATACTTGTGCCATACCACACGATTTTGCAACTTTCCACAATTTGCCGCCCTTTTCAAGTCAATCAAAATCAAGAGTGGTTATTAACAATTATTGATCATAAATAAATGTACTTCGTTGAAACAAATTGAATACATAATGATAAAATAAGCGTTACTAGCTTTTTTATTAGGAAAATCTGGAATGACATTGCCAAAATTTAGATCATATGTTAATTGTTTTTCTATGGCATAAATCATCAGATCTCTATTTTACCGCCAGGCGACCTATCTTTACGTCGCCATCGGCAAAAATGTACGACAACAGTGTTTCTTTTTCCACTAATTAAGCATAAAAATGTCGACTTCATGTCGGGCCGCCGCCAAGTCACACGCATTTTCGTTAAATTGCATACTTATTAAAATAATTAATTCTGTTTACTATAACGTTATTAGATTGTTTATTTTTAAGTAATTAAGACAAGACTATTTTAAAAATGGTAACCCACGTACCGACAGGGGTAGACCCCCTTCCAGGTAAGCTACTGGGAAATTTATAAGACCTCATTTCGTAATATTCGGTTATCAACTAATTTGTAATATATATCCTATTTCCTCACATCCTTTCATTTATTATTAATAGTAATAGTGACGAAAATTGTTTAAAAAAATTAACAATTATACATGGCAGGTGCCAAAGCTAAAAACTTAGGCATATATTTACACCAGTAATTTGCCACTGAGGATGACAGCATAGAGCTATCTAAAACGTTTTTATTAATTTAATAAATTCATTGTGAAGAGACAGAGGAATTATTTGAATTACCAATTCCTAATGATAATGGTCTACTATAACCAACTATAAAATGAAATGAGGTGTTTGCCTACCTGTCTGATTTTTTTAAATTAAGATATTTAATATCAGTTAGCTTAAAAAAAATCAGTTGTTAATTATTTTTTTGATTTGTTGTATACAATGCTAAGACTATGATAAAGTTTAAATTTTACCTCTCCGCAATGTCTTTGATTGTGCTTCATAATCATTTATAAGTGCTTTTGTAATGTCAATACAGGTCACATAAAAACAACCTACTGAATCTTAATTTAGCTCTACATCTAAGGAGTATCATGAAATGAACTACAAAACATATTGAATAAAGAAATTATTTTGTTTAAAATGAAGTGTATTTACAAGTCGACAATTCAACAGATATTTACATATATACAATTTACAAACATTACACCTAATTAAACACAATAGAAAATTGTATCATTACTTAAAACTGTTTGTCTGCAACTTTTCCAAATGGTTTATACATAAATCAAATATTCTGACTGAGTAGTCAATAGAACAGGAGGCAAGTTGTAGAGGAGATCTTTCAACATTCTCATTTGTAGATTTGTCGATTGGACGAAATTGTAACTTTTGTACAGTAAGATGGTGGCCGAAATATTTTGAAATGTAATTTAACAATGACCATCCGCTTAAAGCCCAAAAGTAAATAGCAATATCACCACTCTCATGTCCTACAGCAATTATATACTTTTCTTTACTAATAGCAAATGGTGCAAACGCAACAGCTGTAACTGATCCTTTAGGTGAAACAGTACTATTGATGGGTTTACCTAATTCCCAAACAGCAATTTTACAATCACGAGAGCCTGTAACAAAATAAATTTCATCATGAGACCATCCACAAGACCAAATAATACGGGAATGAATGTTCTTCTCAGGCACGCCATGATGTTCAAATTGGTTATCTTCATTCCTTTTGAAAAGACACCATTTTCTGTCTCTCGAGACAGATAACAGGTACAAATCAGATGGAGAAAATTCCATTTGTGTAATGGTAAGCTGATGACCTGCTAGCTTACCAATAATTTTCCATGTTTCAGTATCCCACAATAAAATATTTGCTTGATCTGAATTACTAGCTTTAGCGGCAGTTGCTAATAATTTGCCGTCATGTGAACCTGCAATTGTAAAGACATCATTTCCATGGCCATAAAGTTTCATAGATTCAGGCCAGAGTGTATGTTGAACTAAAAAATCTTCATTGATATTATTATTACTTGTAAGGCCATTTACATTGTTCATAACATTTTCATAAACAGCTTTATTTGACAAGCCCAAGGCACTTATAGACGCTGTTATTGCAGGTAAAGAAGCAGTGCTCATCTCCTTTGATTTGATATCTGAATTACATAATGTGTTTATTAATTTCAAAACAGCATCAGGCATCTCAAAAACCCGAACAACTTTTTCTTCCGAACATGAGGCAAAACTTACTTTATTCAGAGAAGCTACCGACGATAGTGCGTGGCCATGTATTTGAGGTCGTGATAATTCACACCATATACTTCGGGGAGTGTGTCTTTTTAGACCAGGAGCGTGAAGACGAGTGGTTTTATCTGAACTAACAGATAGTAAATAACTGCCATTTTCTGCCCAGTTTATATCCATTACTGCATCACTGTGACCACCTAAAGTGAAATCAGCAATCCATTTGTCACCTACATTCTTCCATATATGAAAACTTCCTTGGTAAGAATGAGCAATAACTGATTTGCCATCTGGAGCAAACTTGCCACCATAATAGCCTAAACTGTTTACTCCACCTAATTCTCCCATTCTGGACTCTTCAATCCAAACATCTGATTCAGGGCAAGGTTTCCAGACAACAACAGTTCTATCGAATGAGGCAGTTAAAAGACTGCATGGTTCATCAATTTCATTTGTACGTGACCAATCAACACTATAAATCCAACCTTCATGTCCAAATAATACTGTTTCAAGTGACAAATAATACTTAAAATCTCCAATGAACAGTTCTAGCTTTTTTAGATAAAATGAACCACTTTCTCTATCAGTGTTTTGTTGGCTTAATCTATGAATTCTGACTACCATATCTTGGCCAGAACTAGCAACAAATATATCACCATTCTTCAAACTTTTCATCGATATTGACCTGATCCAATCTTCATGGCCATAGACTTTCAAAAGATGTTTTACAGATTCACATGAGTCACCCACAGAATAAAATATAAGTTCTGGAACATCTGTTCCAAAACAGAGCAGGCAAGACTTATTATTTTCAATGAGAAGTATGTCCAAACAAAATGCTACACTCCTCTCAAGGTTAATTACATTAAGACAGGCGAAATCTTGTTCATTTTTTCTAAGCCATATACGAACTGTGCTGTCCGAACCCGCTGAAGCAATAATTGTCCCGTCATCATTGTACCGTCCATCAACTGCATGAACCGACCCTTTGTGGTCAGTCAATGTAGATACTGCTTCAAATATAAATGTTTCCTTACACTTCAACCGCCAAACAATTACCTTGGAATCTGTGGAAGCAGAGACTAATTCATTTTCAGCACCAGATCTCCCTCTAATCCATTTCACAGCATTTACATTGTCTGAATGTTCAGACAAAGTAGACAGGATTCTTCCTTCCAATGGTTCATAAATGGCTACAGCATTACAAACACCAAAACATACTAAATTGTTTTCACCCCAGTCCAATATTTGAGGCGATTTATTACAACCACAACCGATGTAAGATGAAGTTACTAAATTATCCATTTTTACCTTGAACAAGTAATTTCCAGTATATTATTATAAATTACTAACTATCATTAAGAAAAGACGAAAGTATTCAGAGAACAAAATAATATCGAATGTACACAACATATAACACGTTCGCGTATATAACCTACCAAGTGCGGTTTCATGGCACCCCCACTTTATTTTACCAGCCACTAATTTCTGTACTAACTAGATTACAGATTTTCTTATTTCAAATGGGTTAGAAGAAAGAGAGAATAGTTTTTAATACGTATTAAAATAATCAATCCACTAGCAGCAATTTTGGAATGAAAAACGAAAAAATTTAAACGAAACCCGCCCCCTAAAAAAAAAATTGGATTTTGACAAGGTATATTAAGCAGTCTGCTCCCCTCCAGATGATGAGACCCTTATTATTTTTTTAAATGAAATTTTGAGGTGTCGTCGGCAAAACAAATTGAGCCATAATATATCTCTTCATGGCACCAGAAACACCTCCAGGGGTTTCAATTGTGCTTTATCTTACTAGTCTATTCAGAATTTTTCTGTTATACATGAATTCTCTGAAGTGCTTAAAACCACCCCCACCTATTGCATATTATTAGAATAAAAAATATTATTAGAAACAACAAACCAAGTACCTAGTTCAATGTACTACAATATAATAAAAACCTTCTACAATTGGATATTAGAATCAGTTAGTTACCTTACCACTTTTTTTTTTGTAATTTAATTGATGATATTTTTAGTGACTAAGATTCTGGTACACCTATTATGAACAAATTATATTTTAAAAATGTGGATAAACAAAATAAAAGATGTAGAAAGTGAATTAACAATTTCCTCCATGTAAAGCCACCCGAGTTTCTAAGATACTTATTAAAAAACTACCCAACATTATCACCTAAAAATACCTTGACATTTTTTGAACCAACTTGGTTACTAAAAATTTCAAATTATTAACAAGTTATTTTTGACGTTCCCTCGACGAAGGGGAAAAATAATAACTTTATATCTTATAATAGCTACTGAGCATTGACTTAAGGTCAGTCTTTCTGCACCGACTTGAAAAACTCTAACAAAGCAAATTATACCCAACTATGTTTGCATAAATGATTGCATAGAATTTAGTAGAGTTTAAGAAAAGAAGTATGCAAATAAAAGAAATTAATAACAAATTTATGAATATTTGTTGAAAATATCGTTTCTCTATAAATATTATTTACAAAAAGAATAGAATCATAATCATCATTTGGTCATAGCTTGATAAAGAACCAGCATTACAGAGCACACATTTTTCAATTATTTGTTAAGTCCTGTAAATATACTTTGTATATTACATAAGTGGAGTTCTTTCCCATCCTTCATAGTCTGGCACCATCGTGTGTGCAGCAATATATCATCACTTATCACAATTGTTGTTAATGATAATGTATTGTTGTCTTGTAGCAAAAGGTCAATCACAGCTTGTAAAACATATTGCATATTATTTTCGTACTCAAATTTATGAAGTCATTTTAGGAACAGCTAGAAGTAGCAGGTATATTTTTATGAGCAAAATCTTTCTTATTATAAAATTACCACCTCCCTTGATAGGGCGATGAATAATTTTGATATAAAAAATGGTTCACTCAATATTTAAAACATCACATCCCCTCTATTGTGCACACCATGTGTATTATATACAAGTGTACAATATAAACATATTAAACTGGGAATTTGATGTTAGCTGAGAATTTAGTTCTAGTTTTTAAAAGATTTTTCTTTCAACTTAGCTGATATCCCATTAAATAGATTCATTCTTATATAAACATATATACCTCAGGATTCCCCCAAACTCACCTGAACACAGGTCACCTCCCCAACTTAGGTTCTTTCCTGGGGGAATTTTGGAAAATTTGGAAGCAGAACCCACCTCTTAAATTACAGTTGAATAGAATTAATGGAGTCAAAGATGTGACTAAAACTGACCAGAGCTAAATGTCCCAATACGACCTTAAAAGACGAACCGAGGGCGGGACGTCCTTCCGACTTTGACGACAACCTTTAAAAGGCAATATTGGAGCAAAATCCACGTCAATCAACAAGAGGTATAGCAGAAAGGTTGAATACATCACAATCAACTGTTAACCCCCACCTGGAGAAATTAGGGAAAGTCAGCAAGTTAGGAGTGTGGGTACCTCACAATCTCAGTGAAAGGAATAAAGAAGATCACTTGTCAATCACCACAAGTCTCCTCTCACTTGCTGCTGGGTAAAAATTGAGCCTTTTTTAAACAGGACTGTAACAGGTGATAAAAATTGGGTTACCTATGAAAATATAGTCCGCAAAAGACAGTGGCTTGATAAGGATCAACCACCCCTACCCGATCCGAAAGCAAACATCCATGGCAAAAAGATTTTATTGTGAGTATGGTGGGATTGTCAAGGAATAATTCACCACGAGTTGTTGAAGTCAAATTTAACGATTACTGTGGATAGAAACGTTCAGCAGTTGCAAAGAGTGCAAGAAGAACTCCATGAAAAGCGTCCTGCACTTTTTAGAATGGAAAAAAACCTTGAATTCTGAAGAGCAAGTCAGGCAGGCTGTCGAAAACTTCTACCAGTCCAAACCAACCACATTTTACAAGGAAGGAATTGATAAACTGCCGGGAAAACGGAAGTTACTTATGACTCGGCCTAATATATTGCCTTGTCTAATGTGTTTCTATTATATTAGTAGAAACATAAAAATTACAATAAATTTAATCTATAGATCTTTTTTTTTTCTTGTTCGCAAAGCTGTTTGCAATTAATATAGACTAACTAGGTTTAACCCGCAATCTTTCAACTAAAATAAAGGGGCTCGTAAGATAAAATAAAAAAAATGTAGTGGAGTATAATTAGTTTTTAAAAAAAGAATAATTAATGATACCAAATCAAATTAAGTGGTAAAAAGGTTTGAATGAAAAATATGAACAAGTTAAAAAAAAAATTTTATATAATGAAAATAAAATAAAGAGGTTGTTACACACTGTTACAAAAAATGTTTCTTAACAAAATTAACTACAGCATCATTGCCAAACAATTTATACATATACACAAATGTATACACAATCAAGCCGGTCTCAAAATGAGGGCCAATCATTAATAAATCTGGGAGTGCTAAATAAAGTAATTTTATTTGGAACAAAAAATGAAACAGTTAAAAATACTACCGATTATTTTGGATACTCAAAAAATCTAAACACAGGGAGTTTTTTTTTTTTTTTTTTGTTTCTGGGATGAAGAAACAGACAATAACTGACTGTATCAAAAGGTCAAAATTTCTTTGGGTCAATTGGTTGTCAGGTAGATTGACTGCTTTGGATGAACCAAATCGCTCCTGAGCCCCAAATCCATCTTTGAAATTTGAGCGAAGGCCACTCGACATTTGTTGTAATGATGGTCAACATCAATCAAAGGAAACCAAAAAAAAAAGGTTGTATGCATAAAAAAATTATGGTCTAAAATTTAATAAATAAAAAGAATTTTAAATCCACCATTCAACAAATCACCAAAAGTCTTTGACCCACCATAAAACAAACAAAAGAAATTAAATTAAAAAAATTTCTTTAAGTAATTATGGTGGTGCCCCATTGGATTCTAGAGCTGTACTGCCCAGGGTAGTTGAGATATCAATGTCTGGAGTCCATACTATCCTTTTATAAAATCACACTTTATCTCAGTCTTTGGTTCTATTCAGTTTTTTCAACTTATTATTAATTTTTTAATTTATAAAGTAATAAATTTTATTCTTGCATTCTTCTTAGGCTGTTGCACAAGTCTATAACATTATTAAAAAAAAAAAAAAAAATTACAATAGAAAAACCCTTGGTTACCTACTTATAACATTGAAATATTAGGAATAAGAGAGTTTTATTTTAAAACAGTTTAGACATACTTCTCATTATTCAATTTATATTAATAGTTAGTAAAAAAGATCTCATGTATTAGTAACTTTTTCATTCACAATTTCCTCCATAGTGGATCATTAGAACTGCTAATTGCCTTTTGAAAGGGTCTACTACCAAATATACAACTTCCTGTATATGATTTAATTCTGGACAAAGGGGTACTCCATCTTCTTGGTAGGCAACAACCTTAAACACAGCAGATCTTGTCCTTATGTTACTGCTTCCTTCAATTCGTTCAACACTGTTTTAAGAAACATAAAATGTTATAAACTATATTATTTAAAAATACATTGAAAAAAGAAAAAAAATTACCTCATTAGTTCTTTGTACAAATCCTTTGTAAGTTTTAAATAGGATTCAATATTGAAGTCACGCTGACACCACTCCCCTCCAAGAAACAAATGTTTGAAAATGTTGAAAATAAACTCATTCCTTTCATTTTTGGTATATAAATCATAAGTAGGATGATCTTCTACCAAAAGCATCTGCCGAATAAAAATGGAACACCAAGGTCATAGGATGATAACTTTGCATGAACTACAATATTTTTTTTTTAAATATCTTACAGCTAGTACGTTGTCATCAATAAAGAATCCTTCACATTTATCTTCCATACACTGTTGTATCTCACCGTTAGGCCGAACAACTTTATTTTTAGGATCAAGCAATCGATCAAAGAATGCCATAGATGTCACTGACACTTGCATTAGATGAAATTCAACTTTTTTGGCAGGGAGACCTTCACAGACCAAAAAGAAACAAACAACAAATGTTTGTAAGTATATAAGTAGAAATATCCAATGACAAGTAGCTAATATTTTTTATAGTAAATATAAAGTAATAAGATCTGCCTTGCGCAGCTGCATAATGATAAATAAATGTTTTATAGCACATTAAATACATAAGTATAAATCTGTACTCACAGTGGTTAAGTCAAAAATTCAAAATTTTCAGGAGGCAGTTTCAAAGTTTGATTATCTTCCAAAAATTATTCACATCATATCTCCCCACTATTTTTGCTTTTCAAATGAATAGAATCATTTTTCTTCTAAGTGGAATTAATGACTTATTCACAATTCACCGGGGGTGCATATTTATTAGTGTAAGTGTATTTATTAACATAAGTATATTAAATTACATGTAGTTCTCCTTAATTTCAATCCTCTCAGTCTCAAATGTAGCGAGTCAGAAACCCTAGCTCATGTTGGACAAATATTTCTATAAACTGCTCCTAGTCACCTGACATCGCAGCAATGAGTAGAGCTTCTAAAGGAAAACAAATTAAACCTGCTTTGATGAATCAGACTGTCTCAATAAATATAGCTGCTCTAGATTTGCTGATATAGTGGCACTAGAAGGTAGCATAAGTGAAGGAATGGGAGATCTGGGGTAAGTTTGACGAATGTCAGTACCAAATGAAAGGCTGTACTTTGGAACTAGGGGTTCCATTCCCAATGGAAACTTTGAGTGAAGTGAAATCCATCACACAATTAAAGGTTACATTATAGTTGCTAAAAACAATTTTATTGAGCCTTTCAATGACTTTTTGTTATTAATTGTTTACTACAGCCCATGTGCTGCGATTTTGTAATTGTAGTTTTTGAAAAAACAAAATATTAGGGGGACCAGAAAGTAATGTCTTTTTTTTTTTTACATTAAATTCAAACAGATAAGTTTTTAACAAGATTTTGTTTTTGATCAATGATGTGGGGTGATTACCCTCATTATCAGCAACCTTTTGCCGTTTAGTTTGCAAATTTTCAATGCCTGATCGATCAAAATCAATTGGCCTTTGAGCAAAATATCTGGAGATGGCATTTTGGACATCATCCAAATTTTGAAATTGTTTGCCACTTAGAAAATGTAGCGATCGGAATAAATGGAAATCCGATATCGGGCAAGTATGGTGGTTGAGGCAATCCCTCCCAACCCAATTCATTAATTTTTTCCAGGGTTCTTGTGGAAAAATAGGCACAGTGGGGTCTAGCATTATCGTGTTGCAAAATAACGCCTTTATTATTGACAATCGCTGGGCAATTTTCACTGTAAAGATCTACATTCACAGTTTTTCCAGGTATTAGCGATGAACGATCTAGAGATTTTTTGGATTATCATAGAGGACCCATTTTTCATCTCCAGCCTCACCCACCATTCTTGCCCGATATTGCGCCATCGGATTTCCATTAATTCCGATCACTAAAAATTTGAAAATTCGGATGATGTCCAAAATGCCATCTCCGGATATTTTGCACAAAACCAAATTGATTTTGATTGATTTGGCATTTAAAATTTGCACACTAGATGGCAAAAGGTTGCTGATAACGAGGGTGATTACATCACAGTAAATGCTGTAAATTGGTTAAAAACAAAAACTTGTTTAAAATTTATTTTTTGACTTTAATGCAAAAACAAACAAAAAAAACGGCATTACTTTCCAGTCCCCCTATTACAAATTATTAATCAGGACATAAAGAACTTTAATTTGATACCTTACATAAAATGATCAGGAAATATTTATTTTTTAATAATTACAAGTAAATATTAATAATTGATCCTTTATTAATTATTACAAATTTACTTTTAATTTTTAACAACTCTGAGGCACCAAGTAACACTTTCTAGCAGAATATCATCCATCAGTTTGAAAATTAAATTGCGGATACACTTTTATTGACAGTTAAGTGTGTCATGAATACCCATCAATAAAACTATGCCAGTCATTTACTTATACAAATGGACGTTCATCTCGTCATCTCAACATTATTTCGCTCTAATTGCTTAAAGTAATGTAGCCAGGTTTGGACCAATTTTTATTAATCTTAACACTTTTTTTTTCCCAAACAGCCCAAAAATTAAAATGCTGTACCATTACAGCCCATGGAGGGTAGAAGAGCAGTACCAGGTAAAGATTAATTGAGTATTGACCAATGATTATACTGGAAAAGTGAAGAGTTTTTAACAAACCCTGCCCCCACCAAAAACAATTTACTGCTGTGGAATAAAGGCAGTTCTGTCAGTAAATACATAATCAGTACAATTTATTTAAATTTAAACTAATCTAACAAAGTATTACCTATTGGACCCCAAGCAGAACGGTAAACTTCAAGTGTAGAATATACCGCAGGATCCTTAAAGAAGGCCTGAAATAAATTTAGTGATCTTTAATTTCATAAATTAAAAAAAATACATCATTTTTGATTGTTACTACTTATTGGCCAAAGAAAAAATATGTTGGCAGGGTTGGGACATAAGCCCAAGACTACGGTATATTTTTTCTTTGGGCAATAATTAGTGCGATCCATACCACAACAGAACTTGGCTCATTTTTTAATTTTAAAAAATTGTCATGCATGATTACAGTACATCATGAGTTCAGTTTGTAACACTTTTCCATTATCCTCGACCACCAACTTCGAGGCATAGGTAACCTTATGATGGCAGTATTACAAATCCATTGGAGAAGCAGTTAACGATTATGCTTTAAAATCTTATGGAGAGGCTGAAATATGCTTTGCTTTGTGCCAGAGTATTCTTTATGATTTCAAATACGGAACTCCAGTAAATGTAGGTAAGGGTCTTAAACTGAGTTTGTTTAGTGGCCATTGTTCTGTGTTCTTCATGAATTAGCACATTATTTAACCTTAAAAGGCCAATTTTACACATCTTCTCATTATTTTTAAGGGACGGTAATCCCAGAATATTTATAACATATAATTCTTTATCCTAAGGTATAAAGTGTAGGATGAAGTCTGGAGTGGTAAAAGGAGCATAAGTCATAAATGCAAGATTGTCAGTTGACGCATTTTATTGATTCAAACTTTTTTAAAATGGCACATCATTATATATTACTTAAACTAAAATGAATAATAGCTTAGGTATTTTTAGTGTACTTATACTGATTAGAATCCTGCTCATAGACATCTGATTTTGACTTTATCTTTTTGCCAATTAATGAATCCACTCCAGAAATATCCTCCACTAATTTAATGTTTCAACGGAAATTAACGTAATGATTCATAACATTCAACACCATTTCTTACCTCAACAAATTCTTGTTTTTGATAAGGATGAAATTCTTGATTGAAGTTATAAAATTTTAACTTCAAATTTCCTTTAAGTGACCTAGTATTAAAAGCGGTAAATAAGTTGAATTATACATTAAAAAAAAGTATATTGCATAATTTTTCTATTTGAAGAATTACCATTGTTCCAGTTTTTTAACATTCTTAGCATCGTCCAGTACAGTTTTTTTATTTTTGAGAGGGACAAAAGTAAATTTGGCGCCTTCCATTGGTCATGTGATTAGCGTCCAACCCGCCTTTTAATTATTTACAATTAATAATTTGATCAATTGAAAAATGCCGCGTCACGAATCTTTAAAAAAATATGCACATCCATTTGCTTTCTTGCTTTACTAAGAGTTATTTACTTTTTAATTCATAGCAACCGTATTGATCACATGGAGAAAATCGTTTATGTTTTTCTTTTTCGTTAAGATAATTAATTCCATTTATATATGAGGGTTAATTATATTTCCATAAAATTTATATAAATACTGGAACTTAATGATGTTAAATTATTTAGTTAATAAAAATTCAGTTTTCCTCTCCCCATCATTCCCTCATCATTGTCCTCTCGGACGTCAAGTGTAGAATATGGCGGCAGATCAGGAGACATTTCAGCAAATTTTAACTTCACTTTTGAGCTCGGAAAATGAAGTTCGAACTCAAGCGGAGGTATCTAATTATATAATCAAACATTTAATTCATTACCCATAATCTTCCTCAATGCATATTAATCCGTACTTACAAACCGTCGCGTAAATGGAATCCATGCGTTGGGAGCGCATGGGTGATGCTGTTTGAAGATTTTTCTATGTAATTTGTTTTCTTTTTTAGTGAAGACTAAATTTGTGTTAGTATGTGCAGTTGTAATGATTGTATAACTATATACTTTACACTGTCAGTTGTTTTAATTGTAATTTAACCATGTTGATGAATCACTAATGTTCAACTGTTATGTTTACACCTTCTGTTTTTGTTTTTTTAGAAAACTTATGTTGAGATTCCTGTAAATTCAAGGGTGGTGCTTCTTCTAAATACCATCCATAATGTCGCTCAGAGGGAAGAAGATCGGCAAATGGCGACAGTCCTACTGCGGAGACTGTTCTCAGTGGATTTCACAGAATACTATACTACTGTAATATTCTTAACTTATGTTTCTATATTTATGTTCAGTTCTATAGTATGTTTGGTTAACACTTTTATTTTAATTAGCTCCCTGTTGAAGCCCAACAAGAGCTCAAGAGTCGCGTCCTTGCGATTCTACCTTTGGAGCAATCTGACAATTTGAGAATGAAAGCTTGTGAAGTAGTCGCTGAATTGGCAAGGAACCTAATTGATGATGATGGCAACAATACCTGGCCGGAGTTTTTACAATTTTTGTTTCAGTGTGCAAATTCATCCTCTCCAATCCTTAAAGAGTCTTCACTCCGTATGTTTGCGTATGTACTTAAATCCATTCTACCACCATAGATGCACCATAGAATGGCCAACCTAGCTTTAACAATATTTATTAATATTACGTTATTTGCAGTACCGTACCAGGAGTTTTTGGTAACCAACAAGTACAACATCTAGATCTAATTAAACAAATGCTCCAACAAGCCCTTATTGATCCAACTTCATACAATGTAACAGTTATTTACTATTACTAAAGTTCTATACTTCTTATAAACTATTGTACAGTTTTCATATTGTTTTTATGTTGATTAAAGGTTCGTTTTCAAGCCGTTAAAGCTGTATGTGCATTCATTATGCTACATGAAAAAGAAGATTCAATTCATAAACATTTCATGGGACTTTTACCACCAGTTATTCAGGTACTGCTGTTGCTAAAACCTTATTGCTTCTTGTTATGAAATTTATTTGCATTGGCTAATCTAAAACTGTTAGTTATAGATGATGCTATATGCTAAAATAATGAAATAATCAAATGTTAACAGTTGAGTGTTAAGGAATTTAATTTATGTTTTGGGATATTGATAATGACAGTTAATTAATTGTAATCAAATTATATATATCCATTGTTAAGTAGGTATTGTATTTAGGCCATCCTTCTCAGATCCTTAAATGATGCTGTTCACATGTGCTTATCACTGACCAGTTAGTAAACAAAACATCTCCCTAATGATTGTTAGTTAACATTATTAATGATCCTAAATTAGTTCAATGTTTTTCTAGACAGTTTTAGAAGTAAATACATATATGTATCTGAACTAAATGTTCATATTTAATTTCTAAAGCAATCAACTGTTATCATCATAAGCGATTGTAATGCATTTATTAACCTTAATTTAAATTTTGTTCCCTTTATGCATCTAACTATTTAAAACGACCTTTATCATGTAGTATGAGTTATAATAAGTTTTTCAATGATGAATTTTATACATGTTAGTTTTTTTTTCTTTGATTTTAACTATTCCCTCATTTTATTCTGACTGATAACCCATGTGGTGAACCTCAGTCAGATTGTTGATTTTAGTCCTGTCAAGCTATGTTTAATTATTGTATTGTTATAATAATTTTCAATTTTTCTTGTATTATTTGTTTTTGTATTTAATTAATATTATTATGATAAATTATTCGAAGTTATTCTGCAAATAATTGCTCCGAAAATGTTATTAATTTTTTTTTAAAACTATGCACAAAGTGTAGACTTTAGCTGGTAGGTTATTTTTGCAGGCAAGTCATTTTGATCTAATTACAGAAGGCCAATCTGATGACTAACACATTAAGCAATTCGAATGAATTCTTTTAATTTAGTTTCAGAATTCTGGCTCTTTATTAGTTTTTTTTAAACAATTGCTAAACCAGACATGAGTCATGCCAGTAAAGGGGATACACTGGTATGTGTATTAATTAAATTATATAAGGGAGCTGAGGTGGTTATTGCTTTATTAATATTGATAATTTTTCATTTATTAGTATTCTTATTATTATAACTAAAAACAATTAGTAGAACTGAGAATCCAGTCTCTTGTCATTTATTATTTGTTAATTTATTGTATTGTGTATTCATTATTTTACTACATTATAAGACAGAATATTATGTACGCAGTATCTTAGAAGCTAAGCTGGTTGAACTCGCTTAAATACGAATTTATTAATTAGTGTTTTTTTGTAGACATACTTAGTTCTTTGTAACAAAAGAAAAACGATATTGAAATGGCTGCCAAATTTAATTCCAACAAAGGACTTCCTCTTCTCAGGCAATATTCCGATTAGGCCTTTGTCCAACAAATAGTTCTTGTGATAAAGACCAAGATTTGACTTTCCCTGTGTTGACCATGCCTCAAATGAAAACTGTTTGTAATTATAGTTTTAAAGGCCAAAAAAAAATTGCATAATTCAGAACATAGATTTTTATTTTGAACCATTATTATAGAGAACTAAATTTCATTATATTAACAATGAAATTAATTAAAATATTGATACATTATTATTTAGAGATAAAAGTATTGCCCATTAGTGTGAGAGCAAAACTAGATGGTACCTCTATATTTTATGTCAGGTCAAACAGGATACTCGTAAAGATCAGCACATAATGGCTTCTTAGTTCTGAAAAGTTCTTCAGCCCTTTAAATATCAGAATTTAAAATCTTGAATAGGCTCTAATTAGTTAAAGAAAGAACAGATTAATTAATCACTAATGTTCACTTATCAATTAAAGGTAAGCAAGCACTTCATCAAAATTATTTTTGATTGCTGAACCATCAGTAACCATTATTAAAAAAATTGAGTTAGCTACAATAGTTATGATGCTACAAAGAATACCATATAAAGGAGATTAAAATGAATGAACCCTAGGTGGTCTGTCTTTCTTCTTGAATAAAAATATAATGCTATTTCCTTTTTGGCTGTTTAGTTTAAGCACCCATTGGAAGGTCCCAAAATTATTACCCAAGGAAGCACAGAGCAGCCAGACCTAAATAATGTATGGATATCTTCCTTTTGCTTGACTTCACTTATGTCCCTGTGGTCCTTTGTTATCTGAAAATCACCTTTTTTGAAAAATAGTATATAGATGGAATATACACCGGGAAAAAAACCCTACTGAAATGACCTATTTTATCTATTGTTCACCCCCCAATACTTCGTTTTTGTAATATCTTTGAATTTATGTCAGTGTTAAACATTTGCAACCTTTAGGTAGGCGTGATGGCATTAATACATCATCTTAGCAGCATGGCTAGCTATAATGTTGTAGTAAGCGGCGCTACATTGTTTATGTTGAAAGTTTGGATATTTACTAAACTGTGAAATTGGATAAGAGTGGTTGTATTACTTAGTTTGATGGAAACCTAACATTTTTTTTTTCATTAAATTTAATAGGCTCCCAATAAATAGTTCGTCATAAATTTTGTTTTTGATACTTCTGCTGGCTTTAAGTAGTGTTAGTTAATTATTTACATCCTTATGTATTCCCATTTAGGCCTGAAATGCTGGTTATTCAATTGGAAGCCACCCATTTCTGTCCTTAAATACTTATTAACAAGCTGATATATAAGTTATAACTTATTAGTTGAAGCAAAGGCAAATGATAATCAATAATAGGTTATGTAATACCATTGTATATTGTATGCATTCTGTTATCATTTATTTGTCAATTTTATTAGAACGAGGAGGAATTATATTTAGTTAAAAAAAAACAAAAAAATAATGTGAAAAATTGAAATAATGGATGGCTTTGTTTTAGGTTATTGCTGAAAGCATTAAGGAACTTCAAGATGACTCACTTCTTAAGTCTTTAATCGACCTTGCTGATACAGCACCCAAGTTTTTGAGACCTCAAACCAACACTGTTCTTCAAATGTGCTTAGAGGTACAAAACGGAGTATTTATTGACATAAAACAAAACCTTTTTCTATCTTTTTTTAACTTGAATTTTTAATTTTTAGGTCTTAGCTGACAAAAGTCTTCAAGAAAATTCTTGGAAACATTTAGCGCTAGAGACCATCGTCACCCTTTCAGAAACAGCTCCAGCGATGATGCGCAAAGAAGCAGGCCATTATATTCCTATACTTATCCCTATTGTACTTGATCTAATGACCGACCTTGAGGAAGATCCTGAATGGAGTGTGTCAGATGAAATTGTAGAAGATGATAACGACAGGTAAATGATTAACAGAGTTAACTCAATTTAATGTTTTAATTATTAAAACATTATTCAGAAAAATTCAAATCAAGTGCACCACAGAAACAAGAGTTTTTTTATAGGAGGAAATATAATTTTAGTGACTTACAATTGTAGTCCCTCATTAAAGTCTTTGGGACATCAAATCTTCAATTTGATTTTTTATCAAATATGATAAGGAAATGTTTATTTTTTAAGATCTAGTAATTGATTAATTAATAACCTTATTATTATTTTTATACTATACTGGGGGGACATCAAGTAAAACTTCCGAAGCCTCTAAAAAAAGCATGGGTTAATTTCTAGTTGTAATGTTTTATAAATTATACTCTAACATGACAAAACACAAATTGTTTATCAGAAAGTCTTGCTCTTTAATTTAATGCCCTAAAAATAATTATAGAATCTATATATATTGCAACATCAAATGGGACCTCCCTTAAAATTTGATGTCTACAGGTAGACTCGCTAAGTTCGAGAACCCTATTCTACAGTAAGGCTTGTACAGATAGACAAGGGTGAAAATGTTACGGTTTCTGGTATAGAATAAATGCTACAAAAACCTTAGTTATGAGATTCTTGTTTTAATTATTTTATTTCATCATTTCTCTTTTAATTAATGTGAGGTATCTTAACTGCTGAACTAATTGATTTTAATTATTTTTTTACAGCAACAACGTTGTCGCAGAATCTGCATTGGATCGATTGGCTTGTGGTTTGGGAGGTAAAACTATCTTGCCCCAAGTTATCCAAAATATACCGACTATGTTGAGTCACGAGAACTGGAAATATAGGTGATTTTTTTAGCTTTACCTTATTAGGCAGTTAAAATGTTTTTTTGTTTTTTTAATACAATTCATTGAACAGTTATTTGTTTATTAAAACTTGTTCTTTTTGGAAGGATATATCTTATTAGCCAATCCAGTTCACTTGGATGTAGTTGTGTTAATTGTTTTGTGGGAGTCTACCTTTTTCTTAGGCTTCATTCTGGCTTGAATGGGACGACTTGGAAAAAATAGAGCATTTTTGCGGGGATTCGGGTGACCAGGGAAACAAGAATCCAAATTCTGGCAATGGGATATGACAAGTTCATAAATGAATAGAATCTAGAGATCCGAAAGTTGATACAAGGCTATCAGATATAGGATTCTGAATTGCCCGGGCTGGATACAAAGGATATTGGAGGGTATGGCACCCCTACAGATTTCTATTCTATGAGAACAGCAGGACAGGACAGCTAGAGTTTAGTCATGTAGATTAGTCTCTGGTTTACTATAGTTAGTTTAAAATGTTTTTCCAGGAGAATTACTCTGTATTAGCTGTTGTCGTTTTAGAGGTGATTGGGGTAGACTCATATAAGTTGCTTGCCCAATATTAGGTGGATGGATTTAGCAGGAATGGAAGGTAGGTTGGTAGAGCTAAACTGTTGGTCAAGAAGAACAATTTCTTTTGGCAATCCAAACCCTGCCAGTTTTAACTGCTTAACTCATAGGGATACAATTTACTTGCTCATCATATTGGTCTTAACAATTATCAAGATATATTTTGCAACACTGTCTAAATGTAATACTCATTTCATATCTTGGTTATTTTAAGTTTTGATTTTTTTTCTCGTGATTATGGACACATTCAACTGCAACTCTAAAAGATGTATCCTCAACTAAGTATTTTTTGTTGGATTTGTAGAAAGAATTTTTAAGCAACGTTTCATCATAATTTTCAGGCATGCTGCACTAATGGCTATTTCTGCTGTCGGAGAAGGATGCTTCAAACAAATGGAGGGAATGCTTGGACAAATCATGGATGGAGTTCTACAGTTCCTTAGCGACCCGGTAAATTTTAGTCTACTAATAAATGAATGTCCTGATATGTTTATAATTCATTATTAATAACTGTTAAACATTATTTGTAGCATCCTCGTGTAAGATATGCTGCTTGCAATGCCATAGGACAAATGTCAACTGATTTTGCACCAACCTTCGAGAAAAAATTCCACGATAAAGTTATTCCTGGATTACTGATGGTATTGGAAGATAACCAGAATCCTAGAGTTCAGGCTCATGCAGGTATGTACTATTAGATTCAAGAATTTAAATCTTATTAAAATAAAATTGTGTTATAATATTTTGTTATTTTTAGGTGCTGCTTTAGTAAATTTCAGTGAAGATTGTCCAAAAAATATTCTAGTGCAGTACCTCAATGAAATTATGGCCAAATTAGAAGCCATTTTAAGCGCAAAATTTAATGAGGTATGCAGAGTTTTTTTTTTTTACTATAAGAACTTTCAAGACTTATAGGTTACAGTTAATCTTTTAAGCATTATATTAATTATGTAAATATAATACTATTATAAAATGTATTAATCTTGAAATAATAATTGATAAATGAATATTATTTATTTCTATTTTTAGCTTGTTGAAAAGGGAACCAAATTGGTTTTAGAACAAGTCGTTACTACCATTGCATCTGTTGCTGATACTTCAGAAGAACAGTTTGTTGCATATTATGACAGGTTTGTAATCTTACATATGAATAACTTTTATTTTATCAAAATTTAATTTTTGATCAAAAGCTTACCTTGTTATAATTTATGACCAACAAGTGCACAACAGTGAAAGTATATGATTCTCTTGAAATAGTATTAAATTAATTAGCTCAGAAGCTCTGAACAGTAGGAGGAAGTTATTTTTTCTCCAACTTTAAGAACAAAAAAGTTAAACATTGTTATACCAAACTTGTTTGTTAAGAGCATGTAAAGCTTAGTGTTCACTCTTGGGCTGAATTGAGTCAGAATCTGTACTGATGTGATTCATGGGTACTGCTGTCCCCGGAGCGTAATGTGTGTTATACGTAATACAAAATTTTCAGTCCCATTGAAACTGAATTCACTGAGACAATGTTGGGCAAGATCTCAAGTCAGGACATGTTCTGGGATAATTTACCTCAATCTGACACATAGTTGTCAGTGTTATTGTCTGCCGTGGTTTTGCAGTATTTATATTTTTCAATATGCGGACAACTGAAGATACTTTAAAACTAATTGAAGAGCTTCAAATTAACTACTGCTTGTGGGACAGCCATTAAAAAGTTTAGCGTTTCAATAGTGAAACTGGGGGGGGGGGAAATCACATGAAAATCCAGTTTCAGTGAAATGCATGAAAACTATGACCCAAGCAGTGACAAATAGAGATAGGTTCACTATCTTTAAGGAATTGTTGCTGACTCATCGAGGATGAGCAATGACTGAATATGGAAAAATATATATTGTATTCAACTTGCAAAGAGATCCTTAGCAAGCAAATAACTAATGATTTTAATTCTCTATCCCTCAGTTCTAAAACCGGTTCTTACTCAGAGCAAGGAGAAGGAGCATAGCATACAATCATATGTATCCAACTTGCAAAGGGACTTCAAAGTTTTGTAGTTTACACTTGTATGTTACAATTATGTAAGATGTTTGTGCAAAGTAACTGTCGAAAATAGAGCTTCTACCCTATATCTCGCCAATGATATTATCTACTACAGATAGTAATAGACTAATAGCACTCCACCGTTAGCTAGAGTGAATATTGTGACATGATTAGTGACAATTATAAACTTAGAAGGCAGGTAGACCTGTCTTAGTTCGTGTTATAAATGGTCTTATGTTAGATTAATTTTGGCTATAGGACATTGATTTTAATGCTGGAGTGTTACATCTTGGGACTATTATTATGAATTTTAATTGCCTTTGTTTATTTCAATTTTTATTAAAACTAAAAGTGATAAAGAGAGACCTGGGCTAACTCCCGAGACATTTCTAGCAGAACTGCCCCTTGTAGTGTGGACGAGACTCATTGTTGCGGGGCAGCCCTGCAACAGTGTTCTGATGTGGCTTTAAAGATTATAACACCAAATTAAATAAAAATAATACTTACAAAAACGTACATTTTGAGAATCAATAATAAATATTGCTTAAAAAAAAAAAAATTGTTACTCACTAACATATTTAAAAAAAAATGAGATTTTTTAAATACAATATGTTAGTTAATAACAGTGGTTTTCTTCTTTTTAAAAGCAAGCCTTAGGCAAATTGGAAAGTTGAAGATGTTTTTTTCGGTTGAAATATTGACTAATCAATAATCTGGTACAGTATATGATTATTCTTATCATGTGAACCTTCTCTCCTGGACTGGAATACAAACTAAAAATCTTAGCAATCATTCAGGTAATTATTTTAAATGAAATTTCACAGATTTTCAATAAAAATTATGTCCCCCGCGCTTGAGAATAATATCACATTTCACACTAATTACCCCATTGCTGTTTCCTAACAACAATTCATCTAAACCAACAACTCGCACACTATTTAATAAATTTATAAAATTTAATTTGTTACAGACTAATGCCATGCTTAAAATATATCATTCAAAATGCAAACACTGCTGAACTAAAAATGCTACGAGGAAAGACAATTGAATGTGTAAGTTTGATTGGACTTGCTGTTGGGAAAGATAAGGTAAATGGATTACTTTAATTTTAGATTTATAAATATTATTTGCCAATTATTACAATTTAAAGTTATGTATTAGTCTATATTTATAGTAATGGTATATTTATTATAATGGTTTTCATAATAAATAAAGGCAAATAAGTGCCTGCATGGTTTTTGAGATAAACATTTTTTGAAATTTAGTTTGCTCCCGATGCCACTGAAATTATGGACCTTTTGTTGAAAACTCATGGCGAAGGTGAATTGCCCGATGATGATCCTCAGACATCTTATTTGATCTCTGCCTGGGCTAGGATATGCAAAATATTAGGTATGGTGTATGCATCTAAATAATGCTCTAAATTTTCTCTTAAATTTGTGACCTATATCAATATAAATTTATCTTTTAAATTATAATTTCAGGCAAAGCATTCCAACCATACTTGCCTTTAGTAATAGGACCAGTCATGAGGACAGCTTCCCTGAAACCAGAGGTAGCGTTAATGGATAATGATGATATGGATGAAGTTTCTGGGGATGACGATTGGCAGTTTGTTTCTTTGGGGGAACAGCAAAACTTTGGCATCCGTACAGCAGGTCAGCATATACATAAAGAAACTAATGCTTTTAAAGCTAATTTATACTAACAAATTTGGCTTAAGGGTGTAATATCTATTTGTTTTGATTCTGTTTATTTTATCCGATGTTTACACTATATTTTACTTGGTCAGTTTTCTTATAATGTAGTAATTAATTTTCTTTACCAGAAACGAATTTGTTATTGTTAGAGGACTTGGAGATTACATATTTGCATGATTATATTTTAGGCATCGAGGACAAAGCATCAGCTTGCGACATGTTGGTGTGCTATGCTTTAGCTCTTAAAGAAGGTTTTGCTGATTATGCAGAGCCTGTGGTAAAACTAATGGTGCCTATGCTAAAATTTTACTTTCATGATGGTGTTAGGACCGCAGCTGCCCAGAGTCTTCCATGTCTTCTTGATTGCGCTAAATCAAAAGGTAATTCATTTTATATCAATTAAAATGCTGAATTGAAAGTTTTAAGTAACAGGATGTTATTTTGCTAGTTAATTTATTGTTTTATTACGTAAGTAACATTTTTTAATTATTTTAGGTGCTCCTTTCATTAAGGCTATGTGGGATTACATATGTCCAGAATTATTAAAAGCTATTGAAACAGAACCCGAAACTGAAGTAAAACATGAGCATATGCGATCATTGTCTATGGTAAACAAAGCTTAGTTTGAAACAATTTTGATGTATAAGTTACACATTTTTCTCTTAAAAAATCACATTAAAAATAGGTTTTTGATTTAAAGATGGAGTTAATCAATTAAGATGTTAAAATTGTTTGGAAGAGGAAAGGTTTAGGTAGCGTCTATAGAAGGTTTACAGGTTTATTATTCATTCATTATAGGGTATTGTTTTGTTGTACTGTTAACGTCAGGTCTGTGTGAGGAGGAAGTTGATGTTGTCTGCTTCAAACATTTGACGAATGTTGCCCATGAATAAACATAATAAAAATTATTTTTTTAAACCCAAGCCAGCAAAACCTTTGGCTTATTTATATACATTCACAGTATTTTAAGTCGGTTAGTTTGTTAAAAATTAAATACAGGTTGAAATATTGCTTTTTTTTTTAATTTGCATGTACTATTAAAATTAACACTAAGCTATTGAAATCATTATGCTTAAAAACATTTTAAATGATTTCAACTCTGCTGTCCACTGCACTCTTTTTTTTCTCAACATATTCTTGTTTGCTATATATTTGATTCTGTCCATTTTTTCTGTTAGGAATAATTGTTCTTGAGATATTTTGCACCTCAGTTAAATTCTTTTTTTTTTTGCTTTGTCATTTCATTGTTGTATATGATATTGGTAGATATTGAGTGATATAAAGATCATTTGGTAATGTCTTAAGTGTCGTTTTGTAGTTTATTATACTTTTGTCCAATTTAATGAACTAATCAGCTTGCTAAAGCTTCCATGTATAAATTGTATTAATCCCTTGCATGGGATTGTAGCTCCATCGTGTCTTGAGACCTTGTTGCAATGTTGGCGAACTGTGATTGTTCAATACAAAGTTATGTGTCATTAGAATTTTGAATAACGTTTGCTTCATTTTATACCATTATTAAATAATTATATTGATTTAAGTTGTAAGTATATTCTGCACAATGTCTTTTAACAGGTAATTTATTCTTTTATTTCATGTTTTCAGTGCATCGAAACTCTTGGCAAGGGTTATATGTCTGATGAATCAATGAAGGAATTATTAAGAATTATAGACGCTCTCCTGAAGCAACATTTTGAAAGGGCAGCCGAGAGACTGGATAAAAGAAAAGATGAAGATTATGATGAGGTATTTTTATGTAATATATCATAATAATGTTAATTATGGCTTAGTCCCATCATACTACGCTTGTGATCATTTATTAGATGGTCGAGGAACAGCTGGAAGATGAAGATAATGATGATAATTACACTCTTGGAAAAATCTCTGACATCCTACATGCTCTGTTTTCTACTTACAAACAAGATTTCTATACTTATTTCGATCTGATTATAGTCCACTTTATAAAAATGATAGTAAGTCAAATATAATAAATATATATAATATAATAAACGAATTAGACGATTAAATCAACCAATTTTGCTTTAACACAATTTTAGGGTAGTGATCAGCCATGGTCAGATCGACAATGGGGACTTTGCGTATTTGATGATGTGATTGAGTTTGGAGGTCCAGCTTGCATCAAATATCAGCAGTACTTCCTTTCTCCAATTCTCGAAGGCGTCAGAGACAAACATCCAGCTGTGCGTCAGGCTGCTGCTTACGGCTGTGGTACTCTAGCCATGAATGGAGGACCTGCATTCGCCGGTACTTCTTTTTATATTTGTCTTTAACATTTTTAATTTAATTATATCGTTTTTTTCAATTGTGGTAAGTGTTTCAACTCATTAAAAAAGTGATTTTTTTATTATTCAAACAAATACTATGTGAATTATAATAGTAGTCATTATTTCATCATTTGACTTCATGTTACCAGCAACTTGCGCTGACGCACTTCCTCGATTGGCGGACATGATAAACGACCCCCAGTCCAGATCAGAAGAAAACATAGGTTCTACTGAGAATGCCATATCAGCTGTTACTAAAATATTACAGCACAACAACAGTAGCATTAATGTCAATGAAATCTTACCCCACTGGTGAGCGATTTCCTAACTTATATAAAATAATTTGATTATTTTTGTCTTATTATAAATTTTAACTTCTTATAAATCACAGGTTATCCTGGCTTCCTGTTTGGGAGGATCCCGATGAAGCGCCACATGTTTATGGTTACCTGTGTAACTTAATAGAAACAAATAATTCAATCGTTATAGGCCCAAATAGTTCGAACATTCCTAGACTTATAGCCATAATTGCAGAAGCCTTTAATATGGATGCTCTACCTTACGAACATCCGGTTTCCCAGAGGTTGGCCAATATTGTCAGACAAATACAGGTAAGCATTTCAAATAGTTAAAATTATTGCTGAGATAGCTAAAGTTTAAACTTAGTTTCATTTCATTGATGAATCTTTGAACATTTCGTTCAAGTTGTGTTATCTAATGATCTATAATATAGGTTTAAATTCTTATTTGACATTTTTATCAAACTATAGCATGATGATGCTAGGGCTAGATGTTTGGTATTTTTCAGGTGCTTCTTTGATAAATATGTATCTTGACTTCAAAATAATAATTTTTGTCAGAACATGTCCACATTACATTTTCATGTAGTCAGTTTATTAGCAGTATTATTATTACTGTTAATAACAAAAAAAAATTCTAGTAGCGTCAGGACTCAAATCCAAGACCTCCCCAATAGTTTCAAGATATTGATGATGAAATCTGCAAAGAAAACAATATTACCCCATTGTTTTTTATGATTATTTGGCATCAACATAATTCCGGTTATTTTAGAAAGAACAACATTAAATTACTTCATTGTATGTTGGAAATGCCTTACATTAATAAATCAACAGATTAAAAAAAAACTTTATTTCTAAAATTTTATGGCCAATAACTCTGATTTATTTCAGTTGCAACTATTATTTCTCTTTTTTTTGCATTTAGTCTATCTACTATTTTTTTTTATTACATCATGTGTTCATAGTATTTTTTTTTAATGTTTATAGGGAAATGGCGAAATGTTTCAGTTATGTGTAAGTCAACTTTCTTCAGAACAGCAAGTCGCATTACATGACTTATTAAGTAGCAATAAATGAAAACATCAAAAGAACTGTTCCGGAAATTATCGTTTACTTTCTGTGATTTTTAAGATTATTTTATGACCATTTGCTTTACGTGTAATTTATGTTCCCTGTTAAATAACTTGTATTTTAGAAGAATATAAGAGTATATACGAATTGTATACTTTAAGAGGTACTGAAGCTTAGATACATATTTTTGTACAAAACAGATAATTTTTTTAATTTTTGAAACCCAAATTATCGGTATGTTTTTAAATTTAAATATACTTTTTAGTAAGTATATTATTCAATGATTACAGTTGTCGATTTTGCATGTAAATAAACAAGTTAATTGTTTTGTTATTTTAATTATTAAATGGTTATTTCAAAAATGACCCCCTTAAGGGTTCATAAATAAGTAACAAATAAAATACAGTTATTTCGATTTTATAATTGTATACAAAAACATTATCTTATTTCTGGTTGGTAATACCTAATTTATATAATAATTAAAACCCTATTTACTTGTTTGTAAAATGTTAACATACATGAATTATGTAACTGTTTTATTAAGGGGTATCACACAACTATAGTTAAAGGAAATAAAATGTAGTGCCTTTTCTCATTAATATTATGCTTGACTTATACCTTCATAATTATTGTTGGTAATTACATCTAGCAACTTCATTAATTTAAGTGTATATGTTATAACTGAAATGTTTAAGAACTGAACTGCCTTGCTTCATATTGTTTCATGTAAATAAAATCAGATATTAAACGTCTCTGGAGACATTTTTATATAAAAATGTGTGTTATCAACTTTTCTATTTATTCTTGTTTTCCTCTCATTAAACTTATTTTATGTCATATGCTAAAGAAAGAAGTCACTGAAAATCCTATGGAAAATCATCAATATGGATTGACTCAACACTAGGTAGTTTTAAATTTCATTTAACTTAGAACATTGCCACTATCAAGTTCAGTTTTTGCCCCAGATGTCAATTTTCTAATACCTCTCCCAATAACAGGAAGGGTCTGTATGACTTCTAGTATGGAGCCATTTTGGAAGAAAGGATCAGCCCATCATAACTAAGCTACTTCACTGAAATATACATAGAAAACAAGGGGGGGGGTATACCCTCCCTCCATTAACCCCAAATAAAAAAAAGAAGTGAAATGTCAAGTTGTATTAATTATTACCATCCTTTTGATAATTGGCCAAAGAAAAAATAGTGTGACACCTCTAACCTCTGGTCAGGCTGTAAAACTGAAGCTAGTATTGGCCAGGCTTGTGCCTGGATTGGAAGAGCACAACTGGAAATCAATACTTCCCAGGTTCAAACCTCGGGACTATCTTTTCATATTTTAATATATAGTACAGTGATATTACTCTTGATTTAGGCTGCTCTGGCCTGGTGTCGAGCATTCAAGAAAAAATATATTAACAATTTTTTTCATTGCCCCTTAAATTACAATCATTTCCATTATAGATTCTCATTTGAATCTATTCGCATATCACTTTTATATTTGCTGTAGCGTTGCTACATTATATACATTTCATAAAAATTATTTAATTCAATATAGGTATAATGATACACATTATACTCAACTTGATTGAAAAAACTATAAAGTGATGGGGCTCACCTTTTCATTTTTTTTCCATAGCCCCTTACAAATTACAATGATTATTTCCATTATAGATTCGAATGAGAATCTATTTACATATCAGTATTAAAATAATTTTTTTTTTCCTCCTATCCCCTTAAAAATTTTATGATTTCAATTATAGATTCTCAGTCGAATCTATTCACTTATCAGTTTTATATTTCCTGTAGCGTTGTTACGTTATATACAAGGTAATTTCGTATAAAATTTCTATAATTCAATACCAGTACAATGATACACATTATACTCACTTGTTTGAAAGATTTTATAAGGTGATGGGGCTCACCTTTTTGATGAAAAACTTGAAACTAACTTACATTCTAATTCTTAACCTAATTTTTCCCCGACAGTCTCTTGCCATTGATTCGGGAGGGGTGGTGTTAAACACTCTATTTGTGAGGTGCAACGCATCGAAAAACTTGATGTGTCTCCAGCGGATGAACTCATCCACCGACGATTAATATAATGCCTTTTTTTTTTTTTTTCAAAACCTCAAAAAGGAATATAATGAACAAAATATATAATAAAATTTCTCCTCTTCCTGTCATTCACACATACATTTGGAGGAGTGCATAAATATAATAAATTTTGTTTTGTGGTTAAAAGTCAGAGTCTCATATTCAACACTAGGTGATGAGGCTCACCTTCAGCTTGTTACTGTTAACATAATGCAAAGTGTACAGAGACATATTGTTAAGGATACTTAAAGGCGCCAGGAGGCAGCTTGTGTGATAGTAAATAAAATATCAATAGCTAAATAATGAGAAATAGTTATTGTCAGCGAAGAGAAGGCAACATAACTTGTGACCTGCTGTATGGCCGTTTGATAGGTGATGCAGAAAGCCTTAACTTAATAAAATACATCTTGTTAACTGGTCTGTTTACCTCCTACTATCAGCAGTTCAATACAGCGAACCCTTTCAGAAATTAATTAATAAAATATGATGGTGTGTTCGAACGTGTACAAAGTGCAACGGAAATATTGGAATTTTCTTAGACTAAATTAATGTGTACAGATGTATTTGTCTAGTCATGATATTTTGCATGGCATTTGATACAATTAAGTTAAAAATAGAAGGAACCTCTGGAAAAATAAAGAAGGGTCTGGAGGTGATTAATATTTTGTTAGATATAAGTTGTTAAAGATCTTGAGGTCAATGATAATCAGTCTAACCCTTCTACCCCCAGTCTAACAAGACAACCTTAAAAAAATGTTTGTCATGTTATGCACTGGAAAACCAAAGGCTTCATTACAGCTGCGAAAACTTTTTTTTTAATTGTAACTAACCTTTTATTTTAAATCGTTTTCCCTAAAAACTAAAACATGCTGCATCCTATCAACATTTATAGCAACAATCCTTCATTATTTTTCATTTTAAGTAACATTGGGGCATGAAGTGAAACTCCTATTCAAACTATCTCTTCTGGGAAAAAACAGTTTAAGTTAAAGTTGCAAACATGATGTTAATGAAAGTTTTTTAATAGCATTTTTAAACTCTGGTTTAAAAACACAAAACGAAAATTACATATTATTAATCAGATCACTTAATAAAACTGAATATACAGGCAAACAAATGTAAAAAAAAAGGTTTCTGGATTTGAAAAACCAATGAAATCCTTCAAAAGAGATAGTATGTTTATGGAAACTAACACTAGATGATCCAGACACAATCGATAGTTTTCATCGACTATCAAAACATAATTCAGGAATAAATGGTAATTCAACATACTTTCTAAAATAAATAGATACAAGAGAAAAATCATACATGGTGAATTGTCGCCTCTATTCCAATTATAGATTATTTTTTTCTGATTGAGAAGGCATTGAAAGTTACTCAGTAATTTAAACTGAATTCCAAATTTCGAGGAATAAACATTTTTTTATAACTGTTATACTGCAATAACGATCGATCATCATCAGTATTCATCCCCTCATTTTTAAGGCCAAAGAAACTTCAGCAGTGTTTGGGGATTTCAGGAAAGTATTATACCCCCAAAACTCAAAAGCCCTGCTGCAATGCATATACCGACATGACTTCACAAATACTACAGACTGAATTTTTCTTTGTCAAGTTCAAATAAAAAAATAACATTAATTTTGATTCACTTCTATAATAAGGTTTTTACTTAATTTTCCAAAATAATAGATGATGAGAATGATTTGTGTGAGTGATGAGATATAAACGATGTCACCGGTTGTTGACTATAAACAATTACAGAACTACTAAAATCAATAAACTTTCAGATGCAATACCTTCAGCACTAGTGTTGGAGTATGTCATAAATGTATTGTTTTTTTTCTTTACCTGATTACTAAAAAGATAAAAAATGGGTTGGTTTTAATTCACTTTCGAGTAAGGGTGCAAGGTAAGTACCTATAGGTTTTCCAGTCTTTTCTCATCAGAATAATAATATTTTTATTATGTGACATAAGGTTGACACAGAATAATAAAATAAAACCATCCCTATGACAAATTATGAAAGCTAATTCAAAAGTTAACTAATAGAAAAACAATAAAAATATTTTTTGCATTGGCAATTGTTTTACAATCCAGTGCAATGATATTTGACATGAAGTTTGACTTGATCTCCCATAGACGCTAAAAATAAAACCAACCTTATGATATAATGAAGGGCTAATCATTATTCAATTAATTTAAAATTAAAAAATAAATATTTTCCTACCATATTAAGTAAGAATCAAATATAAGGTCTCGACATCCTGATTAATAATATCAACTAATGCGTTGGGGCTTTAGGGGACTATTACTAGAAAAAGTATATTTCAAAACTGTTACAAAATTGTAAAATATATCACATGGCTAGAATTTTTTTAATTCAAAACGAAATACTTTACTTTAGTCTGCATATGCTTGTTGCCTGTCATGGCGATTCAAGCCTCCTGTTTGACCTATACACAAAATTCTACAAAGAGGTTCCATTTGCTAAGCTAACATGAAAAAAATACTGCTGACTCTATTAGACATGATTAAGAAACATTAATTAATTATTAGAGTCCAGGATCCGTGATAAATATCTGTTCACCTAGAATCACCAAAAATAGTTGAAATTGGTGATGGTTATTGTATTTATAATGTGTGGCATTCCCTTTTAATTAAAATTAATTTATTTTTATTAGCAATTTTAGTTGTGGTAAAGTTCCCACTAGTTATATTTAATTTTGGTAGAATAAAGTTATAATTAAACATACATTAGTAATTATAATAGAAAAAAAAAAACTGAGATACAACTTCATTTATTTACAGAATCTTTTACAAGCATATCACATAAATGTAAACATTCACAACAGGTAATAGAAAATAGAAAAAAATTTTAATAACAAATACATGTACTTATGTCATCAAAACATTATTAATGTTTATTTATTCATAAGTCATCCACTCAGAATTGCTCATGTGTTATTACTCAATTTACAGGATCAATCAATATAATAATTAAAATACATAATACATATATTAATATATTATTTATTAAATATATCAATCGTGTAAAATACCAACAAAAACAATTAATTTTTATGAATGTAAAAATAAACATAACATTTACAAAAATTAATATTGCTTACATATACATATTTACTAAACTACTTAACTATTCACATCTGTACAGAGGGACTCGTTTTCGTCTTCCTTATCAATAACGGGGCATAGGAACTTCTTCTTTAAAATATAAATCTTTTTATTAGATAAACATATAAGATAGCTTGATTCCTTAAAGACAACTGAAAAATAAAATCATCATATAAAAAGAGTTCATATTAGTTCTGGAACTTCAATAATGACAGGTATTAACTCGAATTGAATTGTTTTTAGTGTGATAGGCTCAAAAAAATGTCTATTACTAAGAAAAGAGATCAATTAATTAAAAAAACAACTTTAAAAAAAAACTATATCTTGTGAACCTTATGCCATTCATTGACTTACACAGATAAAAGCTGTATTGGTAAGAACAAGGTAGCATTACGGGAATCAAGAAAAACTTGAGAAGAAAAGAAGCTGCATAGTCGACATATGTCAAGTTATTTTGATGTTTACAGTTTCCAGTCAATAAAGTTAGTTATAGTAGATGTGTTAGAGTGTGAACAAAGCAAGACCTAACTCATTCAGTACTTTTTGCACTGTTCAGCTATAGCTTGGTCCCCGCTCTCTAAGTAAGATGAGAACTGTCATCCTTAAGGTACTATTTCAGTGGAACTGTCCACAGTAGCGGTTGGCAGTGACCTCTGGTAGCTAATCAGTAGAGGATTGATGACGTGTCTTATTACCTGGTAGTTCCAACGAAATATGACCCCTTGAATTCCCTCAAAGCAGTAGTTATCTCCCACCAGTCATTGGTGACCGCTCCCACGGGCAGTTCCAGCGAAATAGTACCTTAATGGACACAAACTATCAGGATGATGACACATTAAATAGCACTAAGGCGGAATTCCAAAAAACAGATGGATATTTAAAAAAAAGAAAAGTTGTTTCTACCTTGCTCACCACCTTTAATTAAAATTAAAATGCATCTCTGGACAGAAGACAAACTGCTCCTTATGGCTATGAAAACAAACAATGTCACGAATGTATTGCCAAGAACATTTAGCATCAACTACATAACATACAAGTACAGAGTGCAGTAAGAAAAAATTATTCCTTACTTTCAGCCAACAGTGATTATTACAAATCAGTACAAGCCCTAAGAGAGCATATAGTTTGTAGCTAATAAATTTGAGAGGAAAGCCACATTACAGGACAGATAGTTTTGTGTTTAAAATAAAAATTGAAAATATAGGGTATACTAAGGAAAATAAAAATTGTACAGATGAATGCTTACCAGTAACCAGTAATTAAGGGTGAAAAACTGCAGAAATGAAAAATTCCTAATCATTTATAATTGGAATGAATCCAATACAGGTTAAATGTAGAATTGTAATGGTTAGAGAAATTTAAGCTTTTTCTGAAGACAAATGATTTTTTTTTAGCGCTGAGAAATTACGGACAATTTTAGTCAGTGCGACAGATTTTATAAATACTTTAGAGAAGCATATAAAGTACGAAGTTCCATAAGTGTTACCATTATTTGTAGGTACATACTTCTGTTTCTATGCATTTATTATACTGGGAAATTATTGTAAGCCGTAATATGTAAATGAGTGGAAGGGTAGGTTGGGATATCTGCTTAAGTGAAAAAAGATAATAATATCTTCATTCCCTGCTTAACAAATTTGTAACACACTGGCTTCTCAATTATATTTCAATTTCCCATTTGTAAATATTAATAAGTACCATAGTTACTTTCATTTACTACACATATCCTGTTTTACACATTTACTATCACTTTTTAATATTGCAGCTTATAATTTTTTTATATTTATGTTCTTACAAACACTGTTTTACCTTTGTTTATACTCTTAAAATTTTTATCTGGTATATATTTATATCATTGCATATACTATTCATAGTACAGTTATATCTATTCATTAGGTAATAATTATTAACATCCTTTAACATTTACCTTTATTGTTATCAGGACCTAGGGCGGGCATACATAGTACATGTTCATTCATAAATTTTATGAAAATATAACGTCTCTCAATATCCCAACAATCTCTTTCACTCATTTATCTATTTACTATATTCTTTTACAATTGTTGTTTGTATAACTAACCTAATAGTTTAAGTATGTTACTCCAACGGGTTTAATGATTATTAGCAAAAGCAAAAAATATTGACAGATCGAATCCAAATCCTGGGAAATTCTATGTTTACTGGTAAGTTAAATAAATTGGGTTGGATATTAAAATATCATTTATGTTCTCATTCATAATGTTTCAACATAAATTTGATTATTCCTGTTCAGGAATTTGTTTTTTACATTGTTATCAGGATCTGATTCAGAAATATTATCCACATATTGTATAGGGAAATTTCATCCATTAATAAATTAAAATAAAAATACAAAACAACTTTTGTTATTTTCATCAGAGCTAATAGCTATATCTATTGATGCAGCTATATTATTATATAATTATTTGGTCGTCGAATGATAAAGATAGTTAATTTAAATTACCAGAGACTTTCTTGTAATTTCCGTCCTCAGGTCCCAGTCTATCGGTCAATGAAACAAGATTATACACCACATTAGCCAGATCTTCATTATTTTCTAGCTCTCCCCCAGACTAAAGGGAATCAAAACTTAAATTTTGAATAAAATTATATTTTATCAAGATGTGATAAGATGTATTTACCGATAGAATCGCTCCGTCTTCGGCTAAAATTAGATGTCCCAGAGCATCGGGTATTTTATCTAGTGAAATCATTTCGTTCTAGAATCAAGCTAACAAAAAAAAATGTTTCGTTAAGACTTAAAGTTCCAAAGCCAGAAAAACAAAAATACTGGTGGGAGGTTACAGTGAGGATAACCAATTATTAAACCTTTATTAGACATGAGTTAATTTTTAATAAATTATTATTAACGTGTATTGTGTGCTTGGAAGATTTAATTGAAGCTGCGATAATTATTTTAGGCTGTATTAAAACATTTCCCAGTGGAAAGTATTTGACTGAAACGTTTTCGAACACAACAAATACAACTGTATCTGCCTACAATATGAATTAATATTCTATCATAATTTTATAGCTTTAAATTGTTTATTTATACGATACAATATATATTATAATACAATATTCTACGAGTTTTAACAGGTTTTCGGCGACTTATGGCGGCTCCCGATCAGGGAGGCAGCAGCGTTCCGTGGTGTTCAGTGTGACCTGGTGTGTGAGAGTTCCTTTTGTATCCCATTTGCTGCCTCGCATCGCTGCTGGATTTGTTAAAACAAATATCCAAGGTAATCCTCGTTGTATTAGCACGTGTATTTACCATTCAATTACTCGCGTTTAGCGCTTGCATGCCTTGTTTTTTATTAAGTGACTATATAAAACTATTTAGAACAGTTGAAGACATGTGGAGTTCGTGGGAACTTAACCTATAATTTTGTTTTATTTACTTGTTATCTAGTCTGTTTATACTTATAAGCCTGTTATTATATTCCATTCCGCTGTGTAAATTAATAAACTTTCAAACGTTTTACTAAATAAAATTTCAATTTAGTTTTTCATTTTTTCGTGTTGTGTTCTCCTTAACACTGTGACTGTAACATGAAAAACGCGATAGAATATATTTATGTTTAATTTTTAGGATGGTGCGAATGAATGTGCTGAGTGATGCCCTTAAATCTATCAACAATGCTGAGAAGAGAGGAAAGAGACAAGTACTCATTAGGCCATGTTCTAAAGTCATAATCAAGTTTCTCACAGTAATGATGAAGAAAGGTACAGTATTAGAATATTTTTTTGAGGGATATGTAAACTGTTGTTTACAGACCTATTTGTCATATGAATTTTATTTGCTTCCCTTCAATACTAACTTGATCATTATTTATATATTTAGGTTACATCGGTGAATTCGAAATAGTCGATGACCACAGAGCGGGCAAAGTTGTTGTTAATCTAAATGGTAGACTGAACAAATGCGGGGTAATATCCCCCAGGTTTGATGTACCAATTGGACAGATTGAAAAATGGACCAATAATCTTTTGCCTTCAAGACAGTTTGGGTAATTATATTTTTATTTATTTAAGCAATCTCACTTAAAATTTTATATAAGTAGGTAAACTAATTACTCATTCTAAGTCTAACTTGAAATGATTGTTGCCTTAGAAGTTGATCTTTTCAATGCTGTCATTTCTAAGGAAAGACTTCGCTTTCTATGGTCAAGGGGCAGGCTTTGACAAAATTACAGCTAATTTATAAAAGTTGTATTAACGGTTTTTGTATGATACGGGCTGCTAATTCTTATTTGTATTGTAAGTTTTTATCAAGAATTAGAAAGCTTGTTTACTATCGCATGATGTGGTAATAACATCTTTTTTATAAGCATTAATGTTCCAAAATGCTCTTATCAAATTTCCTTCTCTTTTTGGGCTGGATTTTCATTATGTCCTAAGATTCTTCTTTAATCCTAGGGTTAAAAGAAGTATAAGAGGAAAGAATATGCACCCTCCTTCACTTGTTCTGCTTAACCCTTAGTAATTTTTTTTTTTATAAGTCTGTATTAGGACATCTGTTGAGAGAGAACATTTAATCTCTATATGTAATACTTAATCAGTATCGTAATAACATTTATTATTTAATAGCCCCTTATATTAACAGTGACAAAGTTTTGTAATCGTTTGGATCCATCAATTTGCTTATCGCCTATTTTAACTGATCTTCGATCATTGTTTTTTTAAATTCTTGATGCTAGAAACTTGTTTGTTTTATGTTTAGGTGTTAGTCGTCTTATAAAAAGAGGTCTTGTTTTAAGTATTCTAGTTAAATAGACTAATATTGAGGGTTTAAAATGTAATGTCGGTCATTTTTTCTAACCAAATGTGTCCATAATCATGAGAACAGAAATCACTTTAAATCCATGATGCCTTACTTGTACTTAGTTATTTATGTGAATTAAAGGTTTTTAAGGCCGATGCTGTTATCCTTTTCATGTATTTGTCGCTAATAATGAATTTTCAGTGTTTATTTCTGTAGTTTAATGATATATGTTCCAATCATTATTATATATAACCATATAATTAATTTATATATATAGCAGCGATAAAATTAAAAGTTATTGTTAGTATAATAAACTTACTTACATTCCATTGATTTTAAAGATCTGTTGTGAATATTTCAGTTATATTTTCAAGATTTTTCTAGTTTTTTTTGTTTTTTTGATTTGGTTTTAAGTTGAAATTTGTTAATCAGTCTGTTCTCATTTTTATAACACATGTTATTGTCAATTTATCAATAAGAATTGTAAGAAGAGTTAAAATATTTTTAAGTTGATAACTTATCCAGGCTGTGTGTGGGATGTGTTTTAATTGGTAATAGTTCCCTTAATTTGTTTTAAATAGTAATTTAAAGCTCATAAACCAATTATATTCTCTTTTCTCATAAGTGTGATTTTTGCAATTATTCACCTCCATTGTGCGATTTAATTTTATTTCAAATGTTTATTGTTGCAGTTTCATATAAATGTTTCTATTTAATAGCTTCATTATTATAAGGAACTTAGCTCACTCGATTACTTTATTGTATACATTACTGCTATAATTTGCCTGTGATGGAAATTATAACTCCAATAGATCCTAATGATTTCTATGATTATATATTAATGCTGAGGCAAGATTAGTTTATAGCAGGCATAATGTAGAGTAATCTAGCCTTCTCATACTTTTGATTTTTAAGACAATCCAGTTATAAACTTTTTTTTTTTTTAAGTCAAATTTCCATTTATTTTTTATATTTGATTTGATCCAGGGAGAAGTCTATTTTAATTTTTAGTATAAGGTGGATAAAACTGAGCAAGAATTATTATCCTAGATAGCTATAACTAGTCAAGACTACCCCTCTATTTGGCATAGACAATTTTACTGTTGTTCGTTCTTAAATATAATAAAATAAATAAGACACTTTTACAAATCATAGCAACTTAGTACTGAAAATCAAATTAAACTCTTCATCTTGACCGTCTCTCATTTGACTCTCAAATACTGGATTTCATGAAATTTATTGTTCGGATTAAATTATTTTGATGGCTTTTCTCCTTTCATTGATTTTAATCTCGGGCCTTGTATTTTGTGCAAGAAACAAAACATTGTTTTCTTAAGATTCAACCAAAATTTTACTATTAAAGACTTTTGGAAATTTTTAATTCTGGCTAAAAAGTTTGAGTAAGCAGTCCAAATAAGTTTCTCGACTCAGATTTTGCAACCTTAGTTTTCCTATGGTTCATCCAAAGTTTTATTATGGACTTTTGGGAAAGTTAGGGTTAACAGTTTAAACAATCCTACTATTATAGACTCCCAGAAAATTTTAATTCTAGTTAAAAAGTTTGAGTAAGCAGTCCAAATAACTTTTATTTTTATACTGCTAAAGCTTCTTGCCTATGATGGAAAATTTAACTCCAATAGATCCTAATGATTTATTTGATTATATATTAATGCTGAGGCAAGATTAATTTATGACATGCATAATTTAGGGTAGTGCAAATATTCTGCAAATCTAGCTTTCATACTCTCACACATTTGGAGAATTCTTTATTAAACCATGTCCAACTTAACAGATTATTCAATTACACTATCATTACAAAAACAAAAAATGCTTCATTTCTAAATAAATAGAGGAAAATCATGGATTTTTTTAAGACAGTCCATCATTTTTCAAGCTAATTTATTTAAATTAATCAATTGCCATAGTGTCATGGTATTTCTAAATCGTACAATTATCACTCATTTATGTAGAGGCTCGCTTATATTGCCCGATCGTAATTGTATTGCTTAATTGTAAATTCATTGGGAAATCCTTAAGGTCGTGTAGGTTATGCCCTGTATGACTCAAAAATACTGGATGGAATTTATTCTTTTAATTAAATTATTTCGATTGATTTTTCTTTAGTTTTTTCCAATGAATTGTTACATCTCGACTCAGATTTTGCAACCTTAGTTTTCCTATGGTCCATCCAAAGTTTTATTATGGACTTTTGGGAAAGTTAGGGTTAACAGTTTAAACAATCCTACTATTATAGACTCCCGGAAAATTTTAATTCTGGTTAAAAAGTTTGAGTAAGCAATCCAAATAAGTTTTATTTTTATACTGCTAAAGCTTCTTGCCTATGATGGAAAATTTAACTCCAATAGATCCTAATGAATTATATGATTATCTATTAATACTGAGGCAAGATTAATTTATGACCTGCATAATTTAGAGTAGTGCAAATATTCTGCAAATCTAGCTTTCATACTCTCTCACACATTTGGAGAATTCTTTATTAAACCATATCCAACTTAACAGATTATTCAATTGCACTATCATTACAAAAACAAAAATGCTTCGTTTGTAAATAAATAGAGGAAAATCGTTGATTTTTTTAAGACAGCCCATTATTTTTCAAGCTAATTTTTTAATAAAATTTATATTAATCAATCGCCATAGTGTCATGTTATTTCTAAATCGTACAGTTATCACTCATTTATGTAGAGGCTCGCTTATATTGCCCGATCGTAATTGTATTGCTCAATTGTAAATTCATTGGGAAATCCTTAAGGTCATGTAGGTTATTCCCTTTCTAAATCTATTAAAGCTGTAAGTAGCCTCTATAACTAATTAATACCTTAAATGTTAGGCTCTTGTCCTTGACACTTTGTATGACTCAAAAATACTGGATGGAATTTATTCTTTTAATTAAATTATTTCGATTGATTTTTTTTTAGTCTTTTCCAATGAATTGTTACATCTCGACTCAGATTTTGCAACCTTAGTTTTCCTATGGTTCATCCAAAGTTTTATTATGGACTTTTGGGAAAGTTAGGGTTAACAGTTTAAACAATCCTACTTTTTTTTTATATGTATAAAATTGCTTTAATTTCTTGCCTATGATGGAAATTTTAACTCCAATAGATCCTAATGAATTATATGATTATCTATTAATACTGAGGCAAGATTAATTTATGGCATTATGAATAATTTAGGGTCCTTATTAGTATAAATATTGTGACGAGTTGTTTTTATTCTTCATACTTTTCACATTTAGAGATTTTTTAATGAATACGATTTGTGATTATATTATGCCCAACATGACAGATCGTACAATTACACATACAAACATTGAATTTTTATTTAGAAAATAAAGTAATAATATTGTTTTTTTAAATTGAAACATTACCTAATTTTCAAGCAGATTATTTTTCAGGTACGATTATACACTGGCACAAATAATTATTATTACCTCAGCTTATTAACCCTTTACCCGATGACTGAGTCATTTCTGATAATATATGCTTTATAAATTATGTTACAATTTTATCTAATTACTGTAATTCAAACAGGTGCATTTTATATTGAATTATCATGTTTAATGCAACATATTTTTTTTAAAAGATCTTCTGATGGTTTTGTTTTTGTTTTAGATACGTCGTACTCACAACAAGCGGTGGTATTATGGACCACGAAGAAGCTAGGCGGAAACATCTTGGAGGCAAAATATTAGGGTTTTTCTTTTAGATTTTATACAAAAAAATGTAAAAAAGCGAAATAAATTTTTCCATTTCGTTAATATGTTTTTAATAATTACTTTTGTTCATGTCTCTTAACCCTTTATTCCCTGTTAAATTTTAAGTGTATTTTTATGAGGAAGATTTATTTATTTTTTAATTTTTCTGATATCAATTAGTCCTAACTAAAATTAATCCTTAATTATTTATTATTATGCTGTTGCATCGGTATATTTTAAAGTGGTGTAGCACAGCCAGATGAAAATCTAATTATATTATTTTAGAATTAACAATAATTTTTTTAAATAATTCCTGAGTATATTTAAAAGCTATATGAGGTACATTTCTTTTGATTTTGACATAAACAATGATAATCCCTTAGACTGGGTGAGGAAAGGGGTATGTAAATGTAACTAAGTTTTCAACTCTTAAAATACCACAAATTTTATTCTTGAAGAATTGATAGAAATGCTTTCTTTTAGAAATTTTTATTAATCTATACTCACTGTAGGTAATGTTATTTTTTGGCTTGATATCTATTAGAAGTTACAAATCAATAAAATGTTGAGTGATATAAGATTCTCAGCCTGACACTTCTTGCATTAATAGTTGAGTTTAATTTATTTTATTGATACACACCTAGGGCAAGTTATATTATTTTAGTGCTGAGAACAGGTCATTGTGGGGCAGTGTGATCATAAATTTTTTTGATTTTATCTCCGGATAGAAATCGGGAATCTTTTAACTTTGTGCAGGTTTAAAGATTTTATTTGTAACTGCATAATTCTTTAAATAGTTGTTATTTTTGTCATTTGCACAGATTAGACAGGTCAACCAGGGAGTGCACAATATTTTCAAGCTGATGTCAAAATCTCCCAATTGGGAATCTAAACAAACCTTGTTTAGGTTTAAAGATTTCATCGGTAACAGCACAATCCTTCAAGTTTTTCTTGTCACTAGCACTATTTGGACATCATGCAAAATTACAGGGAGAACACAATATTGCATACTAGCGCTCCAACTGCCATAGGAATAGTACAAGTCAGGTGCGAAAGCCAAGGGTGTTAGACATTAAAAAACAAGAGTATGCTCATGGATTTCTGAGATCTGTTCATCTCTAATCATTATCATCGCAACTAAGTTAAATATGTCAGTTAGATTAATCAGCTAACCAATGGCTTAGCACCCTTATTTTATTTACTACAATTTAGAGCACATATCTAAAAGTTTCTTTCTGCCTACTTTCTAGTCAGCGTATTCACTTCTTTAGAGTAAGGGATATGTACTATTTTTATCTGTTAACTTTCGATTGACCCTATATATATTATGAAGTTTAAAGGATATTGGGACATTAAATAGAACTTGCATGAATGCAAACTTGAGAGTCAAAAATATCAATTTGGTTGACTTGTAAAATGTTTTGTTATTTATGGATATAGTTAACCCTTAAGATGATCAATTAATCCGTATTACGTTTTTAAACCGAAGAACTTAATAGTGTGATATTGCTCATTAAAGGAAACTATTTTAATTAAAAGTTATATAGGTAAATAAGTAAATTCAATAAAAATAGAAAATAATATTTTAATCAAATGTAAATTAAATTTAAAAATATTACTTTGTTTTTGTTGGAGGGGGGGAGGTCTGCTGAAATATTAAATGGTGTAAAAAATTGGTAAGTAAAAACCTACTACACATGCAAAAATTATTTATTGCTTTATGACATAGTACTCGCTGATTGTTCATCCTAAGGGGATAAGTCTATCCATAAATAACAAACGTTACATGTCAACCAAATCGATTATTTCTATAAATCATGTGCGTCTACTATAATAGTTTTACCACTTGTTAAAAATAGGTTATTCCTTGATATTGATATTATTGGGATACACCATTTAGTATGATTAATCAGAATTGATGGTTAATTTTTTGAGGTGACATCTGTTACTTACAAAGGAACGACCAAGGAAGTGGCATCTCCAATGTTGAGTGTTAACAGATTCATCACTCTGTTTATCAACCTCAACTGTTTTCAGTAATTTTTTTATCCCCTCAGGGGTGCTAGGGTTTTTTTTTGCCTTAACCCCTTTAATTTTTATACAATATGTAAAAATATAAACAAAGAATTGACAAATTTTCCTCAGTCTACTATGCGCAGATGCATTTGAGGGAGGTTGGGTTACTTATCTTTACAGGTTGTGGTTAAAAATACAATGAAGTGAATATAATGCTAGGTGATGGGGCTCACCTTCAGTTTGAAAATGTGGGAGAAAAACTTACAAATTAAAATCTAAGACTTGAGCGTTCCAGACGCGACAGCGTCCTGCCATCGATGGGGGAACGGAGCAAGGGTTATAGTGTCAAACACCGGGTTTGTCAGGTATTGCAGGGAGTCGAAAAATTTGATATGTCTACATTGGATGAATTTATCCAGCGTAGGCAGCTCAAAGATCTCGTGAAGCTCACTGTTTGCTCCGCTGCTCGAGTTGTCTCACACACGAGTATTTTTTCTAGATTGTAAAGACTTATGTGTACCAAGTTAGGTGTAAATTGCTCCAAGCCTTCCATAATTATGGTAGAATACACACACATACTTATATAGATTTACACCAATTTATATTAAATGTTGTATAAACAGAAACAGCTATATCCAATCGATGAATGATTTCTAAAATGTATGAATAAGATCAGATGATTCCCCTGAAAAAATAAACCAAGTAGTGAAGATTATTCTTAATAAATAATTGGAATGCAGCATGTTCTGTTGGTTAAAATTTGAGACAGACTGTTAAAAAAGAGCAAATATAGTGCATTGCAGAGCTATCTATTAAGTAGAAAGAGAATTAGACTCAGTATAGGTTGGCAAGATAGACAGAAGATATTTAGAGTGAGAGGGATGAATTTCCTTAAATAAATTGATGTTAAGTTATAACTACTGACTGGAGACATTAGCTCCTGCAAAATCTCGTCTTAGATAAAAATATCAGCCCTGTGGACCAGTTAGTTCGAAATCCACTCAATAAATAGCACCACCTTGCAATAAAAATGTCAAATATTGTTTAGTTCCAACTTACACCAACAGGTAGCGCTGCATTTCAATTGTTCACATGAAATTATCTCTAAATTTAAAATCTGGGGAGTGAAATGTATCACTTAATCAGAAATAACTTATTTATCAATTAAGTTTAGTTTGAATATTATATCTGGTTTATGAAATAACTTTTTAGTGTGTAGGATAAAGTATAAATTGGAATTTGGTGTTTATTGCTATTTTATGTTGTCAGGTTGAAGAAGGTAAGGGGCCCGCCGCGGGCTAGGGTCTCTACGACCCGGCGAGTGTCAAAAAAGAGAGGTCCTGTGGTCTTTGACCTATGCTGGCGGCTTAGTCGGCAGGCAGCTTCATTCATATTGATCTGACTCCATAAGATCTTAGAAGGTGTGCTCAGACATTGCACTATGTTCAGGAGAAGAGGAACAGGGTAGGTATTATTGGTAGTTTATGTGGTCTTGGAATGACCACCAATTCACACTCGGTATCTAAGGGTAGGCGAAAACAGTCCGGATCCCAAAGGCGAGTGTGAACCGGAGAGAAGCAGACTGGATTGCCGTGGGAGATGCTACTAGGTTAACTTTGTAGGTCCACGGCAACCGTCCCCGCGAGGAAGAGATCTTTTCCAAGGAGGTGCTAGTTTTAGCAAGACAAAGGGAGAGAATCCCACTGGGAAGGTGTGGGGTCTGACAATGCCAGGCTAAAACACAGCAAGGCTAGGAAAGAGAGATGCAGAGGTAGTTGAATATGAAAGCCATGGTTCGAGTAGAGCAGAGAGAGATAGGAAGAGCAGTGTTCTGTATATGTGGAAAAAGCTCTGAATCACGGCCTTATATAGGCAGGTCAGGGGCTGGGCTACACCTCCGCCCCTAGTGGGCTTCACCTGTCTCATGGACTAGTTTCTCCCTCTCTTAACTGACGCCTAAGGTTTTTGTTATTAAAATATGGAAACATTGGTGGGTATTTTCTGTGCCGAGAAGAGGGGAAATTCTATTTATTCGTGGTGAAGAAGTTGGTACAACATATGTGATTTACAGTATAATACTTGGAAGTTGATTTTATATATCACTATTATAGAAATAAGAAATAAATAAGTTTTTAGTTATGTGATTTTTATTTACATATTTTAAGACCTAGATCATTTACCTGACTTCAAACCTTATAACAGTTAGCTCCTTAAATTAGAAATGTTTATATCTCTTCCTACTTAAAATGAGATTTATGTTTATGCAAGAAATTCCAATTAATACATTTTATTCCATTTAGCTACCTCCTTTATGAAATTTCAAAAGTATTACACACTTTCAAAACACGGTTTACTTATGATCCTAAGTAATTAAACTGAGATTAGGATAGTAGTGATCTATTATATTATCTATAGGCGTTTTACTATTTATTTATCAGTGTTATATGTAAGAATAGGTTACATTATTGTAAATAAATTATTGAAGTTTACAGATTATGCTAATAAATAAAGATTGAATCAGTTGTTCATTGTTTACCTATGTTTCTACTAACCATCCTATTTATCAGAGCAATGCACTTTTTATTTATAATGGCGCTCATAAGCGTTAACTTCCTTATCTGATAATTGTGGTATTAAAATATGATGATATATCCATTATTTATTCAAAAGATGTCATTTGATCTTTTTTTTTTTAAAGTTGAGAAATGGCTCAACTTCAGTCGTATTATTTATATTTCACACTGTCACTATTGACCTTTTCTCAGTAATCAATAAGCAAGACAGAAAGAGAGTTTCTTTAAAATTAATTTTTTTTTTTTTACTAATAAACTAATTCATTGTATCACATTGTGGCTTATTTTTACTGTTCAAAATATGAATTAAATAATGATACTTATTTATGTTAATCTACATATTTTATGACCTTGATCATTTAGCTCGGTTCAACCTGCCATTAATCAACGCAAAATTTTTTTGTGAGGAGAAATTGTATATGAACATTGGGTAACTTGATATGTTAAATGTTTTTTTATCTAATTGAATGCTCAGGCTTGAATTGGCATTCCATTAGTTCTTTTCATTTATGTAAAGTTAAGCTGCTGTATTATGGAAGGATTTCTCATAATAGGATCATAAGGCGATTGTCTATAAGGTAATTGAGCCAATGTATACATCATTTTTTTTCTTTTTTGTATCCCCTTAAAAATGACAAAATTTTTATTTTCATTATAGATTCTCAATCGAATATATTTACATTGCAGTTTTATATTTGCTGTAGCATTGCTACAATTATATACAAGGTCTGAATTCCGTATAAAATTATATAATTTAATACAAGTATATTGATACACATTATACTTGACTTCTTTTATAAGACTCTCTCTATAAGGTGATGAGGCTCACCTTTTTGATCAAAAATACATGATCATGCACAGCAGTTTCTAATATATTGGGAAGGACATGTTTAAAGTTCTCACCCGGTGTTTAACACTATAACCCCCGCTCCCCCATCGATGGCAGGACGCTGTCGCAGCTGGAACGCTTTAGTATTAGGTTCTAGGTTTAGGTTTTAGTGTTATTGTTTTCCATGGTTGCAAGCTGAAGGTGAGCCTCATCACCTAGTGAGTGTATGTGTATTGGACTTCTTAACAACAATCTGAAAGTATTATATTTTATGCACTCCTTCGAATTCATCTGCGTATGGAGCACGAGGAGACAGATGTAATTCCAAATTTATTTATTTATTTTTGTCATTGTATATATATTATCAATAAAGAGGTTTTAAAAAAAAAAAATAATAAAGTTCTCATCACCCTCCTGTACGTGGAGAAATGGAGTGGGATTGGTGGATAAAGGCTGGTATAATAAAAATGATTCAATGAACCTAAACATTTCAGATTTTATTATTAACAGTCAAAGAAAAAATATACTGGCAGGATTGAGACCTACACACAATAATTGAAATCTCTCATGTAGGTTTATTATATTGCCAATAGAGGCCGTTGCGCTGAATTCACTATTGTCTGGTAGGTGACACTGCAGTCAGAACCGCTGACATTTTTTTTTCTTTCGGAGCCCGGAACTGGTGCTTTGGAACGGCTCCACCCGGAACGTAGCAGCACTGGCGTCCGTTCCGGTGACTCGACTACACAGTCGGTCTGAAAAGTTTCCGACCTCAACATAAAGATGATAATAAAATAAATAAAAGCTTTGTTAGGTATTTACTTATGGTATTTACTTTCAACAGTTCAACTGTCAACCTCAGGTGCCAAAATATAAATATTAAAAAAACAACACCATCATACACATATCCATAAATCTGTAAACGTTTGTATGTTTCAACATTAACACTCGCAAGCGCCAAGTCAAACAGCGATTAAAAGTCTTAAATTTAAAATCTACGATCAATAACTGCAGTTAATATAATTACATTTATTCGTAAAAATAATTATATGCACTACGTCCCAGGTAGATGAATACCGATTGCCATTCTCCCCCTATCAAATGCAGCTGCTGCTACGTTCGGTGAACTGAGGTTTTTTTTTTTTTAATAGACGGATACTTACTTGCCTATCGATACACTAATATACCTTTATACAACTGTATCCGAATACATAAACTGTAAGGCAATATGTAAACGACGTACCTTGCGTCTACGGATACATGTCTCCCTCTATATGTTTACATGACTTGCCCGCAAACGCCACGCTTTTACGCTCTAGTTGAATAATTAGAACACTTTAATTAAAGGGATCCCATCTAACTATTCAACAACTAACAGATTTCATTGCACCATCAAATCCTGAGCGTATTGCAAGTAGTTTGGTGATCATTTGAATCCCGTTTTGAGTATAAAATCTAATTGTTTATTTTACTGACTTGTAATTTGCCTTGTTCTTTCTGGGCTGAATTATGAATAATCATGTCTTCTTTATTGGTTACTTATTTACATATTCAGTATTACAAACAATTGCCGAATCTAGTGACTGACCTCCCCCAAAAGCTTTCTGCCTGACAACAATACATTTTTTTTTTATAACAATAACATTACTTTTTTGTTCAGTTCCCAGAGATTTACATTTAGCTCATAACAAAATCTTTATTGTGATAAAATTGCAATCTGCCTTATTGGGCAATACACGGTAATAACCTGAAGGTGAGCCTCATCACCTAGTGTTGTGGATGTGTTTATGACTTTTTTACTACAGATTGAAATGTGTTTTATATTATGCCCTCCTTCGAATGCATCAGCGCATCGCCGTACGAGGAGCAAACTGTAACCATATAAATTTTTGTTCATTGTATTACTTATAAATAAAAGAGGTTTTGAAATTAAAAAAAAAAAAGGGCAATAAGTAATTGTGTTCAATGTTATCATTCATACCATATTTACAATTCTTTAGTCATACAGTATTTACAATCAGCCCAGAGACCTCCGAAATCCACATGGTTGTCACCCCAGACTCATGCGAAAGAAGAAGCGGAGTTTTGGAAAGTCCCCATTGCATATCCACCAGCCGCATCACCGGATACAACTCAGTGGAAGCTGACCAAGAACGAGGGAGCCACTGACGCCCAGGACGATAGGAGAAACTGGCCATTGCCAGGATTTCCTCTGTCACGTATTTATAGCAGGCCACGAGGCCACTGCCGCTTTAGTCTCCGAGGATGATTATGGGGATGGGTGGCGCAGTGTAATGCCTGTGCTAGGGGATTAGGGTGGTTAGATAGGTTTCGATGGAATTTCATGAACTTGGAAGGGATGAGTTCAAGAATGTAGGGTATATTCAGATCGTTATGAAGGGTTTTGTTGCTGACGTAATAAGGGTCATTGACTATTGTTCTCAGTACTTTTGATTGAAAGGATTGGATGCGCTTAATGTTCGACTAATTTGCTGCCCCCCCCCCAATAGTTCTATTAGTATTAGGAATGTTTTAAATCAAAATGACGATTTCGTGACCAGGAAAAATTGTAATTACCATTTTAATTTGTTTCTCATTTTTTTATTTGAAACGACCTTACATATGTCACCTAAAGATGGACTGATGATAGACCGAAACGTACAAGCAATTAATAGATAAACCGTAAGAAGGATATAACATAACATTATATTATTTTTTCTTTAGGTAATAATTACTATTAAATACAGTGGTATCAATACAATAACCAATAATTATACACAATACCAACAACAAAAAATAATAAATAAATGAAAAGTATGCCCTATGCCGTATAGAAGGCAAACAAACGCTTCGAAAATTTAAACTAATAGACTTGGTAGTCTTCTCAGTCAGACAACACCCACCACTTGCACGTAATTTTATTAGGTTCCAAGGGTAGCTGAAGGGTTTTTGAATTGAAGGCATGTGTGACCTTTGACCTATTCTGCCTTCAGTTAGCTATTCATTGAGTATTAAAATAATGGTGTTGATAACACAAGCAATTAATATATATATATTTGGTTTTGTGATACCAAATATGGAATTAGTTATGAATCAAACTAGCTGTGAACCTTTTAATGTTTACAAAACAAAAAACAGTTTTCTTAGGCTATTGAGTTCATAATAATATTTTCATTAGAAAATGTAAAATCAAGAAATGTAAAAGCGAAAAAGAACTTTTGTGTAATTCTTAAAAAAAATTATTTTGTTTTCAACAAAATAGTAAAACCATATTTTAAATTATTTCCAAGTTATTTCTTAATAAATTAAGAAGTGATAATTTAAGATGTAAATTCAATCTATTACAAAAAATGTCCTTTTGACTTTTTCAGGGTTTGGTTTATTTTTTTCAAAATTTTATTTTTCTAAAATATTATACACAAATATTTTTAAACTTTAAATTTAATTAAAATAGTGTTATGAATTTTATCCCAACAGGTGGTATACAAAGAGCGATGAGTTGCATGTTAGTTTCACTTAATAATGTCCGGATGATGTTAAAAATAAAACCACCCCCATGGCAAATGACCACGTGTTAATTAATTAACTAATTACTCGCTAATAAAAAAAATATTCGTTGTATATTGATTAGAGTTACAAATTAAACATATACTTGCCCTAAGTAATTATATGTACATTTTTTATTTTTGAACTGTTACTACCCAATGTCGTTTTTACGTCGGATTCGCAACATACAACTGAAAAGGTTATATTTTGCATGGTAATTTCATTTGATGCCGCGGTGATGTAGAAGATAATATTAATTCTAAAAATGTATGTTTAACTTACTAATACAAAATAATTTTTTCATAGAATAATGTGTACGATATCAAATTAGAGATGATATGTAAAATATTTTTTGGGTTTAGAGGGATATAATTACAAAAAAAACATAAAATCAGATTAATGTCATTTTTTTATATTTTATATATAAAGGGCCGCTGAGTCCCGAAGAATTGCAATATATAATTTGCGTCCGTTTTTATTTTGTGTAATTACATTAACAAAACGACACTGAAGTGCTAGCAACTTCTATTCCACCCTTGGTTGACTTTAGGGGTACGTTTGACAAGTTCAGAGGTTGGAATTTCGAATCAAGTTGAACAAGAGCCAGTCGGGACAAATTCAGTAACAAGAACAAACAAGAAAAACTTTGTTCGAAGATAGGAAGAAAGGTTTAATCATATTTTTTAATTCCTTAGTAAAGATGGAATTTCATTACTGTAGATCATTTAGAGTCAAAGTGTGATATTTATGAGTTTTACTCTAAAGAGTGGTGCAAAAGGGCCAAGATTGATCCAATGCCTAAAACTACTTTCAAGACCCACGTTTTTGGGAAACGAAATGTAAGCCCTCTTCTCTGCAAAAAAATATATAACATAAGAAAACAAAAATTTGTCAAACGAAGATATGAGCTACATAGATTAGAAACAAAGGTAGTAAAGGAGGAGAGGAGAACGAGGCTGACAAAGTCAATTCTGAACTAATGGTGTTTGCAATGGACTTACAGTCAGTGCTATTAAGCCCAAAAGGCTTCAAGTATTATTACAAAAAAATACTAGTGGTTCACAGTTTACAAACCAAAGGCTTTTGTTCTCTGCGGAGTGAGTGTGATGGACACGTGCAGTCGCAAGAATTTGTAACCATATAAAGTCGATTTATTAAAAAAATTGTGAGATATGATTTCCCCTACGATGGCTGTACAGCTCAAAATCGAAACAGTACTTAATTAATGTTTACATAATGAAACTATTGAGCAAAACTTTCTCTGCAATGATCATATGAAAATGGAGGACGACACTCAACGATAGAAATAATCGTCGGGCACGTTGATATTAACGCCCCCTTTACTAAAAAAAACAACAACAAAAAAAGAATCCTTATAATGTGCAGAATTTAGATCATGGCTACTTCAAAAACACTCACCTACAAATCGATGAGACTAGGAACGAACATGACTGATCCATATGTTACCGACTTAGTCGTACTAAATTACGCTGAGAGATTTTATACACACTGAATTTTTATGATTCATGGAGCGTACTACCTGTGAGGCCCACCATGCTGTATCAGTAGAAAAGCTTCCACGAGTAAACGATGATTAATTAGAAATCACAAAAAAAAGTAATGATTAGCACGTGTTGAAAAATACGCTGCTGGTGTATAGTTTTGTAATACTCATTATATCGTACATTTCCAGTAGAAACGTGTACCTGAGTTGTGATTTATGGTCCCCTTGTTTTTGTTTTTTGGAAGCAACTGCTTCCTATTTCTAAAAATCTTACCCTTCTCTTCCCAAAATCTTATCCCTCTTCTACACATGTCCCAGCACAGCAGACACCCCCCATGCTCATAGACATTCAACCCAGTATGTATAACTGGTAAATATTTCATTAATATTTACCAGTGTTTTGATTGTTAATCATAATAAAGTTTTTTAAAAGACTCTCCTCTACAAAGATTATTTAACTGGATTAGCATGGGGTTTACGACTACTTATCACATGGCTGACAAAGAGAAGTTATAATTTTTTTTTTTTTTTTTAATAATTTTATGTTTTGATGCTTATTTTTCTAACTCGCTGATTTCAAAGATACTTGTTCAATTCTATTTTATTTTTTATTCGGTAATAATTAAAATATTTATGATTATAAAAGTATAAATCATGAATCCTTCAATTATTAATAATTGTTGTTGCCTTATTAAAATATCATTCAAACAATATTAAATTTTATATTTAATAATAAATTGTTCAGCTAGGTATAGTTATTATTAAAAATAAAATGGAAAACCTCGTAACTCCCCAAAATATTACCAATTAAGTTATAGTGTAATAGTACTCGTTTAGTAATATAAAAAATAATATTTTTCAGTATTTACAAACAGCCCCCTCGAGTGCGAAGGAGGAAGTGGAGTATTAGGAAGTAACCCACGCTCCTTCGTCAGCCGCGTCACTGGATAAGAGCCAGCGGGGGCTGACCAAGAGCGCGAGAGCCACAGATGCTCAGGACATGATTGGAGAAACTGACCATTGCTAGGACTCCCACTGTCACTTATTTATAGCAGGTCACGAGGCCACTGCCGTTTTAGTCTCCAAGGAGGATTATAGGGATGAGTGATGCAGTGCATAAATGATAATATTAAATATTTATATTGATTAATTACGAAAGTTATTAATAAATACGCCGATGCCAACTAATAATAATATTACTTGGAAACAATTTCTGAAGTATTGCGTAGTATTGGGCAACAACTGAGCTTCAGGTACGGCTAGTGGATTTGATCATTGTATCCTCTGCCAAGGTGCTCGCTACTTCCAAATTCTAATCTTACGAGACGGGTTTTATTGGGTCTATGTACTTTTCTTTATGAAATAAGTTTAATTTCGTGTCGATATATTATAACGTGTCATTAAATCATAATTACATCAATGTGTTTGGCAATCATTGTCAGTTATTGAGCTAGTCACTTCAGAATAGAGAGAAGTCTATTCACAAAAAGCAGTGAAAAGTTAGTGAATTATTAAGATGCTAATGTGTTTTTCATTAGCATTTTATTGAGTTAAAACTGTTTTAAAAACTATTTTGCTTTTTTTTTCAAGTAATATTTAATTGTACACTCTTAAATATCCATTTCGTCTAATAATTATATCGCGACAATATATATAAACCATAAGTAATTTTCAAAATATTTTACATTTTTTTTAGCAGTTGTACTGAAAAACTAACAAGTCCACAAGGGTTTTTTTAAATTTAATTTAGATGACAGTCGAAACTGGTTTATCACAGTACGAAGAATGAAAAATTCCCGCTTTAAATGTTCCGTACTAAGCAACAAGGTCTGTTGTTTTCGCCGGCAGTTTTGGCATTGCTCCAACAACCACATCACATTTGAATAAAATCACTGCTTGAATTAAAGGGACAGGTCAATAAAAATTATGAGTGTACAGGTAAGGGAATTCGTAATTTAAAAAAAGTTAACAATTCTCAGTCTAGTTACCGAAGAGAATCATGAAACCGACCAGACAAACAATCCGACACGCAGTCTATCATTTCTCCAAAACTGCATATAATTTTCAGTCCAAATTTTATTATTCAAATAAATAGGAGCACCTGTTCCAAGAACCCAACGCCAAGATTATCCTGTATCCTAAGTTCTCATCTTTCAATTGAATGCGGCGATTCAATTTTGATTTAAAAAACGTACGAATATCTCCCAAAGAAATATGTAACAAATTATAGAAGAATATGTAAGAAATATTAAAAAAATATGTAATTTCAATGAAATATGTAAAAATATGACTGGCTCATTCAAATTCCGGGCGATCTGAAAAATACTATACCAATAACGATCAACCTTTTTTAATTACACCAGCTTCATTATGGTACGTCCCATGTGGGTCCAGTAGATTAAACTGAAAATTTTCAAGGGGGACAACCCCCCTCCCCCCATTTAAGCTATCAATTAATGTAGTTAACCAATTAACGACTTGAATGCGTGTGGTTTGGTTAATACTGGGTAAGCCCGCGACAGAGGTGGAGCACCCTGCTCCGTCATTTCCTCCAAAAAATAATTTTTGCAAAATAAAAACGACCTAAATTAACTTAAAATGACTTATAAAGTTTAGTAATCGATGGTACAGCAAATATTTTGCTCTTGGAAAAAACATGTAAAGTCATATAAATCTCATCCCTAATAATTACTTAAAAAAAAAAATATAGAAATTTTCTAAAAGTGAAAATTGTAAAATATAATACAATGTAAAAATTTAAACAGATAAATTTGGAATGCTAAGAGTTATAATTTATTAAATATTTAAAAAGATTGGAAAAACAAATACACGTAAAAAAATAGTATAAAAACCAAACCTGAGAAAGTTGTTGTCTATAATGATAATCATGTCTTTTTTTATGTATTACCATTTTTTATGGATTGGTACCATTACTGTGAAATAAAATGTTTCTGTTGCTTTTGATATTTTTTTTTCTTCAATTTATTTGTGTCCTCGCTTTCATTGTAAAAAAGTTTGGCAGCCTAGAATTATCAAGAGCCGACTGTATATCTGCCCACAACCGACAGGAACCAAATCACTAATTCGATTACACCCATGATCGATTCGACTGTTCGATTCTTGCCGACAGATGCCGCTGAGAGCGACCCGAAATAGAAGAAGCGAGCGAAATACATCGATCGGCGAGCGGCGAGTGGTGGCGCGCTTTTGGAGTGCGCGTGCGCGCGCCGCCCCCACCACCCCGCCACCCCGGCCCCCGGCTCAGAGTCCGCCTCCAGCCAGCGCTTTCAGTGTCTGTCTTCGCTCGAGTGGCCCAGATCTTCACCTACTGGGGGTAGTTCCTCGCAGCGAATCTTCTCAGTGCTGGTCAGTCCTTACTCGTATATTGCTACTGTAACTGTGTTTATATGACTGTTGTAGTGTTCATTTATATTTCAGCGTTGGGGGCTTTGATCGGCTTGGCATCGGGCGAACCCACGTGTTCTAGACCCGTCCAGCCACCCAGTTTATCCCCCCCCCCCCATGTAATATTGCTCTCTGTTTTTTTTTTTCAAAACCTATTAGGTAGGTGAAACATAAGAATAGGGTGTCCTAGGGTTTTCTTAACTAGGTAGTAAGTTTTGGCAGGAAGTATTATGTATTGCACAAATGTGATGTATTATTAACACTATTTTATTACTGCTATCCGCTAAAGGACGTTGGATTCTTTGATTTGGCACCTATTCAAGATTATAGTAAAATATGAATTTTTTAATCAAAGTAAAACTTCGATCGAATATGTAATCCTTATAAGTGAAATAAGAATTGCGAAAAAAGTTGATTTTAATGACATTGTGTAACTATAGTTCAATAAATTCCCAACATACAACAATAACTGCACATTCAACAATAAATATTATTAATCAGGCCCTCAAGATTTTTGGTTCGATTCACTTCTCAAAGGATAATATTAATTTTTGAATTACCACCCAATTGATTCAAACCGTTTGATTATTTTTTGTAGAGTTGCATGTTTATATGCAAATATGCAATATCATTGGGACAGCAAGCAAAACTTCGATCCAAAACATTAACATTTAAGTGAAACTGGAGTTGTGAAAAAAATTACGAACCAAGTTTAATGACAGGTTTAATTTACAGTATACTAAAGCCCCAACGGATAATACATAACATTAAGAAGGGCACCGAGTCCTTCGATTTGATGTCCTAGTTAATACGATCGACGAGGAAATATATATTTTTTAATTACTAAGTAATTGAGCGATGGACCATCATTATTTCTCCTGGGGTAGCTTTTATGTCTAGCATCTTTTAGGAAACAAGTTGAACTTCGATCCAAAATAATATTCATTACGGAAATTAAGGAATTACGGAAAAAAAAAATTAATAAACTCTTTATGTATTTTATGATTATAGTCCACTAAAGTTGTAACACATGTTACATATTATTAACCAGGACAACGAGATCATTAAATTGATTTCCTACTTAATAAGATTACAAAATGTGTATAACGTTTTTTTTAATTGATTAATGGCCTTTAGTATTTTGCCTGCGGTTGCTTTTATTTGTATGATCTTGGAGGTGAGAAATGGAACACATGTCTCTACGTCAAACGCGGGGTGAGTTAATGTTTCTTAATGTTGAAGATTTAATGAACTTTTGTAATTATAGTTTATAAAGACGAAACCCAAAAAATTATCACTTAGTACGTTAGGAGCTTTGATGCCATAATCAATATGATAGAAAAATATTGTTTCTTTCACCTATATATAACCAATTAATTAATGATACTTCTCAGCATGCTTTATGGAGTTGGCAGTTTTTTTCATGTCGTCGCAGTGAAAATTTGTCTAAAATCTGAAGTCTCTATTTCGAACGGGGGGTTCAGGATGATCAATGATCAGTACAAACGGACCGCGGTAAAATATTTGGGTTTCTGGTTTGAAAACGATCCCTGAGGGGTTTACTTAAGCCATTTACACATAACATCTAAGAAAATTTATAAATATATTCTGCATTGATCGCAAGGAAATATAATCCTATGCCGAATGCCAGAACAACCAATATAAATATTTGTGTTTTCTTTCACTGATATTAACAATATCCCAAGTAATCTTTCTATCAAACATGACACAGATGATAACCAAGATAGGCTTTGATCGGTCTTACCCATAAAAGAATATATTTGCTTCAAGATCATTATTTCCGTACCATTGGTTTTTATTTTTTTTTTTTAATTTTTGCTAATACTTTATCTGTTGACAATATTTGTAATTGTCGTAAATATGTAAAATTATTGTAAATATGAATAAAAAAAATCTAAATGAAGGGTAATTGTCCCTCCGGATGTTTTTTATTAAATTCATTTCCTGGACTTTAATTAATCGTTGACAGTAATAAAAGAAAATCGTTGAAAGTTTTTTTTTTCTCTTCTGAATTTATTAACATTTTTACAATTTTAGAAATTTCTATTTACAATTTCTCCTCTTGTTGCGATGCGCTGATGCATTCGAAGCAGGGCAGGATTACAATTTACAATATCAGTTTGACGTTAAAATTAAGAATGCAATGTATATAATACTAGGTGATGGGGCTCACCTTCTATTTACAATGTAATTGAAAGTTTTAAATTGACAAATGCTTATAAATTGGCAACTGAATTTGTATTTGGCTACTTTTTTTTTTTTTTTATTATTGCTCTATATTAATTTTAAATTATTGCAAACACAAAAGAATAGTAATAATAAGTAGATAGCTATTTTTTGTGTTGAGAAATAATCCACCAAAACCTTCTACAAAATGAATCTTATTTCGTAAAAACTTTGGGTTAGTTGTAAGGCTTAGCAAGCAATGAGCTACAGTAAAGCTACGAATATATATTACATTTTTAAAAGTACATTATGAATGAGTACTGTTATTTTCTAGTAAATTTAACTTGTTTATAATATTATAAGTATAAATAAATAATTATAGAGGGGGCACGAAGCGGTTACTATCAAAACCAATTTATTATTCCTTTGTAAATGAGCTATATGTATATAATAGTTATTTGAAAAAGTCTATTAATAGCTCAGCAGCAATTTAAGGGTTTTACAGGTAATACATATATTAAAAAAAAACAACTATATTTTATCTTTACTCCTCCAAAATGAACTGCGAAGGCAATATTGAATCCCAAAATCATCACTTAAATCTTTTTTTTTAAGATCAAAAATGTTTTATTTTTTATACCCAAAACTATAACAGTCCCATATAACTCACTTTACGAAATAAATAACTTGCCTTTGCTTATTAACATCTTTTTATATTCACTTTTTGTTTTTATGGTACGGTTTTATAGGATAAAGGACTAGCCTTTATTAGCTTATGAAGTGTAAAACCAATGACCTGCATAATTCAATATAGGATAAACTACATCAAATCAATGTCCCATTTTGTTTACAAATATAAACAACTTATTGACAGGGATCCATTTGCCTCCTAACTTCCTTTTGCTGCGACATGTTGCCTTACATCACTGAAATGCAGATATAAGCAAAACAAAATTGTTGAATTTAAACGAGAAAATTGATTTTTCAGGATTTGTTTTAAGATTTTTATCTCTTATCATCTGAATTTTTTTTACAGTTCATTACACAGTACCCTCAAATCATGAACCGACGTTATGCAATTAGTACGAAACATTAAATATTAACAAATAAATACAAATATCCGTGATCTACGAAAATCTATTTGTTTGACGTGGAACCTGATTGAAGTACCCCTGATTACGCTGGTTGAATTTTGACGACGTAAATTGTTTGTTGTTCTTAAACAGATTTAAACGCGAGCTCGCTGCAGAGGGGAACTTTCCGGGTATTTTTATTCCAGTTAGGCGGTGCTAAATTTCTACAAAAGGATAGTGAAAATGGTTTTGTTAATTTAATTATTTATTAATTTTGCAAAGGATGCAAAGGATTTATACGAAATGCTGGTTAGTTATATGTTTATACTCGATAAAATGTACTCATACGCAGGAAAGGTTATTAAATCTATTAATGCGTTTATTGTTAAAATACTGTCATTGTTCCTGTTACTCTTACGAATCGTGAGCGTTGAGTAATTTATTTAAATACTCCTTTATTCCTTTATGTAAATTATTGTATTATTGTTCTTCATACAATGTTATATGGTAATAGTTTACATAAACAAGAGTAGTAATAATGTGCGATCCATCCGAAATGTTCAACATACATATATTCCACGATACCTCTGATTACGCTGGTTAAATTTCGATTAAGATGCAGTGATATAAAATATCGGATAAGTTGGAAGTAAGTATATTTAAGTAAGAAATTTGTATTGTGTTATCTTGGTATTAACTTATGGGTCACATCTTGTCCATGCTATATGTGTAGTACTCTAGTAGTCTTAGTAGTCTTGGCAAGAGTTAGGCCAAAGAGAATACCGCCATTCGAAGAATAGTAGTGGTTTTTTTTTTTTTTTTTTTTTTTCTTTACTCCTTTAAATTTTAATACAATGTGTAAAAATTTTTACAAAATAATTGACAAATTTTCTCCTCTTTCTGCTATGCGCAGATGCATTTGAAGGAGGTTGGGTTACACAAAATAAAATCAAATTGAAGTTAATAGGAAAATAACATGAATACAAATCTAGTTGATGGGGCTCACCTGGGATGGTAGCTCAGTTGGTAGACTAGATATTGGGAATGTCCCTAATTTGAAAAAAATGGATTTTCTAGTATTGGTCAAAACCGGGTATTTAATTCGGGATCATTTGATAAATATTTCAGAGAATAATGACTGCCCTTAAGATCCTAACACCCAGACCATCCCCTCATGTTTTTTTCTCAATGTATTTGTTTCTTCTTTCTCCGGGCACTACAACCCAAAGGGGAGACTTGCCGGCTCTGGGGGCTTCCTACATGCATCCTGCCTTGCGAAACGGTCCTCCAGGTCCCAACGCCCAGAAGGTATCCTGCATCACTGGACAATTCTTCCAACCCCCTCAGCTTTGGACATCCCACTGTTCTCCTTCCTTCCACAGATGACCATTGCAGCCTCTTCGGTCATCCATTCTCGCAACATGGGCCACCAAATGGAGTCTACCATTTTGCGTTCTGCCCATAAAGCTCAAAGTTATTTATTTTTCTCCAATGGTTCCCCTTTGGTATCCCATATATCTCCCATAAATTATTCGAAGGATCTTCCATCCAAATTCCTAGAGAACTTGTGCGTATTGTTTTGTGATCGACGAGCGTTATGAGGTTATACGTCAGCTCAGGCCCGAAAAAGGGTCCTGTTGAAGAGCTGTTGTTTGTTTCCCTCAAAAGAAACTTCCCTCTCGTAACTTTTATTTGCTGCTATGATTCTCCTCTGGACTGAGGGTGGCCATTGCAAATCAAACTATGTCAAAATCAAGAGGGTTTCAAAAAAACAAAATAAAAAACTAATCCTCTGAACTGGATGGGGGTCATTGTTTTCACAGTCGAGGAATCAAAATTTGACAAAACTTTACATTCAGTCACATTGTAGTCCACATGCGCATTGATGCTTCTCTTCCCTCCATTGTCACACTCTTTCGTCAACACAAACCTTACAATTTGCAGTGATATCCACAGGATGTTTCTGACTGTTTTGTACCCAACGCCCTAACGGAGCTTCTCCAGTACAGTATTAGAGATAAGGTCTGAGAGAGAATCAGTTCTCTATGTTGAATTATTATGGCCTATCTGATTGGACACTGTTTCTATTCCTTTGCAATACATCTTAAGTGCCGATGAAATATAAAGCAATAATTTATAACATGCCTGCCAGCCTCCACCGCCATACCTGTGCTAGTAAGTTCCTTAAACTACAGAGATTACAGATAAATAAGAATGATAACAGATTCACCTAGGTGTACTATCTACATCTCCAGACTACATGACACCACTGAGATTGGGTTTATTTATAACATAGTAATATAATTCATTCAAACTTTTTTGAAAAATGCAAGTGTGGCAACAATAATTTAGTCAAAAGTATGGTGCAAAATGTATCAACTAGGTAGAAGATACATAAAGATATTTATTTTAATTCTAAGGATAACTGGAAATTAGTGTTTTATGCGTTGGTTATTTTTTTATTTTTCCTACATATAACTAATAATATTGTAGCTATAGTATAGTAGTATTGTATTTCAGTTTTAGTTTTGAGTTGCCATCGCAGCTATGTGTAATGTGCCCATGTAACGTAAAGTAAGAAATTCTCTCTCTGGAAACACAGTATTGCGTATCTGCCAGCGTTGAATTAACCAGCCAACCAGGAGGGAAGTTTAATCAGCTCATGCTTGAAATATCTATATTTAAATCGTTCGTTAATTTGGCTTCATATTTATGTTTACTGGTCTGTTTAAGATATCCTGAAATTAAAATTCAATTGTAAGAAAAAATGTAGAAACAACATAAAATTAATTTTTAATATAATAAAATAAGAAAGGAATGAAAAACAACGAGACATACATTTTTTTTTTTTTTTACCAGCGGTCTATTGAAAAATTTGGCTTAGCAAATAAAGTCAATCGCAAAACCTTATTTTCAGTTTTTTTTTTTTAAGGCCTCTCAAATACAATCAAGTTTAAATTATTAGATTATATTTGTAGTAGACTAAAAATCTGTAGCGTTGGCCTATTGAATAAATATTTCCAACTGTGAGTTTTTTTGTTTTTTTCAATTTGTATTGAATTCAGACTGACTATATCACGAGTGACATGCAATCGATATTAATGGAAGCCTGTGTTATAAAATCCGCTGTGTTCAGAAGTTGGCACTTGTTGAATGAGAGTCTCGCCATGTCTCCTTCCCTTTTACAGACTACATAATCATTTATGGTATTATTTTTTTTAAGTCTGTCCTACCCTTTGAAAAACCAAGATTTTACTGGTTACCAAGTACAACGCAGACAAAATTTTGTGTAAGGTATTATGCTTCGTAGGGAAGTGTTTTCATTATATCAACATGTTTTTTAGCCTAGCAAATTAATAAAAAACCAAAAAACTTATTCAGTTGAAAAGTGAGGGATTGGTATTTAAACAATGTGAAAATAAAATAGAACCAACATTTGTAATTTTTTCAACTTTTGTCTTTTGTGCTATAAAAGGGTCGTTAGTGTGGTTCATGTTTATGTGTGGCAGTATTCAATTTGTTACATCACTCTGTAAAGGCTTCTTATTACTGGTCAATTAATTAGACATCATTTTTTTTTCTCAACCCCTTCTTTTAAACATTTTTAAAACAATATTATACATCGGTAATTAACGGTTTTTTTTTCTGCATAACTATGCAGTATAAATATGCATTGTACGGAGGGTAGAAAATACAAAACAATTAACGTTTTAAAGTTAAAATTACATAAGCAAAAACTGGACTAGATGATGGGGCTCGCCTTCTGGTTACAAATTGGGAAATAAATAAAATCTTACATACTAAAGCGTTCCTGCCATGATTGCGTTCTGCTTCGACAGGGGAACGGAGTGGGGATTATAGTGCTAAATACTGGGTTTGTCATGTGGTGTAACGAATCGAAGAATTTATATTATAGATATGTCTACGTTGAATGAATTCATCAACCATAGGCAGCTTAAAGTCCTCGTGAAGTTCACTGTTTCTCCGCTGCTCGTCCTGCCTGTCCACTTTCATCAGTATACCGTTTTGGAATTGTTGGAGTCGCCGAGCTGTCGTTTCCGTCAGATGACGAAAAAGCGGTGCACCATACAGCAGAGCAGGCCTGAGTACACTCTTGTATATCACGAGCTCGTGTTGGGCTCCACTAGCCGAGAGCTAGAGATCAATAATAATACTATGTAAATAAAGTGAACCTGCTGATTAATTCTGTCCGCTATTTAACTCTACTTGACCGCGGTAATACCTCTTATGCTATTTCATTGCCATTTTTTACGATTTGAATGTAATTATCATCTACAATCGCCTGCTAACTGTGTCGGTCAGGCATGTCAAAATGAACTTATAAAAGTGGCATTTAAACCTTCGATGACAAGAGTGCGAAAAGTTCGAGGAATAAAGTTCCTGAGATAGGACCGTTCGACTAGGTTAAAGGTCAAAGAGGGAAGATCTATGGAGAGTATGAGCTCAAGAGGAGGCAGCGGCGGATGGAGCATTCAAAATAAAAGGTATTGAATGAATATGGTGGGGTTTGTTCTATATAGAGAAGTTAATGGAGTATGGATGAAAATATTCACGTATAGAAATGTTGTTGAATTAAAAAAAACAACAAAACCTTTACTCTACGAAAATGTCACCTATGAATAACAACTTAATTCAGATAATTAAATAATATTCTCGCTGACGAAAAGTATGTCGTAGATCAATAACAGAATCAGGCTGGTAAAATAAAGTGTATGTCAGTAAAAAAAAAATATATATTAAAGTAAAAAGAAACCGTGACATTAAAAAATAAAAGACCAATCGTAATAACTAGGAGATATACGTATAAAAAATGTAGACGTATGTATAAAACTGTATTGCATAAATAATAGCAGAGATTAATAAATAATTCATATTCTAGCAAGCCTACGACTGAATGGTGAGCAGGTTTAGGAAAAGGATTAAGGATTAGGCACTTAGGGTTTAAGGGTGATGTAAGTCGGATATTAAGGGGGAGAAGATTTCAGAGAGTGAGATGAGTGAAACATAGACTGCTTAATTAGTTACATAGGTTTAATTATAATACGTAGTTAATCAAAAATGCACAAAACCTGTCGAATACTCACCATTATTCAGATAAGAAGATTATATATATGTAAAGAAAGTATACTTTCTTTAATTTGAATTTGCCACGCTGCTTCTACTGATCACCACTAGATGGAGCTATCAGCAAGATTTGAAAAAGTGAGGTGATATATAAAGGTTACATTAAGTAATTAAAGTTGTATGGGAAAAGAAAGCGTCCACCCAGCTTCTCCATAGACGGGACTCAATGCAAACTTACCAACAGCATCTGCTACCTAGGCATCAACCTAGGCAGACACATGACGTTCGGCACACACTTGCAGAAGAAATTGAAACGAGTACGCAGGACTTACTACTCTCTCCAGCATCTCATCACGACCCAGGCCATATCCCTTCGGCTGAAACTCTTAATATACAAGAGCGTCCTGAGGCCAGCTCTACTGTTTGGGACACCACTCTTTAGATTCTTACATGCCAGCACCATAACTCGACTCCAGAGCTTCCAGAACAACATCCTACGCACGGCACTCTGGCATATCCCTTTTCGTGAAATGAAGGCTTCCGACATGCACGAAAAGTTCGAGCTCCCCACCATCACCGACGTCATCAAGAGAAGACACATCAAGTTCTTCGACTCGATGAAATACAGTCTAAACCCACTATTCCGAGACATGACACCCCCACCGCTACCGGCACGATGGCAACTCACAAGATCGAGTAAAGCAGAGGAAATGGTGGACATCATGGCACAAGGCCCGCCAACAACAAGCCTCTAAGGGGCACCTATCACTGACGTCAGACTAAATATGACTACACTACATGCCTAGAGAGACTCTAGGCCCAGCCACCAGTGGACTCTCACCACTGTACCGCAATAACCAACCTCCACCGAGGCTTCCCACACTCCTTAATCTTCTCACACCACCTTCAAGCAGGTAATCCAAGTACAAGGATCCGCTCAACCAAAATATTCCTTATTTTTCTCTCATCCTGAATTTCTAACTAGAGAGCTTGGAAAAAAAAAAAAATTAAAGTTGTAATTAGAGTGTGAATAGAGAGGTGATAATTATAAACTGTAATCTTTGTTTACAGAGAAACTGATTTCAGTTTATTCACCTCACCTTCAATAATTGTCTTACATAAATAAAATAAAATAAGTTGTAAATATGTTATAAACTGTCAACAATATCGGTTTCGCAGCTTCTGCTTTACCTAGAGGCACGAAACTTTCCACGGTGGTTTAACAAGATGCCTCAACGATACGCAAAATCAACAGCACTCCCATAGAATAGAACGCTATTGATCAATTGAAGGGGCAATATGATGAAGGTGCTATGTCACAATTTTCGAAAAATCGTCTTTTCGTCATGAATGAAGGTGACATGTTACTCTATCATGTCATTTCATGCCAGTTTCTGAAAACATATCATTTCCCAAAAACTCACGCGATAAAGGTGCTTTGTAACATTATAAGGACTGACCTTGAAAAACTTAGGAAGCGTTTTTCTCAATTTCAGCTGGCCGTAACATACCACCTTTATCCACTTGCCCCTTCAATCAGCTGATCGTAACATACCACCTTTATCCACTTGCCCCTTCAATCAGCTGATCGTAACATACCACCTTTATCCACTTACCCCTTCAATCAGCTGATCGTAACATACCACCTTTATCCACTTGCCCCTTCAATTAATTGGATACAGTGTGTAAATTGTATATTCAATGTAAGCAAGGAACCCCTAAATTATGTGCTACATTTGACAACAATAGTTTTTGATTCTTCTATATTGCTATTGAATGCTTTTGGGAACGATTTTCACGCCTAAATGAAACATCCTTCCCATTGCTTCATCGATTTAGACAGTAATTCAACTCAATCAGGTGCCTTTGATTTTATACTATAAAAAAAAAACGGGAGAAGCAAAGACAATATTTTATTAAGTAAAATAAAAAACGAATAAAAACATGAGCACATTTAAAGCGTTCCTTTAACTGTAGAAAATATAAAAAATAAGGTTGCGGTCCATAGCCTTTATTCTTTCTGAGATACAGTTTCACTTTTTATTTGTGATTTATTTCTTTGCAGCGAGTGGACCCTTAATAACAACTAAGGACAGGGAGGTTTATATAACTTTACTGCCGCATACGGACTTGAGCCAAGACCCTTAACGATACAGTAAATTTTATAACTACACACCATATGTCTATTTTGCCTTGAAAAACCCAGAATATCTTATTTTTTCAATCGTGTCAAGCCTTTGCTATGGTGAATCTCTCCTTCGGCGTAGAAACATGAAATGTATCATGGACGTGGATTCTACTACAAAGTTCTTGTTCTCCTGATTAATGGCGTGTAATATGTTTTCGAACTTAAATTGACTACAATTCCATCTAAATTTTGCTATAATTTTGCAAGGTTGTTCCACTTAATCCTGATGATCTTAAACATAATAGCACCTTTCTGACAAATTAAAACATTAGTCATATACTACGCTGACCTGCACCCGTTGCTTGGTGTGCCGTCGGTTGGCGAGTTCATCCGCTGGAGGCACATTAAGTTTTTTGACTCGTTGCAGCACCTGACAAACCCAGTGTTCAACACTATGACCCACCACCCCTCCCGCATCGATGGCAGTGTCGGGGAAAAATTAGGTTAAGAATTAGTATGTAAGTTAGTTTAAAGTTTGATCAAAAAGGTGATCTCCATCACCTTTATTAGTCAGTTCAGTCCAGTCAAGTTTAATGTGTATCATTGTACTTGTTTATTCCAGTATATAAATTTTATAAAATAACAAAACCTGTATATAATGTAGCGATGCTACAGGAAATACAAAAATAATAATAAATATGATAATAATTGTAAATAGATTTGCCTGAGGATCTATAATTGTATAGAATTATCTGTAAATTTAAAGGGGCTATGGGGAAAAAAAAGTCATACACTTATTAATAACTAAATTATTAAACACTTATTAATAAATAAGATATGATCTCGACCCCATAATCTGTACATATTATACTTTAGGACTTTGTCAAATACAATTACAAAAAGTCGTTAAAATCGTGTTTACAATATTTAATTATTAAATTATAGTAAATGGAAAATTCCAAAATGTCGACTTGTTTGAATAAGCATTGATTATATATACACAAAATGGAGATAAATGTTATGAAAGGGTATGCAAATCAGAAGCGTAAAGGGGGGGGGGCGATGTGAACAGTCCGAGCACCACGTAATTTTGGATGGAATTTTAAAAATATTTTTTCTAAATATAAATTATAAATTTACAATTAAAATATAAATAATGTTCAAATCAACAGAACCGATAGTTATAATATGTAACCAATTTAATAAAAATGCGAGCTGACCCGGCGGCCCGACACTCGACGTTGACATTTTTGCACTTAATCACTGAAAAAAAGAAGACACGTGTGCCGTAAATTGAAAATTTGCGATGGCCTCAGCACATTTTATCTTTAGGTGGACAATGCGTGTAAACAAAGAAATTTCTTTTCTTTGTTCATTCATGTTCAGTAATTGTTAATAACTAATCTTAATTTTAAGCGCCTTAAAAAGTGGTAAATTGGGGGCCGCCCCAAGTAGTAGGTACGCAACTGATGAAAATTAGAAATTATTATGGAAAAATAATTAATCTATTATTTGCTGTCGAATGAACGAGATGATGTAGCTTTTTTTTCATAAACTTTCATTTAAAGCAGCTGTTGTCGCAGTAAAATGGGAAAGGGGAAAAAATTGAAAGATTTTATTTTTAATAATCTGTAATTGTCGTTTCTTTGTTTACAGAGAAACTGATTTCAGTTTATTCACCCCACCTTCAATAATTGTCTTACATAAATAAAATAAAATAAGTTGTAAATATATTATAAACTGTCAACAATATCGGTTTCGCAGCTCCTGCTTTACCTAGAGACACGAAACTTTCCACGGCGGTTTAACTAGATGCCTCAACGATGCGCAAAATCAACAGCACTCCCATAGAATAGAACGCTATTGATCAATTGAAGGGGCAAGAGGATGAAGGTGCTATGTCACAATTTTCGAAAAATCGTCTTTTCGTCATGAATGAAGGTGACATGTTACTCTATCATGTCACTTCATGCCAGTTTCTGAAAACATATCATTTCCCAAAAACTCACGCGATAAAGTTGTAACATTATAAGGTCTGACCTTGAAAAACTTAGGAAGCGTTTTTCTCAATTTCAGCTCGTCGTAACATACCACCTTTATCCACTTGCCCCTTCAATTAGTTGGACGTTTACAGTATTGTTTTCATTCTTAAGTTAAATGTAGTATTTAAACTTGTAATATTCTTCCCATCTTTCAAAGAGGGTATAAAAGAAAAAAATTGTATGTTAACTATTTTAATTCAACTCGTATTGGATATTGTGCTGTGATGTTTTCCATTGCTGTAAAACTTAATTAGTCGAGTAGAGTTGATTAGAAGTTTAATGGAACAGAAATGGAAAAGTCGGTGATTATAGCACTACAGTCCTTGAAGAGCCTTGGCCTGCCCAACAATCCTCTACTTCCATTTTCGCCCATCACATAATTCCTCCTGACTCCCACCCCTTTCAGGTCGGCATCCACACCATCCTGTCTCTTCTCCAACCACCTCCAGAATGCTCAACAGCATTTGTCTTGGTAATTCCTCCATTTGTTTTCCTCTGGATTCCATGAGTCCGGGGAAGTGTAGTGATCCTTTTTTGATAGCAGCTACCAGGTCAATTTGTCTGGTGATTTTCTTTCCCAGATATTCAGAATACGCTCACTTTCTTGGGCTAGTACCCAAGTTTCACTGGCGTACTTTAAACTAGACTCGTTATGGCATTGGGTTTTCCTCTCCTCCTGAAGTGTAAACTGAGGATCTTTTGTGAGCCATAATTGCATCGTGTTCCCGGAGGAAGCCTCTATGAGCTCATTTTCCTCATTAATTAGTGCTCACAGGTATTTGAAACCTTGACATATTAGGAGTTGGTTTCCGTTAGCTTCCCTAATTTCTGCCTTCGCTCCCAAAAAAAGTGTATTCGCAATTTTTTGGCAGTCAAGCAATACAGGACGATGTTAAAAGTAAAAGAAACCTTTAAAAAATATGAAGGATCAATTATTAGTCGATTACTTGTAATTAATAAAACAAACATATTCCTGTAGTATTAAGTGGGATATCAAATAAAAGGCATTTACGTCTTTACTTATATGTGTTAAGGAATTAGTGGTCTTTTATTTAAAACAAAATCTGAACCCCTGTTCATTTATTTATGGAATAAAATAAATACTAAGTATATAATGGTTAAAATATGCTCCTTTAGTGATTTTTATGGAGGTCTTACAAGCTAACGAAAATCGGATTATGGTAAAAAGAAACTATACAATGTATCGTACCACGTGATGGATCTCAGCTTACAGAGTGAGGGACCTAAAAATAACCTGAAAACTAACTTGTTTAACCGCTTCGACTGACTGCTGCCATCGACAGTTATATAATGCTAAGAATATTGCAATGTTAATATTATATATAATGCCAAAAGTAGAAGGGGGTTGAGCAGAACTGTATACCTGCCTCGAGACTTCATGGAGGTCACTGATATTTTTAAGCAAGCAACTGCATTCCTTCCAATGCCTCTATCCCAATTCCCGGAACCACCCTTCTCTTATACACATGTCTCAGCTTTAGCCAAAGTCCTCACTTGTTCTCCGACACTCGTCCCTAAACCCTCCACCCAGTATGTAGTAACATAACTCTTAATATTTGTATATACCTGTGTTTGGCTTGTATTTCAAAATAAAGCTTTTCTTTCTTTTCTTTTAAAATACTCCCCATCTACAAAGATTATTTAATTGTCGGAAGAAGGGTAGTGGGGATATCGCGTTGAACACAGGATTGGTCAGGGATTTCAGCTAATCAAATAATCCGTGTCTACGGCAGATGATTCTTACAAAAGTCATTAATACTGTCGAATAAAATCAATAGTGAAATGTATCAGACGGTTTTTTTTTTGGGGTTATCGAGGGGGTGGGGGTGGTTTTACGGGTATGGCGAGCTTAGCATTTTGCCTTAAGGCGTAGATAGATCACTAGAAATAGCTCGTCACTTTTGTTTTTCTGTTATGTACTGTAAATTTGTAGTTTGCGAAACTCAGGGTCGTTAAATGTGCGAAACAGTTGCTATAAACACGGTAATAACCCTTCACTATGGCTTTCCCGTCGGTATGGTGCAAACAGTTCGGCCGCTCTAACTCAGCAATAAGCCACAAGTCATTACATACAAGCTGTCGTTGACCGTTTATCACAGCTAATAGTTCATTCTGTGGTAATATATCCCATAAACAGAAGGGCGGACAAGTACATTGAGAATAATTAATATTCGGTAATTTATAGTGGGACAAATATGACTGATGATGTGTTATCAATAATAACATATATTTTGGGAGGGTCTATTTTTTTTGAATAAATTTAACGAAATATAATTACACAAATTTCTCTGGTCGATTGTTGTTCTGAAGTTTGATAATAAGAGTTATCGCCTTAGAGTACAATGAACCATTATAAGAGATCATTTTAATATTGCACCATAGATATTTACATTTGAATTTATTTGCTAAGGCACTAGCGACATTGTTAAATAAACACTTTCGCGATGTGTAATTAATTTATTCCTAAACTCTAGCAGGGACACAAATTTTTTTCTTCTTTCAATTTTCAAAATCAGTATTTAATTTTAGAGAAAAAAAATCCCAAATTCAATTAGTAATTACAAGACACTTAAATATGTGCTATTTGAATTCGTCTTATTACTGTATTTTATTTATTTCTTTTAGTAAAATTAACGTTAGAATGAAAACTTTTATCTGCATGTTTGGTTTTGCTTGTTTAAATTGCAAGAAACAGAATTATCCATAACTTCTGGTTGCATCTATCAAAACAAATAATACTGACAAGAAAAAAAAATGTTCAGAAACGCGATTCAACAGTTGAATAATCTTTATAGAGGAGAGTATTTTAAAAGAAAAGTTTTATTATGAAGTACAAGCAAAACACTGGTATATAAAAATATTAAGAGTTATGATACTACATACTGGGTCGGCCGTTTATGGGCGAGTGTCTGGGAGACAAGTGTGAACTGGAACTGAAGCTGAGACATGATGTGTATATGAGAAGGGTTGTTTCGGGGAGGGATGCGGTCGCTTACTAAAAAAATAACAAGAACCACCAGTGACTTCCATGAAGTCACGAGGCAGGTATCCACTAGAAGGGGCTTGTAGCATTATATATATAATATTAGGATTATAATATTCTTAGCATTATATAACTAACGATACAGACGAATAAAAAAAAATCTTACAGTAGTCGTTATTTGAAAAAAGACGTTTTCCCTCTTGTGTTCATTCCCCGCCAGTTATCCCGTCCGACTTTCCTCTGTAGCGACTGTAATCTCCAATGTTTCCTTATTCGTCCCTTTCTCGCTCCTTGCTTTCTTCAAATGAAATACTTTGAGGGTTTCTCACCTTCATGTTAGAGATCTGTTTTGATTTCTGTGGGGAAGAATGATTTGAACCGAATTTCTTTATGTTGGGAGTTCACTACTCCATGCCTCGATGAACCCATTGCTTCATGTTTCAGAAAGTTGTTGAATCGTGTTGATGAATTGTTTATGATCCGATCTTATAAACAAAATAATCGGCAAACATTATTAATGTACTTGAATAATACTAACAGATGAAATCCATCCAAGTTAATCCATAATAATCATTATTATATTAAGTAGCTGTTTGCATTATTTTATGTTTTAAAATCTGTATCTATAGTTAAATAATCTTTGTAGAGGAGAGTCTTTTAAAAGCTTTATTATGAAGTACAATTAAAGCACTGGCACAATCAAATATTAACAGTTAGTTACTACATACTGGGTGGAATGTCTAGGGACGAGAGGGGTCTGGGGCTAAAGCTGAGACATATATGTATAAGAAAAGGATAAGATTCTGGGATGTAGGGAGGTCTTGGAGGGATGCGGTTGCTTACTTAAAAATAACAGGGAACCATCAGTGACTTCCATGAAGTCACGAGGGAGGTATACAGTTCTGCTACCCTTCTACTTGTTCTTAGCGTTATAAAACTTATGATTACACTTAAACATGAACAGGGGCTATTTTTTTTAGTTTTACTTTTTTCCATCTTTAATACCTCCTAGCAACATTTTATGCTCGTTCCGTCCTTCTAATAATCATCTATATATATATATATATATATATTTTTTTTTCGTTGCGATTGACATTCGCCATCTTCACATTTGTTTTTTTTGGGTCAATCTTAAGCTGTGGGTTCATTGTAGTCATCACATGTGTACATTGGCCCTAGCTTTGCACATCAGTGTAATGTTTTTGTCAGTTTGACATACTTATTTCTTTCCTTTTGTCATTCTTCGGGGATCCATTCAGGTTTAAAACTGGATATATATTTTTCTAAGTTAAGAAAAAGTCTTCTACGATTGCTACTATCATCTTCAGATTATTAAGTGTGAGACAAGATTACACAATAGCGGAGACACGGAGTGCAATCTGTACCAATTTATTCCAGGTCGTATTTTCGTCGGTGATAAAAGAGGTGCTTTGTCATGAGGATTGCGTAAGGCTGACTGTGACATCCGTGGTAATTCTCCTAGGGTCATCTTCAGCGCACCAATTTCACTTTTGGAAAATTAACTGATTCATTTTTTTTCTCTGGAATCATAGCAGCATTTGCTATACATACACATATATTTAATATATATATATTTATAATTATTTGTAGATATTTGAGCTCAAAATTACTCCTTCTAGAGGTTCCTAGGGATGTTTATGTTTTATTCGATAACATCGATTTATTCATGTTTTTGGGGATTGAAAAAGTGTGATTGACGAAGATGGCGCTTCGAAATAAATCAGCAGAAAAAAGTTTTTACCCTTCTTTAATTTTAAATAATTGGACGATTCGTCGTTTTCATAAATCTTTTCTAGTAGAATATTGACAGCGAAAAAATATTATAACTTAATAGACGCTAGTGGCTTTTATAAAGATGTATTATAAATACATAAAATTAAATCTTAGTTCTTAAAGTACTTTTGAAACCTGAACGGTCATAGAGTTCTGTGGACAATAAAAAAATCTCAATCAAATGTTCTAAAACGAAATGTAAAAGCACTTTTCCACGTGTCCAATCATCGCGTCCTTAGGGATTACAGAGTATACGGTATCTGTATCCTTGTTTCCTGTATTGATCCTACAGGAGCCTTTTTTTTTTCTATAGGGCCTGTATAATGTGTACCTTACACAGGTTGGTTCATAATAATAATACTTAATTACATTATCTAACATCATTACTCTTCAAAATAATAATTACAAAAATCTATTATAACATTTTCGTAACGAAGAGTAGTAAGACAAAATAATTCAACTACAAAAACATTGTTATCACTATGTTAAACCAACGTAACATTAAAATTTTAGTTATAGGTGATTGGTATTTTTCAACATACTTACTTTTTACCATGCCCTACCCTTCCAAATCCTTCTGTGCATTTAAAGAGGCGGTGAACGTGTGACCTGAGGATTCCTAAGGCAATTACTAACATATACTTATTACCTAACATGCAGTTTGAGTATTCATGCAAGATACACTGATTATGTAAAAAAATAAAAATGGACTGTAAATTCGGTAAGGATTTGAAAAGAAGACAATGTTATCAAGTAGTCCTTATTATATGGTAATAATTCATTTTAAATATTTCCAAACTAACAATAAAGTGCTGGATATTTCTAAATCGGCATTTTTTCAGTTTCACTTTGTTCAGTTTTATTTGTTTCGTCGTTCTAATTAAGTCGTTTATGAATCACACTAGTGTCGATGAAATAACAAGTGCCATAAAAGCAATGAAGAGAAATGACGTCATTTTGTCGTACGCTGACCATTCTGGTTTGTGTGATTCCTTTGTGCCTGTCTCAGTTTTAACTTTTATCGCCAACTTCCTAAAAGTAGCCATCAGACGTCCTTTATTTTTAATATTATTTTGAATACTTTTCTAAGCATCATACACCTGGTTCCTATTTTCATCTCTTTGATGTTGTGGATTCCATATAATGAGTTCTCCTCCGTACAAATTCAACCATTATGAACTACTTGAACTTTGCTTATAGAAACTCAAACACGCCGTTTGCACATGCCCAAAGAATTTACCAACATTTCAAGGGACAAGACGAACCGCCTCGAGCAATAATGAGTCTTTACGTTCCTACAGCGTGAGATATGACATACTTCAGACAAGGTTTTAGACACCACAGGAAAAGGAACCTGTCTTTAGTCAGCACAGGTTGGCTTCTGATCTTTGCAGTACTGACTTTTAGGAACGCAGGTTCTAAACTAGCAAGGCTTCCTCGTTGTTTGGTTAGTAGCCAGGGCTCACTTGATATTTTAGCGATTTTCTTTTCTTTATTCTTCTATATCTAATATATAATATATCTAACAAGCAGTTCATGATAAGGTTCTGGAAATCCGTAGACAAGATGTAGGCGTTTTTTAATTAGGAGAATTGAGTAAAAAAACCGATTTGATTGGTTGCTCCAGTTGGAGAGTCCCCTACTAACCCCTTCACCCCCACTCAAAAAAAAAAAACAATATTGCTTGGGTACAGTTCCCGATAAGTTGATTTATTTTCTCTCGGGCTTCCTTCATAAAAGTGCTTCCGAGAGACAGACCGTGGGCTTAATAGGTAGAAGCCTTCGGTGAGTTTATTTTTTTTTCAAATTAGACCTAATAAACTTAATTCTGTACTCTACTCAATAATGGTGGAAACTGATACCATTTTCCTCTTCATCTTGAAAGTAATACACAGGTTTCAAAGTTTCCTTATAGGAAAATGTCTAATTGATTGAAGTCATGCTAGAATTCCGTTTAGTAGAGGGTTTAATTAGTGCTGAGGAAAGGTTTTTGTTTTCAAACGTATCATTTCCTAAAAAAAAACAATAAACTAATATACAACTAACAAATGTTATGTTTATTTAATTTAATGAGGACTTCTTGTTTAGGCCTTAATTCTTTTTTTTTTATCTAGAATGTCTGTAAATAGAAGTATGTTCGGGGTTATTTTATCATATTCATTTAGGTCATAATTTTACCGTTTGTATATTTAAATTCAATTGGGGATCCCACCGAGGCAAGCCCAAAAGAGTATAAGGACGCGAGAAAAGCGTGAAGGTTTGGAGGCACCCCAGTCCCACATGTCAGTAGGTGGTCATATGTATATATATGTGTTGTGGCCACCTCTTAATTACGAATAATTAAAAGTTATCCTCATCTCGTCCCAGAAAATATCTGTTTCTATATTTGTACATATAAAGATTATGACGACAGTCGGAGTGGGAAAGAAACTCGTGGGGAGAACAGCCGCTGGTGGGGATAACTCCCCACTACGTCTAGCCTGCCTATATAAGAAGCGCCCCATAGGGTGAAAATCAGTAAGAAACAAACCGGCACCTTGAACACTTCTCTCTCTCTCTCTCTCTCTTCACTGGCGCTTGCTGCTCTACTCAAAACATGGTCTTCTCATTCAACTACCTCTGCATCTCTTTCTCCTAACCTCGCTATGTTTTAGTCGGGCGTTGTCAGACCCCACACTCTCCTAGTGGGAATCCCTGCCTTCGTCTCGCTAATACTAGCACCTCCTTGGGAGAGACCTCTCCCTCGCGGGCGACGGTTGCCGTGGCCCTACAAACTTACCAGTACCGTCTCCCACGGCAATCCAGTCTGCTTCTCTCAGGTTCACACTCGCCTTTGGGATCCGGACGGTTTTCGCCTACCCTTAGACACCGAGTGTGAATTCGTGGTCATTCCAAGACCACATAAACTATCTATAAACCTACCCTGTACCTCCTCTCCTGAACATAGTGCTTCGCGGGACACGCACCTTCTAAAGATCTTATGGAGTCAGATCAAAGCGAATTAGGCTGCCCGCCGACTTGGCCGGCAGCCAGGGTGAAAGACCATAGGTCCACCCGCTCTATCTCTTTCTGGGCGCTCGCCAGACGGCGGCTAAAAGATTGTAGTGACCCTAGCCCGCGACGGGCGTCCCCCCCTCCACACTTTCGGGATACTCAGCTAGCTATCTGAGCCCGACAATATGTAAACAAATAAAGATATATATATATATATATTGTAACATTCATGATATTTGAGAATATCATGACCAGCCACCCTCCCACTTTGTCCAGCATCTGCCCTTATGCTCTTAGGAGTGGGGATGAGACGAAGGGCGAGTTTTAGCCAGTCTTAGCCAAGAGCCAGAGAGCAAAGCAGAGCAAGCTCCCGTTCCGTTGACGGTCATCAACACAAGCAGAGGAGAATAAGAAGAAGAAGAAGAAGGTTACACGGATATCATCGATTGGGTGATATAGATATTGTTTTTTTATTATGGATCCATTAAAAAGAGATTGAGCTCAATTTTCATTTTTTTTATATAACTAATTAGTAGTAACTATCCTTGTTCAAAAGGAATTGAATATTTTTTTATATAATTAATGTCAGCACTATTTATAATTATAATTATTTGTTATAACCATTTTACTTGTATATATTTCACAATTCCCAGTTTCTCAATTTATTAATAACTATAACATTAGCCTTGAGATCGGGCGATTCAATCGGGATAATTTCCTATGTCGAAGACATAAAAACAAGTTGAATTAAAGATCTCATGACGGACCTACCAAATTAGTTAAGGTCAATTGATCTATTAAATTAGAAAAATAGAATGGTAGAAAATGAGGTAGGTTTCAATGGGGGCCGCTCCGGGATTAACTTCAAAAATTCTAAAGAAACCAAAGGAATTGTGAGGTATTGCATGTTAGAATAATAACTAGAACTATTTACTAACATATTATATCTTTCTTCTAAGTTAACATTTGTTACACAAACACGAACACAAACATGTCTGGGTCCGATTCAGGTAAAACGACCCCAGTAGAAAAAGGGAGTACAAAGGAACTAAAATATACGCTTAGGCCGGAACAGGGCAATAAAAATCGGCCCCTCAAGCCGCCCGAGGGTGCCGAAACAAAACAAACAAATATTAACGACACCCTTCCGGCAACGAACCCCAACCCCACGGCTGGGTCAAAAGACCCCTCAGCCCCCGACAGTACAGCACAGATGTTGCAACAGATCCTTGCCCAATTAAACAGTCAATTTAACGCACTTAAAGAAAATAACAAAGAAATAAACGAAAAATTAAACAGTCAATCAAACACACTTAAAGAAAATAATAAAGAGTTGAGCGGGAAGTTTGACCAATTAAGGGAAGAACTAAAATCGGAAATATCGGCTAAATTCGAACAATGTTACACCGATGTAAACGATAAAATAGATAGACAATTACGAATTTGTGAGGAGAGAACACTCCAAGTAAATAATAATGTAAATTCAAAATTAAAAGAAGAAATCATTCTATTGGAAAATACGACAGATCATGAAAAAATAAATTTAACAAAGTCACAACTAGTTGATGCTGATTGTCAGACAGATCTTAACGTATATTCAATTAAGGATAATGAAGAGAAAATGACTTCATTGGAGGATGAACAGAAGATTGCAGATAACAATAATGAGTGTACCTCACGTCAACATGATCTAATAAAGCTTGACTATGAGAATAATATGAGTTTGTTGGAAAATAAATTTTCAGAGTTAGAAGATACAGCGAATATTAAGAAAGGAGAAGTGATTTCATTGAAAGATCAAATTACAGAGCATCAGCAGACAACCAGCGATAACGTGAAAAATTTAAAAATAATTCAAAATAAAGTTTTGGATATGAAGAAATTGGAATCTCAAATTCCAACTCATCTTGATGAAATTCCTTTTTGCGTGTTTGATTTGAACAACATTAAAACTAATGAATGGAAGGCATTTAAAAATAATTACAGGGATGTTTTTTGTTCGATACAATATGACTTCAAAAAAAGAAAAAAAATTATAGTTTTCTTTTATTATTTTTATTATTAAATGAAAATAATACTGATCGGATGACACATAAACTTTAGAAGTTTATACAAACAAAAACAAAACTATTATTAGAAGTATTGACCCTAGTAAAGTCTATGGAATTATCAGCAAGAGAAGCTTTTGCTTTCATTATCACTTAATCTATAAAACAGATCCTAAATATTCTTTGAATGCTTAAGTCCATTATAATTAATTTTATAGCAAGGAAATAAAATGAGCTCATACAATATTTATACACGACAACGACCTCCCTATCTTTTTGTAACATTTATAGTTTTTTTTTATAAACACTATCTTTTCACTCAGGTAAAATATTCAAATCACACACACACACACTCAACAATTTTCTCTATTGTTACTAATTACCAGTAGAATTGTCTAGTATTTTAATTAAAAACCAATATGTATTACTAATCACACTCAACCGTCTTTTCAACAAATGTTTTCCAAATCGCGTTATGATCCATAAAACAATGTACCTTCGAACTAATCCATACTAATTAGCATAATAATTTAGTTAAGTAAAAAAATTAAAACAACTTGTACGCTTTTCAAGCAATTTAAAACCTTGCAAAATTTGAACTATTATTACTATAAACTTTGTAAAATTTCAACACCCGTTATAAACAACCAATTCGACAAACCGAACGCAGCAACATAATATTGTGGATCCACTTAAAAAAAAAAAAAAAAAAAAAAAAAAATTTCATAAATTTTTTTTTTATTTATAAGGGAAGGCAATTGTAACATTCATGATATTTGAGAATATCATGACCAGCCACCCTCCCACTTTGTCCAGCATCTGCCCTTATGCTCTTAGGAGTGGGGATGAGACGAAGGGCGAGTTTTAGCCAGTCTTAGCCAAGAGCCAGAGAGCAAAGCAGAGCAAGCTCCCGTTCCGTTGACGGTCATCAACACAAGCAGAGGAGAATAAGAAGAAGAAGAAGAAGAAGGTTACACGGATATCATCGATTGGGTGATATAGATATTGTTTTTTTATTATGGATCCATTAAAAAGAGATTGAGCTCAATTTTAATTTTTTTTATATAACTAATTAGTAGTAACTATCCTTGTTCAAAAGGAATTGAATATTTTTTATATAATTAATGTCAGCACTATTTATAATTATAATTATTTGTTATAACCATTTTACTTGTATATATTTCACAATTCCCAGTTTCTCAATTTATTAATAACTATAACATTAGCCTTGAGATCGGGCGATTCAATCGGGATAAATTCCTATGTCGAAGACATAAAAACAAGTTGAATTAAAGATCTCATGACGGACCTACCAAATTAGTTAAGGTCAATTGATCTATTAAATTAGAAAAATAGAATGGTAGAAAATGAGGTAGGTTTCAATATATATATATGTATATATAGTGTAGTTTATAGATAGATATAATCAATGATGGAACTATATTATTTTTTTTTTTTTCAAAGCTCTCAAAATTTGGAAAGAGGAACGGGGGAAAATGGAACATGGAATTTACAGGAAACAAAAAACAAACTTAAAATATCTTATACCGGGAAGGGAGTATTGATCGAATCGAAATTACCAGGAATGAGCAGAGCATAAACGAGGAAAACGAGCTTCTTCACATAAATTTACGATTAGCAAAATATTTTGTTATTATACTATTGATATAGTGAATTTCATTTGTTTGACTCACTGTGGTAAAAAAACATTAATGTGTACAAGTTGTGTAATATAAGTATTGCCTTACATAATTGAGCGTGATCAAGCTATAACCCCCCCCCCCTAATCCCCTTAAAAAAAATGACACCACTTTTATTTACTATAGATTCTTTTGCGAATCTATTTACATACTACATTTTATATGTCCTGTACCATCGGTACACTCTATACAAGGTCTGAATCGGCATAGAAGTTATATAATCAATACAAGTACAATGATACACAATGTACTTGGGTTCATTGACAAGACTCTGCAAGGTGATGGGGCTCACCTTTTTGATCACAACAAAAGAAAACTTAAAAACTAACTTACATACTAATTCTTAGTAAATTTTCCCCGACAGTCTGTTGCCATCGATTTGGGAGGGGTGGTGGGGTCATAGTGTTAAACACTTGATTTGTGAGGTGCTGCAACGCGTCGAAAAACTTGATGTGTCTCCGGCGGATGAACTCATCCACCGCCGGCACATCCAGCAACGGGTGCAGGACGGCGTTCTTTAACCTCTCAAGAGAGGTATGTCGGACTAAAATAAATTACTGTGCTTTAAACTGATGGTGGGCGTAATTTCATATGGTGCATTTAACTACATCATGGTTTACCCACATTAGTTTTGGTATCAAAATTAGGAGAAGAACGAGCCAAATAAATGGGCCAATAGCTTTTATGGTTAATTAAACTTGTTAATGGTTTATGGTTACAAAAACTTGTTAAAACTGTCAACTATACCGTGGAAACAGTTTTGTACACTTGTTCAACATTGAGCTGAACAACAGTAATTATTTGAAAGTATCGTTGTACGGCAAGTGTGATATATGTGTATTACATTCTGAGTGGGCCCCATCTTGCAGAGTAGTGTTACGCAAGCTATCGACGGGCAGACTTGAATGCCTCCGCCCTTAGGCAAATGAGATTCACCCTCAGGAACAAACAGCCCCCGGTTGCTCGCAATAAATAGAAGAGGACATCTTCAGCTTCTGAATATCAGATTGATTTTTTCTCTTCTTTCAAACCGTCAGCAATACACTTTCAGAACGTGCGTGGGTAAAAAAAAAAAAAAAAAGACTTTCATTGATTCAAAAAATTTACGAACACACTCTTACAACTTCTCAGGAAATTTTTACGACCACGCATAGTAGTTCGGAAAATAATCCTGGATTTTGGTTTTTCAATAGTTTAATAAGCTATAATAAGAAATGTTTACTTAATAATTAATAAATTTACTCTCTCTTGTCTACCCAAAATTTATTTTACCTCAAAACGAGCACTTTCGGTGGCTATTGCACCCTTTCAAAATATCTTATAGTTAAAATGATAGAATGGGCCATAAAAGATTAAATAAATAATGATTACAATGATTGTACAACTATTCTTATGGAGTCAGATATGTTACCGGTTACCTGTTATTTATTAACAGTTAATAACCAGCCTTCCAAAATGTTTGCTTAACAGTATTATCCTTATACATGAGTGTCGAAACTGATTAATTCTCTCCCAAATATTAATGTTTATTTACCATGCTAGTTTTTTGTTCTTGGCGATAATTCAGTATTTTTAAGATAGGTGATTTTCGTTCCATTTATTTTTGTGGGTTCAAACTCGGTCGGTCGTATACCAAACGGAACATCACTGAATTCTTTGGCAATGAGTGCAATTTGAGTGCACCGTTCAACGGTGGTTCAAGCAATTTTGTGAGGGTGATTCCAGTTTTGAGGTTGAATGTTGGGTTAAGAAAATCTAAGAACGAATTGCTGGAAAAATTAACTGTTATGTCATTAGCCCGACTTCAAAGATTCAGTCTCATTCACCCTACACTCCAGGCCTGCACCAATTTGTTTAGACACCTGGACCACTTCTTATAAGTAAAAACATTTGACGTCCAAAAAGCAATTCAAAATGGTTGAGGCTATTTAGAACTCAAATTCAAAGGATATTGATTTATATACAGAGGTTATGGGTTATGATTGTCAAAGGAGAATGATTATATTGGAATCTATTTTGATTGTTTACATCCCTTTAAAGTATAAGTTGTTGACTTTTTATGATAAGATGATAAACCTGACATTATTTCCTGAAAACCCTATATTCTATCAAACTGAATCATTGAAAACCACTCTGGTCTCTAAATTGGAAGGCTGATTGTGGACTATTTATATTTTAATAAATAGACACCTCCTTCCTGTCCACTCACAATTAATTCTATCGATGCACAAGTTGGTATGATAATATTATTATTTTATTCTTTCAGCGGCTACACCATCGTTTTCAACTATCTAAATAGACAATACAATTCACCAATCATAATCTTTACAATTGTTTAGAAAACAACTTGAAAGTGAAGGTGTACTTACCGAAGGTGCTTGTGTCATTGTGAAATAAATTGTGGGAAGACAAAAGTGTATATGTTCATTTATTAACTCCAGTCTCGATTGCAGTGGTAGATTTGTGAAATGTACATTTCGTAAAACAATAATTATAAGTAGCTAGTACATAATGTATTATCTATCTAACTTCTAGATACAAAGCAGTCGAAACAAATCTTCCGGAGTCACTTCGTAGGAAAAAATAATCATTTGCCTAAAAGTTATTGGTAGGTTATATAGATTTTCTGTAATTTTTGTTCTAATCATTTAAAAATTTTGTCAATGATACAATTTGGTATTTCTTATCAGATTTGTGATATTGGAATTTTATCACAATAGCTTGTTTTATTATTTTACAAATTGCAATTTTTATTTCACTAAAAATATTTTTCTCTTGTTCCATGTTCTCAGGAGCTCGGTAAAAATACTTAATTTGTCGTGAGAATGAAAAATCAAAAGAGTCAATAAAAAAATCTATCGTGGGGGGATGTTGCAATTTAAGCAACTAACGCATGTTTTTTGAGTATTTTTTGACGCTGGATCTAATGGGAAATACACGTATTATTTATTATGTTGGCTGTAAAAAAGTTTGATGAGTGAAGATCCAAACATAAGCAGCCTTAATTCAAAAGTCCATAATTGTCTACAATGAACCCAAAGAACTCTCTATAAAACTATGGGTGCTTTATTTAAAGATGACAACATTAGTATGTACATGGAAGTTGAACGAACATGCATTTGTACACTGTCAAAATGACGACGGGTAACTTAATTTCCAATGGTAATTTATATTATTCGGAAGCAAGCAGTATATGATTGTAATTGATGTCTGAACTGTCTATTAAAATGGAACCATTGGAGTATGAAAAATTCTTGAAAACATTGACGACTTTGACTCCAGTTATTTCAAATACGAAACCGCCCCAAACCCACTGTCACTCTTCAACAACTCAGGAATGAGAAAAACAGTCAAGTGAGCTATTATATGCAATGAGTGAAAGCATCGATGAGAATCTTCTTGAGAGTGTTGACAGTTTCATAATTGACAGAAGCTGACTTCATCCGGTGAATTGGGACCTGTTGACTTGCAAATAGTGACGGATGTGATGTCTATATCAGATACGTCCGAAAGCATCTTAAATCAGCTGGCATGTAGCATTTGATGGGTACGTTGACAATGAGAGCATTAAAATACCTGAACACTTACGCTGATACAAACAGTGTGGGTGAATAAAGAGCGATTCCTCAGTAACCCTGAAAACAAAAAAAAAAAAAATGCTTACAATAACACTTCAAAAAAGCGATTTTGAAGTGATAAAAGCTTGTTGTGACGCTGAGACTTTAATTGTTAACACCGCGATTGAGGTAGCTCAACAGCTTCAACCTGCAATGGTTAGTCCGTGATACTGACATACGAGACATGACTCGTACTCAAAAGTTGATGATTAGTATACAAAACTAGTTTATTTTCTTCTATATTTCCTACCATAAATGTATACTTTATTTCATTACATATTCTTTATTATATAGAATTTATATAATTTTTATTATTCACTGATGCTCACTTATTAGTCTTCTAATAGATTCTGGTTGTTCGTTAACTTTGTTTTTATAATTTTTTGTTCCTTTCAATGGTAAATTTTTGGATTAAATAATACGTGAATTTTTGCCAACAAAAAAAGTGTTCAAGTTATTTTAATGCGATTGTGTTATGATTTTGTTTCCATTATATCCAATGTCAAAAACTACTCAAACAACAAGCGTCACTTGCCTAGATTGAACCAAAACTAATTTTAAAACCCACATCTCTCTCCCAAGAAACACCCTTCTACCATAGAAATGTTTATGGATTCTTTTACGGATCAATTTTTTTTTATATATCCAACTTTCCCTATTCTAAGGTGCGTTGGTAGATTTTGTTTTCGATAGGGAATACTCTCTTTGTATTGTTAATTTTTATTGTCCTGAGCGTCTGTGGCTCTCGCGTTGTCAGCCTCCTCTGGCTCTTATCCAGTGACACGGCTGACGGAGGAGCGTGGGGGACTTCCCAGGACTCCGCTTCCTCCTTCGTACGCGAGGGAGGTGACAACCATGTGGACTCCGGAGGTCTCTGAGCAGTTTGTAAATACTGTATGAATGAGCGAGTGAATGAAAATTGTAAATATGGTATGAATGAGATCATTTATGATAATTAATTATTGCCGAATAGGGCAGATTGTAATTTTATCATAATAAAGTTGTTGTAAATAAAATTTTTTTTTTTTTATTATTCAGATTTTTAGTCTGGGATTTGTCCCCATACCCAACCCTCCTCTAAGCGACGCAACTTATTTACCCTGTAGCAATTGTTAGTGTATGTATTAACTTAGAAAAATGTTGATTATATTTTATAAAATTTTTATCTATCTACAAAAAAAAAGATAGAAATTTATTCGAAATAGTGAATACTTCAAATATTAAATAAGTAGTCGATTTAATGTCTTTAAAGTAAACGCTGGTTCTTTCTGTTATTGTTTCTCTTTATCCCCATGAAAATGTATTAATAATATAATTTCTAAGTATTGTGTTATGAAAACAAACGAAACCCTAATGAAAGATTGTCGTAATGAAAGATCTTAAGCCAATGCTTAATGTCTTGGAAATCCAAGTCAGTTTTTATCTAAATCCTGCTACAGCCGGAATCTTGTCATAACAAATTAATATTATTCATCTTCAATGAGGAAGCAATGAGCTAAAATTTTTCATTACATTTAGCCGTATCTCTGCTGCAAGAGTGATTAAAAAATGTTGCTTGTTCTCTTTTGTTTGAACAGAATTGTATTTTCCTGTTACTTCTTCCTGCAATGTTTTTCATATTTAAAATCATCACCAGATCTGAGAACGTGGTGACTTTTCACAATGGCAGTTCGGATCTGTGATCGAACCATAGGAAATAATCTGAGTACATTGCTATAATTAATTGATGGTTATAAAACCGTAATATCACTTCGAGCGGAGGTGTGTCATAGATTACAATCGCAGTCGTTATCATGCTACACGTGTTCGAATTTCAATGGTGCTTCATTAGTTTAAGCTTGTGTTTCTAAACCGGTGAGTTCCGCTTAACATCGCCAGGGGTTCTGCAATTTCCAAACAGGGCTTTCGAGTTAATCCTGAATTCTAAATAAGGATGCAAGTCATATAATTTATTTTTGATTGGTTTTAGATTGAAGATAAAAAAAACCCCAGTCTATTTAGCAAACATTTTTCATTGAATTATCTGAACAAGCCAATGAAGAAAATGTATTTACTTCAAGAGAGGTAAACCTTGGGAATTAAAAGATGGCTGAATCTTTAGAAAATTGATGTTATGAAAATAAATTGTGAGGTTTTTCTATTACTCGGCTTGGAAGTAAAGAAGGATATCATATAATTTCAAGTGTTATTGTAACCTTCCTGGATTGTTGATGAAAACATTATCTTTACTGATAGTCATACCAAAGCACACCTGTATGTACGCTCTAAATATTATGGGAAGAAATTTATGTTCATTTAAATTATAACTCATCGATTTTTTCACTTGATGAAAGATGAAGTTCATACAAAATTTAAAAGACCTATTCTGTAAGTAAGCCATATCTAATTGTCATTATTGTAAATTAAGACTAAAAAAACTAAATTTCTTCTTAAATTATTTTTAAATGAACTTGAGAATGGTTGCGTGAGCCACAGAAATCACTAGTGTCCAATTCATTCTAAGAGAAGCTAGTTTTTATATTATATTTTTTATGAGGCAAATCAATATATCGAATAACACGTATTTTGCTTGGAATCGATTTCAGCTTTCAATGAGGGTTCGGGAAGAGGCTTCACTTTCATACAGGCAAGGGGTATTTAGTATTTAGGTTGGAATATATCGTAAAATTTAGAAGGTTGGTGTGGAGGGAGAATTTTCTCCAGAAACAAATACTTTTCTGTGTAAACACTTTGGGTCACCAATTCGGTACTTGATACGTTTCGGTAAACGTACCACCGCGCTATTCGCTGTGTTAGTAAAGCCTGATGATAATCTTTTCTGTAAACAGCTGTTTGTAGAGCCACTAGATCAAGTTGCTTGTTGCGGTTTAAGAGACATGACAAGAGGCTATTTATATATACAGGCGGCAGTGCAATTATCGAGTAGAGGCAAGCCTTGGTAGTGGTTCCATGGATAATGAGGATCGGCACGCGATAGCCGTGGAACCCTTGTAGGGAGCAAACCGGTCCTAGCGCCCACTATTGTTCTTCGCTACCGTGTGTGGCCTGTCTGTCATTCACAATGGGGGTGAGTTCCGGTGGGGTGGTTCGCTTCTTTTTCAAGAGTTGATTAAAACATTCTTTATCTAACTGGCCTGCTTTGGCTTAACAAAATATTATTTGTTTCAAAAATAATAAATCAAGACAAAAAAAAAAAAGATCGATGGTTTTGTCATATTATTATTTTAAATTGTAATAAGAGACGCTTTGAAAATTAAAAAAAGGGAAATTAAAGTAAGTTATGAGATTTCTGATAAGGAGAGCAAATTGATACAAGCAATAAGGCTTGCCTTGATGTACCTGGTAAAGAAGATGGAGAAAGAGTTGGAACGCTGTTTTTGGAGGAATTGCAGAAAAGGGAAGAAGGAATATGGGTAGGCTGCTTAAAAACCGCTATTATTAACTGACGACGTCATAACTCAAAAACAGAAATGTTTCCACTCAACAAGAATCCGCTTTTCCCCGTCAGGTCCGACCTGGAGAGGGAGAGAAACAGCGTTGAAGAAAGCACCCATCAGAACTAATAGAGTGTATTCTGATACAAAGATACATTATTATTCTCAAGTATCTTACAATAAACTTCATCGAATAGGAAATAAAAATGTCAATAAATTAATAATAAATATGAAATGTTTAAAAAATGTTTCCTATTCTTACGCAGACAGATCTGTTACTCTTGTTGGTTATTGTTGATAGACTAGAAGTTAACGATCGTCAACGAAAAACGAGAAGAAAAAGGAAAGAGGTTGAATGTAGTTACTGAACGAGAGTTGTCACAAGACTGTTTTTATTTGAGCTTTTAAAGCCTCTCTAAATACATTCGGGATGTTTACATCCCGATGACTTAAGGATTAGGCTGGCTGCCTACGACGTCCGAACCTTAACTCCCCCCTGCCAGTTTACGCATATCTCTTCGTAAACTCCAAGGTCCGCCGCACTCAGCACACAGCCTGTAATCCCTTACATCACGTTTACGGTCTAATATATTCATAGTCCTCACAAAAAAACAAAGAAAAGAGATAATACAGAAATAAAACAAAAATAATAATAACAAAAAATAATACATTCGCCCTGGACCCGGTGGCTGCCAGGTAAAAAAAAATGGAACATCCACAATATAAATAATGAAAACAAAAACTCTCTCTGAGCAGCACATGTGAATGTGAACATGTGAAACATATGATTCCGGATCAGTTGCTCCGTATCGGATCGAGGGCACACCATCTTACGCACATTCAACACCCTCCCCCCTGTGTTGGGAGTTTCAACTGTTCAATGTGAACGGTTCGCCTCTTCTTTGGGGTGGTCATACTCTCGATGGTCACGAGATTATGTTCCCGAATTATGATGACCTTAAAGGGCCCCTCATACCGAACAAGTTCCTTACTACGATTTGACACGACTTTTCTGTACACAACGGTCCCAATCGATATTGCTCCTATGCGATCACGCACCTTCAAATTTGCCCGTGCCACGTGCTTGGATTTTTCGCGCATAATCTTATCGCGTACTTTGTACCACATCTTTCCGAGCTGTATGTGGGTGTTATGGAGCTGTGCCACCATTCCCTCATCCGCCACCGTCTCTGGCCAGTTCCTCGGTCTCACTCGTAATCCAAACAAAATTTCGAGGGTGCTAACCCCGTCGTGGCATGTATCGAGTGGTTGTATGCCGCCACCGCCATTGGCATCGCTACGTTCGCCGACAGGCCTTTATCCACCTGGTACACGCGTAAGTGGTCGCTGAGGGTGCTGTGTAACCTTTCGATGGTTCCCCTGCTCTTGGGATGCCCGGGGGTATTAAAATGCCATACCACATCCCGTTTTTGCATTTCGGCTCTCACGGTTGCATTGTCAAACTCCCGTCCCCCGTCCGACGAGATCCTCTCTGGTATGCCGTAGAACTGAAACCATGTGTTGAGGGCTTGTAATATGGAATCTGATGACTTGTCTCCCACCGCGTAGGCCATAGCCACTTTGCTAAATGGGTCGATGATAGTGACCCACTTAAAACCCCGCCACGTGAAGGTGTCCACTTGAATCTCCGTCAGTGGTGCTTCTGCCGTGGGTGATTCCTCCTGGAGTCCCTGCGGGGGATGTCTATCATATTTCGTCTTCTGACAAACTTCGCATGCTCCGATTACCTCCTGAATAGTCCGCTGCATCCCCCACCAAAAATAGCGCCTTCGTAGTGCTTGTGCCGTCTCCTGCCCACCGCGGTGGTTGGTTTTTCCTTGGTGATACGCCAGTGTTACCTCGCGTTGCTGCTCCTCGTCCCGCAGGGTATGGACCACGGAAAGACACCGAATGAACGAGCGATCCACCCCCAACAGCTCTTTCTGCCACAGCTTTTTAATTTTGTCCCACACAGTCTCGTTGCCCACGAATAAATGGTGTGTTTTGCCGGGTTTGGACACGTCCTTGAGAGCCTGACAAATTTGATCTCCTCGAACTCCCGGTGGTGACCAAATCGTCGCGATCTGACTCCTACCGTACGTACTATGGAGTATTTTCAGAGCACCCGATGTTTGAGTTTTCCATATGATCTGCCTCCGCTTATCATTGATAATTTCGTCCGTCGTCTCCATATCACGCGGTCTCTCTCCTATAGACTCGTCTGATGGTGTGTCCGCACTCCTGTCACTATCTTTCCGCGTGCTGCTCCTGCCCGCTTCTCCAGGCGTCCATTCCTCAATGAACTGCCTCATACCGCTCGATGTTTCCCCTTCTTCTATGGCGTTCACCATAATAGCGCGCGACAGCCAATCTGCCACGACGTTGTCTTTGCCTGGCTTATATACAATATCCAGATTGTATTGGGCTAAGAATTCCTTCCACCTTGTTACCCTTGAGGAGGATTCTTTGAGTTTTCCGACCCATTGAAGAGGTCGGTGATCCGTATGTATTCGAAACCTTCTGCCAAATACATACGGACGGAAGTGCCCAATGGCCCACACTATCCCGAGGAGTTCTCGTTCCAGAGCGCTGTACCGCGCCTCCGTGTCCGTCAGGCGTCTGCTCGCGTAAGCCACCGGTCTTTCCCCGTCTTCGCCTTCTTGTGACAATACTGCCCCCAAGGCATAGTCGCTTGCGTCGGTGGTGATCGTGAAATCCTTCTCAAAGTTAGGGAAAGCCAAAATCGGCGCCTCCTGCAAACGTGCCAAGCATTTGCGGATATTCTGCTCTATCAGCGGCGTGATCATTATCCGTGCTCCTTTCCGTAGTAAATTGTTAATGGGTACCATATATTCTGCCATGTCCGGCACGAAACGGCGGTAGTAATTGAGCGTGCCCAGTAATCTCCGAATCCCTTTTACATCTTTTGGCACCTCCATTCTCTGGATCGCTTCTACTTTCGTCGAGTCTGGTTGAACCCCTTCCTGTGAGATTGTGTGCCCTAAAAAACTAATCTGCTCCTGCCCCAGTGACGATTTGTCTATTGACAGTTTCAACCCGAAATCCCTTAATCTCTCAAATACGTTCCGGAGGTGTTGAATATGTTCCGATTCCGTTCGGCTGAAGATCAGCAGGTCATCCATGTAAATTTGGCACATATTTTCGTCCATTCCTCTCAGAAGTTCGTCCATGAGACGCTGAAAGGTTATTGGAGCATTTTTGAGACCGAACGGCATTCTCGTGAACTCAAAATGCCCTCTTTCAAACGAAAACGCCGTTTTATGTTGGTCATGCGCAGCTAGTTTGATCTGATGGTACCCTGCTTTTAGGTCCAATGTGCTAAAAATTTTTGCACCGTTTAGTCTGTCTAGGATGTCTTCGAACCGCGGGATCGGATATTTTTCGTCCAGGGTATTATCGTTAAGTTTCCGAAAATCCACCACGACTCGGTATTTTTCCTCACATTCTCCCGGTCGACTTTTCTTTTTCACTGCCCACAAAGGGCTATTATACGGAGACGTGCTATCTCTGATAATACCTTGGCGCTTGAGATCCTCGATCTCCTTTCTAATGTGTTGTCTGAGCGCTTGCGGATACCGCCTCTCCTTCACATACGTCACCCGCTCTACTTTTAACGGGATCTCATGTAGCGTTTTCCCCGTTGCTCCTAGCTTGTCCCCTTCAGCGAAAAAAATATCCCTAAACTCGCTCCTCAGACTCTCCCTCCAATCCTCCACTCTCTTAACCGCTCCTATTTGCTCCGTTTCGCCCCTTACGCCCCCCCGGCTTCGATAGGTTCGCTTCCCTATTTTGATCCTCCAGTTCTCCCCCTCGTTTTTGATGCGCGCGCCTACTTTTCCCAGTAAATCACACCCCACTATTATCTGGTATTCCCGTGGCATGTCTTCCACGACGTGTACTTTTATGTCACCCATTACTTTCGCCCATTCTTCCAGCCCCACGACCGCTTCTCCCATTACTTCGCAGGGTCCCCCAAGAGTAAGTAATTTACACTTACATACCTTGATCTGGTGTGCCCTCTCTCCTCTACGCAACCTCTCTAACGCACCACGAGATATTATTGTATTGGTGCTGCCAGTATCAATGAGGCACCTCTCCCCCTTCCCGAACTCGATAATTGGCAAACCACACATCCTTTCCCGCACTGTATTGCACCTTAGGATGCGGTCGCCTCTCTGCTGCCACTCTCCTCAGGCCTCCGTACGCCGCTCCCATCTGCGCGAGGGATTCTTCTGCCACTCTCGTCGTCTGCTCCCGCTGCGCTTCGACTCCTCTCCGTCTGTCTCCGACGTCCCTGATGACTCGTCGCCCGATGATCCAATTTCTCTTGGTGTCGCGCTCCGCCTCTCCCGGATTTCCTGGTTGTTCACCTCCATTGGTTCTGCTTTGTGAAATTCCCTTCTACGAAACAAGTATGGACATTGTCTTGCTATGTGTCCTTCTTCCCCACACTCAAAGCACTTAGTGCGAGGGCACTGAGCTACCAGATGGCCCGTCTTTCCACAACCATGACATTTCCTTTCTTCTTTCCGAGGTGCGTACCTAGGCCTCGTCACTCCCAATCTTCTCTCTCTTGTCGCTCCCCTGTCTCTACCGGCAAACGGCGTTTCCTGTCTCCTCCACACTGCTTTTGGGGTCCTGTTTCTCCTATATGGGATCTGGCTCCAATCGTTGTCATCTTCGTTCATTTTTACTTCTTCTTCCCTTGCGCTAGCATCTATCATCGCCTGGGCGCATTCGAGGAACGATCGCTCATTAGGGAACCCTTCCTTCCTTCCCGTCTCCTTCGCTAATTGTACCTTTAAGATTGTTGACAGGAATCCCATCCTGCACTCCACTTCATCGGCGCTAGTTGTCTCCCTCATTTTCTCATTTATTTTATTGTAGCGGACAACCAGGACTGCAGCATACTGTCCACTATTCTGTCTCGGAGATTTCATTTCTCGAAACATTTGGAATATATCCTCCTCTGGGGTCCATCGTCCCCCCCCATATGCTTTTTTCAGTCTCGTCTTTACTATCTCCCACGGGGTTTCCTCGTCCGCCTGTATCAGGTTCAGCACCTTCCTTTTCACCCTGCACACCAGGTCTGCCTTTATTGACTTAGCGTCACCTGGGTCGAGTAACCCTTCGTCCATCTTGGCTTGTATCCTCTCCATAATCCTATCTCCACCTTTGAGAAAATGATTTAACTCACCTATTTCCCCAGAAAATTTTTCGAGGTCTGAGATCATTTTCCTCATGTCCTGTGACGTCACTGCCCGCACCTTCATCCACGCCAGTGTGTTCGCATGGGCTTCAGCCATGGTTTCTTTAGGTAACTGTGGAACTTCAAACGCTGCCGGCCGCAATTCCACCATTACCTACTTTAATTAAATCACACGAAAGTGAATAAGAAGGAAAAAAAAAAACAAAAACCAACTCGCACGTTAATGACTCGAACCCACTCCGCTCCCGGGTTTCGGCACCAGTTAACGATCGTCAACGAAAAACGAGAAGAAAAAGGAAAGAGGTTGAATGTAGTTACTGAACGAGAGTTGTCACAAGACTGTTTTTATTTGAGCTTTTAAAGCCTCTCTAAATACATTCGGGATGTTTACATCCCGATGACTTAAGGATTAGGCTGGCTGCCTACGACGTCCGAACCTTAACTTAGAGAAAGCTGTATACTTATTAAAAATTATGTTTTCTTAAAATATTGTTACCAAAGAAAATTTGTCAGATCAAGCAACGACAAATTATAAACAGTGTCTAGAGGATCTGGAAAATGAAGGTGCATTATCGAAAGATTTCCCCGCGATTTTATTAAATGATTCGAAACAACTGTGCAGTAGTTTTGCCTATAGATAATTTGTAAAATTGCCTGCTAAAGTATTGACAAGAAAATTCTTGTTGGAATTAGAATATGGTCTAAAACAAATATTTAAAAAAATATATTTTTGTCCCTTTTTGCATTACTGTATTCTACTGAGTGCCTTCTACCACTGGGAATAAGATGTATAAAACTTGATTTTATTCTATACAAGTGCAAACAATATTACAATAAATATTAATACAGTAGTGGAAATAAAAACGGAAACATAATACACATACCTATAAAAGAATGAAATTACCCTTCCCTTCAACAATGTAAGTGAAACAAAATAACTAAACTCAGTGTTCCGTAGTTTATGTTAGGTTACAGCAGTGTAGCGAACCTTTAGGTATATTTTAAGTTCCGACCACAAACATATTAAAACAGAGAGGGAAGTGGGGTAGTTAATATTTGTTTACTTTATTTCCGTTTAATTTTCGTTCGCGTTCGTCATTTTAATTTAACCAAACATAAGGGCATGTATATTACGAAGAAAAGTTTTTCAATTAGCATCTAGTTTTTATTTATTTTTTTTAGTTTGGGTTTTTATTTATTTATATTTTTCCTGAATTAAAATTTATTCGTAATTCGATGAAGTCTTTATTCATAATATTTTGTTTTTAGACTAGATGCATAGCTAACATATAAATTTGCTAGCATATCAGCATAAGTTTATTTTTTATTATGTCAATATGAGAAATAAATTGATTTGCCACTTTATAATAAAAACACAATCAGTCTAATAGAAGTCAGTGTTGTACATACCGTTGAGATTTCATTCGTCCAACTTTTATGAACAGTATCGTAGAACATACAGGCACACTGAACAAACATGTTTACCCCATACTTTTTTTACCTGTTTGAAAGTGATGCTTTTCATTACATGCTCGGCCATAACCTAAAAAAATGTTTATGTTATTGCAGTTGTTTTCTTCTATTCAAATGAGACTATCCCCGCCGGTTTTCTAAGTAAATCCACATTTTAGCAGTATCGGCCTAAATAACAGTGGCAAAGCTAAAACCTGGTATCCATTTTTACTGTTAATTAAATTAAAAAACAAATAATATAGCTGTTTGTAACAAATAAGATATTCCAAGTAACTTAAAACGAAGATATCAAATATTATTATTGTTACTGCAAATGTGATGGGCCATTGTAACCAGCTTGTAAGACCTTGTAACTAGAAATTCTAACTTCTAGAAAATAAGTTCTTCTTAATATGTTAACGGAGTAAACCCGAATGTACCTGGTTGTAGGTTTTTTGTTTTGGTTTTTTATAAATAAGTAGATATTTTAGTTTTAAGATTTAAGTGTATTTTAGTTTTAATTTAGAGGCGCTAAGCTGTGTACAACTAAATGAGCCTATGCTACGTAAAATTAAATAAAGAAATCCGGTTTCAAAAATGGGATGTATGTATTTACTTGATAATTTCAAAGCATTGAAAAACATTCGGAAACATACGAGTATAATTTTGAGAATAAGTAAATTTTCCTGCAAAATTATGAAACGCTTTTGTATAATATTCTATGTAATATTGACGTGTAAATGATTAGGTTTAAATACTTACTTTATTAAAAAAAAATTGAATTATTTTTTGCTTTAAAATTTTAAAAACCTATTAATTAATGATTAATTACATTAGTTCAACAGATGCATCATGTAGACCAATATATTTCCTCCTTGTTGGGCTAATGCAAGGAAGAGACAAATTAAATTCATGTGAGTAGTAAAACTCAAAAATTGCAACGGATCATGTGAATCGTTCACATTACTGAATAATTCCTCTATCTCCTTGTCCAGAGGTTCAAGTTCTTGCACATGGAAAATCACATTTCAAAAAAGCTCGCAGTAAAATATTATATGATATAATAATACGGACCATTAATATTAAAATCATCTTATTTTTATTGAATGATGGGATTGGAGCTATCCTTTAATGGAAGTAAACACGGAAAGCCTTCGAAACAATCTTTCTTTTTCCTTTGCTAAGGGCTGAGTCTGCGATTGGAAAGTAAGCTCTTGAGGCTTATCGAACTCTCATAAAGTATGTACCTTAGGGATCACAAGGAAAGGAGAAAAGTAGCTTGTGCCAATAAACGTTTATCAAATCATTTGATATTATGCGATTATATTTTATTATATTAGCATATTAAATTTGTATCAATATTTAATGGAAATCATAATTCTAGTTTAATAGAAGGGAGAACTCGAAGGGGCAGATAATTAAATGCTTAGTAGTATTTCATTGGTATACTCATATACAAACGGCTGACCTGGAACCCACACACGAGGCTAAGATAAGAGACTAAACAGACGCTTTGGACAACTGTACTACTTCAAAGGGCATCCCATCTCTCTATAGAAAATAAATTACTAATTTACAAAGTTATACTTAAGCCAATCTTGACGTACGGAATAGAGCTATGGGGGACAGCAAAAAAGTCAAACATCAAGCGTTTCCATTCAATCAAAAGTCCTGAGAACAATAGTAAATGCCCCTTATTACGTCGGCAACAAAACTCTTCATAGCGATCTTATATACCTTACATTCTCGAACTCATCCCTTCCAAGCTCATGAAATTCCATAGTAACCTATCCAATCACCCTAATCCTTAAGACAGTCATTGCACTGCACCACTCATCCCTATAATCCTACTCGGAGACTAAAACGGCAGTGGCCTCGTGACCTGCTATAAATGCGTAACATTGGGAGTCCTGGCAATGGCCAGCTTCTCCTATCATGTCATGAGCGTACGTGCCTCCGCTGGCTCATATCCGGACTTCCCAAGACTTCACTTCCGCTTTTGCATGCGAGGGAGAAGACAACCATGTGGATTTGGGAGGCCTCTGGCCTGTTTGTAAATATGGTATGAATGAAAACATTTATCACAATTACTTATTGCCCAATGAGGCAGATTGTAATTTTATCATGATAAAGTTGTTGTTGGTATACTCATATGTTTGTGATGTTATTGGTGGGTTAAATATTGCCATAATAGTCAAGCTTTGTAGTGTAGGTCTAGGCCAGAACTACATACTGTTACCACGAGAACCACGAGTCCTCGTCAATTATTAATTAGATAAATAATAAAGTGAGGAAATCAAAGTTGTGACTCGCGATATAAGCCAATGGTATCTTTGAACAGTTGTACCTCACTTCTATGTTGAGTGGACTATCGAGGCATTGATCCTGTGCTTCGTGATACATGCCCACTACGTCTTGATATCCATTATCGGAGTAAGTCAACTGCATGACATAGTATCGACCCCATAGACAAATATTCCATTGACCTGCACGGAAACCTATTACTCATTCACGTCGTACCGGGCTGACCTAGTAGACGTCAAGCTATTTCAGGCGCAGTCTGGCTTTATTATTATTCAGCGTAGGTAGCTTTTGAACAACCGCATCCTTTCAATTTAGCTAAGGCGGGATATCGGCATATTTATATTTTCTTTCATAGCCCCTTTAAATTTACAGATAATTATAGATCCTCAAGCGAATCTATTTACAAATTATTTTTGTATTTCCTGTAGCATCGCTACATTATATACAGGTGTAGTGACCGCTAACTACATAAGATAAATCACACTATACTCTATTGCATATATATTGTAAGCAAAAGTAAATAACATGATCTAAATGTATTATAGACAAATGCAAATAAACAAATATAAATCATTGTAAATGTGTTAAGCAATAAAAGACGGGGACTAAGCAAGTAACACGAGAAGGGTAAACAGCTGTCAGTCATAAACATAACAACCCTTTTGGGACCTCTCTACCTCCAGGGGGCAAGGGGTCAGGTAATGAAGCGTCGGCCGGGGGTACATCACCACATGTCTGGGCAACCCCCAACCGCAGGCCTAGCACCCTTGCAGCCCCCAGTAGAGAGGATACTTAAGGCAGGCTCCTGGCCTTGTTAATTAGTCTCTCGCGACCTTTACTCGGGACGCTTGGTTTCCGCTTGACTTCTGAAAACTTGACTAATTTTTTATAAAAAACCTCTGTACCTCTTCTCTTGAACATAGTGCATTGTTGGGGCACATACCTATCAAAAATGGAGTCAGATAGTAACGCCGTCATGAAACGATTGTCCAGGTTATAAACTCGAACAATCCTCACCAGGCACCCCCCTAGTGACGACCTGACAACAGGTTTTGTTATTTTATAAAAATTATATAATATATAAACAAAGTATAAGGATATACATTGTACATGACTGGACTAAACTGACTAATAAAGGTGATGGGGCTCACCTTTTTGATCATCAGTATATCAGATATATAATCACCATATTAGCAGAATATTGTCTTTCCATGATCCGATGTAAGTGAACGAATATGTTTTTATGACCCATACGAGGTTGAACCCAAAAGAAACCTAACTATTTTTCTACAAAGTGATTTATTTAATTTTTTTTTTTTTTTACAAAAAACCTTTAATTTATTTCAAAGTGCTCTCTCTCCATTGGAGTCAATTCACTTGTCCAATCTTTTATTCTACTGTTCAAAACATTTTTTTCTACTAGAGGCAGTTGATGAGCTTATCACCTATTTTGAAGTTAACGGAGGTCACCTATTAATAAGAACGGAGGTTAGAACAATCAAATCTGAGAGTAAAAACAGCAACTAATAACAGACTGCAACAAATTTTAATTAATTTGGGTATGCATTTATTTTTTTCTGTAAATGTGCACACATGTCCGTTATGAAAAAAAACGTATTTGTTAGTTAAAAATTGATGTTTTTTTGTTTATTTACATCTAATTTAGTATATAAAAACGTGATTTCCAATTTTTTGTGATTTTTTATCATACGTGAATGCTCTCCCCCTCATTGTACTGTAACTATTTTTTATAGCCTATCTTTTTTTTTATTTATCTTTACATCAATCATTGCTCCTAGGTGTTTTAGTGGTTAGTTATTGTAATGGGACGACAATTAGTGACTTCATAAATGAATTTATATATATATAAACGTCTGACTTTTGTATGATGACTTTGATTCCACTTTTTTAAAGATTACCACATCTTCGGCAACATTTTTTTCAATTTTTTATACAAATTCTCAGGCTATAACAGAACTTCTCACACTACTTAGATGTAAAGAGAAAGGCTACATTACGATAGAGATTGACGACGTACCAATTAATTGCTATGCTACCGATGACAGTGTTCGTAGTCTTGGAGTATATATAACACAAAATACAATATATAATAACTGACTCACATCAGTGAAACACTCTTGTAAGACACTCATTTTAGCGATACTTACTGTTACTGCGTCCGTCCTGTTACTAGAATCTAGTCTGCCGGTCGAGACTCCTTTATTACACCGGAATACCGAAATTCATTTAAAACTTTTAACACACCACTCACATCGAACAGAAGAGGAAACTATAAAGAAAGTAACGGTAAAAAAAAAAAAAAATTACAGTTTTGGGTCCCAACAACAGAAATCACAATATTAAGTACGTATTTGCTACCTGGAATAACTAATAAATTTCTCAGCTAATGCGACGTACGAACTTAGTAACAATGCTATGACAATTAAACAGCTCTAGAAGGATCAGGAACAAGCTGATAAGATTGATACTAAATGGTGTCCCAGAGTTAACGCAAGATTTGATTTAAATAGAAAACACAGTTTTTAGTATCTTTGTTGTTATTTTTTTATTGAATTATAAAGTAAATAGGATAGGGTTATTTATGGAATAACACATCGGGCAAATGGCCTCCACGACTTTGCTGGCACATACACACTCTTTTGTCGAAATTTTCCATGACCATTTGGCATAAATGTGGTTGAATTTCGTTGATGCAGCGTTGAATTTCCTCTTTTAATGCATGGGTGGATGTGGGCTTGTTGACATACACCTTTGATTTCAAATAACCCCATAAAACAAATCTAAAGGTGTTAAATTACATGATGTAGGGGACCAATTCTGATCAGCTAAACGAGAGAGTACTCAACCTGGAAATGTCTCATGCAGTATTTGAATTGTTTCCTGGGCTGTATGACATGTGGAACCATCTTGTTAAAACTACATATTGGCCACATCAATATCATCCAATTTACGACACCAAATTGATGTTCCTGGATTTTCAACAACATTCTCACGCACTGATTAGATATTGACACTTGAACGGCTTGTTTTTGGACGACCAGTGTGTTTAGTGTCTCCAACTGATCCAGTCTCCCTAAATTTTTCAATTAATCTCTTCACAGTTGATGAAGTCAAAACACTATTCCGACCATATTTTGTATGAAATATTCGAACTGTGGCTGCCAAACATTCATTATTTTTGAGATAATGTTTTAACAATAAAGACACGTTGTTCTATCGTGAAACGCTCCATTTTTACTAACCCTAAACTGTGAGCTGTCAAATTGTTTTTTTTTTAGGGTTGCCAGCACTTTACTGCACAAATGGCGGCAAATTCAAATCTTGCGTTAATTCTGGGGCACCCTTTATTAGAACAAAGTACTTGGCCAGGAAATAGAGAGGGCTTACTTCCTTTCCTTACAAGCACATATTTTGCTCACTTTGCTGCACTGAAGAGAGAAGAATGATGTTTTGACACTTGTCGTGGTCGTGGCATTTTAATTACCGAAGCGTGTATTGAGCCATTGGAGGGGTAAACTTTTCCAATTTTTGTTTCCGAATTAATTGAATGGTAGCAGTAGTTGTCAATAAAAAACAAAACAATTTCCGCCCGCAAATACATCTAGTTACATCGTCGTTATTATTAATTTTGGAATTGCTTTAATTTTTGTTTTTTTTTCATACATAAGATATGTCGTTTTTCTATTTTTATTCGATCTAATAATTATTAAAGACAATTTTTTTTATGATAATTGTTTATGTTATAATTATGTTTATTTATTTCGTATTGTTTATAAAATATGTAAAACGTCATACAGAAATGAAACACTATTAATACCGCATGTATACAATTAACAATAAGTAACTAAATTTGAGGGCTTACTCTAATATGTAAAAAATAAAATCGTTCCAAACCAATTTTATTAGTTTTGTTTTGTCTATTTCAGCTATTTTATTTCGTTTAGTTTATTCGTAGTTCTAAATTCAGTTTTCAATGGCCTAGATGGTTTAATAAATAAAAAACTATTGATTGAAGTGTTTTTATAATTTTTTTACTACGTTTTTAAGAAATTGGCGCGGAGACTTCGACATTTCTTGACGTATTCTCCCTTTGTGCGCCTTTAATTTCGTTTAAATTTACTTGAAAAAAGAACCTCTTATTACTGTATATGGAAAATAATTATATATCACAATCTCTTTTTGAGTTTTACATTTAAGAACATTAAAATAAATTTAGTTCATTATTGATTGATATTTGTATTGTTTAAGTCCTCTAAAACTCTCCTAAAAAAAGTTTTTATTGATACACCATCAATTGACGTTTTTGCCTATTCGGGCATCTTCAGGAATAGAAATATATATAGAAGATATGTATGTATAACAGCCCTCAGGATCTCATGTCAATAAAAAAGATATTTTAGGAGAGACTTTTTTTTTATATAACTTTTTTCATATATTTTATAAGTTTCAAATGAAATATTATAAATAACTTTAAAACAAAATATTCCGGACCGGGGTAGGACCGATCTGTGGATCAACTAGAAATAAAATAATGGTTGTTAGTTCTCATATAATTATTGTCGCTGAAATTGCTCTGAATATTGTATATTGTATTATCTCCTAAAGCACTAGTTATAGGGGGCTGTACTTGTCAGCACCATTCTTTGGCATAAGTCGCAACTCGATAAGCTGGCAAGTTCAATTACATCGGCGAGTTTAATAGCTGGGTTTGAAACAGTGACGAGTAGCTATTAATCTGGTCCTGTGTAATTGAGGATTAAATTGTCAGCTTTGGCCCCAGTTGCCCTTCAGTCGTTCCTGTTCTCTTAAGCTTCAATTAGGCTCTTGTGTAATTGAAGCGTTAGTCCATTCAGCTGTCTCAGTCCCAAAGGCCTGATATATTTATATGTCCTCAGTCAGGTTCACTTGGAACAAAAGACCGAAGCGAAATTTACAAAAAATATAAATAAAATGAAATGAGAAAAAAACAACTCTTTATTCTGGGACACTGTCGCCTAAAGGAAAAAAAATTACAATGTCTCGCTGACAAAAAAGACAACATTACAAAGATTTGGGGGAGTGCTGTTGTACGACGAATATCGATGGGAGTAGAGTTCCAAAGGTCTTTGGCACGGATAAGAAAAGAACGCTCAAAGAAACCAGCTTTTTGAAAAGGAATATACAGGTCGGAAGGGTGGGGTGTGATCTAGTATTGTGGGATTTGATCCCTGGTTTGAATTGGAGGAGGTCGTGAAGGTAATGAGGCTTAGACTGATGAAAGAGTTGGAGTTCCATCAAATTTATTAATGTAAAAGGTTTCGAGGTAGTTCATATGTCTACCGTGTCCTCGGGAAGGCTCACCCGAAGCCATCCTTGTATCGCCGGTTCCTGGAGAGCTCAATGTGAGATAGATATAAGGTAGGGCTTAGCAGAAGATATTTAGTTATAAGCTTAGTTGTAGTAATAGAGGATGCACCCTCATGGAAATATAGTTATAAGTAAAGATTTAAGTAGAAAACGGATCCACATTGTAAATAGTCATAAGATGGAATTAAGTAACTAGCTATAGGACCAAAAAAAAGAAAAAAAAAAAAGAAGCTAGTTTAGGATTTCAAGGTGGATTTCATTTCTATATATTTATTGGTAGAAGTGTTTGCTTTTGTTTCTTTTTTCTTTATTTTAGTTTTATCATGTGTTTGTTTTATTATTTTATTTTGATTTGAGAAATAAACGGAATAACAGAATAACCAAAGGTGCGCTGACTGGTGCAACAATCCCATTGCACCGGAATACGCTCACCACAGGCTACGTAACCCCATGAGCCCGCTTCATGGGCTTGTGGGGCAAGCCCGTTTGAGGCCCAGCCTCAGGAAGGGATCGCAGCCTGCTGACTATCAGGGGTCCTCTATGGTATCTAAAAGCACATTCTCGAATATCGGTCGAGTGGTGTGCACCATTTATTTCCTCAAGATAAATTTATAGCTGAACCTTGTCAATAATATACACGAAAAATATTTAGTTCCAAAAATATTATTTTAGCATATGAAAATCATTGTTATAATATAATGTAATACACATAACTATTTAATAATAAATACAAAAGTTTACATTGTTTATAAATCCTTTATTAAAAAGATTATAAAAGTCAATATGATCCACTGCATTTCATTGGGCATTCATAATTAGGAGAATATTATGATATTCCTGGGGAGTAAGCAATCATTATGATATTTATAGCCAAGTAGAGATATGTACTTTGATTGTATGATATTCACACCATGAACTGGAAAATTATTTTTATCTTTATATTATTTATCTTGTATGCTACGTTTTTCAAGAATAGAATTTTTTTTCTTTCAACTATATACCAGCATTGCCCATTTGTTAGATTAGATTTTAGAGAAAAGAAGATTTCCCAGGAGCTGGAAATCTACTGTCCTATCTTGAACATAATATGATATATAATATGAATGTACATATTTCGGTAATTATTACTTGGCTAATAAAAGGATAAGTAAATAGTAAATAATAATCATGTACTTGATTGGAACAGTTTTGTTTTGCAACCTTAGAGGTAGGGTATTATTAAAAAATATTTTTATACAATTCATTTTTCTGTTTACTTCCGATTTATAATGCATCGATATACAAATGATTTCGGCAGTTACGCTGCCGTTATCAAGTGATACAAAACTACCAGAAACACATTTAGCTGTGGGGGTGAATATAAGTATTTTAAATAAAATAATAAATTAACCCTGACTTCGATTCTCACATTTGAGAGCTTGGGATTTGGCACATATTAAAACAATATGTGGAAATCCCCCCAAAAAACGAAGTTTTCGACTTTCCGGTGAAACTGAAACACACTTTGGATCAATGAATTAAACTTAAATTAAATTTAAAATATTAAAGCCCAAGCCACCAGCTATATTCGTGCGAAATATTAATAACTTTAAACTAATGTGTACCCAATTGAATAAAATTGTAGATACAGGCAAATACACGTGCCTCAATCGGTCCCGGGACACAAAAGTTTCTCCGGACACTCCCGAAACATACCGAGCAATAGTTAAATACTTAGGAGAAACTAAGGCAGACTTCCACACCTACCAATTAAAGCAGGAACGATCACTCCGAGTGGTGATCAGAAATTTGCACCCAACCACACCAGCTGACGAAATAGAAGAAGAACTCTCAGCTCTCGGATACAAAGTTCGTCAAATAACAAACGTGTTGCGTGAGGATAAGCAACAGGATGAAAAAATAAAAACAGCATTACCACTGTTCTTTGTCGAACTCGAGAGGACACCTGGAATCGAGAAGATATACGACCTAACAAACCTGTACTACACAAGGGTACAGGTTGAAAAACCGTATCCCAAACGCGATATCGTCCAGTGCCATAACTGTCAGGCATATGGGCATACAAAATCTTACTGCCACCACCCTCCCAGGTGTGTTAAGTGCAGTGGGCAGCACACATCTGAATTGTGCAAAAAGCCCCTAAAATCGCCTGCGGTATGTGTGCTTTGCCACCAAGGACATCCGGCCAACTACAAGGGCTGCGAGGCCTACAGAACACTGAAGTCCAAGACAGAACAACGTCGTCAGCCAGAAGAGGAACAGCCAGTAACAAGAAGCGGCCCAGCCAGAAATTTGAGGCCTTCTGTCTCTTTCGCTGATGCCGTTCGCAACAGAGAGGAGTCACAGGCACCGCCCACTCCCTGTCCGCAAGATCACCTTTCCCAGCATTACATTCATCCCGTTAACCCTCAAACTCTACCCCATCCTCAACCACACATCTCACATATTCCTCCACCTTCAAGTTCTTCGGATCTCACTAGCCTATTAACATCATTCCTTACAGAGTTCAGAACCCTAATTACCCCTCTCATATCACTTCTCACAAATCTTGTCTCCTACCTTATCCCCGTTAAACAAAATCCATAAGTGGATCCTTCCGACTCCTTATCCATTCTCCTTTGGAATGCGAATGGTGTTCACACCCACACTAACGAACTGACAGCACTACTCCACGACAAAAACATCGACGTAGCCCTCATTACTGAAACAAGACTAACGAGTAAACGACCATTTACTGTTCGACAGTACAAGACTTATCGAACTGATCACCCAGATGGAACAGCTCATGCAGGTACCGCTGTCATTGTCCATAACTCCATATCCCACCACATAGTTCCTCTGGTAGCACATGATTTCCTTCAATCCACTGCAGTGTCAATCACCACCTTCACTTTTCCCCTTACACTAGCATCAGTGTACTGCCCTCCCAATAAATCCATTTCCGACTCCCAATTCATCTCCTTTCTAGACTCCATCGGACATCGTTTCCTTGTGGGTGGGGACTTTAATGCGAAGCACTGGGGGTCAAGATCCACTAATACACGAGGACGTGCTTTGCTGTCTGCACTCACACGGAAACATTGCTCCACTATCACTCCTGACACAGCCACCTATTGGCCATCTGATCTCAACCGAAATCCTGATCTCCTTGACTTCTTTTTTAACAATAGTTTAGGAACACTTGACTATTCGCTCACGCGCCTCGATGACCTCACCTCTGATCATAGTCCTTTATTATTAACCATTTCCCTAAGACCAATTCACAAACTGCCTCCTCCTTCATTTATTAGGGGCCCAGTTGACTGGGACCACTTCCGCCAGCTTCTTACAGAGTCCGTAAACCTCAAATTGTCCCTGAAAACATCCCAAGACCTAGACGATGCAGTGCATTCTTTCACTACTCTGGTCCAGAGGTCGGCTTGGGAGGCATCGTCACCCAAAAATCCATAATCATAATCATTTACCTCAGCATCTCAAAGACCTAATCCAATCCAAACGCCGCTCCAGAACAGTGTGGCAAAGATCCCGGCATCCTGCTGATCGCCGCTCGTACAATCAGTACTGCCGATTGGTAAAGCGGCGATTGGCATCCTTCCGTTCCGATTCTTTCAATTCCTACCTCTCCTCTCTGTCTACCAGGGATAACTCCTTGTGGAATGTAACCAAAAAAATCCTAAAGTATCAACCTGTTTCACATCCACTCCGTCGTGATGATGGGTCCTGGGCGGCTTCGGATGGGGATAGGTCGGAGGAATTCGCTCTGCATCTTACCCATACTTTCACACCTCACCTTTCTCATCAAAGCCATACTCACAGCACAACTGTGGAAGATTTCCTCACTTCACCTATTCCTCTCTCTCTTCCACCAAAAGCCGTTAATCCCTCTGAGGTCAAATACCTTCTGAAAAACTTACCTTACCGAAAATCCCCTGGATATGATCTCCTTACTCCTCAAATTCTCAAACAACTTCCTCCTAAAGCCATAATCTTCCTAACCTATATATATAATTGCATTATCCGAACGACGCACTTTCCACTCCTCTGGAAACACTCCATTATTGTCCTATTCGCCACACCCAATGACGCCTCATCTTACCGTCCAATTAGCCTACTCCCTATCCTCTCAAAAATATTTGAGAAACTCCTCCTCAGCCCTTGAAACCAAACAGTATTGCACTGCTGCCTTTCTTGATATAGCTCAAGCTTTTGACAGGGTTTGGCACGCAGGTTTGCTCTACAAGCTCAAAAGATATTTACCACAGACTCTTTTCCTGATCCTACAGTCCTACCTTTCAAACCGCTTCTTCCAAGTCCGCTGTGGTTTAGAATACTCTAACTACTATCCCATAAATGCAGGAGTTCCACAGGGCAGTGTCCTGGGCCCCATCCTCTATAACCTATACACCGCTGATGTCCCCTCTACTCCCAATACCTTCTTGGCCACATTTGCAGATGACACTGCAGTCTTGTCATCCCACGCAGACCCCGACATAGCATCCCATAACCTTCAAAAACACCTTGAAGAGATCGAGTATTGGTGCAATCAATGGCGGATCAAAGTTAATGAAGCAAAATGCTCCCACATTACCTTCACCCTTTGTCGCAAGACTTGTCCACTAGTTTATTTACAGTACGGTACTTAGGCTTCCATCTTGACAAACGACTGACCTGGAACCCACATATGAGACTAAAAAGACAAGAACTAAACAGACGCTTTGGACAACTGTACAGACTACTTCAAAGGACATCCCATCTCTCAATAGAAAATAAACTACTAATCTACAAAGTTATACTTAAACCAATCTGGACATACGGAATAGAGCTATGGGGGACAGCAAAAAAGTCGAACATCAAGCGTATCCAATCCTTTCAATCCAAAGTCCTAAGAACAATAGTAAATGCCCCTTATTATGTCAGCAACAAAACCCTTCATAACGATCTTAATATACCCTACATTCTAGAACTCATCTCTTCCAAGTTTATGAAATTCCACAGCAGTCTTTCCAACCACCCTAATCCTCTAGCACAGTCATTGCACTGCGCCACTCATCCCTATAATCCTCCTCGGAGACTGAAACGGCAGTGGCCTCGTGACCTACTATAAACGCGTGACAGTGGGAGTCCTGGCAATGGCCAGTTTCTCCAATCATGTCCTATTGTATGAATGAGCGAGTGAATGATGCTATAAATATGGTATGAATGAGATCATTTATCTGTATTATTATTGCCTTATAAAAGGCAGATTGTAATTATTGCACAATAAAGATTGTTATATATATAAAAAAAAAAAAAAAAATATTAAACTTAAATTGAATGATGCTTGGGGTTCTCAGAGTGTACAGGATTTCAAACGAACCCCATTATCAGGAGACCAGGACAGATTCAGAGACATTAATAACTCAAACATCGTGATGGACACTAATCTATAGTGTTTAGTAAAAGGAGCCAATAAAAGTAACAGATTTTAGAAGTATCTCTTAAAATGTTGAACATTTTACAAATTTGGTTATTAATAATAACTAATTTTTAGATAATCATACTAATAATCATCAAGTTAAATTAGAGTGTTAATTAGTCTACCAAAAATTTTGGATTTATGACTTATACTCTTTTTACTAAACACTCCGGAAATTTAGTATACTAAAATGTATAGCAATCGGGTTTTTGATTTTTAAATTTGATGATCATTTACAGAACCATTAAAAAACAGTTATATTTCATTCACACAGTGAGTGAGCGTACTTGTTTCCCATTTTTTTTTTTTATGAGTGGTAAAAAGAGTTTTACTTTAACTTTGTTGAGATAAATAGAAGTACATATTTTAAATCAATAATTATAATGAAATTCGCGAGATGAATGTGATTATTACAAAAAAATACGTGGAAGCTTAGTCTTGAAGAAGACTGCCTCTAACCGGCTAGTTCGATAAGCTACCGCTGGTACCACGGAGAGGAGACCTGCCTCACAATGGGTCGGTCTATCTTTTCACATTGGTATAGATCATCTTACAGGTCTATAGGTCAATAGATCTATAGATATGTCCTCTACAACTGGGACATTTTAGAAAATAATGCTTCATTTTCGTTTTCCAGTCTTTCGTATTAGCGTAAAACGGTGGCTGATACATTCAACAACAGACAATGAAACTAAAGTCTATGTAAATCTGTGCAAAGATGATAATTGAACGAATAGCCCAGCTCGATGGGGTAAACCGTTCTGCTCCACAAACAACTGAGAATTTTCCCAAGCAAGGGTGCAAGGGTGCCAAGTCAAGATATATTACCTCTGTAAAAACGAAGTATTAGGTAGATTGTTCTGCTGCGCTGTGTGGTCAATGTAATATTTTGACTGCTTTCTGCGATTAACCTGTTTTCTAGGGCAAATCAACTTTTAAGAGACAACAATTTTTAAGAGATAAAAAGCTATATTATGACTTTTTCTGAAACTTTTTCAAATGCCCTCTGACGAGATTTATTCTTTTCTTGTTGACCCCTTATTTGAGACTGAAATAATACTATGCGTGTCAACATTCCCCTCCGATACTGCCCTTCCTCATTCACTCATTGCAGCCCCGGACAAGAGAGCATGGTAGATAAATCCAGGCGATGGCGATACAAGAAAAACAGTCATAAAGTCCAAAGTCGGTTAAATAATCTCTGTAGAGGAGAGTCTTTTAAAAGAAAAGAAAGAAAAGGTTTATTATGAACTACAAGCAAAACACTGGTAAATACAAATATTAAGAGGTACGTTACTACATACTGGGTGGAATGTGTGGGAACAAGTGGGGTTTGGGCTAAAGCTGAGACATATATGTATAAGAAAAGGGTAGTTCTGGGAAATGGGAGGGAGGTTTTGGAGGGTTGCGGTCGCTTACTTAAAAATAACAGGGAACCATCAGTGACTTCCATGAAGTAAATAGTGCTTCTACTTTTCGCACTATATATATAATATTAGCATTATAATATTCTTAGCATTATATAACTATCGATGACAAGCCGGTAGGGAGCATCTTGGAAGAAGGTGTTTTGGCCATTCGGAGTGTACCATGAGAGAGGCCTTCATTGGGGCCGAGTTTGTCACGGAATAGAAGCTTGTGGTCCTGACTAGATATATAGCAAATTGACCATGGAAAGTAGAATGAAATGTGATTTTAATGGCGTTGATTACCACACATTTAGTGGATTCATTACCAGTGGCCACCCTCCGCGAGGCTACAATGTGTCATTAGTATAAATTATTCATAGAAGGGCTACTTTGTTCATTTATGTTCCTCAGCAAGAAGGAATGATTAGAAAAATGAGTAATTTTACTTGTTTGGGGGCTAAGAACTGCCTGTGACCAATGACCTCATGAATCGGTAACGGTTAATTCTGTGCTACTTTAGACATTAATGAACTTAAGACTTGTAACTTCTGAAAGTTAAGAAACTCATTTAGTTAAAATAACAGAAACAATTTCAATGCTCAGGAAATTAGAATGAAAATATAATTAGAAACTGGTGAACATAGAGGGGTTGTTTACTACAGGATTGAACAGAAAATACTAGATATAAACACCTCATACCTGACTCCTCCCTAGTATGTTAGTCAGAGCAATTTATAGTAAAATCTCATTAGGGGGGATTCGCAAAATAAAATGACGTCTGTATGAGATATTTTCAGACATTTTAACCCCAGCTATTTAATATTGTACACATCTAAATATAAGCTTCTAGGACTGTGTCGTCAGGTTTACGAATACAAAAATAAATGTCGGGTCATTCATACGGTGTTTATTTTAGATTTGTTCTCCGCCCTAGGGACATGTGCTTCTGGAACGTTTCTTAGTCCATGTATTCGGTTACATAACTGAGGAAGACAGTCAGCCACATTCGTCTCTATTGGCCTGATCGAATTAAGTGTTCTCAACTCGGATGCATGAGTGATTTTTATTCAAATTGCTATGTTTTTTTTTTCACTTGTTAGCAATTATCACGAAAAGCTCAAAATAACATCAGGAAAAGCATTACTAACGAAAAAGAGCAAAGAACCGACTGAACTGAATAAAAATCGAGAAGACCCCGAAATAGAAAAAGACAAACCCTATGTTAAACGAATAACAAGAACAAAAGACGAACGCAGATACAAACCTGTTATACCTTTTATTGACGAACGAAACAAAATAATAAAAGTACACCCGGATAATGTAGTTAGAAATAAAAAACGCAAAAAGTGACATTTTATACCACAAGAACAAAATGATTCAGATGGAGAACAGATGGACATTGGTACTGTCAGTGACAATAGCTGCTAATAATAATAAGTTCAATCTCTCTTTTACCTGTGCCAGTACAAAATCATGTGAAAGGACAATAATGTAATAACCACTATAGTACCAAACAATTTAATTCTGTACAATATACAAGAAACCTTTGTTGGAAAATGTAACTATATAAAGTCCAACTCATTTTGTATTAACATTAAGAATATTAGAAATGATTGCATATCTCGTGACTTCATGGAAGTCACTGATGGTTCCTGTTATTTTTAAGTAAGCAACCGCATCCCTCCAAGACCTCCCTACTTCCCAGAATCTTATTATTTTCTTAAACATATATGTCTCAGCTTTAGCCCCAGACCCCACTTGTCCCTAGACATCCCACCCAATATGCAGTAACCTAACTTTTAATATTTGTATATACCAGTGTTTTGCTTGTACTTCACAATAAAGCTTTTCTTTCCTTTCTTTTAAAATACTCTTCCCTACAAAGATTATTTAACTTACGAAAACTTGTGTACCCATAAAAAACTGCATACATTTACACCATACAAATTATAAACGTTGAATTGAACTTATGGGAGTTCATAACATAGAAACAGTTGGCAATGAAATGCGAATGATCGCTATTTGTGACCCCAATTTGTTCTGAAGAGTATTATTACTACACATTGAAATGATTAAATGCAATCGATACATACTATTTCAAACGGTGCTTAGAACTTCAGTTTTTAACGTCTTGTTACTTTTTTTGAGGAAAAAAGGCTCATTTGTCAAACAAACTTGTCCACATAATATGCCCCTTTAATAATCACCACTCTATGAAGCTCACTATAAACGAAATGCCAGTTGGCTTAGAGGTGGTGGCCTTAGGCGTTGCTCTAGGTACGTAATCATTTTCCCTCACGAGAATGTGTGGGCCCAGTCCTGGTCCTGAGAGCCAGGCGTGCTAAAGACCACGTCTTAGAGACGGTTCCTCTTCCTCAATGCGATTCGAGTAAACGAAAAGAATGAAATATCTCTTTTTGAACATAAACATAAACTTCATTTGGTGGATCTAGACGGAGTTTTAATCGACCAGACATTAATATTCATAGCCGATCCGGGCAGTCACCTCAAGTTTCATAGAACGCAGATCAATCAATAACAAAACAAAGTTTGTACCATTCATAAATGGAATAATTAACAATATGAATTTTTGTAAAAAATCTCTGAATGAATAGTAACATTGCAGTGTAGTCTTGCCTGATAAAATAAATACTTGTGATGATGAATTGCTAGATGCCGACCTTATTTCATTCCGAATTCCATGTATTTATCGAACTTATCTCAAATAGTACGTATAAGTTGTTTATAGTTCATTTATCGTTTTAAGCGACATGGTTTTAGTGTCTGTCATCCGAGGGGTGGATCTTAATTCCACGGATGCAATCAAATTCAGTAAAAATTAATTTATAGCTTCATTTTAGATAGGCTTCTGAGAAGGTTTAATCTGACTAATCGTTATTAGTCTTCAGGGGGAAATAGGTCTTGCAGAAAAAAACGAAGTTTTTTTTTTTTTTTTTTTTTTTTTGCAATTGAAGGCTTTTCCTCCCTACGAAGCAATAATGAGAATGGATCAATGAGCTGGAGTGGAGTAGTTCACACTTTGATTCTTAGTTTTGAAAGCTGGGTTTTATTATTAATAATATATATGGATAATCCGCAAACAGCGGTCCTAACTTACGAGTAATAAACGGAATTAAAACGTAAAATAAAGTGAAGTGAGCTCTACTTCCATTTCTAATGCTATATTGTTTTCACTTGATCAGATGTGTGTGGTTGTGTTATGGTGTAATGATTTATTTACTAAACAATTTCCGCGTTGATCCACACTGAGACTGTTATTTCTGTCCAAGAAGCAAAAGTGCTGAGCGGGCGTCGGGCATAGCAACAGGAGCAATGCAAAAATAATAGAACATCCCACGTGCGAGAACATTTTGTAAACAAAACTCAGCAACAAGTGAGAAATTGTTTGTGCAATGTAATTGCGGCGCAACTAGTCCTGCAATATTTCGGTAAATAGAACAGGTCATTGCTTCTGTCAGCCAAAAATATCGTTTCATGTTTTTCATTTTGATACATCAATTAAAAATTATATCGTTGCAAGTAAGTTATCCAATCAATAGTTTCTGTACTATAGCATTCCAAGAACAAAACACAAACCGTCGTTATAATTACGTATTTGCATTTAGACAGTCATCTAAATAATAAAATACATTATGAATGACAAGAAGAAGTCCTACATATGTTTTACCATACGTATTATCATATGTTTTATCACGAATCTCTGGGAGAATTTATCTCCCTGGCACTCTAATTCTTAAGAATTACGTTTTTTTTGAAACATTGGGTACTCAAATAGGCCGTTTGTTGGGTGCTAAAAACTATCAAATAATATAACTGTTAATCTTTAATATTTTATTAAGCCTGGAAAGAACCTGAATATTGAGTATCAAGCCAATGAAATAGGGTAACTTATTTGCACCAAAATTAATTTTATGTAAAAATAAAGATAAATGTATTATCATATGTTTTATTGCGAATCTCTGGTAGAATTTATTTCCCTGGCTCTCTAATTACCAAGGAATTCATTTTATTTGAAACATTTGGTACTCAAATAGTCTGTTTGTTGGGTGCTTATTTGCACCAAAATTAATTTTATGTAAAAATAAAAATAATTAATAATTTATGATAGGCGTGGTTTAGTAATAAACTAAAAATATTGTCAGCCTTATCGTTGCTATCTGTTTTTGTCTTCGATATTCTCCTTCGTGCCAGCGTCTACCGATCATATCTCCAGGAGACTTCCGGTCAACTATCAACTGAGGGAGACAGACCTCTTGATAGGGACTGACATAGAGCTCCTCATAAGTCTGTCTAGATCTGTGAAGGTGAAGTTAGTTATTACCTATTATCTTTAGGAGAATCAGAAGTTAGGATTTTTCAGGTAGCAGCTTCATTATTACTTCCTCCGACTAATGAACGCCCAAGGAAAGTCTGACACCATCTGATAATTCTAAGTTGGTGAACGTGTGCCTTTTGAACGTGTCGAGTCTTTTACGATCCACTCTAGTTTTATGGGGGTGGTTGATTTTAGTACCTTTTTTTTTGTACGTGCTCGGGTAGGCTACTCACTATTCTCATTTTAAATTGTTGTGTAGTTAGAGCGTTATGGTCGCTTATGGTTTTGTGAAATTTGTGAAGGTCAGGAGCTTCTTTGTTCACTCCGACTAATGAGCATCCAATTATTGCCACCATCAAATAATAACGTGTGCCTCTTCATTTCAAAATTGATAGCCAACAATTTCACAATCAGTGAATAGAACTGATTACTCTTTCATCAGTGCTCATCTGCTTAAATACAAGCCCGTGGCCATTAGCCAACAAATGCCTGAAATTTGTGCTCTTTTATTTTAGATAAAGATTATTGGTGATTTTGGAACGCTTACTTTACTACTGACCCCTCAGGAACGTTTTATTAACTAGATAGTTTTAATGTTTGGGTCTTGACCCCCCATATGCTCAGGTTTAATGCTTTATTATCCAGTCCCTATAGTACCGTAAATGCTAAAAAAGACTAAAGTACTTTTGCGCTTGGTGTAAAAAATGCAAATGACCATTAATGTTTCAATTCGATAGTTCTGTTATCGATGAAGTGGCTATAGGTGGTAGGGATTATTTTTAGACTAGTAAAATCGTGGAGCTGAACGACGTGGGTTTCATTCTCACCTCGGTGGATATATTGCACGATAACAGAGCTATACAATGGCGAGGACGAGAATAGAATAGAACGATATATATTGAAGCCCAGGACCATTCGTTAGATATCAACTTGGAACAAACCAATAAAATTGTTTCCAGCTTATAAAAATATATTACAAACAAATAAAAATAAATTAAGATAAATAAATGAATAAGAAAGTAGTTACAAACACTAATGAACATGCAATATATTGGGTTGAAGGTTGTGAGTAGCAATTCGATCTGTCTGTTCACTTATAAACATTTACCATAAGCACTTTTTCCTGCTTAAACTATGGTCTAGAACAACAATCATCTAAATACGTAAAATACATTTTTATGATAATAATCCACTTATTATTTTTTAAAAGGCAATTGAAATTAAACAGAAAAATAATAAACAATTGCATAAGATAAATCACCCTATACTCTATTGTACATATATTGGAAATTAATTTAAAACAAATATAAATAACAGTACCAAACCATAAATCATTGTAAATGTTGTAAACAATAAAGACGCAGCTGCAAGTCAATTAGTTATGGGAGCTGGGTCACCCGCTACCCGCAGCAGGTAGTAAAGGGACCCAAACCTAGGGCTGCCGATAACAAAGAGTCACTGCATACTGAACTGGCATTGGGTACAATAAAACCGGAGATGATTGGCTACTTACGAAGCCAACTTGGTATATAAGACTTGTGGTTTGGGCCTGTAAATCATTCTCCCGACGACTAGCTAAATGATGACTTGCGGCTGCACTGAAGTACTTGGCCTTCTCATTTATGAAAACCTCTGGACCTCTCTCTTCCTAACCTCGCTATGTTTTAGTCCGGCCTTGTCAGACCCCACACTCTCCTAGTGGGATTCTCTGCCTTCGACTCGCTAAAACTAGCAGCTCTTTGGGAGAGACCTCTCCCTCGTGGACAACGGTTGTCGTGGCCCTGCAAATATACCAAGTAGTGTCTCCCACGGCAATTCAGTCTGCCTCTCTCCGGTTCACACTCGCCTTTGGGATCCGGACGGATTTCGCCTACCCCCAGATACCGAGTGTGAATTCGTGGTCATTCCAAGACCACACAAACTACCTATACTACCTACCCTATTCCTCTTCTCCTGAACATAGTGCATTGTCGGAGCACATGCCTATCAATTGGAGTCAGATAGTAAGACCGTCATGAAACGATTGTCCATAACCTAATCTCCATAGCCCTCACTTCGTCACCAGGGCTAGGGTAACTAGGCACCCCCTCGTGACGACTCGACAGAATATTTTAATGTTTGTTATTAAAAAAATCGGTAAATGCTACTTTGAACTGTAGACAGCCCTCGATAAGAAGAAATTTCTGATGGTGTGGGTAAAATTTTATTGTTGGATGCTTATAACGAATATTAGTGCGAGTAGATAGTTTTTTATTATTATATAAATATTAGTTTAAAAAAAACAAAACAAGAATCATGGTTTAGATAAAATGTCTTTGCTTGTTCACAAGACTATAAGAAGGTATACCGGGTAGGATCTATTTTTTGAATGAATCATAAGAATAGTGGAATTGGAAAAATTGAGATATTAATTTTAAATAATAATAATATATACATAGTTTCTCAATTGTTAAATGTCGTTCTGGATTGTGAAGTGGTTTTGGGATAAGAAGGATTTATAGGTGCTTATAAACATTTATTTAAACGGTACATACTTTGATTATCCTTTGACTACTTTGATTATCCAACAAACGACTTGATTATAGTTTTTGTCTTTGGGGGCCGTTTCGTTACTAATTTTACTGACGTTTCAACTAGAGTAGCAAAAAAAAAAAGGTCAAATGTACTAGAATTTTCGGTTGTATCACTTCTTTTTTTTTTTTTTCTCAGAATTTGAATATTACACTACAGTGGTTTGTCGAGGAATTTTTAGTATGCTAATTATTTTCTGTAGGAAAATCAATCGCCAATAAAGGTAAAAAAGTCACTTAAGTTTTTTGTCTTTATTTATGAAGTAAACAACTGACAGACTCTTTTTGACTGAGACTTTAATTGCAACTTTTTATCTGTAAATAATCGTATAACAATGTTTTTTTTTTGTTTTTTTTTCCTTAGCTCCTTTAAATTTACAGATAATTATAGATCCTCAGGTGAACCTATTTACAAATTATTTCGTATTTCCTGTAGCATCACTACATTATATGCAGGTTTTGTTATTTTATAGAAATTATATAATGAATAAACAAGTATAATGATATACATTATACGTGACTGGACTAAACTGACTAATAAAGGTGATGTGGCTCACCTTTTTGATCAATCTTAAAACTAACTTACATACTAATTCTTATCCTAATTTTTCCCCGACAGTCTGTTGCCATCGTTGCGGGAGGGGTGGTGGGGTCATAGTGTTAAACACTGGGTTTGCCAGGTGCTGCAACGAGTCAAAAAACTTAATGTGTCTCCGATGGATGAACTCACCCACCGACGGCTTTTACTAAAAAATTTTTTTTACCTTTATTTTTACGAAAATTATTGTAAATGTAATAATAAAATATATTCTTGGGAAGGTATACGATGGAGTTAAGTGTTATGTGTACATTTGTAGGGTCTCTTTGTTTTCTTAAATTCGCCTCAATCACATTAGCGTATGTGTGGTTGGTAGCCAATTAAAATATCACAAATTCTTGGAGTTTCCTCCATATGATAGGAAAGCACAGGATTGGTCGTCGTCCGCGATAAGAAGGGCGTAGCAGATTCGGTCTGACCGTGGAATAGCAGAATTAAAGTCTCTCCTTCCATTGTGATTGGGAAACAAGAGAGTCGCCGCCGATAAGTCCCACAATAGGAATCAGTTTCATCAGTTGTCCCCCATGCTGGCAGTCTCCGCAGTTATTGGAAAGGAAGGGTCAAACTGTCCGTTATTAGATAGCGCTCTGGACACGTTCAATGCTTTCTGAAGTTTTCTACAGTCCTAGGTTTTAGACAACAATAATCAACAGATTCCTGTGAGCGTCCACAGACAATATATCGCATGTTTCATGTTGCAAGCGTTCATTGCAGGAATAATATTCTCTTAAGCTGGATGTCTTGGATTTTCTCCAAGAACTACCGAGTTCTTGCTACTTCTCGAACAAGCTAGCGAGTCAAATCCTGCTTTAGGTTTTATGAAAATAAATGTCTCATGGTATGAAGAGAAAGTGATAGTATTATTCTGCTTTGAATACATAACATTGTTGATGTTATTCCATTCTAGCATCATTTAACATCATACATGTAAAAACACTTAGCATAATGAACTCATGAGAGCTTGTAATGTAATGTATGAAGCAGAAAATATAGGTGTATAATATATAACTATAATTAATTCAAGTTCACCATTACATAGTGTTTAAACAAATATATATGTAGAGAAAGTATACTTTCTTTAATTTGAATTTGCCGCGCGGCTTCTACTGACCACCACTAAATGGAGCTGTCACTAAATATTCTAAAAAGTGAGAGGATAGAGAAAGGTTACATTAAGTAATTAAAGTTGTAATTAGAGTGTGAATAGAGAAGTGATAATTATAAACTGTAATTGTCGTTTCTTTGTTTACAGAGAAACTGATTTCAGTTTATTCACCCCACCTTCAATAATTGTCTTGTAAGATGGCCCTTTAAAATAATTGAAAATAATAGTAAAAGTGTCACGTTTTCAATATGAATATAAACAAGTTAACCTTTATATCTTAACAATAAATGCATCATAATACTCGCATGGCGACTGCACATAACAAAGAAAAGCAAGAACGGATTCTTTTACAATACTATCAGATAAACGCTCAACCTGTTCAACTGCTCACTGAAACTATCCGGTTATACAGTTTTTAATTTATTCAATAACTGATTTTATTAATCTTTAAAGATTTACAATGGCATTAGAATTATAAGCATCAAACGATTGAACAATATAAAATAAACGAAATAAACATACCTGTAAAGATTAATTAAATTACTCGTTATTTACTAGGTGTTCTAGTGGATAGCCACAACACAAACAATAAACATAAGACTTATCTAGAAAGTAACCTTCACGCACTAAACACAGCTAAGTAACCTTCTCACAACAAACACAGCTAGCTAGATCTCAGCAGGAGTTTACAAGTGTATACCAGAACTGTGGTTAAGCGCTAAACGTTCAATATCCAGAGGAGACAGCATGTCAAGAATCCTCAGTTAAACAATATTTGTAGGGGGGAGTCTTTTAAAAGAAAATAAATAAAAGCTTTATTATGAAGTACAATCAAAACACTCGTATTTACAAATATTAAGAAATCAGTTAGAACATTCTGGGTAGAATGTCTAGGCACAAGTGGGGTCTGTTTTTTTTCCCCTCTCGCTCTCTCTCTCTCTCTCTCTCTCTCTCTCTCTCTCTCTCTCTCTCTCTCTCTCTCTCTCTCTCTCTCTCTCTCTCTCTCTCTCTCTCTCTCTCTCTCTCTCGCTCTCTCTCTCTCTCTCTCTCTCTCTCTCTCTCTCTCTCTCTCTCTCTCGCTCTCTCTCTCTTTCTCTCTCTCTCCCTCTCTCTCTCGCTCTTTCAAAACCTCTTAATTGATAATATATACAATGACAAAAATAAATAAATAAATTTGCGCAGATGCATTCGTAGGAGTGCATAAAATATAATACTAATAAGGCTCACCTTCAGCTTGCAACCGTGGAAATACTAACACTAAAACCTATACCTAGAACCTAAGACTAAAGCGTTCCAGCCGCGACAGCGTCCTGCCATCGATGGGGGAACGGAGCGGGGGTTATCGTGTTAAACACCGGGTTTGTCAAGTACTGCAGGGAGTCGAAAAAATTGATATGTCTACGTTGGATGAATTCATCCACCCTAGGCAGCTCAAAGATCTCGTGAAACTCACTGAGGGGGCTGAAGCTGAGACATATATGTATAAGAAAAGGATAAGATTCTGGGAAGTAGGGAGGGAGGTCTTTTTTGGAGGGATGCGGTTGCTTACTTAAAAATAACAGGGAACCATCAGTAACTTCCATGAAGTCACGAGGCAGGTATACAGATCTGCTCAAGCCCCTTCTACTGGTTCTTAGCAAGAATATAGCAATTTATATATAAAGCAAGCATTATAGAACTCTCCATGGCATGTGTCAAACGAAACACAAGGGACTTACCTTATTAATGAAACGATTATGGAGAACCATGAATATGGACAAGGATTGGCATTTTAGCTGGTCATGGGGCGTTAGTGATGAAATATAAGACAAATAATAGATTATTATGGGTACAAAAATCGATTCGTTTATTTCATGTACATTAATGAGGCCGTGAAAACTGAATTTTTCGAACGAATTCCTGAGTCACTGTCCGCTGAACAGGATAACAAGCCTAGTCTACACGACCTAATTGTATTTCTCTTATTTCAAATCAATATATTTCCAATATTTGCATAGTAAAAATAATCACTTCATTTCTGTTATTCTTTCATAAGGTGTTGTACTTAATGCTTCGGTCCAGATTCCCCACTCATATGTTTCCACAGCTATTGTTCTCATTTGGGACTCGTACTTTCCTCTTTGTTTTCGTCCTGGCCACCGACCCCTTTGTCTCCAACTTCCTAATTTTCAAGTACCTTCGTTGTCTTTCTCTTTGTATAACTTAAAAATAACAAAGCTGTGACAGATGCACTTGGCGTAAATTGCGCTTTATAAGCTGGGGTAAACTGAAAGAAACGGCAGAGACAAACAACCGAGTGACAACATGGATTTACTGCCCCATAAACCAATAATGCGGTCGATACACGCCCACCTCGTAAAGGTCTAATGAACTGCTCTGTAGCCCTTTATAGTAGGCTCATTTGTCCGAGAAATTGTTGGATTTTATATTTATTTATTCATGTAGTATTTATAAAGAAATTTACTGATTTTCAAGTAGTTCCCAACAAAAAGTGTCCTAATATCGACAGTGTTAATATATGATGTAATCTACTCTAAACCGTAAGTTATGGAAGTTGAGTAAGTAATTCATCAGACTAGGAACAGTGGCGCACCTAGTGCTTAAGTCACCTGTGCCAGGCCCAACTTTGTGCCCTTTATGAGTCAATCAAAATCAAAAGTGATTATTAACATTTACTGAACATTAATAAATAAAACTATATTTATTGTTCAACCGGATTGTACACACAATGATAAAACGTGTTTATAAATGCCCTTTAAAAAGTACATTACTTTCTTTTTTACGAGGCAATGTATCATCATGTGGCCACAATCGATTTACTGTGCACGTGTTTTCTTTTTTCTCTGAATAATCGTAAAAATGTTGACACCGAATCGGGTCACACGTATTTTTGTTAAATTTTATAATTATTAATTCTGATGATTACAACAGTATTATATCATCTGTTTTAATTTTTATATAACTAAAGCCCCTTGCCTAGGACTCCCCCTACACAAACTAAGAATCCAAATCTATTCAAAAATTTTAAGCCGATCCGTGACCTCTCCTTTCTTCCTCCTAAGGGCCTGAAGGCCGGGTCACGTATAGTTTAACTGGGCGGATGTGTAGTCCACAGATTCGGTTCATATTTTCGCTCCCAGCTTATGTCTTTTTATAAATAAAAACGATTTAAATGTATATGACTGCTAAATTTATGCCGGCTCGAGTCACTGATTTATTATTTGTGTACAGGACTAGCAATGCTTTTGTTATGTGCTGTTACTCCAATTTATCTTGCCCATGTTAACTAAACATTAGAATATATAGTTCAGTTTGCGGAAACATTTGATGAAGTGCTGCCATCCGTTCCGTGAGCCAACATAGACCTTTATGTTGTTTTAGGATAATCTAGATGTAGAGAAAGTCTTGGACTTGTTTGAGAGCATTCGACTCCTTATTCAATTACAGTTAACCTAACGCATTGGTAACAACTATCAGTGAAATAGAGCAGGTTTATTAGAAGTACTAAGCTGTTAGCCGTTTCGTCACACCTGTGTTTGTCTGTTCTGGAATAAGTCTCCTGTTTTGGGCATGTAAAATAGATTTTTTGATGACCCAACGGTGAAAAAAAATGCTAGCTTCATCAAACAAGATTAAGTGTTCTTAATAAGTTATTATACCTAACTCAAAAAATCTACATTTTTGAGTTAGGTATAAAGTTCAAGCTGTAACGTCTTGGTTGGTAAAACATGGTAAAACAATAAATAGGACAAGTCATTAACTCAACCCATATTTAATCATACTCATTAATCAACCCGCATTTAACATAGACACATGATATTTTCCATAGTAGTTCTCTTCGATACTAGAAGATAATCTCAAGCAAAAGATTTCTAAAATGAATTATTTGGCAATGCAAAAGTAAATATTCTCCTATTATTTGGAGTATGGTGTTATTGTTACTTGTTATAATGTTACGTTACATGTATATGTTGGCACTAATGAACGAATGGGACAGATTAGGCAAAATCATTAAAATAGTGTTTTAAGCAGTCAAAACTCTTAATTGTGTGAAACAGTTGACTTGACTTTGTTCGTTCTTAGCGATGCAGCTAGTTTTTATCTCAGTGATATGTTTTGTGTCCGTGAGTAGTTTCATCCATTCGTTTCCGTTCCATGACATTCCTCCTGTCAAAAGAATTATAAAATAAGCCGTGAATCGTGGCAATGATCACAAATTAACTTTGTTACTAAGGTTCTTTCAATGTAACTTTACGATATTGACTTATAGTGTTGAGTTAATTAAAGAACGGATCGCGTAGAGTTCCTTAGACCCCGAGGGGTCTTTGAAAACCTTAGTTAATGGGGGAATGAACCCAGGTATCCAAAGTTGGTAGTTTTACTGTATATTGCATTATCTGTCCAATATAGTGCATCTGTAAATAAACTACAAACTGAAAACAAACATCTAAAGAAAATTTGTATATTGGGTATTCAACCCTCCTTCCTTAAGTACCCTAATTCCTAATCCAAACATTTGGCTGGAGCTGGAATACCTGAGGGCTGACTGGAGCCACATTGGTCCAGTAGGCACGTGACGTTCATTCGCCTCTCCTAACAGATCAATCCTTGACCACCACCTGTCCCTGAGTCCCTGTTTGCCAACACAGTTTAATTCCTGTGATCCCGCGAAAACCAACTTTTAGATTGTATATAATCTGTCTTAAGCAGTATTTGTTTCCTTGCTTGATTAGTAATCAGCTTACAATTAACAATAGTAAATGGAACATATGTTGTAATGGTCTTCATGCATGTAAGATACTATAGTCTTTACAATACATAGTTATTTCACATTTATTAATATAATGAAATAGAATAACAATAAAGTACAGATAATAAATTCATTTCTGGTAAACAAAACGAACTACTACATTACAAAGAGAAATGACAAAGTAAAATAAAATGTAAACCTCTACAAGAAAAAAAATAATAAGATAAAATAAAAGATTGTTGAACTGTATTCAAGCCCAATGGCAAATCTGACGAAGGACCTCCTCACAACTCAACTTATTACCGAGACCCAACGAGACACCCCTATACAACCATAGTCGAAGCGAGCGGGAAAGAGGATACAAGGTATATGGTATAATAAAACGTACGTAGAAGGTATAATATTGGGGAGCACATAGAACAAATTAAGCAAAGATGAGCGTGTTCAGTGCTCTGTTAGTTCCGGCACTCCCCTGGGTAAGATAGGACCTCACATTCTCGACTTTAGAGTATGCTGCTTCGGTTAAGGCATAAGGCTTCACGAGCGTCTCTTCGTTCATCTCCTTTCTGTACCATTGAGGCCGTTAGCCTAACTAAAAGCTAAAAATAAACCTCACACCTCGAAACTTGAAAAGTCCAAAGGTGAAATGTGAAAAAGAGTCCGCAATAGCCTAGATGGTTCTGGGGTCTGTAAAATGGAGAAGCACAGAAAATATAAAATTAGATGCCAGTATCTTTGTGACAGTAGTGCATTGCCACGAATTTTAACTGTGTTTAACACAAGTTAAATTATGTTACATGCCAAAAGCTGGGAACTAAATGTGTGAAGTTTTCTACATTTGCGCAATTCGTGTGTTTTTTTTACTTGAACAGACTATAAATAGATTCGTATACAAGTCACGTCGGTTTATTTAACATCCAAAGTATTGCCAATTTAACTTGGCTTGGGAAGGATTGGGGAATAGAATTGAAAATTGGATATATTTGTTCATTTGGTCCAAGGGGCCTGTGCCTAAGTTTCAATAATGAGTTTCTGCTTCAACGCCCAAACTGAATGGTATAAATGAGAAATACCTTACACGATTGTAATTTACTAACTAAATAACTAATGCTATTTATATTATTTCTAAGAAAAAGCGAAACAAAATAATTTTTTTTCTCTTCATAGCCCCTTTAAATTTAGAGATAATTATATACAATTATAGATCCTCCGGCGAATATATTTACAAATTATTATTGTATTTCCTGTAGCGTCGCCACATTATATACAGGTTTTGTTATTTTATAAAAATTATATAATGGAATAAACAAGTATAATGATAGAAATTATACGTGACTGGACTGAACTGACTAATAAAGGTGATGGGGCTCACCTTTTTGATCAAACTTACATACTAATTCTTAACCTAATTTTCCCCGACAGTCTGTTGCTATCGTTGTGGGAGGGGTGGTGTGTTAAACACTGGGTTGGTTAGGTGCTGCTACGAGTCAAAAAACATGATGTGTCTCCGGTGGATGCACTCACCCACCGACGGCACATCAAGCAACGGGTGCAGGTCAGCGTTACTTAACCTCTCGAGAGAGGTATGCCGGGCCACTTTTTGCATGACTCCATTCTGGAAATTTTGGAGACATTTGGCTGTATTGTCAGCCAAGTGGGCACCGTACAACAGAGCTGACCGGAGGACACATTCATAGATCATCAGTTTGAGACGACGCGACAGGTTGGGTGAAGTTAGCAAGTACGAAAGCCGGTAAGACCTGTGTCGTACTTTTTCTAAACAAACTAAAATTCCATCCAATGTATTTAAAGTATCTATACTCTAATAACTCCATCGGGAACCCCAATAATGTAGATGAAAGTTAGATAATTGATTTAAATTTCTTGTTGGGCTCATCAAACTAAGCTAGTTTATCATGGTTAAAATCTTTATGGGTGTGACTATCTTGCAATAGTCGAAAATTAATTTTTTTACCTTATTTGTATTTAAGATACCTTTGTTTATGATTTCTAAAGGGGCTTAATCATTATTGTCGAGCCTAAGGAGAGAGGGTCTCTGCCTGTCATACTACAACTTTTATGTTTGGGATCGTTATCCCAAAGCGGGGTTCCACATTGCTCGAGATGTGGCCACACAGGGTTTTTGTACTTACTTACGACTATAACTGTCATAAATCTGGTATAAGAAATCTGAAATTTGAAATGTATGTTGGCTATATTCAGAATCACTCATCTTTATTCGGTCCTTGTCAAGAGTTATACTCGAAAAAAGTCGGGATCATTTCTCTAAATTTTTCGATTTCTCAAGTTCACATTTAGCTATTAATTATAGATTCCCACACTTAAAGATTTAAATTCAAAAATATAATTCTAAAATAGTTTGACTCATCATATTATCTCACCCATCAGTGGACTCTCACCACTGCACCGCAACATTTACACCTCTACCAAGGTCTCCCACACTCCTTAATTCCTTGACCCAACCTTCAAATAGGTCCTCCTAGTAAAAGGATCCGTTCACCCCAAATAAATTTTTCTTTACTTTTCCCTTATCTTATATCTCCAAATTTTGAGAGCTTTTTATTATTTCATATTCAATAATTTGAAATTATACTTTGGTTGAATGATTGGAAAATATGAATGATAAAACAATTGGATCTCTGAATGGTTTCCGAGTATGCACCTGAACCGGGAAACCTGCAACAGATGCGGAACGTTACTATCAAAAACAGGTATTTTCAAATTTTTTAGGAGACGTTAAAATACTTGCTCCATCAACCGAAAAAATATTTATTTGGCAAAATAATGTGTTTCCCCGTTTCGACTGTAAATGTCGTACGAAGGTCATTTAGAACGAGAAAATAATGTGCTCAATTCATTATCTTAAACAAGTGGAAGCCTGCCATTTTTGATAGTTTGAACACAGTGCGTTCCGATATACTAATAAACTGTGTGGTTTAAAAAACAAATGGTTTATTGGTTTGTCCCTTTTGTCACACTAGTCTGTTCGGAAGTCAAACGTCAGACGTTCTCGACGCAGTGATGTTCGTCCTCTTCAAGAATGTCCTCTCCAGGGTGAGGTTTTGGCGTGAGGATGATGCTTATGATCATGCATCGGGACCACCATCGGTACCAGGGCAGAATGTGGTCCTTGGCCATGAGGTACAGCGTCGCTAGGTAGCCTAGCACGATCACGCTCAGGAACATCAGGATCAAACCCTAGGGCACCAAGCTGATTTATTACTGAGTAAACTTGTAATGTATCATACAAAGAGTGGGAGTTAAATATTCTAAAAAAAGAACAAGGAAAACATCAACCAAGCTTCAGTCAAATTGAATTCCAACATCCCGCAGTTTGTCTTAGTGTAAACATTTACTTTGGCATTTTATTACGAATTGGCAACGATCGGTGGAGATATAGGGAGAGACGGGGATTGAATCCTTGTTTATAATATAGTTGTCATTTATTATCAATGTACCCTCTCATTAGATTTTTTACAAATTATACAAGGGCCCACGAAGAACCATCTAATATATAGTATAAGTCCTTCAGCCTCCCTTTTATCGAGTAGTATACATTTGAACATGCATCTGATCAGAACATGTCTAAGATGCAGGTCATTTAGGACATTGTAGTAGACCTAAAAAAGCTTGTATGTATTTTAAAATTTTCAATTTTGTCGAACAGATGATGAAAGGCAGATAGAAAAAGTAATGCATTTTCTGAATAAAATAATTTTTTGTTCAAAATACAATTTACTATGCACGCGAACCTGAGAGTGCCTGCCTGTGTAGTGGTTTTCGGGGGGTTCTGCGTGACTCCTTTAATTGACGTATGACTTTGGAGACTGGGGAGGAGTTGTTTTGCATGAATTTAATAACTATGTGGACAGTGCTATAATACTTTTTTGAAAAATCCCATCTTATGACAGGTGGTATACGATGTGTTGTAATATTTTTTGACACCATTAATAAAAAATATTTTTTTCAAGGTCATATCATCGTATAGTCAATCGTCTTTTATGAAGAAGAAAACACTCTAACCCTGAACATGAAAACTATGCACTGTTAGTCCTAAGGCGTGGTTAGACCACAAAGACGCGAGACGAACAGTCAATACTTCAAAAAGGACTTTCTTTCATATTGAATTCTTTCATGTCATAGCTGAAATAGTCTAACATTAAATTAAGAGCTGGCTGTCTTAAGAATAATGGCACTCTTATGTGAAACAATTCAGATGGTCTCTTCATGATTGTAATATAAAATATTTCATTTATATTCATGATAAATAAGTTAGCAGTGATCTTTAAAAAATCATAGGAACACATTCAATAAAATATTTCCCAGAAAAAATTATATTACTAGCTTTTAGAATCTGGGGTCTGACCATATCTTTACCTTAAGATGAAAAGTGCTGAATAAGGCTAAAAAAATTGATTGGAGTACGTGGTCTGTTCAAAAAGTATCCGGACCTATTGATGGCATTTACAAGCATTTATTTACAAAGGTTAGCTTGCTTGGATCATTCATTGGTAGTATTTGTCAAGCAGTGGCTTACACAAAAGATTCAAACTGATTTATAAATACAATACGTTGAAAATTCAACCAATTGTAATTACCGGAAAAACGACTTCAGGGTGTTTGAATCGAATCATTGAAGTAAACTAGTCGGGAAAGTGGACTTTTGATTCTTTCTAAAAGCGTTTCTTAAAGGGCTGAAAACGTTGGGGCTTCGTTGGGGTCAGACAAAAAAATGGCATTGATTCTCCAGCCCACGATGCTCCACTGCTGATTCGTGATTTTTCTACCGAAATTCACTCAATAACAACTCGCCTTAATTTCATCCGACTCAGCTCTTCCTGAGTTATTTTAATTTCATAAACTTAAGTTGCCGTTGAAAGGACAGAGATTTGAGACAGTTGAGTCAACCTGAAGACAATTCGCTTAACGCTCTGACAGATTTTTCGGAAAGTGCGGTTCAGAAACAATCCCTGGGTCTGGAGTGATTTTAATGAGATCTGTGATACTTTATTTAAAAAAATGTTCGGATATTTTTCGACAGACCACGTTTACACACACGACTGTAAAAATACATGTACATAAATTAAAAAAAAATTCAAGTAGAAGAACCTACAGGCCAAAAGAAGATCGGTATCCCCCACATTTGCAGAAGACGCTCGTGGCAATGGTCTATTGACTCTCCGTTGCTGTCAACCTCGGTCCTTCCTAAACGGCAACGCAGTTTGTGTGACTGGAATAAATGGCACACATTCAAGCCTATTTTTTGAAGTGTTATTTTTGTCTCCAAAGCAAGAGCAACCGTCGATGGCCTTCGGCTCGTTATGTATGTCTCTAGTATTTGACTCTCTCTAGCCTAGCATCTCTTTCATACGGAGCTTTGGAGCCAAAATTAGGAATAAGCGTAGGCACATTGGCCCTATCACTCTTGCTTTGGACACTTATATACTCTGACTGAGTGGCTTACCTGCGAGTACAGAGCGGGTACCCCCAGTTTGAGCCCTTCCTCGACGAAGAACTTCATGCCCATGAGGCAGACTGTGGCCAGCCCAACAGTGACCAAGGTCAGGATGACAGCGACTATCAAGTCCGATCTGAGGAGCAACCCGTGTCGAGGGTGTCGTATCCACACCCTAAGGACAGAACCCAGTAATATCGTTACTTTTTAGCCTAGCTGTTTTTGATTAAGCTTAATGTAAGGATATGAAGCCATTTTGACACAATTCTGTACCCTCTAATTCCTCTGCAGGCTAGAGATAGTCAGTGAAGTAACGAAAGTCAAATAATTATTAATTGTTCTGCTTCACTAATACCAGTGACCTCCCATTTTATTCGCATTTCATCATGGGTTAATATTATCAATGATCAACATCCATTACACCACACATCCATTACTGATCAAATCATCATTCTCCAAACCTTAGAAGGAGTAACGCATATCAATTCTGTTAATAGTTTTTAAATCTGTCTACAAATCAATAAGGGGGAACCCTTGACATTCAGATCCAGGTTTAGGCTATTGGCATTGACGTGATGATATACATTGGATGATTGAGGGCATATATAAGAAATACATAGAAGGTAATAGGTAGCAGCATTTCTACTTTCAGTGAATATCTTTTGGCTCAAGAGATACTATACAACTTGTTAAGGCCAGATAAAGTTTTTGTTAGATGAAGTATATAATACTCCACGGGTAGTTCAGCGTAAACATAATTGGTCCTCCGGGCCGGATCACAATACATTCTAGCATTTATTTATTTATTCTTTGGATTAATTATTTAATTTATGTTTAATTTCATGTAATTTACACATTTCAGCAATTGTTAGGTGCCAGTTGGGAAACCTATCGTTATTTGCATTTTAATTAATTTTTTTTAATTTTTAATTTTTTTTGTTTAAACTAAAAATGGGTCCAAAAGTTGACAAACCAGACTATGAAGGAACGTGGAGTACCCTACATGACGAATTTGAGGACTTAAGGGACGATATAAAAGAAACAAAGGAATTAGGTCATGCTGTAACTGAAAATTCAGAACAACTTCCTGTTTTTAAAGCTAGACTATCACGATTAGACGCTACTTTCCAAAAGTTTAACAAAACTGTCACAGATGTGAAACGATATGCTAAATTACTAGAGAAAGATTGCACTGATTATGACAGGATAAGAAAGGAGGTTCGCAATCATTTTTATGAAGCGTTATCACTTGACCGAGAACAATCAACACTAGATCAAACGTTGAATTCATCTTCAACGGAAACCCAAAATCCCTTATTCAAACTGCCCCCAATAAATCTTCCTTCCTTTCACGGTGAGCTGACAAAGTGGACTTCATTCAAAGACACTTATGTTTCATTAATTCATGAAAATCGATCCTTATCGCCTATTCAAAAGTTTCATTACCTCAAATCGTCCTTAAAAGGCCCTGCCCTGCAATGTGTGGCATCCATTCCAATTACTGCCCCTGATTATCCACAGGCGTGGCTCAGTTTGACGAAACGGTATGACAACAAACGAATTCAAGCTACCAATTTGCTTGCAAGAATTTTTACTTTCAAGCCATTACAACAATGTAATTTAACTTCTTTGGAACGATTTTCAGAGATTGTGCTAGAGAGTGTAACAGCATTCAAACATTTAGAAATTGAGGATGAATCTGGGTTTGTTTTGCTTACCTTTGCACTAAGACTGCTAGACCCCAAAACCCGTGAGCGGTTTGAGACTTTACAATCAGTGAAGGAGGAACTTCCTTCTTTCCAAGATCTAGTTGACCTAATTTCTCAGCAATGTGTTGCATTTCAATCTCAAGCTTTATCTACCCCAAGTGAGTCCAGTTATTGGAATAGCAATAAAACTTACCCTAAAGGGGTGAAACAAATTTTTTACTCGTCAGGACAACGAATTTCTCACTCCTGTCCCTTATGTAGGGAAAAGCATGTGTTGTATCGTTGCCCTAAATTCTTGGAGCTTAGTCCATATAAACGTTTTAATAAATTAAAGCCATTGAATGTATGTTCCAATTGCCTTTCTGAAAATCATAAAAATGCTGATTGCCAGTCAAATAAATTATGTCGCTACTGTAATAAAAAACACCATTCCTTATTGCACTGGGGTAACTCGGTTATACCTGCACTTCCTGTTGAGGAAGAATTTAAAAATAATTCTTTGAATCCAGTTTCGGAACATTGTCAGGTTGCAACTGATACATCTAGAAGTGCTGTTTTTTCCACTTCTCTAGATGGAAAGGTAAACGTTTTACTTGGTACTGCTTTGGCTAGAATAAAAGACAATGTAGGTAACTATCATCAAATAAGAATTGTCATTGACAGTGGAGCACAACGTTCATTTATTACAGCTTCATGTGCTAAAAAATTGAAATTGATGCCCTCTCACAACCCCCACAGACTCTGTGGATTTGCAAGCAGCCCTATTGCTGGAGGGTCTCAGCAAGTAGACTGTATCTTGGTTCCATTAAACTCTGATAATCCAAAGTTGAGAACAAATGCTGTAATTATTCAGCAAATAAGCAATAATATGCCTTCTCAGCCAATTTCTGAGCAAATTAGGAGACAATTAAGTTGTGAGGATCTATCGGACCCTTCCTTTTGGAAACCAGGTCCTATAGATTTCCTTTTAGGAGCAGATTTATTTCTGGATATTCTCAGCAATTTCAACAAAGCCTCTAGTTGTCCCAATATTTTAAATACAGTATTTGGAGGAGTAATCTTAGGATCCTTACCTGATAATAACTCACACTCACCACAAAGGGTACTATTGACCACAGACGAGTCCCTAAATTCTATTATAGAGAAAGTTTGGAAAATCGAAGAACTCGAACACATCAGTATGGAGAATCCTGACGACGTTAAATGTGAATCCCACTTTTCGAAGACACACTCTCGCGATGAAAGTGGGCGCTATATTGTACAGTTGCCCTTCAGGGACGAACGTTCTATATATTTTAACAATTCTCGTAACGTGGCTCAAAAAAGATTTCAACGTTTGGAATTTGATTTTAATAATCATCCGCTTAAACGAAAAGAATATTCAGCAGTTTTGCAAGATTATTTGGATAATGATATGATCAAAAGGGATTCATTTGCTTTACCTCAAGGTTCGAATTCTTGTTTATTAAACAAGAATTCAGTCCGTTCTGAACTTAGTACAGTTAATCTTGTTGATAGTATAGACTCGGATTTTCCCCTGAACGGTCAAATGTCCCAAGAATCAGATATTATTAGAGCACCATATAGTTTCAGCAGAAGTGGGGAAGAACTATCAAATAGTTATTTCGAGGACGCGCCACAAGATGGTTTTGTTAAACAAACTAAATCACCTTCTGTCGGAGGTTTCAAATTAAAACAACCTTCAAAACTGCTCATGAGCACGAGTCCGTCTGTTTCAAGCGGTGCAAATTCTGCCTCTAGAAAACCATTGCCATCTGAAAATTCCAATCCGATGCGGCCCAGTGCTCAAAATATTGAAAATTTGAATAGTTTCAGTTCAAATTTCTCCGATAAAGAAAATAGAGCTTTACCAGTCAAAGTACCTGCAAGACCTGTTGATCAGGCGATTGTTAATTATAGAAATGAACTTAAGGCAAACTTGGCTCCACATTTATCCACAACACCACAGTCATCGAGTATCTCATTTCCAAATTCAACGCCACAAGCATCGAATATGTCATTTCTAAATTCAACGCCTCAAGCATCGAATATGTCATTTCCTAGAGATGAAGAACTAATGACTCAATACACCCCTGTGTTTTCTAAACCTACAAAAACTGCTAACATTTCTCATACATCATTTAGTTATAGCGAAAGTCCGAAAGACTTTGAGCCTACACAATGTAGCATGGAAAATTTTATTGAAAGTAGTACCAAGGAATTCAATTTAACAAATTATCCACATTCAGTTGAGATGATGAAGGAATTCCGCACAAAATTTGGACTTCATAAATTTCGTCCAAACCAAATGGAAGCCATCAATGCTGCTATGTTGAATTACGACTGTTTTATACTTATGCCGACTGGTGGAGGTAAATCTTTGTGTTATCAGCTGCCAACGGTGCTGAGCAGAGGAACAACTATTGTCATTTCACCTCTCAAGTCTCTGATTTTTGATCAAACTGAAAAACTGAGTACTCTTGTGGCTAAAATTGAGGCCGTCCTCAACTCTCGACCATTGTACCCCATTTCCTCCTCTCCTAGTGAATATGATGTGCTGTCACCTGGTCATTTTTAATTGGGGCCCCCTTGTTGTCATTGCCTACACCTAACTTGACAGACGTACCAGAAAACAGATTAACGAGGTGGCAAATTGTACAGCGTTGCATTCAAGACATCTGGACAAGATGGCGTTACGACTACCTAAACAGTCTACAACAACGGACGAAGTGGACTTCCTCAAAGCCAGATTTGACTGTTGGAACATTAGTTTTACTAAAAGAACCCAACGTATCAGTGCAAAATTGGCCCACCGGTCGAATAATTGAAATCTATCCTGGGAAAGATGGGATAGTTAGAGTGGTAAAAGTTAAAACTCCAAAAGGAGAGTACACGCGGACTGTTTCCAGATTGGCACCATTGCTACCACAAACAGGGGCCAACTAATATGGCCACAATAAATTCATGTTAACCTTTGAAATTTTCAATGAAAATTTGGTGGGCGGTATGTTAAGGCCAGATAAAGTTTTTGTTTGTTAGATTTAATTATTTTATTATTTTCGTTACTGACGTAAAAAAAAACTGTAAATAAAAATCGTAATTTTTCTTTTGATTGTTCATGTAAAATATGATTGTGTAATTTCTGTTCATTATATTTCGTAAGATTAAATTGTAATCTAAGTTAAATACCTGAAGGAAAATTCCATACCTAGGACAGTGGCACTTTGGACTTTTGGTAGGGGAACTTGTGGGCCCAAGCCCATTTACGTCAGTGTTGAGGTAACGTCTGAAGGGTTAAGGTGTACCGATCTCAGACTTAATTGGCCATTTGGCCAAAATCATACCTATATGATCTTCAACGTTCCCCTTGGAGCTTGGAATCGCCGCCCTGCGGTTGGATTTTTTTTTTGAGCCTCAACCTGACCACGACAGCTCTACGTTTTGTTTGCAGCCCGCACCCGCGAGAGCGCTTGAACTGCAACTTGCCGCTGCGTGAATATACACTTATTTCATATATACACTAAAAGTGACGAGAATTTGGTTAATTCCTTTGGTTGTTGAGGATAAAAGACGTTTTTTTGTTTGAAACCAGTCTGTCTTACATTGGCAAATTTTATTGTTATTAACCAGGCCTGGGTATTTTATTTTGCTCCTCATTTTTTTTTATGAAATTTTTTTTTTATAATATTCTGTTTAATTTTAGAATAAATGTATTGTGAATTGGCATCAACTCTTATTTTCATTAATTTACAGTCCACTAGTTCATGCTAATGAACCAACCTGTGTTTGAATTATCACTTGGAAGTATATAATACTCCACGGGTAGTTCAGCGTAAACACAACTAAACAGGCTGTGGCATTTAGCTGATGACCCGAGGAAGCGATGACCGCTAGAATATTGGAGGAAGAAGGCTGGCAAGGCAGTAGGGTATGTATTACAGGCAGGGACACAGGGTTACGATATATGACTTGTGATGTAGTAAAACTACATAAGTTTAAATATATAAATAAATATATTGGTACTCCGAATCAGTGTATATTGGAGCAAGCCATTATAAGCCAGCGTGCTTAATGGTAGGCTGAGGTTGTCCAGAAGACAAAACCTGGGCGCGTTGTGTCGATGTCCAAGTCGTAGCACCTACAGGCTAAAGAATAATTTAATACAGCTATGCTCCGAAAACGGAGTTTTTCATTATTTAAATCTTTATAGAGCACCATTTCTGGTAGTACTTGCAACACGTGACTCTTGTCTTGCCTAAGTTCTCATCGATCTGGTGGATGCAAGTCCCATATGCCTTTCCCTACATAACTATCCCATACAGACGCATGCATGCCCTACTCACGACATCATTTATTTATTTACAACATAGGTAATTAAGAATTTTGAGCTCACTAAAATTATTTATGGAAACTGCAGTTTTGTATTGTATAATGTCAATTATTAGTTATTGTTCACATTTTTTATTTCTCAGTTCATTTCTTTATAAAAACTAATAAATCATCCCATTATATCAAAGTTCTTGCTTGTTGTTACTATTTTACAACCAGGCTCACATAGATAAAATATATTAACATTCATTATTATTAAATTAATTGATGTTAGCTTGTTTGAATGAGGTCGGCTCAAAAAGGACTTGATATTTTATTTTTTTTATTTATTTAATTTGAATGATTGAATTTGATACTAGTGTGACACTATAGCTTGACTATAACAACCCATTGTAATTAAACATCAACTTTAATTTACTAATAAAGTTTTTTTCTCCGTGGAGCAAATTAATATATGCATTTAAACCAGTTAACATGAACAGTGAATTGAAAAACAAGATAAAAACGGTTCTTTCAACTAAACATGCTCATACTTGACCGGCGAATTGCAGGATTTTCGCTTTTATTTGTTTTTTTTAGTCAGTTAAGTAAGCTCTGAAGTACAAAAAGTTTAGTCTTTTATTTACTCTTTGGGGCCGGTCAAATCTTCATAAAGTACCTGGGTCAGAGGATTGAGGTTACTCAGATCTCGCCTACGAATCTCTGTTCTTATGAGCAAGCAGGGTTCCAGGATTATCCTGTGGTTTTAGGAAGGCAACTGATTATCTTTGGCCGCAGTGCGAGGCCTACGGAACGTTGGAAGTTCCTTGAGTATCCTGTCTAGGACCAGGGAATGGCACAGATTTGTAAGGGAATCGGGAAATATAAAACCTTCTTCTGGTAAGGGACTTTTTCTCCTTGCCTTGCCGAACCCTTCCTTTTCTTGGGACAGAAGTACCCCTATGGTGTACGCTTTAAGAATGTTAAATTAGAAACGATTCGCCTCAACTATACCTCGAGTATTTACAGTGCAATGTATTTCTTTTTCAATGTATCAGTGATTTGATGCCACAAATACATGAAAGCAGATTATAATTTATCACTGGCAAGCTTGCGTGTAAGGCTATTAATAGACGAATTATAAATAGGTTTACATTCCACGCGCCGATGTAAGTCAAGGGTGAAAACAAAACGGACTAATTTGGATTTAACCTGTCTCAAAACATTTGTAATAAATTTTAGTCTTCTTCTGATTGCCGGATCAAACAAATAAAATTATCTATTTGCACGAGCATTCATATCTTTATCTTTGTTCATATATTCAAAGTTTCTATTCCATAGAATCATATCACCATCTGCTGTGACTGGACACCCAAGTTCTACATTGAGAGTTTATTAATTTAAACTTTTCTATTCAAACTTTACAGAAGTATTGATGAGCCGTGTTGAATAGTGAATGAAGCTGTGAAGTTCTTAGTTGTTTAGCATGACGGTATATGTGAACTTTCAGGATTTGGAAGTTGTTTTAGAGTTACCTACATTATGACTAACGCTATTTGCAAGTGGAACAATTTTTAATAGAAAGGTCTGGATATTGGCTAGTATTAGTATTATTTACAAATTAATAACAATATTTAGTATTTGATCATCCTTTGAATAATTAATTACCTTTAGTATTTTACACCGCTAGAACCGTCCAAAGCTCTTTGCATGGCAATAAAATGTTATTTTATTGATTTTTTTCTTCGCCCGAGGATTGATCGCAATAAAATTATTTTAGAGTATGGCTATTACAGTTACTGGTTTGATGCAATAATCTAATAGTTTTTATTTTTATTTTAGTTACCGGCTCACTGAGACCCGATACACCCACTCCTGTTTACAGGGTGAGTATTAGTCAGGTTTTATTTTATTATTTATAGGGTTTGTAATATTTACGATGTTCATGTTATTTCTGTGTTATGAATTGTCAATGCTACAATCTGATATAGTACAATGGGCAGTCTAAACGGAAACAAATAAAGCAGCTTCGGTCTTTCCATATTCGATCAATTTCGACAAACTAAGCAGTCATTCTCAAGTGCTCAAGCTTTTACATTCTAAACTATTAAAGGATTATGAAAGACTCGCATGTCTTTCGTTATGTTATGTAAATGTTAAAAAGTTTACAACATTTAAAACCAAATACCTATATGAAACCTAATATGTAACGTTTAAGTTTTTATTTAGTGGCTAGATTTATGTATATAATTTAATTTATTTGGTTTTGTTAATTAATTTATACTTATTCCTCTATTTTAATTGAAACCAGGTACATAGTAGGTTTATTTTAGAAAATATTTTAATGCTTTAGTTTGAGATTTGGTTTTTAATTGTTTCAACCATCCTGACTTTAGTCATAACATTTTAAAATTTAACATAGGAATGTTTGTTCCGTTCTTATATTTCAATAATATATTAGGGGGACCGGAAAGTAATGTCGTTTTTTTTTTACATTAAATTCAAACAGATACATTTTTAACAAGTTTGTTTTTTGGATCAATGATGTAATTACCCTCGTTATCAGCAACATTTTGCCATCTAGTGTGCAAATTTTCCATGCCGAATCGATAAAAATCAATTGGTTTTTGTGCAAAATATCTGGAGATAGCATTTTGGACATCATCCGAATTTTCAAATTTTTATTCATCGGAATTAATGGAAATTCGATGGCGCAATATCGGGCGAGTATGGTGGGTGAGGCAATACCTCCCACTCAAATTCATTAATTCTTTCCAGGGTTCCTGCGGAAAAAATAGGCGCAGTGGGGTTTTGCATTATCGTGTTGCAGAATAACGCCTTTTTTTATTGACAATCGCTGGGCAATTTTCAATCAAAGATTGATTTACTCGATCCAAGGTATCAGAGATGAACGACCCCGCGAATACTCGACTAAAGACACAAAAGCGCCTTTTTGGAGTGTAAACCTGCCTTAGCTGTACTTCGTGCCGATTCATGCGGAGAGAGATTTTTGGATTATCATAGAGGATCCATTTTTCATCTCCAGCCTCACTCATCATACTCACCCGGTATTGCGCCGTCGGATTTCCATTAATTCCGATCGCTCAAAATTTTAAGATAATGTACAATACAATGAAGGTGAAACTATCTTATACTAGACATTCTCGGTAAAAATGAAATATCTTGATAGCAAATAAATAACTGTAACTATCCTAGAAATGAATGCTGGCCTTCTCCATTGTTTGTTATGGTACAGGTCAACAACAACAATGGATCTGTATTACCTTATCGATTGACAAACCCCGTAGTGCCTCTTCCTAACCGTCTGGAAATGAAACCTGCAGATCTCACAGTACTGTCTTCCGCACATATTCAGCCACCTTTCCAAGCAGCTGAGGTGCACCTTTCCCAGGGTACCTGAGGTTAAATATGTTTACATACTTTGCAAGATTTCAATACTTAACATTTTACAAGAAAAAGAAACCTAAATAAACGTAAGTCCAAAGAAAAATTGTATCTAATGAAATTTGATTCAAAAAACATATCTTCTGCTCATTTAACGCCTTCTATTCTCCATAACATAGCTCTGAATAAATTAACTGCGGTAATTGATTGATCCTGATCTCCAAGCGGTCAGTGAGTTCTTAAGCAGATAATTATGAGCTCTTATTTAGGGCATTCCACAAGTGTTGGGTGCAATGCAACACCAAATACGCTCAATAACTTAAGCGTGTAGGTATTACGTTCAGAGCCCCCCCCCTCTAATTTTTAGATACCTTTCAATACTTATAATCCCCGTTGAGAAGTTAGTAGGCAAAGAACAAAACAAAAATAGTAGAAAATTGTGATATTTCCCCCTCGTAACCAAAACAAATTTACAACTATTTCAAGTAATTATCATATTTGGTACCGATCCGCCAAACGGTCAGTGCGTGCAAAGCGAACGCAGATAAAAATAAGCTCACGTATATAAAGATAAATCAATTTATATTAATAGGAAAAAATTATGATTTGGGCTGCTTCACGTTATCAGCATGATATCAGGCATAGATTATAAGCTGAAGTAAATGATACAGCAAATATCTTTTCAGTACTTCTGAAGACGTGTTATCTAAGGCAGTTTTCATAGAAATACTCGTATTTAAATTTTGACTTTTGTTTATAATAATTTAATTATTAATCTTGTCCTGTAAAGGCGTAAATGCACAACGGTTCTTTCAGCGAAAGAATGAAATTAATGATTTGTTTTGCCTTGTGTTTTTTGCCAGGAAAAATTCATTGCGGTTTTATTTATGACCCACTCGAAGCTGTCTCTCGTTTGGAATATCGCCTGTTGGACGGTTCATTCATACGGCAGCTTCCTTCGTTAATTACTATTGTGCTTATTTCATCAATCAGCTCGTAGTGACTTTTATAATAGTTTTTTTTAGTCTTTCAAAAATAATCACTGAAACATAATTAGATCATGATAAAAGTTAAACTTTTGGAATCGGTCTATGACGCTAATCTGGCCACTAATTTTCCTCTGTCGCTTGGATTTAATTAAAATCGTCTGCCATCAGGCATACAAACGATTTTTCACCTGTGAAATTTCTTTACATGATCAGTAATAATAATAATAGTACTTTCCTTCATAACTATTCAATTGATTGAGCATGATGCAAACCAATTCAGCCAATTGAAAACAACAAACGGGGATGCGAATGATTGACCATAACAATTTGATAGTGTTTAGGGAATGGGCGAGACTTCCTGTGATAGTTTTGGCAGTGTATATTAAAATTGTGTTTACTAGATGTGGGTACATAGTTAGCAACACCTTGACATGAAATATTTCATAACTGTGTCCTAAATATTAAATTTAAACAAATCTTACAGAACCAGATTAAAATAGATTCATTGATGTTAAAGCATAGGGTCTTGTGCCAACGTTAATGAGCTAAGAGAACCCATTTATTAAATGTGTGTGCCAAATTTTCTAATTGCCATTCATTATTAAGATTTTTAATTAGATATTGTTTGTGGTATACATTGAATATATGGTTATATTACAAAAATTAGAAATTATTTAACAGAATTGGTATAAACTAGAACATAAGTGTAAGATTGATGATTGATATATCTGGAATTCGTTTCGGTACGAAATACTAACTGATGTGTTATGTTATTGATTAATATACATGCATATGTTGGAGTCGCGGCCTTAGAACCTCCTGAACCCGCCTAGAGGACAATTGATAGGTTATTTTATCCATAATAAGGGTGGGTTGTATTAATTGTCCATAATAAAACCCACCCTTAACCAGCATCTAAAAAGCTATTCAAATTTTATTTTCTGCTGATAATACCCATAAAATACTTAGTATTTGCAATGTTCTAATATTTCAACAATTATTCAGCCCAAACTCATATCAATTATTGATTAGTAATTGTTTACCATAACTCATCAAATTAGATAATGTACATTCTTATGTATATATGAAAAGAATAAATGATACGAGGGTAGGCTGAATCAATCTAACGAAACCGAGAAAAAAAACAGAATTTTTCAATTAAATAATTGTTAATAATATTGTTTAAGACAAAAAACGGTAGCATTTTAACGTATTTTAGTTATTCTATTATCGTTAAAGTATTATTTAGTGAAATGGAGAACAATTCTTTGTGTAATCCGCAAAGTTTGACGTCTCAGCCGACCCTCGTATGCGGACGAATGTTTGTAAAAAAATACCTGTTGGAAATTCTGATTCCCAAAATATCGTCACTTTTGATAGGTTTTTTTGAGCCTCGAGGAAGGATATCATCAAATTTTTACCAGGCGGCAAATAAAGATCTGCCGATCGATGAAACCCGTTTCCTCTAACAGTCATAAATTTACAAATAATGTTGGACATAATTTTTCTGACGTGGTGAATATGGTCAGTGAACTGGCCTGAAAAATAAAGTAAATCAATTAAAAAAAAAAAAAAGGTCTCGACAGCGATTTTACCGGCGTTTTCTGACCGCGATTGCCACAATAGTGAAAGTTTAGTATAATTTTTACTGTTCCTACAAAAGTTTTGTTTCGCCAGGGTTTATTTGTTTTGTCAAAGGAGAATTTCGTAAATTTACGTCATTAGGGTTCGAGCCTAAAACGATCCTATCGCCTAAAACTACAAAATAATATTCAAGCATGTTATCATCCATCAAATAAATAACTGTTCATTTATTATTACTACCTGAAATATATTATAGTATGGAATATTAGTTAAATCGGTAATATACCCTTACGTAGATTTATTTTGGTAAGATTAAACAATCAATATTCACGGTTAGTCACAGTAGATGTAAAAAATTTAACCTAAAATATGAGACTGAATATACTGAACAGTATTTGGCTACACGAAGGGAACTAAGATAGGACCCACCACTACTTAATTTTATTTATTAATATTTATGATTTTTTATTATCAGATCTAATATCATTGGCATTAGTAAGGTTGCAAAACTTACTGATCTCTACATATTCAATCTACGGAGTGTACCTTCCAAAATTATTATATGTATGTATAGCTGAGTTATAGTGAAGTACTGCCTTGTTTACTAAAACTCATCAAATTAGATAATATACTTTCTTATGTATATATGAGAATAATAAATAATACGAGGGTAGGCTGAATAAATCTAATGAAACCGAGAAAAAAACAAAATAAAGTAAATCAATTAAAAAAAAAAAAAGGTCCAGACAGCGATTTTACCGACGTTTTCTGACCGCGATTGCCACAATAGTGAAAGTTCAGTATAATTTTTACTGTTCCTACAAAAGTTTTGTTTCGCCAGGGTTTAGTTGTTTTATCAAAGGAGAATTTAGTAAATTTTAGAGCCTAAAACGATCCTATCGCCTAAAACTACAAAATAATATTAAAATATGTTATCATCTATCAAATAAATAACTGTTCATTTATTATTACTGAATTCTCCATTGAAATTTAGTAAATTTACGTTATTAGGGTTCGAGCCTAAAACGATGCTATCGTGGTAATAAAGCAACCACTCAGATTTGGAGGAAAAACAAAAATAAATAGGGTGAAAAATGAGTCTAGTTCAGGGGTAGAGCTAGAACTCCCTGTCTACAATGGCTAAAGGGGCGGAAAGAAAGCCCTAAACTGAATTAAGCACCCAGTGGTTACCTGGGATAGTGGATCACCCTCGCAAGAAGGGGCATTCAAGAGGTTGACAATTAATCAATGCCCTCATTTATTCATGGCAACACGGTATGGTGGATACCTCCATCGTCATTGTCAAGAGGATGCATGAGCGTCTTACCAAGATTGAGAATTGGCCACATCAAGCTGACGCATCTACATCTCGTTAGAGGACCCCAACGCACGTGAATCTTGTGTTAACATCACACTCTCGGTCGAACAATTGTTCACGTGCCCAAAATACATGGAGGAACAGAGGAATATTTTTTAGAGGGTTTTTTTCCTCAACCCCTTCTTTTGAACATTTTTTACAACAAATTATGAGCAATAGCAATGAACAAATTGGTGATTAATAGATCCTTTTTCTGCATAGGATATGCATTGTAAGGAGCGTAGACAAAAACAATCGTTTTGAATTTAAAATTACATACTCAAATAGACTGGACTAGGTGATGGGGCGCACCTTCGGTATAAAAACTTCAACCACCTTTACTCAAGCAGCGAAAACCATCCATCCAGTACCTAAAAGAGACTATGGCTTATGATTCCAAGATTCGTCACCAGTAATCAGTGTAGGTGACCCGAAGTTAAATAAACCAAAGTAGGGGTAGATTTTAATTATTTTGATATTATGATTATGATTGGTCTGTTAGGAGGAGAGCCCATGCGAGTTGACACCACACTCTTTAGGAATCGAACCGAAAACATTGACGTCCTAGCATCTGCTCGATACCATTTCTTTTTACATTCACATTTATGCATTTACATACATGCACCCCACTTCCCATCCATTTACCTTTGCAATCGCACGGCGAGATGAGCTCCTCCCTGCTCTTTGCAGTCTGGCAAATCCTGCAGTGGCAGACCGATATCACCGAAGTCAGGCTGCTGTCCTCGGCTGTCTTGATGCTAGCTCCGGTCATCTTAACTACTGTTCTCAAACCAACGCTACCTTGACACTTTCTAACCTCAACGCCTCTATTGAAAAAAAGTACTCGTGTTTCTATGGAGTATAATTTTAATAGCGAACAGCTGTAGTGAACAAAAATAAAATTATATTGAGACATTTTTTTTTTACTTTGGTTTCAGGAATTCACCCAGTTTGTAAATTGAAATAGTTTGTGTGGTTCGTACCGATTTCCCCCTACGTTCTTACTTAATTCAGTTACGTTTTAAGCTGATGATTTTCCCTTTTCATTTAGACTTAATCCTTGACTAGACCCTACCTTTTGCTGCCATAGTGTGATTGTATAGGGAGGTCGTTATCAACACCGCTTAAAAAACCCTCCAGCTTGTAAGACTTGAAAATTTACTAGCACTTAAACTGACAACGATTGAAGATAGGTGGGATGTCGGTCCTTCTGGACTGACGACCTTCTCTTATATGGGAGATCGTTATTCCTTACAGGGGCGTGGTCAGTTCTTTTTGAAAAAAAAATATCAAAACATTTGTAAACAAACCTTTACTAATACACCTTAAATGCACACTTTCTATTCCTGGCTCTCAAAACCTTTTTTGAAATACCTTCCCAATTGGTTAAATTTAGCTGTATTTCAATATGTTCTTAACTGCAGGGGAAAAACAAAAGGCCCCTGCCGGGGCTGGCCAGGCTTGACCTGGCCGACTACAAACCCTTGCCTAGGTACCCCTAGGCTCCACCCTCGGTAGACTCTCACTACCTTCCTGATTCCACCCGCCTCCTTTAGGCGTTCCACACCCTATATCCTTCTCATACATCCTTCAAATGGGGAACTCCCCTTAGTGAAAGGCACTCATTAGCCCAAAATAATTTTCGCACATCCTATTTTATAAGTTTGAGAGCTAAGGGGAAAAAAAAAAAAAAAAAAAAAAAAAAAAAAACATAATTCTTAAACATATAATCTGTAGCAAGTCCTGTCCACTAGTTTTTTTAAAATTCCTATTCCTCTTCCTGTATCCAAGACAGTGCGGTATTTAGGCTTCAATCTCGAAAAAAGACTGACATGGAAAACACACACACGAGGCTAAAAAGACAAGAACTAAACAGACGCTTTGGACAACTTTACAGACTACTTCAAAGGACATCCCAACTCTCAATAGCAAAATAAATTACTAATTTATTAAGTTTTTCTAAAGCCAATCTGGATATACGGTATAGAGCTATGGGGGTCAGCAAAAAAAAAAATAGTTGGGTACCTAATTAGGATGCCAACACAGTTTAAAATAATAAAGTCACAATATCTATAATATAATATTAATCATCTACGGGGGACAGGAAAAAAATTCGGACATCAAGCGTAAAGTAGTCAATGTCCCTTATTACGTAATTAATAAAATAAAACCCTTTATAACGACCTTAATATACCCTACATTATTTAACTCATCCTTTCCAAGTTCATGAAATTGCATGTAAACCTATCCAACCACCATTATCCCCTAGTACAGTCATTACATTGAGTCACAGATCCCTATAATCCTCCTGGGATGCACTTTATTATCCTGTTGGGATGTCAAGTTCTTTAAAGCGTTGTTACAACAGTTCGAAAAACTTTTTTTCACAAGTTTACCCTTGTTGCATTTGACCATTCAGGCTGTACTAGGGTACTTATAGTGTGGTTCTTGCCTCACAGCTGCACAGGGATTTCGGCCACTCCTTCACACTGATACTGAGAAGATCTAGAGATAATCATGCCCAGCTGCTTATCGGAATTTAGCAGACAATTCTTGCCTTCTTGAGTTGTTTGAAGAAATCAGGCTGGGTATGAGCTGACCCTATCTCTTTCCCTGAGTTCTTTTTGGTATTTATTATAGATGAGTTGTTTGGTTTTATGATAAAAGCCTGCGTACAATATCAACAAATAAATAATAATATTATAAATGTATACATCATAAATAATATTTAATATCAAGGTTTCAGATTTTAATGATTATTGTATATGTACGGTCTATGAAATGGATGAAAACTGCCAAATTAATTTTTACTTTTCCTTTGCGTGTTATTGCCTGGTCATTTCAATATCTTCTAACTAATAACCCTGTTTGAAGTAGGTAGCTGTCGTTTTGTTCAATTTTTTATGGCGTTTTACAAATTGGTTGGCTATCTGCAATGAGCCTTTTTTTTTTAAACACCCTTAGCACCGGGAGATGATTTGCGAAGGTTTAAAATTACTTACTGGGGCTTGGACTCGAACCTGCCACGCCGGTATGAGAAAATTTAATTCGTCCAGTCACTACCCTGCAGTACATTATCCACTTTAGTTTTTTAGAAGCACTAATATGAGAGTACTTTTGTGCCGTTTCTCGTCCAATTTAAAATGTAAATTTATAACTCTTCAATTAAAAATAATGAACATGGCAACACTTCATGCTGTGGGTGTTACTAATGAGGGACTCATGCATTGAATGCATGGACGCGACAACTAATAGGAAATATCTGTGACCTTTTTCACCTTTGTGAATTTCAGTTTATAGCAAATTGTCTATTTTTAACAACTTTCACTGTGTATGTAGATTCATACGGATTATTTTATAATTAATAGGTTCATGAAATAACTATAATCTTCACATATATTTGGTCATTGTAGTAATATTGTAACAAAACTGTACACAAATTAGAATATCTTAAACCTTACAAAGTATATATGCAGTAAAATCAGTTTAAAAATAAGCCTACTCCCGACCATTTTTGCTATAGAGTATTGTTATATAATTTGTACCAATTTACGATATTTATTGAAATGAATTAATTAAAAGTAATTAATTGTAATTAAGTAGTTGAGGGTTGTTTATTAATTATGCTCATGGAAATTATAGTTATCAAGACTTTTAATAGAAAAGTCAACCTTTCTAAGGATACTCAACAAGCCTTATTCATTGTTACAGATCCCTAGAATCCTCCTAAATCACCTGCCACTTCCCCAGCAAAAGAACAGGAAGGAGAGATTGGGATAGAATAGGAAAACAAATTTATTCCGGGACAAAGTCCCTTATGAACAAAGTCCCCCTTATACAATATTATTGTTCAGTTGATGAATTCACATCTCGAAAATGAAAAGAACTATTACATCATAATAAAAAAAAAAAAAAAAATGATAGCATTGTTAAAATGTAAAACTCTATAGGAAAGATAATAATAATTATGAAATAAAATAAAAATTGTTTAGCTGCTTTTAGTAAATGAAGTAAAAACAAAACTATATGGTGAAATCTGTACTACTCCATAATACAATCAATAAAAACCATTAAATTAATACAAAAGAAAACAAAACATGTGACATACAAGCTGGCAGCCAACTTCTATCTACATACAGTAAAAAAATAAATAAATCTATTAAATACCAAAATTAAAGTCAGAAAATATAATGAATGAATGAATCGTTCCCGGACTAATGAGCGTCTGGTTGGATGATGAGGAGGTGTTCGAATAGAAGAGATATAACGGTTTGTGAGGCTGGTAGATATTAGGAGGCAGAGAATTCCAGAGGGCAGTGGAGCAAGCAAGGAAGGATCCATCGTATGCTGCAGGTTTGTGGCAGGAGCACAAAGGTCAGAGAGACGGGATCTTGTATTCCGGGAACAGTGGACTGAGGATTTGAGCTGTAGAGTATTGTTTATATAAGGAGGGAGATGTGAGTTGATGGTGTAGAGTATTGTTTATATAAGGAGGGAGATGTGAGTTGATGGTGTAGAGTATTGTTTATAAAAGGGGGAGATGTGAGTTGATGGTGTAGAGTATTGTTTATATAAGGGGGAGATGTGAGTTGATGGTGTAGAGTATTGTTTATAAAAGGGGAAGATGTGAGTTGATGGTGTAGAGTATTGTTTATAGTAGAGTATTGTTTATATAAGGAGGGAGATGTGAGTTGATGGTGTAGAGTATTGTTTATAGTAGAGTATTGTTTATAAAAGGGGGAGATGTGAGTTGATGGTGTAGAGTATTGTTTATATAAGGAGGGAGATGTGAGTTGATGGTGTGGAGTATTGTTTATAAAAGGGGGAGATGTGAGTTTATGGTGTAGAGTATTGTTTATATAAGGGGGAGATGTGAGTTGATGGTTTGAAAAAGGAATGAACCAAAGAAATATTAAGCACGGGAGGGGGAGAGCCACCCTACCTCTGCGTAGAGGTGAGAGACACGGGAGCGCCGTGGAGTCCCAAAGACAAATCTAACAAAGCAATTTATGATTCGTTTCAACTTCCTCGAGTCCCACCGACATATCGGGTCTTTTTGGGAATAGGGACCCCACTGATATCTAGCTTTGTTTTGGTAATTTTGCCACCTTTGAACTTTCCTGCAATGTTTGTATCTATATTTATGTTTACTTTGACCAGACTTAGTGAACCTTGGTACCTGATAATATTTCAGTTAAGTTTTGTGGTCCTGAAGGGAAACATCATGCAGTTATTTGATTTAGCTGCTGAAGAAGATACGAAGGAAAAAGTGGATTTGTTTCTTCAATCAAAAGGGGGTATTGCATAGTGAAAAAATGTGTTCTAATGGCCATCAAATGAAAATTTATCCAGGCGAAAAGGATAGATAGAGATGCAAAACGTGAGAGACTGCAAAGAAACCTTTGGATTGAGAAAAGGAACATTTTTGGAAAACGGTAATTTGCCATTTAATAAATTTGTTATTTTGCTACACTGCTGGACAAAAGAATATGTATCTACTAAATTTTGTCAAGAGGAACTAGGATTAGCAACCGATACTATTACAGATTGGAAAAATATGTTTTGAGAAGCTTGCACAGATTGCTCAATTAAAAAATTTCAGAGAACCATACCGTAAATCGGAAACACTACTGAAAACAATATAAGAATATTCACCCCGGTGCAACCATTATAGCTGACATGTGGGCATCCTACACCCGCATTATTAACATACCAGGAATGAATTACCCAGGTAGTTATCCACAACGAATTCAATCGTTATGGGCACAAGCAAAGGCCAGAAACAAAAAAGAACATGGTACAAGAAGAAGTTTGATACTCATATTTGTGTGAATTTTTATGGCGCAACAGAAGTAGCGATAATAATTTGTTCAATCAATTAATAAATAGTTTTTGCGCATGCGCTACCTTTTAGAACATCTCTGTACATCGCTCGTCATTCAAACACTATATACTACCGTCTATAGGCCATAGTTCAGTTAAAAAATTGTTCCAGCAGGCAACTTGAGGGAGCTGGCCACGAGGGAGCCCTCAAGAGTGAGTAAATTGCTTATTATATTTAGAGTGAAGTGTGATAAGTGATATCGGATTGAGTAGTCGGCCATATTAGAACGTCTTACTCGACGTTCACTAACGATAGTTCTCTGAGCCATTTGGTCTAGTGGCTCAGAGCCAAGACCCGTGACTCGCCACTGGGAGTTGTGAGCTTAATCCCACGGCGCTACGTACTTCTTTTCTACTAATAAAAAAACCGTTGTTATGATAAAATGAGATTTTATCAACAACTAATGTCTCAAAATAAGAAAAAAAGGTCTAGATCACTAGGTCCAACTCCAACACCGTCGCCTGTAAAGCGAAAACCAAGAAGGTCGAATAGGAACGTACAAATGACCTCCTCTGCAGCTAGTTCCATGGAGGAGATACCTCCACAGGCCAGCACATCCAAAAAAGAAACAGCCTTAGAGTCGCCTTTTTTCACGCCAAACACCTTTGAGGCTTTGAAAAATATCCCAACAGAAGAAATGGAAGTCAACAAAACTCCAACACAGCCCAAACCGCCTGCTCTTTTTGTACGCAACATTAGCAACTTCAAATTACTATGCTCACAAATGAGCAAAATTGTAGGTACCGGAAAATATACGTGCCTCAATCGCTCTCGGGATACAAAAATTTCCCCAGACACTCCCGATACTTATCGAGCGATTGTTAAATATTTAGATGAAACCAATGCAGACTACCACACCTACCAATTAAAGCAGGAACGATCACTCCGAGTGGTAATCAGAAATTTGCACCCGACCACACCAGCTGACGAAATAGAAGAAGAACTCTCAGCTCTCGGGTACAAAGTTCGCCAAATAACAAACGTGTTGCGCGAGGATAGGCAACAGGATGAAACAATAAAAACGGCATTACCACTGTTCTTTGTTGATCTCGAGAGGACACCTGGAGTCGAGAAGATATACGACCTAACAAACCTGTACTACACTAGGGTACAGGTTGAAAAACCGTATCCCAATCGCGATATCGTCCAGTGCCATAACTGTCAGGCGTATGGGCATACAAAATCTTACTGCCACCACCCTCCCAGGTGTGTTAAGTGCAGTGGGCAGCACAAAACCGAATTGTGCAAAAAGCCCCTTAAATCGCCTGCGGTATGCGTGCTTTGCCAGCAAGGACATCCAGCCAACTACAAGGGCTGCGAGGCATACAGAACGCTGAAGTCCAGGACAGAACAACGCCGTCAGCCAGAAGAGAAAAAACTTGCAGCAAGAAGCGGCCCAGCCAGAAATTTGAGGCCTTTTGTCTCTTTTGCCGATGCCGTTTGTAACAGAGAGCAGTCACAGGCACCGCCCACTCCCTGTCCGTCTCCTACCTTATCCCCGTTAAACAAAATTCATAAGTGGTTCCTTCCGACTCCTTATCCATTCTCCTTTGGAATGCGAATGGTGTTCGCACCCACACTAACGAACTGACAGCACTACTCCACGACAAAAACATCGACATAGCTCTCATTACTGAAACAAGACTAACGAGTAAACGACCATTTACTGTTCGACAGTACAAGACTTATCGAACCGATCACCCAGATGGAACAGCTCATGCAGGTACCGCTGTCATTGTCCATAACTCCATATCCCACCACATAGTTCCTCTTGTAGCACATGATTTCCTTCAATCCACTGCAGTGTCAATCACCACCTTCACTTTTCCCCTTACACTAGCATCAGTGTACTGCCCTCCCAATAAATCCATTTCCGACTTCCAATTCATCTCCTTTCTAGACTCCATAGGACATCGTTTCCTTGTGGGTGGGGACTTTAATGCGAAGCACCAACACTGGGGGTCAAGATCCACTAATACACGAGGACGTGCTTTGCTGTCTGCACTCACACGGAAACATTGCTCCACTATCACTCCTGACACAGCCACCTATTGGCCATCTGATCTCAACCGAAATCCTGATCTCCTTGACTTCTTTTTTTACAATAGTTTAGGAACACTTAACTATTCACTCACGCGCCTCGATGACCTCTCCTCTGATCATAGTCCTTTATTATCCTATTAACCATTTCCCTAAGACCAATTCACAAACTGCCTCCTCCTTCATTTATTAGGGGCCCAGTTGACTGGGACCACTTCCGTCAGCTTCTTACAGAGTCCGTAAACCTCAAATTATCCCTGAAAACATCCCAAGACCTAGACGATGCAGTGCATTCTTTCACTACTCTGGTCCAGAGGTCGGCTTGGGAGGCATCGGCACCCCATCGTCACCCAAAAATCCATAATCATAATCGTTTACCTCAGCATCTCAAAGACCTAATCCAATCCAAACGCCGCTCCAGAACAGTGTGGCAAAGATCCCGGCATCCTGCTGATCGCCGCTCGTACAATCAGTACTGCCGATTGGTAAAGCGGCGATTGGCATCCTTCCGTTCCGATTCTTTCAATTCCTACCTCTCCTCTCTGTCTACCAGGGATAACTCGTTGTGGAATGTAACCAAAAAAATCCTAAAGTATCAACCTGTTTCACATCCACTCCGTCGTGATGATGGGTCCTGGGCGGCTTCGGACGGGGATAGGTCGGAGGAATTTGCTCTGCATCTTACCCATACTTTCACACCTCACCTTTCTCATCAAAGCCATACTCACAGCACAACTGTGGAAGATTTCCTCACTTCACCTATTCCTCTCTCTCTTCCACCAAAAGCCGTTAATCCCTCTGAGGTCAAATACCTTCTGAAAAACTTACCTTTCCGAAAATCCCCTGGATATGATCTCCTTACTCCTCAAATTCTCAAACAGCTTCCTCCTAAAGCCATAATCTTTTTAACCTATATATACAATTGCATTATCCGAACGACGCACTTTCCTCTCCTCTGGAAACATTCCATTATTGTCCTATTCGCCAAACCCGGTAAACCACCCAATGAAGCCTCATCTTACCGTCCAATTAGCCTACTCCCTATCCTCTCAAAAATATTTGAGAAACTCCTACTAAAACGTCTACTTCCAATTGTTGAATCCAAAAACCTTTTTCCCCACACACCAGTTTGGTTTCCGCCAACGACATTCCACTGCTAAACAAGGCCTTCGCGTTGTTGATCACATCTCCTCAGCCCTTGAAACCAAACAGTATTGCACTGCTGCCTTTCTCGATATAGCTCAAGCTTTTGACAGGGTTTGGCACGCAGGTTTGCTCTACAAACTCAAAAGATATTTACCACAGACCCTTTTCCTAATCCTACAGTCCTACCTTTCAAACCGCTTCTTCCAAGTCCGCTGTGGTTTAGAATACTCTAACTACTATCCCATAAGTGCAGGAGTTCCACAGGGCAGTGTCCTGGGCCCCATCCTCTATAACCTATACACCGCTGATGTCCCCTCTACTCCCAATACCTTCTTGGCCACATTTGCAGATGACACTGCAGTCTTGTCATCCCACCCAGACCATATGCAGTGGGATTAGGGATGTGTAGATAATCTCGTATGGAATTTTAAATATGTAGAGGGAATGCATTCAAGGATGATATATTAAAGTAAGTGTAGAGGGTTTTATTTTGTTTTTATTACATATTGTTAACTATTAACATAGAATGGTTATTTATTGATTATACAGAATGAAATATAATATTACTCATTAATTTTTTTGTAGATATATACATTTTCATTACAACTCTATTCTTTATTGTGATAAAATTACAATCTGCCTTATTGGGCCATAAGTAATTGTGTCCAATGTTCTCAATCTCAACTCTATTAAAAGAACATATTCAAATGCCTTAGGATTGAGTTCTGCGGGAAGAAACAGAGTGCAGGAGTCCTTAGCATCGATTGAGTGTGCTCCCGGCGCCAGCCTCGGGCATTGATTTTTTTCTAAGCGCCAATTTTAAATGACTGAGAGGAAAAATCAGTAATAAACCTATTCTGCGTTTTTTTCGATAACAACTTTAATCGATTCATTTCTAGTTTGTTGAAAGTGTTTAAATGACCAATTGCATTCAAATTGAATCCGGTTGAGCTACCGCTCTAATTTTAGTAAACTATTTGAGTATCGTAGATAATTTTGCATAAGCTGTATGATACTGAAGCATCGGTTATGCAATATCAACATGTCACTGGAAAAAATCCAGTCTTGACCGGGGTACTGACCTGCAATCACAATTCCCTACAAGTGGGAATATTCGTATGTGTTAAGGATCCAATGAACATTCTCGCAAAACCTGATAATGAAATTTTTCCTTATTCCATGCGCAACACCCATTCCCACTAGTGAATTGAACTATGATCATTACAAGTCAGTTGAGAATTGAATTTCATACAATGTAGCTGCCAAGTTAACATACATGGAACTAGAACATATAAAGGCATTAGTATTTCGCTTTTAGTAGCAGCAAAAAACATATTTTTTATGCCCGAAAAAGTCTCCTAACTTTCGGTATATCTATTTAATCGGCTATACATATATTAATGATTGTTACTTGTGGTTTGTGGATGTTTAACACTATGACCCCTCCCGCATCGATGGCAACAGACTGTCGGGGAAAAAATAGGTTAAGAATTAGTATTTAAGTTAGTTATAAGTTTGATCAAAAATATGAGCCCCATCACCTTTATTAGAGCCCGTTCAGTCCATTGCAAAATGTCCAGAAATAATCTGTATCATTATACTTGCTTATTCCATTATAAAATAACAAAATGTGTATATAATGTAGCGACGCTGCAGGAAATACAAAAAAAACATTGTAAATTGATTCGCCTGAGGGTCTATAATGGTATGTAATTATCTGTGAATTTAAAGGGGCTAGGAAGGGGAAAATAAAAAAATGGGTGCTATGTGGAATTATTATAATCCCATTGTTTTAGATTTTGAGAACACATTCCTGAAAAACAAAAAAGAATAATCTTAAATATGCTATGAAATTAAATGAACAAACTCTTTACTCTGGGACATTGTTCACTAAGAATAACAAAAGAGTGATAATAAATAAAAGTTATTATAGCGACCGCTAACTACATAAGATAAATCACCCTATACTCTATTGTATATATATATTGTAAATTGGTTATATTATGTTGTAAATTAATTTAAACAAATGTAAATAACATTACCGAACCATAAGTCATACCGGTGTAAATATTGTAAACAATAAAAGACGCAGCTGCAAAAACCTAGTCAGAGGCCCTTGAAGGGAGAGTCAGGTACGGGCTAGGAGGCTGGGTGGGTCCTGGTCTAGAACAGTCAAGCGTCACCGCAACCCTGCGGTTCGGTTGATCAGAATAAAACCCCAGATCATTGGTTACTGGGAGCTATATAGGGCCTCGTTTTGGCCGGTAAATCATAAGCTGAAGGTGAGCCTCATCACCTAGTGTTGTGTATGTGTTTGACTTTGAATCTGCATTCTATTATATTTATGCCCTCCTTCGAATGGATCTGCGAGGAATGCAGCACGAGGAGAAAAATGTAAATCAAAAATTATTTGTTCATTGTAAGACTTATATAAATAAAGAGGTTTTGAAATAAAAAAAAAACCAAAAAAAAAACCGGTAAATCATTTTAACTACGGCTCTCTGACTGGTACCGGCAACTGCACTGTTGTTTCAAGATTTGACCTTCTCATTTATGAAAACCTCTACATCTCTCTTCCCAACCTCGCTATGTTTTAGTCCGGGGGTTTTTATACCCACCAATAAATTTGATGAAAATTCAACTCTTTTTCATCAATCCAAGTCTATCTCCCAACAAAAGCCTTTAACTGATTTAACGTACGTTATAATTTGTAGGTTATATTGTTTATAAGGCATTCTCCGGAAGGGACCTAAAAGCAGTTAATAAATTGGAAAAACGTTTATTTGTTTGGAAGAAAACCAAACCTTAAATTAGAGCTGCTATGAATATTAAATGTACTGCAAGATATCGCAGTCCTCAAAACGACATTAGTCACCGAAAATAACCGTTTTCAAAAATTGTGAATTTTGATGATACTTTTATGAGGAGGTATAATGCGAGGAAACTCTATAGAAATTGGAAGACCATTGTGGCAGGTGGGTGAGAGGCGAATGTAACAGAGGCTGATAAGATTCAGCAACCCTTCTGAGAGTGGAGATGTATGCTGACTTCAATAGGGCCTTCGATTGTGTCGATTGACGACTCAGTCTCCAAGTTATCGACACGCTCGCTCGTACGAGCCTGAGGCCATTGTTTACCACTTTGACCTTAGTCTTCTTCTTTTTTCTCCCCACTTCAATAATATGCTAATCTATGTTGATAGAATCAATATCCCCTCCACCGAGCCGGTAAACAATCCCGGACCAGATTGTTCTGCACGAGCCCTTACCTAGAACAATGTTCGCATTTTTAGCTCCATACAATCAGAAAATTACCAGAGTTAAAATCCTGTACGTTTTGCTTATTAAATAATAATTATTATAAGATCTTCATTTGAAAAAAGAAGAGGTTATCTCTGGAGGCATACAAAATTTCTGCATGCGTTCCCCAGGGGCCTATGAACCTGTGATTACACAATTTGATTTGCTACAGAATTACCTTTTGAAAGTACTACAATAATGACTGGTTTAGTATATTTCCCTACTGTTTATTTTAATGATTGTTGGGAATGCTGTTGAATTCCGACTGTTAAAGTCGGGGATCGACGGTTCAATGTGGGGAAACAATTGTTAATGGTTTCTAAATATTTTCCCCTCAACAGTAGTCCGCTGTGCTAGCCTTAGGATAATGATCCGTGAACCGGCCCCAAGTTAGGCATGGTCCTGTTAGGTGACGATCCCGTTGCCCAAGGGGTTAGCCTCTCGGTACGTAATGTCGTTGCATAATCATGACATGCGCAGTACTTTTCATAGTGCGTTTAAAAGGTCTGGTCGCTGCAGAATACAGTTTGATGACAATGATTAGTTATAGGAATATGTCTTGCAATATCATAAAATAATATCTGTTATATAATAGCGATAAGATATTAAAATTAAAATTTACCTAAAACGTGATTTACTCAGAACGAGGGGTGTTGCAATGTAAGAAACTCGTGCTTATTCCACTGGAACGAATAACGTCTGCTTGTTTGTATTTCTGTTCCGGCGGTTGTAAAATTCCTGTATTACCTAGAAACGACACAATTTTACATTTGAAAATCCGATTAGAAAAAAATGGCACTGAAAACAAATGACTAGTAAAGACCACCCCACAACTAATGAGCACTTACACAATACTTTTGAAAAAAGAAAGAATGAAGGGTCGCTGTTACCCTGGGTTTGGGGAATTTGGTTATGATCCTCCAAGATGAACACTACAGCTTTGAAGGCCAGCTCTTCTTTTTAAAAATTTCATTTCAAGGGTTCATTTACTTTACAGAGCCAATTACTCAGTTAGACGATTTAGCATGTGTTTACAGATGTAAAACAGTGATGGGATATTTTTCATCAAAGTCTGGGTTTGTTGTGGTATCCACTGATTCGTATTTTGTAGGAATAAATCTACAATTTTCATCACATGAAAAGATTTTCAGCCAAAGAAAAAAATTATTATTAATTTTAAGATTACGTCCCTAAGCCAGTCATTAAGAAGTATATATTTTAATTGTGGGCACATGGTTTTCAATGTTGTAGGGTACATATAAACATAAAAGCCTTTTGCGAAACTCTTCTAGTTCAACTGGTTTCATGTTGTTTGAGGGAAAAAAAGTTTTATTGTACACTCCCATTTTATGATACTGACTGTATGATGTTATCAAAAGATACAATAAAACATTTGTGGGTGTCAGAGGTCAGTTCGCTTTGTTAGCTGTGCACATTACCTCTTATTTTAATTTATTAGCATTTAGTGATAACTTAAATATTGTTATTTTAATGTTTTTGATAATTTGTAATGCTTCTCTTTGTTTATGAAGGTTTTTGTAATTCTTTACTTGAATTTTCAGTATTGTATATCAATTTTGACCATTATCGGAATGGCTTTTCTCGCCTAATATATTTGCATTGTACTTGTTATATTTTAGCCAACCCAGTGTTTAACACTATGAATCCTCCACCCCCCCCGCATTGATGGCAACAGAATGTCGGGGAAAAATTAGGTTAAGAATTATTATGTAAGTTTCATCAGAAAGGTGAGCTCCATCACCTTTATTAGAGTCAGTTCAGTCCAGTCATTTATAATGTGCATCATACTTGTTTATTCCATTATATAATTTTTATAAAATAAAAAACCTGTACATAATGCAGCGACGCTATAGGAAACACAAAAATAATTTGTAAATAGATTTTCCTGAGGATCTATAATTGTATATATTATCTGAAAATTTAAAGGGGCTAAGAAGAAATTTTTTTTTTTTTTATAATGTATCTTTAAAAATTTGTGTCCAGACTTGAAAATGGCATGTGGTGTTTTTAAAAATAAATTATGTGAAGACGTATAAACGCAATATACTTCTTGTTTCATTTTCGTGATTATTTTATACTTTCCACAAAAAGATATTAATTATAGCCCTCGCATCAGATAAGGTTGTAATTGATACGTTTAATAATAGATTAATGGTTTAATAATAGACGTTTATTAATAATCTATTCCGTTTGCTGACATGCACGAGTCTGTGGCCGTCCAGTGTATTGTTAGTAAGTGATACCGGTCTCCCTGAAACATACCTCAGAAGCTAGCTGGAAAGAATCCGAACGAAAATTGTTCCGATATTTCTCAGTGAAGTCGGTATATTGTCTGTCTACTGTCTATATTGCAGGCTCTGTCTATATCCACCAGCTTTGGTCACTTTTACACAATAGTCATAACTTTAATAATTCTGCTTCTCTGTTTCGCTTTTCGAACGAGCCAGTAAGTATTTTTTTTCTTTCTCAAGAGTATTCTGGCAGCATTCCAAACGACATATTTCTGAAGTTGATTACGAGTTGATTCATAGGCTGAAAACAAGTGCGGACATTTTTTTTACTCAACGGGATGAGCCACAGTAATTCTTGTTAATTACAAGGAATGTAATATCACGTCCAAAGGATTTAATATAGAATAAACCACAAATTTATAGCATCATGTTTTCCTCTCAATAGTGTGTAACGTTATGAGCTCGCGATAATTTTAAGAAATGTGAATCGTCACATTCGTATTAAAGTATGCATTGAGAAATTCTTTTGATTAATTCGAGTTTCACGATATTTCACAATTGCCCCATGCTACAGTTTAATGAGAAGTAAAAAAATAATTAAAATTTCCATTATTATTCATCATGACATTGACAAAATACTGTCTTTTTGAATGATCTTTGCTACACTGATCGATTCACATATTATAACACGTTTTTTAGAGCCCCATAAAAATAAAAAATGACCTAATTAGTTAAATTATTTAAATAAAAAAGCTATTTAAAATGTTAAATATAAAATATATTTCTTAAAAAGTTCAAATTCATTTTGTTGATCTATTATTATTATTATTTGTTCCGGCATTTGTGCACCGCGGCCTCACTGAGACCTATTGTGCGCCGTCCATGTCCCTGTCCTATATATGTGACAGGCCCACGGCCTTTGCAAATCTGAGGATACTGAATGGATCGATCAGTTCACATAGTTTGGGGTCTACAATGCGATCACTACCAAAGTGAAGGTATCGCCTTCTAGCTAAGTTATCACAGTCACATATTATATGACGTGCCGTTTCTCCCTCTTTCTTGCAGAATCTGCAGATTGGTGATCCCACTATCCCCAAATTAAAGAGGTGTTTATTTAACCGACAGTGACCTGTATAGAGTCCTGTCACACTTTTGAGTGTCCACCTGTCCATTGATAGAAGTGCTGAGCTTCTTCTCTTACAGGGTCCATTAAGAAACAGTTTCGAGTGTTCCTGTTTCTTAGTTTCTCTCCAAGAAAGTCTTGCCTTGTCCTCTAAAGCTAATTTTATACACCTTTTAGCGTAGCTGAGGCTGATACCACATATGGGTTCAGGTGCAAGAGGTGTCTGTTCTGAGCCCACCCTTGCAAGGCCATCTGCCTTCTCATTGCCTGTGATGCCTGTGTGTCCTGGCACCCAGTCGATTCTAACCTTATTGGCTAGCGAGAGTGTGTTTAAGTTGTTTTTACACTCCTCAACCAAATAAGATCTGGTCGTATAGCTTCTCAGGGCGCCAATGGCTGCCTGGCTATCCGTGAAAATTGTGATCAGTCTGTTTCTTACACCCTCCCCAATTAAGGTTTGGGTACAGACATTGATCGCCATCACTTCGGCCTGAAAGACCGAGGTGTGTCTACCTAAAGGAATAGAAATCCCAGATTCTGGTTTATCTTTCCTCCATATGCCGGCCCCTGATCCGTTTTCTGTTAGTGAGCCGTCTGTGTAGCAATTAATCCCATTACACAGTTTATGTGGTTTGGTCTTTGTGTTTTCCGCACAGTACAAAACGTCTGTGTGTTTCTTAACTTGTAGGTCAGAGTGCATTGACAGCACCTCGTCCTCATCAATTCTTCTGAACAAGTTCCCATGCCCCATGCGAGTCATGACTTTGGATCTTGTTCCTGATTTCGCAAGTCTGTAAGCCACGTTCAAGGCTTGCGCTTCTACTTCTATGTGCAGTGGATTCAAGTTCAATAAGACTTCCATTGCAGCAGTAGGAGTTGTACTCATGGCACCAGTGATCATGAGACATGAAAGCTTCTGTAATTTGCCAAGCAAAGTTTTATTTTTACTAATACTACCTCTGTGCCACCACACCATAGAGGCATAGAGCACCATTGGTCTAACTGCTGCGGTATATAGCCAGAATAACATTCTGGGTTGTAGTCCCCAGGTCCTACCCACAGCCCTTTTACATGCATAGAGGCATCGAAGTTGATCTATATTATAATAAAATGAAAATAAGTATTAGCGTTTAAATTAAACAAATAAACATACAATAAAAACATTGGAGACAACTATTCTCATATATATAGTATAAAAATGTTTTCTAGTACGCAATGAGTTGTCAATAACACGTAATTGACGCTGTAGTCACGATGATCTCTTAATAACCTAACGACCACAGCAGTTAGAAAATTAAGCTGAGGTGCCGAGAACATCTTGCCCGCTGGCATTAAATCCTGTAGTCGCCTGGGCGTAGAGAAATTCATTATGCCCCTCAATCAGGCCTAACGCTTTCATCGGTCCGTCCAGTTTTGACCCAATGTAATAAGTAATCAATCCAGGAGAAAATCTATTTCCAGAGTCTCCTTTGGTGTAATACCTGATAAAATTAATAGGTAATCTATTTTGAGAATTCTTTTAGTAGCTAAAGAAAAATAACAACAATTTAAACCCTAGAACATAAGTGGATGATGTTTACAGCTGAATAAAAAAATGGGGTTTCCATTGACATTAAAAACGTGTTCGATAGCACTTAATAAAACATCAAGACAGAGATATTAGTATTATGAAGTCACAAACCCCGGAATAGAGTTTGAGTATTTGTTTACAAATACAACATACCCATTGTAGCGAGCGCCAACCATATATGTAAATTACCCTATACTCTGGTGCAACTAATGTATTGTAATTAGATGTAAAACATTGTTTTCTAGTAATAAATCATGGAGGTATCGGCAATCATAAAACAAGTAATAGAGGGTCGAAGGTCCAGCAATAAAACCTGGGAGGGTAAGCCACCTGCCCCCTAATAAAACGGAACCAGCAGACATTTGGTCACCTTCCAGTGGTCATAAAACCTAAGTAGGTGAGTCCCTAGCAGCTATAAAACACACCCTTTTAGGCCAACAGTCATAAACCTAAGGGGTATTGGCCACCTGGACATCATAAAACATACCCCGTTCAGCCGATTCCACCTTACACTAGGAAGGGGAAACAGTATTTAAATCAGGACGTTTCGCCCTGTAGAGCCACTCTTTCCCAGTCTCCTCAGCCGCACTACTCGGCCGCTTTACGCCAGGGCCGCCTGGCCCTGGAAGGCCGACACTTAGACTCCTCGTCAGCCTACTCTCTCTTCAGCGCCGCTGAGCCCGTCACCCTATTTCACAGCCTCTAGCAGACCCTCTGACGACTTGTAACTATTACGCTGCCAATCTCCCGCCCGAACTCTGAAAACTGGTCTTATTCTTTATGAACCTCTGAACCTCTTCTCCTGAACACAGTGTATTGTCGGGACACATCCCTATCAATAAAATGGAGTCAGATATTAACGCAGACATGGAACATGGTCCATGTTATAAACTACAACAATCCGCACTTGTCACCAGGGCTAGAGTGATTAGGCACTCCACTAGTGGCAACCCGACACCCATTAAATAAACTAATGAACTATAGTGGATCCACTTTCCTTTTATAAACTAAATACAACATGTGCTTAACCAACCAAACTCTACAATTGTATTACATTGTACTACAATTATGCATTATGTATATCACAACAACTTTATATAACTTTTATCACATCCTTAAAATTATGTATGAGAGAGATTTTTATTGAACACATCAATCGATCCACCCAACACCCTTTGAGGTCAATGAGCCGGTAAACCAATTATTTGTACTACACAAGCAATTTTTTATATAAAAGAACCTACATAAATTTCATTTGAAGTTTCTACTGTTGCTTTTAATTAAGGAATTCTCATTTATTACTCTCACGGCATATAAGGTTTACAATATTTATGTGTAATTACTAGCGTTCAAATTAAATGACTAACCTTGCTTGTGTATATTCCTAGCTGTGTATGGTTACTGGAATACCTCGAGAAAGGCCTACTTCCTCCTGACCCTCTCAAGATAATTGATGCTAGAATAAGATTCATTCTACAAGTACGGAAGGGGAAGGTACTCGTCTTAAGCGATTTAAATATATTGACTAATTCTCATAAATAAATAAGAGTTTTATAACGGGAAAATGTTTAGCACTAACCCACATTGGATAGTAACCTATCTTATTAAATCTATAAAAATCTACAATAAATTTATATTGTATGAGTTATCAGAAATGATTAGCATTGCTACTGGAGCATTGCTTGTATTTTCAAGATACATACGAATGAAGTCAGTTTCTCATTCGACAAGACTTGGTTGGTCCACATTTGTTTTTTATTATAAATTGTATTTCAATACAATATATTTCATACCACAAAAGGGCGATGCACATAAGAGTGTATGTATATTAAAGAGGGTGAAAAGTTGCCTCTTAGTTTTTTTTTTGGTACAAGAACCTTCTTGGCGTGATGCAGTTACACTAAATGAAATGTAAAATACGCTTATTTAACTAATCAGAAGTACAGAAAAATGGTGGAAAGTTATAGTTGAGTTCGAATGGAGGGGCTTTACTTCCAAAAAAGTACGGAAATATTGGCTCTCGACAGTGCTCGGTAAAACCATGGGATTAATTATCTCGGGGAATTATTTTTACAGGTACCATTACGGGTATTATGTGAATTCAAATTTATGATTACTAGATCTGGTATATTATTAAGATTTTCAAAACCGGGGGTCTCTGAGTCTGTTTGTCCTGGACTTTGCGAGTCCCCCTAGCTCAAGCTCCAAACATACGATTTTACTAAGAGGTTCAATTTAATATTATAAATACATGGCACATATGACCTATGACATATTTTTCCATAAAACTTGAGTAAGTGTCGTGAATTTATTAAATAGTTGATATTAGAAAAAGTTTCTGTGATTTAGATTAGGGATAAAAAATATGATCTTGGCGTCTGGTTAAAAGCACATAATTCATGTTGTTTCTTCAAGCTATCATTACAAAAGTAATTAAAACTGTCATTGACATAGTGCTCTCAACTTTTAAGTCAACCAGTGCTTTTTTTTTGTAAGTTAGCAGCACTCGTCCTAATGATGCTGAAAATAAAACCATCTACGTAAAAAAAAAAAAAAAAATGAAGTGCACTCAAGTAAATTAATAAATATCATGATGAAGGCAGCAGCAGTTTAAAGATGTCGTCGTTCTGTTATTATTCAGGATGTAATTTAGTGGACTGTTTTACCAAACCGTCATAAAGACTAGCAATAAAAAGGGTATTGCCATGTTTTAGTAACCCTTTTTTTTTAGTTAAAACAAATCTTTATTGAAAAAAAAAAAAAAATATGCTCTACTGGTGCACTTGATATTGATGCTTGAAATAATGGTAGTAAATATATTTTTCACTCCATATAGACAATATTGTAAAATCATTAAATACGATATTGAAACTCATCATTTTTTAATACATCACATTTTTTCTATTATTTTAAATAATTAAAATTTATCATCAAAACTTCAGTCAATTCCCAGGGTAGCTTAGCAAAAAAATATAGCATTTCTGTTCGCAAGTCGTGATTAGTAAATTTACAATTGTTCAATTAATATTTGAGAGTATCTGGAACGCTTCTTGACAGTCCATCTAGATATTTCTTCCTCATACTCTATAAATGTATATTGACAAGTTTGAATTTATGTACAAAGAAATTATGAAAAAAATCATGTTATATAAGTATAAGGTGGAATTAGATATACCTAGATGCTACGTATCGAAGCGCCTTAAAAAAAGGCAAAATCAAAATAGGCCCCAGTAAGGCATTTCCTGACAGGCACGTCGTGCTGGTTTGCCTACTCACAGCATACGACGGCGCGGGCCACTAAATATAGACGCACTCGGATACGGAAATACTGCCTGTTTCTTAATAGTCGATGTTGAGTGATTTTTCTGTAAGAATGTTGAATAATTATATTCATAAAAATAGTTGACCTGAAGAAACTTCGTTGTTTCATTTACGATTTAAGATTTAGAAATGTTCAAAGTAACTTACCTTTATAACTCTGTCTTGCGCTCAAGGCGTTTATCTATTCAATGGAATTTTTTCCTTATCAGATTGATTTTAAAACCTTGTAAACCTTCACACTTACCTTCTCCATATAGACCTATCAGATTTCTTTCCACTATTTATAAACTTTTGGAAAACTCATATGTAAACGTATTCATCCTCTTTTTCAGCTACGAAATTCATTCCAGACCATTAATTCGGATTCAGCTCACTTCACTCAACCAACCAACTGCACAGAGTTGTTGGCTATGTAGCATCTTCTTTCGAGAAGAACTTGACGTGACATGAACATATCATAATGTTAAACTGGCTTTTGACAGAGTTTGGTATGCAGGACTTCTCTTCAAAGTACTACCGACTTTCACATATTTACTTCTTGATACTCGAAGGGTGGTTCCCTTGATCTTATTTGGGTAACCGCTTTTTTTTCAGTAAGTGAAAATTCAGAGACGTCCTTTTTAAGGCTCAAAGTAGGGGTCCCTCAAAGCTCAATACTCGCTTCATTACTTTACATTATCTTTACCTCTGTCATACCCACAACTCCTAATATAATTACATCAACTTACGCAAACAATACAGCAATACTTGCTGTACAATAAGATCTCCAACTCAAGTTCTCTAACGCTACAAAATTACTTGGCTCAAATTAACTCATGGTGTACGACCTGGAAAATTAAAATTAATACTGCTAAATCATTACACGTGACGTTCACCCTTCGACGTGGTCAATGTCCTTCCTCCAGTAAGTTTTGACAACCAAACTTTGATACAAATTGAAACAATTAAATGGTTAGGATTTACATCGGATAAGAGACTGACTTGGAAACCATACTCAAAAATGAAACGACTGACATTTAGTCACAGGCTAAAACTATTGAAGCATTTATTTAAGCGTTCAAAACTTCCGTTTTCCCAGAAACTATTACAACTAGCAAACTTTTACTCAAACTAATTTGCACATACGGAACCCAAGATTCTGGCTGCGCTAAGAAGACTAACATCAGAACCATACAGATTTTCTAATCAACAGCTTTAAGAATTATCACAGGTACGCCGTTACAAAACTCAATCAAACCCTTCATACTGGCCTAAAAATTCTCTTTAAAATTACTACATTTGAATTTAAAAGTAGTGCATTGGAACATTACTCAGAAACTTTCATGACTGCACAGACCCTCAGACTCACTGATACAATAACTGCCTACACCTGATTTACCAACATTTAACGACGACGGGAGGTATTCACCCTTTGATTCTCAAACCTGGTGGTCGAAATTGGTCTATAATTATAAAAATTGAAATCAAATAAACACTAAATTGCTTTGGATGAATGAAATTTCATTAATGGTCTTTTAAAAATGATAATATTTGATTCTTTATTCGCTATTATGATGATGGTAAAAACAGAGAGAACGATGACCTGAATAGTTTCTTATTGATTGAAGTTGTTAAAGAAGGTTCTGAGAAGACGCGCGGAGTTGAATGTTCGTTCATGAACGAGTCGGCCGTGCCCATTGGCTGTAGGTAACCGAAATCCCCAAGGTTATAGTCTAATAATAAGACCACCGTGCACTGTAAGGCAGGTCAGTGTCGAGGCTGTTCTGTGTCGTATTGTTAGCTAGAGGCCATGCGAGATCTCCATTTCTTATGGGACACCCTCAAAACCTAAACACATACGTAATAAACTTATAAAATACTGAATTCTGAATTTTGTTATTTATTTCAAATTGAAATAAAAATTTATATTTCATAAAAAGTATTGATGTTTATGGTTAGACGTGTGTCTTTCGCACATATCTTTCTCATGCGAGGGAGGTGACAACCATGTGAATTTGGGAGGTAAATACTGTATGAATGAGCTAGTAAATGAAGAATTGTAAATATGGTACAAATGAGAACATTTATCACAATTACTTATTGCCCAATAAGGCAGATTGTAATTTTATCACAATAAAGAAGTTTGATGTAAAGTATGTATATGATGTATAATCTTCAAAAAATGTTAACCAAATATTCAATGGGAGAAATCAAATTTCTGAAACCTCTTACTCATTTTGTTAATCGATTATAGACGAATAAATAATAGTTAAATAGCATGTGGTCGGAAAGAAAATTATGAGGGAACAAAGGACCACACTCCTTGAAGGGTGATGTGAGCTGAGGAAGCGGCCCAGCTCCACCTGTCTAGTGCATTAAAAGTTCGGGCAACATCAGAGATAGATATTTAAGTAAAAAAACTCTTTCTACCTTAAATTCGTTAATGATTCTATCAAAAGGAATTAAAAGGCTTGCAATCTTAGTATCGTTTTTCTTAATTCAAATGCTGTTCAAATGTGATTGTATTCTTCATGGAAGGCCTATTTACTTGTAAATAAATGTTATAAGAAATAAAACACCTTCTGTCACATCACGGTTTTAGTGATTTCTAACCGAACGTTTAAGACGGACTAGGCCACCCTCAACGGTTTGAGCTGATTGTAACTATATTACTAGTTACCATAGCAGTAGCAGGATCACAATGGGTAGAGACGTCACTCGACCGGCAACCCGGCAAGTGCTTGACAGCCATTAGCTTGAAATCTTGAGTTATCTTGAGGAGGATAGTATAGTCCGGCATCACACCATCAATAATGAACATTTCCGTTCTTGTGTCTAAATTGATCACGTGGTCCTCAAGTCACAGGTTCTTTATATTGCAGTGGGTATATAAGCGAATATTTCATAAGTGAAATAAAAATAATTGTTATATTTATATAAGTAAATAGGTACTAATATGTTGCCCGCTCTTCCTGCCTTGAACCGGACGACTAGACTGGGAATAGCAACTTACGAGAGAGAGTTTGGCAGCTTGCGAGTCACCGGACGGCTCTGCGAGACGAAGCTCAGCATTCAATTTAATCAGACCTAGAAATCTTAAGGACTCCTGCTGACTCCAGCCGAATCAGCACCATCATCGGTTCTAGGGACCGTTGATCCTGAGGGAGAGCGCTGCCCGGTTCGAACCGAATCAAACCGGATAGGGTAGCTGATGCAGGAGCGTTCCTCCACCATTGCCATCTGGTACACTATTGCAGATTAGGTCCTGGAGTGCGCGCAACCGGCTAGTTTTTCTTCTGTGGAAAGCAAAACCTGTTAAAGCGGCAACGATATTCACAGACTCTGAAGGTAAAACCGCATAGTGACAATTTATTTATTTATTTTCATTGCATTTTATGCAGTTTAGTCCATACCAGGCCCACCACCTGCTGGCTATATAATGATGATTCCCAAAATGTCAAATTTGATCGAAGTCTTCATTTTGTTCACTGTACTTATGTACTTGTTTAGCCGCTGCCGACTTGAACTATTTGATTATCAATATGTTGGAATAATTCATATTAATAAATGAACATCCCTCACTTCTCTCTACCCACAATTTATTCTTTTATTATTATTCAATTTTCGAGTATAATAATAGTTATAGTAGTAGTGGTTATAATTAAACTTTGAATCTCCATTTCCCATTATATTAGTTTAATTACAGGCGGTATAGTCAAAAGTGCTTGAGTAATAGTTTTTTTTTTATAACAACAGCTTTATTATGATAAAATTACAATCTGCCTCGTTGGGCAATAAGTAATTGTGATAAATGATCTCATTCATATCATATTTACAAGTTTCATTCACTCGCTCATTCATACAGTATTTACATACAGCCCAGAGACCTCCCAAGTCCACATGGTTGTCACCTCCCTCGCGTGTGAAAGAAGAAGCGGAGTCTTGGGAAGTCCCCCGCGCTCCTCTGTCAGCCGCTGAATAATAGTAGAATAAATTGTGGTTAGAGAGGAGATATTTATCTTTTCACTATGTATATTACTTCATATATATGTCGGCATCCCGGGGACTTAAAACACTAGTACTAGTAGTAAATACTAGTAATTACTATATAATAATATAATAGTATATTACTATACTATATATTAATATTATATAGAAATCTTCATAAAACGCTTTTTCACGTCAATAATTTATTAACTAAAGAGCCTATAGAAGAATCACGCTTGCACAAAAATTGAATTTAGAAACTGCTACTATAAATACACGAATCGAAGAAAAACATTTATCATTTAACTAATGTTTGTCAGCGCAATTTATATACAAATGGCTTACTTTTATTTTATTATAACTTTTCTGATGAGTTTGACATAACTTTCTTAATTTCTGACCGAGAAAATTCTCTTATATACTACTCATTTAATCCAGGGAGTGTTTCTCCTCTATCCAGTCTAAAACAAACAGTAAATACATTTCCGTATTGTTTGGGGACAAAAGTTGCTTAAATAAAAGGGTATGGGATCTCATAAATGGATTTCGTCTGCTTTCTATGAACAACTGTTAACTGTACTCGGGGTTCTAGGACTTAACCGTTCAAAGTTTTATACATGATTACATTATTTTTGAAATATAAATACTATCTCGTGAAACTGTTTTAATGAAACTTGTTACGTTATTGCAACGATCTTTGAGTCATATTCTGTAGTTTGAAAAAAACAAAATAATAATGTTTTAGGATAATTATTGTATCGAATTTCAAAATCTGCGAGTGGAGCAGTAGGAAACTATCTGACGATTTGTGGTGTGGACATCGGTACAAATTCACACTTTTTGACAAAAACAAATGGACAAATTGTTTTTATTTTTTCAACTTTTTACGTGTGTAATTACAAGGATTTATAATTACATTACTGCAGTTTGAAGCTATGGATAAGTTATTATAAATTTTACAGGAGCGTACGTTGTAAATTGCTATAATAGGAACGGAGCAAGTTCGATTTTCAGAAAGTGAATATTACCAATAAACTCGTCGCTTCAGCTTTTTTTTTTTATTATTTTTTTTTATTTCAAATCCTCTTTATTATAGCATGAACAAAATAAATAATAAGTCGCTTCAGCTTTATTCCAAGGCAGTTAAAAGCAAAGCCTCTAAAGGATTTTAAGTGTCGCAATGTCAATGTGTTCCAAAGTCACTTGAGATGTGTTTCATTAAAATCTTTTAACTTAAGAATGACGGATACATACACTTCTAAATTTAATTTTTGATAAATTTATAGACCTAAGTGCTACTTTCATACAGGTACTTTCCAATCGGTTTTAGTTTGAAGGTCTGTGTTTCTGTATGTAGGTATTTTATTTTTTATACCTACTCACACGTTATCCCAAAACGTGGTTTCCCTGTGTCCTGCATGCTGGGCGGTTAACGCACCTTAGTTTATTTGCTCAAACACTCTTTATTGTTTAACCAAAGATCTTAAAAAATTATTTAATCGATCTGACACTTAAATAGTGTATTCTGCATACCATATTATATGCTGATTATGTTTTGGATCAAATACCGGCAAGAACACATACAAAAATAATAATAAAACAAATTGGGTCCGTTTAGTTAACTTTTATCATGGCTTAACTCACAGCTCATAATTATATTATAGAGTGTGCTTTTTCCTTGGTTAAGGACCCACTCAAATCGGTATTGTAAAATGAGGTTTAATGATACCTGGCGCTTATAGACAGCAACAAATATTTAGCTGAGTGTTAGGTTTTCCTGAGATTTTGGCTTTGATAGATAGATGTAAGAGAGATTTTAGATTGTCGTAGATCTAACTCAACAAGGAATCCTAGAAAGTTAAAAGCGAACATCCAGGCTGATATTCTAAGTACACGTTTGATTAACTCCTCAGCTCTCCAATAGCCTCTCCCTCGATTATAACAAGAATATAACTCCAAAAGCTGTAAAATTATGTAATAAAAGAGAAATTAATGCAATTAATAACTACGACTTCGGCGTTATATTTAGTTTATAATTTTTAAACGCAGAATAATTTTGAAATTCACCCAGTATTATATTAAAGTTGGATATATCCTAAAAATAAATATAACGATCACATAGTATATAATGATAGCTATATAAATAGCCTTATAAAGTGATAAAGTGAAAGAAATGAAATTAACAACTATATATATCCTAAATACGCCATATTTTTAGTTCGTAATTTTAAAATCCGAATCAAATTCTAAACTCCTACAGTATTAAATTTATTCTGAAAATAATAATACTAGAACACATAAATGTTGAATTTAAAATAAACCCTGTGTAATCCGTTTACATATATTTATAACTAAATTCATCAATACATTTACTTACATAAAACATTGATACATTTTGCTTGTCTCGAATTCAGTAGATCACTTAAGTGTTCAAACTAATAAAAATAGATTTTTTATAATTATAAAATAATAATTCAGGATTCTAACAGCTTGTAGTATACTTTATTAGATTCGTAATATTTTTTTTTACTATTTCACTTTTTAGAATCTGCTGCAGGTAGTTGCATTAGGGCTGGGAACCAAGAAATTTAACACACATTTACATAATTTGAAAATAGCTAAGGGTTTGAAGCCTATTTGTCAATATTTGATTATTTTTTTTATGCGATTAGAGGTGGTTATTTCGAAATACGCAGTTGCTTTATCTGTTGATTGATCGGCTTCTTGTTGCATCCTGGGAGCATTATTTAGTCATTAATTTTCGATTATTGAACCTTAATCCCGGAACTTATAATTAGTGCTTCTGGCTAACTTATAAGGCTTAGAAATTATCCCACCTTCACCGAGCCCCTTCCACGAATGCTCCCTCTTGGTCGTCTTGCGCAATACATCGACATCAAAACTCTTACCCTCGTGTATAAATAATCATTAGGTTAGTATTTTTATAATTGAAGATTTTTGATTCTGTGTTAGTTAATTTGAATAAAAAAAAAATCAAAACAAATTTGGCAGGTATGTAGTTTGATTTTTAAAGGAGCCAAGGCAGAGCAAAATATGATCGATTGTAGAAATATTTGATTTTTTTTTTTAAATATCATGGCTAATTTTAAATTTGTTCTAAGATAAGATGCGATGTATCCTTTAGTAAATTGTTTGCAATTTTGTGTATATTTTGCTTTAAATGCACACACTAAAGTATAGCGTCATCAACACAATCATTTAATCTCGCGGTTAAATTACTCTGCTAATGGATTATAAATTAGTTTATTTACAAAAATTTAAGATACCACCCATATATAACAATGATCCATTTGCATTGAAAATGTATCATCTTGTTTATGAAAAAAAAAATTTCATTGAAAAACACATCAATTTAATTTAGGAAAAAAAAAAACAAAAAAACCTAACGTTAAAAATAAATAATAAACTAGATGCTAATAGGAAAATATTTCTTCCTAGAATATTGTACGCTAAGCCATTTTTTTTTATAATTAATGTAAGCAATAGTTTGGAGTTATGGATTCTCGCTATGTTTATATTGTGATTATTACTAATATTGTTAAAAGCTAAAGTGAAGTGTGTTGTTCTATTGCAGGTTGCAGCTTCCCCCTCCTCCGTCGACTGGTCCGTGTTTAAGACGCTCTTAGGAAATGGCAGCAGAGAGAGCACACTTCTCCGTGCGGCCGCACGTCAAGAAGAGACAACTCTATAAATTATAACCCTACACGTATTTCGAATAAATTTCGATTGAAACATAATTTATTTTTTTATTTAAGATATTTATATAGATATATACATACATTTATACCACGATACTATAGAGTTTATTTTGAAAATTATTAAAATTCCTAAAAGGTATTAATTTATTTTTGTATCGCCATCGGCTGTGATAGTTTTAAGGCGATGTTCGAGTTTCGCTAGTTCGTGAGTGAGTGAACAAACCTATATCGAAATGGATGAGATGTCGGGGGAGGTCCTCTGGCTGGTCATCGTCAGCTTTGTGGTCGCATTCGTTTTGGCCTTCGGGATCGGTGCTAACGACGTGGCAAACTCCTTCGGAACCTCCGTCGGCTCCAAGGTCTTGTCCGTCAGGGCGGCATGTATACTGGCTACGTTCTTCGAGATGGCCGGAGCGGTGCTCATTGGTGAGTAATATTATTTATATTATACCTTCATATAGTACTGTACACTGACCACCATTTGTCTAAAGCTTTAATCCTAACGGTCATCCCATTCAAGTTCCTCTTGAAGAAGGTGTTGCCTTTAGACCTACCCTCTATAACCCATACACAGCTCGTACTGCTGCGAATATATCCTTTTACATCCTCTGCTGATGACATGTAAATCCTTTTAGCTCACCCTGATTTACTAATTTTATCCTGCAAACTCCAAAAATAACCTCATTAAAATACGAAACTGATGTAATCAATGGCATATGAAGGAAAATGGATACTTTCACTCATCGACAAGAAACCTGCCCATCAGCCACCTTCAATATGATACCGCTTACCTACGCACACCAATATTTGATACCTAGGTTGCATGTTTGCAAACAGTTACTAAAACTGAGTTGGATATAAGAAATATAACTTGGGGGGGGGGCAAACATACCTCCAAATATCTGACGAATCCACAGTTTCCAATCCTCCGTAGTAGTAGACTGTACTCGACGCTCCTTTCTATATTCACCGTTTCACAATTATCTTCATATTCCTAGAGTCCTCTACCTTACACCATAAAGATTTTTCAAAGACCCAACATTCATTCTAACAATCCTCTTCGTCGAAGCCTAAAGATGCACTGGCTATGTTTTCCGCTCGTGTCCTGAGCGCCTGTAGCTCTCTAGCCCTCGCTGATCTTCGCTATATTGCGAAACAAGTGTTATTACAATGCTGGATAAATTGCATCGGAGGCAAGGATTTGCCATTATGTGAATACATGTACTAAAATACCCAAAAATTATACATATTTTTCTGAAGTATTTTACCTATGAGAAATTAAACTGGATGTTCTTATTTCCTATAATTTATGTCCTCGTCATCAAGTTAACAATAATTGATGGTCTTTAATTTTCATGGTTGGGTTATTTTCTTGGGGTAGGTTCTATGGCATGCAAATTAGTCTAATAATTTATATTTCATTTATATAAAGTAAGAACAAAATTTTTATAAAATTCATCTTATTAATTTTACACTGCATTTTTCCACCCTACCAGTAGGCAGGGTGGTAGTAGGATTTCATAAGATGACGCAAAAATGTACAACATTGCAAAATATCAAAACTCCCGGAATACATTCTTGGTAAACTGCCCGAACTTCTGAACTAATGGATAAAAGCAGTGTACAGCCAAAATTAGGGACCCTACAAGAAATTCGATGACGATTAATAAAATCACCAGGAATATGGAGTTTTTTCGACCTGATTCAGGTTTGATGGAAACTTCAATGCTCTACCAATCTATTTAAAGGGATAATCACCGCCAATAAAAACACGATAATCAAATTCTTCTCAAGGCCCCACATTAATATATATTTTGTTTAAATAAAAATGTTTTCTCTTAAAACAGCACTTATTAGGAAAGCATACATGCAATGATCGATATTTATGGTATTATTTGTGGGAGGGGTGCTTCAAGCCTTCAGAAAAATCTCCAGGGAGTGAAACTTTAAATACTAATTTGAATAAATTAATAATTAAATATTTAAGAGAAATACCCACATCAAATCTTCCGGAATGCTCAGATTTTAATGCTGTACTAATATTTATCAAAGAGAATTTTAGATTAAAGATAATCCTTAATACTCTGCTGAAATTCATTCCCTTTAAAAAGTAATTAGTAACTTAATTTTAAAATTAATAAAGTTTTTTCATTATATAATTTTAATGAGCCAAAAAAGTGACTAGTGAATCCAAGAATAAGTAGCTTCGCCATAAGTTTATTACATATATCATTAATTTAATTTTAAAAATTTTGTACAATTAATGACATTCGACTAAAATAATTCTTATAAAATTTGTATTTGTTAAACCGCCTAGATCACGTAAAATTACCTCAATCCTCTCTAGAGAATTCTATATTTCATTTTATGTATTTTACATAGGCCCATTACATGTAGTCGCCAGACGGAAGTGCGCCTCTTAAGTAAAACTAAAATACAATTAATACGTAAAACTATAATATTAATTTATTTATATGTAAGAAATCCGTAACGAAAAAACCTAAAGCTCAACAAGTCTAATATCTAGTGGTCCTGAAGTAAATGAATGTAATTTTTTTAAAATCTTTTTCCAAAATTGAAACAACTTTTTACTAAATTATTGTTGCTTTTCTTAACATTTTCAAGAAGCCTTTGAGTGCTTTATACAACTACGTTATAAATAAAGCCAATATCATTCGTAACATCGGAGTTTTCTACAGTTTAAGGAAGTTACTAGAATAAATCACATTCCAGGATGGTGAATTCCATTCCATTAATCAATGGGGACTGTAAATATTAAGTATTTAGTAATATTTGAAGAGTGTTCCGTGAGCAAAGCAGTTTTTAGTCGGCGCTCATCTTTAATGTTTCGAAATTTCTAAAAGAAAATGTAATTTTTGCAAAAAATTTTCTGAAATTGAGTACTCCCACCGCCGTTTTCGAATAGCAATGGATCCTAGTTAGCCATTATCCGGGAGTCAACATCATAGAGTTTGAAACTGTCCTGAGTCGAGCCAATACACTGACTTTAAGTATTATCCTGATACGGACTTATTTATCATCAGTATTCTATAGTCATCCCTCTCCCCAAACTGTTTTGATTCGGCCTTCAGACAAATTATTGCAGTTTGATTCTGATAATTTCTTTGATGGGGTCTTATTGGGTTGCAGCTTAAGTACTTAATGCGGCCTTCTGGAGAGAAAAATGTGCGCTCATCAAGGCCAAGTCAAATGCATTACATAAATCATCCACCCTTCGACGCACTCCTTAACAATCCGCCTATTTCAATTTGATACATTTTCCCTTAGTCAATGTCGTTTCATATCTTGGCATTTGTCTGGCAAAGACTGACCTGGAATCTGCATAAAAAATAATTGAGGTTTTCATGGCATTATGTACTTCCATTAATAGTCAAAGCCAATAAAAAGAGACATCTGACGAAAAGGTTCATGAATTCAAAAATTGTCTAGCAAGCAGCAAAAGCTTTAAAACCACATTAGTACTGTAGTAGTTTTCACTTTATAGCGGTGGCTTTTCGAAATGTCAGTAAATGAAAAGGTCTACACATTTTGAAAAATGATGACTATTTGAAGATGTTTATTAGTTCAAAAACAATGTTTGCTTGAAGGGGACAAAGAAGAGCCGCTCGAATATATGAGATTGGTGAGTTCCAGTTTACTGTGGCACGATCTATCTAATTTGGAGCTAAGAGGGAAATGATCCGAACCATTAAATCCATTTAAGATAATGCACGCAGTCTGTTTAGATACGATACCTGGCAGATAAATAATGAGATATCCGAGGGGTTTTCCAGGGAGAAATTTTAAGCCCAATACTCCGTTTTTGAAAATCCCAACAAAACTCCTGTGAGTGGAGGGACAAATTTTTGCTTCATTTTGCCAACGAATTGAATGTATTTTAGAATGGAGAAGACTGACTTATTTAGTGACAGGCTGTAGCACAGGGTAAGTATGGAAGTCAAATTTTAAAACAAAAAAATATGTACTACAAGTTTTATGCCAATGGATAAAAAAAGTAGATTTTCTAAGGCGTCATACCCTCAGTTATAACATAAGTTTATTTATGCCCAACCGTTTTCACCAGATAACATTGCCGTTTTCAAGTTATGACAATACTGGATAACTGGACGTTACCAGACCTCTAACTTTGAGAGGTGAGAGGTAAAAGCGTTTGTGCATACAAATAACCTTATGTTATGAATAGATAAATGTGGGTAAGGCAACTTGAAAATTGGCTATTTTAAGTAAGAACCCACAGACAGCAAAACCATCCAATAACAAGTTTTATATGTACTAAAAGTTCACATAAGTTCAGAGTTACTTTTATAGTGTAAAAATTTGAACTATTGTAGACCACTCTAGCGGATGCAGCCTTACGCAGCAGGTTCTCAGGGGTTGGTATAGCAAGGTTAGAGCGGCAAGATATGAAGAACCCCATGCCCTTCGGCTAATCTCCATCAGTAGCTCAAAGGAAACGTGAAACGATATTTTAGATGAGAAACGACCGATTTGTGAATCGGGCAGTTTGGTGCGGGTGCCATTTGAGGGAAAGTGGTTGGGGAGTACATGGCTGCATCTAATGGGCCTCCAGATTCATAGACCCATTATCCCGTACAAATCCTTCCTTGTTTTTTTTTTATCCTCCCGATTATCTTCGGTGCATCAAGGTATAATTGCGATTGCGAACTTACAACTGAAGATACAGAAGTGAGAGAGGAATACTTCGTTATTTATCTCAAAGTAAACGCTGTCAGTAGTTATGCAGTGGTAGACCAAGTGACAGAAACTTTGTTTTGAGTAATTTGACTTTTTATAAAGAGACTTACTAGTATACAAGTACTATACTTTTAAGTTTGTTGTAAACAGTCAAGTCACTCAAAACAAACTTTGTACCACTTGGTCTACCATTGCATAGCTACGTCAATTTAATTACAATAGTAATTTTGTACAATTACAAACGTCCAAACTTGCCTTACAAATTAAGATAAAAATATAAAGGCAAATAGTGAAATGCACTAAAAAGAATGGCGGAGGGTACAATGCCATATGTTTGTAATATATATTATACAAAAATAATAGTTAATTTAGTAGTTAAGTCGTTGTTAATTTGTAATTAAGTAGTTAATTTAGTAAATTGTATTATAATTTACATATGTGATAGATGAGTATGAAGATGGGTTCTGCAAAAGGTTATACACTATAAAGCTCCATTTTTACTAATGGTATGGCGCATCATTTTGCATACTACTGTTCTTCCATGTGCTTGCCTCATGTCTCCTGCGATGATCAAAACGAACAAGGGTGCTTCCCACCCTCTCGTCGTTTTTATCTCGTCTGTTGCCTTCATGATTTTTTTAACTTTCTTATTTTCCAATGCCGTTGTCTCAGATATTATTAACTATTCTTATTTTAAAGTTCCAATATTAAAATATTTATATTTAATTATTTATATGATAACTATTAATATTAGATATAACGGCAACAAATAATGTTCATCCCTTCATAGCCATGATCCACGGGTCGTTTACCGCCCTTTTATGCCCGCTAATTTCGAATTTATATCAAAGGCAATATCACAAACTCACAACATCAAATATCACAACAATATACTCATCATATGAATAAATGCAAGATATGAAAAATACAATAAATAATGATGAAAAAGTCTGATGAAAGAAGATTGGCGAGTCAATAGTTTCATGCGTTTTTTCAAATAAATCTGGTAATGCAGGTGACTAAAGCTAAGATTTAAATTCTTATAATTAGTTATTTTGGATAATATGTTAGTATCTAATTAAATATTCTTAGTTTGATTGTATATATTTCATTAGTATCTAGATTAATAATAGAAGATAATCGTAAATGTATAGGTGAAGTACTACTACCCACAATAATACATAGGATAAATTAAAGGTTAGGTATACATCAATAAAAACATAATATTTAGTACATGGATTAGGATTTATGATAGTTGTGGCTACACAATGATTTTTTAGTAGTGTAGGTATTTCATATTGCACATCGTCTTTAAAATACTGTGGATAGCAATAGGTTTTTCTGTTTTGAGTCTGTAACGTATGCTTTAGTGAATTAGTATTTTTTAATTTTTCATCACCCGACTTTTCAATGGTTAGGTATTCTAATAATAGATTAAATTATTTTATTTCCCTTAGGTATATGCTCATGTCTCACAAGAGTTTCCAGCTCCTTTTCATTTACATATAGTTCTTTTTACTAATTTTAAGTGATGTTGGGGGCAAGTTGTAGTTCCCCTGGTCTTAAAAAATTTTCAAATTTGTTTTCGTTTGTTCTGTAAGTCTCTGCCTTAATAATTCGTTCTCCTGCTCTAGCGGGTAGTTTTCTAAGTGATGTAGTTTGTTACTCCTAACGGTTCACGTTGACCCTGCGATATGGTGAAATATGTGTTCCCCGCTATTATAAAGAATTAATGAATATTTTTGCTTTAAGTTAGTTGTGAATGTGTAGTTTTTTGCTTTATGTTAGTTGTGAATGTGTAGGTTTTTAATTAATATCATGGGTAGGTGATGTAATATATTTTTAGAAAGAGTCATGCCAACTCAGAGTTGACCTAGAAAAAAGAGTCCAGCAGGTAATGCCCTTGCCAGGTTGTAAGCTGATTAAGCCTAGATATTAAATACTACACTTTTTTCCCTTCGCGTATGATTATTTGTATGATATAATTAAACAATTTAAGAGAAATCTGGAAATATTAATACTGAATTTCTTTCATATAGTTAATTTTATGTTATTAATGTATATATATAATTAAGGCTGGTACATGGCAAAACAAATAAGAACTATGTCCACCCCCTCTTACACAATATCCGGCCAAGCTGAAAAAGAAGAGGCACTTGCTGCCCATGCATGGATGCGATGACACCTCTTCGCCTCATGTGGAGTGCACTGTATTATTTGATGATGGAACTGACCTGGAGCCTCCCTAGGAGAGCTCTGTTGGCATTGGTCATTGAAAACCACAGTGAGTTTTGATTAATAATGTACCACAGGCGTTACCAGTTCATGGTAATACCATGGCAGAGAGTCAATGAAATTCAATATTCTAGTTCTTTTGAATATACTTTTGAAGGAAATTCAATTTAAGTTAAAACCAACTATACTTAAATTTATCATAAAACAGTAATATTTTCTATAATGTAATAATAATATTTTTATTTTGATATTCTCTTTTAGCAGAGAATAACAGTTAAACCTATCATGCATATTCCAAATTGTTAATTTTCTAAATGTATAATGCTTTTTTTTTTATTAATTAAATCCTGTTGTTCATCGTTCTTTACATATTGTGTTTATATTTGTTTCTCAAGAATATTTATTTATATTAATATGTTCTATCATTAGAGGTACCATCAGAAGTTTTAATTAATAATTAAGGATATTTAATAATTTTTTTTGTCTATCTGCCATGATTTACCTCTGGTGAACAAACAGTTGACAAAATTACAGATCATAATCTAACATATTTCCTTTTTGTTTTCATTTAGTTCTATAGTATTATAAATATTAAAAAAGGTCTGAATGTGTTCTGATGCTAGTGGCTAGGAAGTGGTCACCTCATAACGTGACACCCTTCAGAGTGTAGGCACTTTTACAACTCTATAGCCTAGGCCCTGATTAAATATCGCAACATGGTATTTGGAACGTGGATTGAAGGGTGATGGGAAAGCTGTTTGTTGAGGTCTTTGAAAGTTAGGTCTTGTTGAATATTTCTGAAGTCCTGTCGAAGTTCATGACGTTGATGATAGTTATTATGATGTTGAAAGTCATTATTTTGTTGAAAATTATGTTTGTAGTTGTTTTGGTACTGTTGGGGTTGAAAATTTAGAGTATTATAGTTGTTTTTTCCATTGTTTTTTTTTGTCTAGGTCGGTATTCTTGTTGATTCTTGTATGTGTTTCCTTGAGGGTATAAGCCTTCCATTATAATCCGGCTGTTATTGGTCAAAATGTATTTAATCTGTATCAAGTCTTTAATGATGTGGTTTAATGTGTTTAATGTGATGGTAAATTTCTGATTATATGGTCAACAATTTGTGCCTTTTGTGATAAAATTTGTTGTTCTTATTACTGATACTGGTGTCAATCATCATGCCGTTATGGTTTAGAATCTGATGTGTAATATAAAATTACACTGTATTCATAAAATAGTACCTTAAAGTTTTTTCTCCACTGCTGTTGGCAAGGCCTCCCATGAGATCTTATTAGATTTTTTTGTTTTATGTAACCTGTATAAACTCAACTTCAAGTAGACATTCCTAGACTCTCTTATTTCTTCGAGTCTTCTTGGCTTGCCGGGCAGAGTGGTTGTCAGCTAGCCTTGAAACCTGTTATCAAGTCCTTGTGGTGAATTACTCACAATGTGTAACTTACATGGAATATTTCCTTCAGCTTAGCTTCTGGTGTAATAGACAAACTTCTTCTCTTTTATTTTGATGTCCACAGGTCCCCTGTTTATTGGGGCTAAATAAAGAATCATATCTGGGGGATGAATTTTTTAAGAAGCTTTATTTGACTATTTTGCATAAGATTAACAATTATGACCATTACTACAAAAATCTAGGAAGATAATGAGAGATCTTCAATGGAGCATGGAAGTGTATATATACTAGAATAAGAGGGTTGCTTAGTAACCTGCGGATAGTGAAAAGGTCCTTAACTATAGATTCACACCAGGTTAATTACTTATTTTGTCATGAACTTTATTTCATTATTTATGAAGCTAAACTGTTTATTATTTATAAAATAAATGGCTGGTGACCTCGAAATGCCCCCTCCCATCCCTCATCCCAATATTTTATGAAATATTTGTTTATCCTTCTTTTGGTTACCAGTTCTGTGTTTTAAGAATTAAACTTATTTTAAGGATTTTAATGAGTAATGTGTAATTTTTATTTTAAGTACAGAAGATGCCTGAATAAGCAGAAGGTCAACACTTGGAATACATTCTTATTATAAACATGTACATTGCCGAGACATGAGGTCTATTACTTAACTGTATTTTAAAACTTTTTTTCATTATTACAGAGGATTTTTTTAACTGTCAAAATATTTATCTGGTTATAATATTTAGGATTTGACAATCTACTAGAGTCCCACCAAAAATATATTTTCGTTGAAAGCAGTTTCTAGGCATGATTTGAATGTACGTTTGAGTGCGCTTATTTATTGTTTTGTTGGCTATGTAAACATATATTTTGTCATTTTTTAGTTGTCCTCATGCAATAAGAACTATTTGGAATCTTACATATTATTATTATTATTATTATTAGAATCAAGATATATTATTTTTATTTAATTCTAATTAAAAATAATCAATATTTTTTTAGCATGATTGATTTTTTGTTGCCATTATATGTTCTAATAGGGTATAAGGTGTCTGACACTATGAGAAAAGGAATTCTGGATGTCACCTTGTATGAAGGTTCTGAAAAAGAACTTATGCTTGGCTGCTTATCTTCCCTTGGTGAGTATTGTTTGTTCATTACTGATTATTTATTCATTGCCATCCTTATGTTCAATTGTTATTGCAGTTGGAAGTGGTGTTTGGCTGCTTGTAGCAACGTTTTTGAAGTTGCCGATTTCTGGAACTCATTCTATAGTAGGAGCGACAGTTGGATTTTCTCTTGTCTGCCGAGGAACCAGTGGACTACATCTTAAAACTTTGTCCACTATAGGTGAGTATTATTAACAGTTTCTTTGTTAAAACCACTGCATTTGAACATTGAATTGATTAATTATTAACATTTATATCATTAGTTGTTTTATTATTAAAGAGCTCTCATATAATGGTAGTAGTTAGCATAACTATTTCATGTCATGAATGTTCCATGCTTCATATCTCTAAGATGAACTAGTGGTTACTCTTAACAGGGAACCAAAAGCCAAAAGCTGCTAGCTGAATACTTAATAATGCTACCAATATGTTTACAATTTTTAAATGTTTTTATTTATTAGTTTGATATTGTTTATACAATTGATTAATATGAACAACATTGCAACCAATTAAACAATGTTACTGAAATAAAAATTTTCATTTTTACACAAACTTGTGAAGAGAAATATGTGAGAAGTGCCTTAGTTCCACCCTTCTTAATTTTAACAATAAAATTTTACTGGCATCAGATTTTTGCCCATTATGATGCATTATTGTTCTCAATCCTTGCCAACTGAACTTTTAATCTATATAATTATAATGTATTCTTATTAGCTAAAAATAAATAATCAACTTAATTTTTTGTTTCAGTTGCATCTTGGTTTATATCACCAGTTTTGTCAGGTATCGTCTCGGTTGTTCTTTTTAAGGCAATTCAATCATTGATCATCCAAGCAGATAACCCTTTGACGCCAGCGCTAAGGGCACTCCCCTTCATCTATTTGGTGACTGTCGGTCTGAATGTATTCTCTGTGGTGCATGATGGACCCAAATGTTAGTATTAGCTTAAATTTTGATTTTATTTTAAATTAAAATGATACATTTTTTTTTTTTTACAATTGTGATATTTTACTCAAATTTTAAGGGTGAACAGTACAAATGCTAGGATTACCACCTGAAATTATGTTTATATCATCATTTAAATGTTTTATAGAATTAAAATTATTATGTTTTGATAAACTGAATTCAGTAGATTGATATTACTGATTATAAACAAATTCACATTGATTCCCACCTCACAAAGTGCAAGTTTGGGTGAAACTGAGTGTACAAAAAGTGCAACCGGAATCAACGATTTTTTTTTTTTTAATGCTTTTGCTTCTGAGCACCAATATTATACCTAAAGATTACCAAAAGCTTTATAAAGTTTCAAAAACAAGCCAGGAAATTGATCAAAAGGTGTAAACTTTTTAAATGATTTTCCTTAAGTCCAACTTTTGTTCTTCTAACATTTGTGTGCTTTATAACCAAATTATTGAACTCATAACTTAAACTTTTTTTATTTTTATTTCAGTGTTGTATTTAGACAATATACCGTTATGGGTCGCCTGTGCAGTTAGTGTTGGAATTGGTATCATAACTGCACTTGCTGTTCAGTTCATTTTTGTTCCTTCACAAAAAAAGCTTGTTCTAGGTAAGTAAAATTTAATTTTAATTTTGCATATTATATTATGTTCAATTTTTGAAAATCTTTAATCCACCTTTTTTTTTTTTTTTTTTTTTTAAACATTAAATATTTGGACCATTAGTGAACTTAAAGTAATGGACAAGTAATATAAGTATACTGCCTATTAGAAAAAAAAAAAGTTTATTTATAAAATGTATGCTATTACTATTAATTCAAAATATTGTAAGCAAAATAAAAAATATAAATCCCCAACATCTAAAAGTATTTATAATTATTTAATTATATTGAAGGATGGAGAATTTTTTTTTTAATTGATGAATAGCCACTCCCTAATGTTTAAATTTAAAGGTTTGATTAATTTTAATTTGGTAGAAAAAAGTTTAATGTGAATGACAAATATTTAATATTGAAATTGTCTCACAAATATTTTTAAAAACATTAGTAATCACCTAAAGTATTAATTCTTGCATGATTATTGTGCTTTTGATGCCAAAACCCCAAATTTGTTATATTTGGAAAATTTTAATAACTGTTGGATCCTTTGCTAATTGAATTAAAATTATTTTTAATCGGAAACCTTGGATGTTTTACAAAAAAACTATCTCCAAACAGCCAAATATTACATTTTTGATTCATGATTATTAACTATGGTATGGTATTCATGATGTGTAAACCCACTGATATAAATTTAAATAAATATTGATGAAAGAGAAAAATAATGACAGTCAGGATTTGAAGCTGGGAACCTCTGATTTCCAGCTAGTCGGTAGTCTCTAGGCCACTTAATTATCTTTCTTTTTAGTGACCGCCATTAACTCTAAAAACATCCCAAACTGTGAAATTTCATCATAGGTTTACTAACCTATTCTATTTCTACATACACTTGGTGTAGTCCTTTTTGTTTAATAATGAGTCTCGCTAACAGAAAAAATAATGTAATGGCCTGGGGTTGGCAGAGTTTAAACCAGCTAGAAAAAAAAGTATGCCCTGGGTAGGTCATTACTTTCCTCTTTCACCAGTAATCAATGAATTTATAAATGATCAGAGCAATTTAACCATTAAGTCCCATTTCCAGTTTTCTAAAACATAAATTCATTGTTTTTGGCACGAGGAGGACGATAATTTATTTTATATTTACAAGCTATTCCTCAGAATGAGGAGTAAAACTTTGAATAATTGATAATATTACGTCAATAGATACCATTTCTAGTTTTCTTTTTGCTTTATAATAAACATATGCATGGTTCCTTAATTAAGAACTTGGAATTTAGTTTTGAAATTGTTACTTCTGTTTTATGCAGCTTAGCTGAAATTGTTGCTTGCCAGTTTCACTTGATTGCTTTGTCATTAGTTGTCTTGTGTTTGTCCTGTCTATTTACTTATGCTTATCAATAATGTTACTTTTAGTGAGCTAATCAATTTTTTTTTTTTACGCATAATGGGGAAAGCACTTTAAAAATTAAAACTAGCTTAAATATAGGCATAATAAACAAACAGTTTGGTTTTCTTTGTTTTACTAGTACAATTGTAACTATTTCACGGCACCAATTTTGTACTGTTTTCTGATTAATTTTGTTTTGATTTTGTATTTTGAGTTTCTATTGCATCTCGTGTGTGGTTTGCAGCATTTTTCAAAATTTTTTGTTTTTCTTTGAATTTTTTTACAAGGATATTATTGATAAAAAAGATTGGCAAACTTATTTTACAGAAACCATAAGAAAATCAAGTAACCGAGATGTCCAGTTTACTTTTGGGGAATCTACAGGTATATCATGACAGATTGATTATTCATATTTTCATTCTATATTCCGTGGTTTTAGGGATTGTTAAACAAAATGCTGATTGAAAGATATACTACTGTAAATTATTTGAATAATAAAGTTTTCATTGCTGCTTGTAGTTACGACAGCACCTCTGATAGTTTTGTTTTATTAACTTAATATTTTACTATAGCTACTCCATTTGACACAAAATTTTACAGTTATATTACATTTTATAGATTCTTCTCGAGATGGTAGTCCTAGAAATTCAAGGTTACTAGAAGATGCTACAATTTCCAGAGGTCTTCCAGTCATAGTTGAGGTTCCAGCCAACAACAATGGATATTTACTTGCACAAACGGAGTCTTTATCGGTATTTTTAATTTGATGTTATAATTTTTATTTTTGTATAAAACACTATGACCTACTAGTAATAGTTCATACACTAAGTATTTAAAAATACTTTTGATTATTAAATGGATTTTGCATTAGGATATCCCAACAATCGACAGAAAAGGAGACACGGAGAATCTTGATCAAAAGCTGAATCTTCCCAATAACGGAAATGTCACCCCTGCATTCGGTAAATATTAACTTTCCAATACTTTTATCTCTTCCCCGAAAGCTGTAAAAAGAAGTGAACTAGCATCAATAATGTTTCAATGAAGCATCAGTACTACTCATTCGATAAATATTTTTTATTACCTGTATTTAATAAATCATGTGTATTTTCAACAGCTCCATTATTTGTAGTTTGTTTAGGACTCAAAAAATTATAATCATTTTATATTTATTAGAAATTTATTTAGCTCATGGGTGAATTTTCGTATTAATGGAGGGAGTATTTTTTTTTTTATAATAATTTAAAAATAGACATTTTCAAAGTTTAATGGGTTTGTAAGTTTTATTTTTTTTTTATTCGAATATACATTCTATTTTTTGTTAACTCGTGTGTTAGTTTTTAAAGGTTCTTTATTTTGTAAAAAATATCTGTATGTTTGGAATTCCAGACAATCGGTTTAAAGAAAACAATTACACAAATATGACCTTAAAAAATGTAAATCAATATTTTGTGCATAATTAAGGAAAAAAGAATGTAAATAAAATTATTGTTTAAAGCTGTGTAATTAGAAGTGGTAGTTTTGATTGTTTTGTTTTTTCTCCTACTGGCCCAGCAATCAACAACAACAGTTTATAATCTAATATGATCTTTATTTTAGGCCTGTCGCCAAACAGTAGTGCTGTCCCTTTAATAAAAGAAAAACCACTGGAGCCAATGGTAATTAAATTTAATGGCTTTGACTAACTTAAGTTTATTGCCTATGTGTCTATTTAGTTTTTGTATTGTAAAATGTTCAACTACTGTATGAATAAATTCAAATGTGTATAGTTCTGTAAAGCTGAGTAGGTGGAACATTGGTCCTCAGTTACTAGAATTAAAATACTGTTGAACATGACCACAAGTAACACTTATAAAAAGTCTTCTTAAATAATCATAGTTGCTATATAATAAAAATATAAGTCAATACAGATTCAATTAAAAATTATTATCTCTATGTTTACTTACTTCTTAATTCTGTTTTCGCAACGGGTTTCTAATATCTTTACATTACATATCTTCTTATGTAATGTCATTAAATAATTTGATGTAGAAATACATCATTTCCTAAGATGGATTTTTAGGAAGTTTTAGATGGCCCCTAAAAATAAAACATGAAAGTCTCTACATATGAAAACTATAAAAGTTACGTTAATGGATATACCATTCAATGTACGATTTGAAAGAGATATAATGTGCTTTCTTAATTAAATTAATCAAAAGGGCTCTCAGTTACTTTAGTGGTTAGTATATATAATTTCTTCATGATATGAACGTGTAAAATTCCTAAATGAACCTTGGATTTTATTTTGTTTCCATGAATAGAAGTGGTTTGCTAATATTTCTTGCTCTGAATGGAATTATTTATTGGTGTAAACTACAAATAAATGACCAAATAAATTAGTTTTCTTTGTGTTATCTCATAGAATACTTATGTGGGATGAATGTTTATTTATAAAATACTCATGATCGATGCTGTTGGGGAAATAGTACATACATCACAATTTCAAATATTTTCTATTTTTATTTTTAGCAAATAGAAAATGCCGAAACAAACGATGACAGGCCGGAGATTGCAAGGGTGTTTTCTTTTCTCCAAATTCTCACAGCTTGTTTTGGGTCATTTGCACACGGGGGTAACGATGTCAGGTAATTTTGTATATTCGATATTGAACATAACTAACCTATTTAAAAATATCTTTTATACTTTATTAATTATTGAATTGAAGATTTAATTTTTATACAATTGCTGTTTGTTACAATTGTACAATTGTACAATTAGCTGATAACTATTTTTAATATTAGATTTATTTTATAACTCTTTCATTTTTTTCAGTAATGCTATCGGTCCTCTTGTTGCTGTTTGGCTGATTTTTGTGGAGGGAAGTGTCTTGCAGAAAACTGAAACTCCTATCTTTATTCTGATTTATGGAGGGATTGGAATTTCCATTGGCCTATGGATATGGGGACGCAGAGTCATTAAAACTATTGGCGAAGATCTCACAAAGATCACTCCCTCAACGTAATTATATATATATATTTTTTTTTCTTAAACAACAAATATTTTTTGTAGAAATATTTAATAATGTTTCAATTGAAAATAAAGTGATATATATTGTTCTGTGTTTTTCACTTCAGAGGTTTTACAATTGAGGTAGGAGCGGCTTTTACAGTATTAATAGCTTCAAAATTAGGCCTTCCTATCAGCACAACACATTGCAAAGTTGGATCTGTTGTTTTCGTAGGATGGTGCAGTACGTCATCAGCAGGAGTGGATTGGGCACTTTTCAGGTACACAATCATTTTAATTGTTATAGTAACTATTTGGTATAAACAAATCCAGTGAATATAGCTCATCCTCTCCTTCCGTTGACAATATTCCTTCCTCCCTACCAATCAAATCCTCAGTCAACTCCCAGAACCCCAGATGTTTTCATTCTCACCTTTATGCTTCTTTGGCATTTTACTGTTCCTTTTTTGTTTTCTCCACCTGTCTATGTAATATTTTCCATCCATTTGTCCTGCTTTCCTCATCATAGACCCCATTAAATCTTTTCAAAGTCCTTAGTTAGAATCCGTACAAAAACTATTTAATTTCAATCTTTTGTCACTTTTTTTATCAGAATTAATTTATATCATTATGCCTGATCATCTCTGTTCCGTGATTTTATCTGTTTCTTCCTCTACATCACCAAAAAGTCCTCTTACCTATACAAATTTCTTAAATTCAAACCTTCAACCAAATCTTGCAATATGAGGTACTACCTATCAGAGATGCTAGTTATTGTCTCTTCTTTGACTGGGTCATTCCAGTGCTGCTATAGGGTGGTTATCTGATTCTTCGCTGTGGTAAAAAAACACCTGTTTTATTTGTGATGAGATACGGGCTACATCTTACCTCCCTAGAAGTAATCATTGGTAATTAGACAGTAAGTCTTTTTATATAGGCAGTAGTTTTTAGTTTTCTAATTTATTTATTTTTAATGATGTTAAAAAAGAAATTTTTTAATAATGAATTTTAATGAACTGTGTTTCATTCTGATATATTATTTAATTTTTTGTTCAGGAATATAATTTCTGCATGGGTTGTGACGGTACCTGTTGCTGGTCTACTAAGTGCAGGTTTCATGGCTGCATTACGACCCCTTGTTGTCTGAGCTACTTATTTCTAAAACATTGATGTTATAGATAATAATGATAGTCGGTGTACATTAATGTATTTTGTTTTGTTTAATTTTTTTATGATTTTTTATGTTAATTTAACTTTGCTTTTTATATTAAGACATTTTTAAAATTTTATTTAGGTCAAGCGTAGATAAATTCTTTATAAAAAAAATCTCAGTAGCCAATTAAATGATATTATAGTTTTAATAAATGTTTATAGATGGATGTTATTAATGTTGGTAATCACTAGAGGTTCCTTTGGACAAAGCTAAGTTAAAAAAGAATTGGTGTTTTTCTGTAAATAAAAGATCACTAAAAAAGGAACAATACAACATTTTTGTTTCTATACACAGATTATGTCGTTTATCGATATTCATTGATATGTTTGCAAAATACTGCAAATTCTAAACTAACAAGATCGTGCTTAAGTTTAAAATTACCTCTAGTGTACAAAACTATTACTATTAAGATTCTCTATGTTTTTATATAGTATTTCTTCTTGCTCAGAAAAAAAAAAGGTTCTTCTGCTCACCTGAAGTTGTACTTATCACATTTCTTTTGTTACATATTAGTAATATAGTTTTCCAGACTAGAATATTTAAGTTTTAATATTGTAGTTTGAAACAAGTATTAATAGATGTTTAATGTTCTTGTTTTAGATTTATTTTCTACCTGAGATATTCATGAAATAAATATTTAATAATAAATATTGTATGTACCTAGTACTGATGAGCTGCATAATTTATTATCACTGCACTAATATGATTATAATTTGATTTTCATTATTTATTTAATTTTAGTTGTAATTACAATTATTTGATTCATATTTGCAATTTAAACTAAAAAAAAATTTTTATATTTGGGCAGTTCAAGCTTCCATCTCTCCAAAACACTCTTTATATTGACATATCATCTACTGTCAAATGACCAATTCAGGCATCACTAGCACTGAGAAAGTTATTGCCTACTTTCATTTCTCAACATATTTTTGTATTTACTGGATTGGTAAATTAATTCAATAATATAGAAAGAAGATTTGAATGTTTTAAAGTAAACAAACCATTACTGTCTTAAGTTTATTATCAATAATTCGGCAGATATAAAAATATGTCAACATATTAAAATAGACAATAACTTTCTCAGCCCTGATGATGGCTGAATAGGCAAAATGTTGAATTTAGATGGTGTATTGTCAATAAGAAGAATGATTTGAAGAGACTGAACTATCCAAAACATTTAAAAAAAAAATTGTAAATGTCTCTTTTTAAGTATGAATACTCTGAAAACTAAGGAGGAATGTTAGTTTTATTTATTTTAGTTATAAATATACTGCTATCTGTTTTATTTCTATTGGACACCACCTTTTTATCTGAGAAAACTTATATGAATTATTTTTACAATCAGTTCTGTTGAATAATAAAAGTCTTTCTATCTTTGGCCCAACTGAATGAACATCCTTTATTTATCAAAGCCTACTTTAACTATTTGAAAAAAATGGAAAATTTTGTTTTATTATTATATAGCAATTATGCATCCATTCGATGACTTGTATTCTCATTATTTATAAGGTGTGGGTAAAAACCAAAAACCTTAGTCTCTCTATTAGGTTCACAAACTAGTAAATTATTCCTGTCTTTAGGAATCGGAGATTCTCGTATTGCTGTATATAACTCACATTTGTATTGGGGAATGGAGGTAAGAAAATTTTGTATAGTTTTAAGACCCAGACAATTTAACCATAAGAAAAAAATAAACTGGAATAGTACGACTCACAGTTTTTGTAGTTGGAAAGGAGGTTGTGACCTATCTGCCATTGATAAATGAATATTTTGTATCTATCTGTAGCAATTTTATTTATTAAGAAGTAAAAAGTTCTGAAAGTTTTTCCTTAACTATTGTGGGTTATCTCACAGATTTCCTAATAGATTGGCTCCTCAAATGGTCCTAGTATGAAGGTTTAATTAGTTCAAAACTGATTGTTTCAATTTCTATCAGATGTTTATTAATTAAAAAAATGATGATGTCAATTGGAAAACTTCATAAAATTTTGTTTAGTCAACCAATTTTACGTTGAGATCCATTAATATATTATTATCTAAGTGAACTATTAAAAGAAACTGAAGAAAGTACGCAAAACTGAAATACCCAGCCCAAAAAATTCACCAAAAAGGGTATAAATAAATAAAGGATCAAATTAGCCCAAAATTACATATAAGTATAAAATATGAAGAATGAAAATACACAAACAAAAAAACAAACAAAATCTTTCAAGAAAAATGAAAATAAATGCATATTTTGTTAACTGATGCAGTATGAAATAACTGCATACTTCATTGTTTTGTAAGGTGATACGTAAGGGCACTAAACCAAAATAAACTAACAAACCATCTTAATTTTTTATATAATTAATTTCTTTCAATTCTGTTGGAGAATGTAGATTTCAAAATTATCCTTTAATTGTATCCATCTCCATTGTAAATAAAGTTAAGTATAAAACAAAAGAAAAAATAATATGTGTTGAAACAAAATAAGTACAAAGCTGCTTCCAATGCATGTTTCATAAAAATTTATTTTTAACAAAATACATATATAAAGGAATATTTGAGTAAACAAATTTAATTTAGCTAAAAGAACTCTAGCTCTGCCACTCAATATTAATATTCTTTGTTTTAATTATAAATGTACTAAAAATACAAAAAAATAAATAATAGTCTCTTATCAAGTAACTTTTCAGTTCTAGAAAATTTCATAGAATTTGTTTGTTACATTTATTTGCCATTGATTCACAAATACTTACATATTAACGACTTCATATAATTCTAAACTTAACTTTTGTTAAACTATTTATGTTTATTTACATTGGTTCATAGTGTCATTAGATCATAGTTATAAACCAGAATAATTTATATCTATAATTTATAGTGGAACAAATTAATGTGCCAGAACTATTTAACATCATTTGAATACAGACTGGCTGAATCCTACGATTACAAGAATCCATGCCCAGCCACTACTGCTGGGATAAATCCCTCTTTCCCCTCCCTGGTCTTCACCCAAAACCAATCCCTGAGATGAGAACTGACAAGAGTTACAACGTCTCCTTTGTTGACGCTGAGTGTATTCCTTCCTTTCCCACTGTAGTCTGCCGCAACCACGATTAGAACCTGGCGTTTGGCTTTTGCTTGGGAAGCTAAGTAGAGGGAATCCACACTTTCTTCTCCACAACCTCTCCTTTTATACCTGGAAAGTTTATTTATTGATGAAAAGCTACAACTTTTTGCGACAACAGCTTTAGTTGTGTGCAATATGTGAACAATAGAAAGCAATCAAACATGAACAAATGTGTAAACATTCCTAAGGAGTCTAACTGTATCATTAAGTTACTTTTATCAAGAATACTCATTGTCATGTTAAGAATTCAGCAGTAGTTGATGAAGTACTAGATTACAGACCTTAAGGTTATAGATAAAAAGATCATAATCATCTCAAAAGCCGAGATAAAAGTTATCTGGTAATTTAAATGATGTGATTAAATACTTCCTAAATTTGTATTCCTTCATCACTGACAATTCAGACTGTCATCCATCCTCGAATTCCACTTTCTTGCAGTAGTCCTTTTTAAAATGAGGAGGAGTTTAAAATGAAATTCTGTCCAAAAATTAAGAAAAATTAAAAATTGATTAATTAGAAAACATTAGGTGATAATAATTGTTTTATACATTTCTTATAATATTTTGTACTAACACGAAATACTTTAGGTTGCTTTTTATTAACCTAATTTATTTTTCACTATTGTAAATTTTGCTGCTGTGTACTTTTTTCTTTTGTATCAGCCTAGTAGTTTTCATATATATTTTTTTTTGCATATATCGTGCAAAAAATATAATCTTATGTTATTTTTTTCCTTATAGAGGCTCACTTTATTTTACATTGGAATTTTTTTTATATGTTTTAATTTTCGGAATGTATTATTTCTTTTTATTTGCCAGATACGAAACCGTTATCTGTGCATTATTGTTATTTATAGGGCACTTTGTCCCTCCTTTCAACATAGAGGTTTGAGTATGGAAATGGAGCTAGAGATTGGGTCATAGTCCAAACTGTCTTTGATGTAAGATTAAAATAAAAAACAAATTAAGAAGTATTTAATCACCTTATTTGAGTGGTATCTAGTAATACCAACCCTGTAAAATTAAAATCTCTTTAAAAGAATTTGGAGTTAAATAACATTAGTAAGGGCCTTCTAAAGAACTGATAATCAGCAACTCTGGAAATATTATTTTGTAGAGAAAGGTCCCTGTTAAGGGTTTGTTTGTTGGACAATGTTTGCAATTGACTTATCAATTCCTATAGTAAATAAGTTTAATTTAAATTTAATGGAAACAATGACGTACCTATGACCAGACCTGCTTCCGCACTCAGATCTGGACCCGATCTTCTCCTCGATTCTGTTGCCTGTGGGCTTGGGGAATATATCGGATTGTGACTCCCATGGCGCAGAAGACTCGGGCGGAAGTATCCCTAGAGGTAGGCATGAAGCATAGCGTACATATCCTTCTTCACCGTGAGGAGTTTGTACATAGAGCCAAGCTTGATTTTTAAAAACAGCGTTAACTACCATCCCCAGGGGAAGTGATACTTCTTCTTGGTAACCTCCGGCTTGGGTTTGGTAGAGAAGGCATGGTGTGGATAAGACAACTGGTATGTTCCCTGGAGTTTCAATAGATGCCTGGAAGCAAATAGCGAGGGTCTCTAATTAAAACAGATTCAAATAATTACATAAAGTATTATAGGACAGCTAACTCCTTGGTGTCCAAAATTTGTTGTTATTTATTTATTTCTAAGCAAACCAGCCACTAAGCTCTTTCTTCTCTGATGCTAAAATAAATATCAATTAATGAATCAAAAAGATTAGCTTTAAGAATTCAGTATTGTCCGGACTGAGGCTGATGATTTGTTCTATTTAAAAACTGAAATTAGTTAAATAGTTAAAGCAAATAGTGGAGTAAAGCCTTTCTTACAAGTGCTGCCAAAGAGTTCCCGGATAACTAAAAAGTAAGAAGTGCTCTGGGATTTTTTTGGGGTTGGTGGCTTAAGATATGTGTTGGTGGGCCCCTCAGATTTTCTCTTTGGGATCATTTATTTATTATCTTTGTAGTTTAGAAACAGTGAACCGATTTAGAAAACTAGCTAACTAACTTCTTCAGGTTTTTAAAAATCTTATTAACCTTATTGGCTATCATCTATTTCATGTCTTATAAAAATTTTATTACATAAATTAAGGCTATTTAACTTAAATGTTTATGTCATGTTAGAATTATTTTTATTAATTGTATTATGTTAGTATATAATCAATATAAGAATTAAGTAAAATTAAGTTGGTCAGTCCTCTGAGAAAATATTCAGAAAGTTTACTATTTGTAAAAAAAGGGGTAGTAGGAAAGGGTAGGAGCTATTTTATATCAGGAGTCCTCAGTAAGTGAAAGAAACTAGCCTTTTATGCGCCGGGTTCATGGAATCTCTATAACTGGGTTCTCATTCCTTTACTTTGTAGCTTTGGTAAACCATGGACGCAATTGAGTTTTATTGAACTTCAATAGGCTGAATTGGTTCTTGTTTTATTTTTATAAGGATGGGATAAAAACTATCGTTTCAACTCACAATTTTCTACTATTAATCTTTTACATCAACTAGCATATCACACAATGAATAATTAATTATTTATCCTTTTAACTTGTATCGTTCAATTAAAACGTAATTTTCTACTTTAAGTATTTTGTTCTGAACTATGAGCACTTGTCCTTTGTTACGTTGTTTTCAAGCTGTACATCACCTGCACAAGAATTACAGGCTGAGGCATTCATCAAACTGACAGTAGAAGCAGAAAAAAAAAACAACGCTAGTTGGAATCAACCGGGAATGGGCAACAAAGGAAAGACAGAGAAAAAAAAACTAGCTAGAGAAGAAAAATAGAAATGTTTAAAACTCAGGTCAGGTTTTTCATCCGGTACGTTAGTACCGTTTTTGCCCGACCGGTTCGTTTCTGGTATGGCTAACATGTGAGATATGGTTTCTTCGAGATGCGATAATAATCAAATAAGGATTCAGTGCTTTTAAGTGTGGTTGAAAATTGATTTTGATGTGGTTACTGTTGTGTATCGATTGCAGTATCGATTATGTGAGCCAGTCTAATCCCGCTCTCGTGTGTTACCTTCTTTTTAGTTGTTCAGTTCATTACGAATCAACGTAACTAATGTATTAAAAGTGTATTAGTTCCTCAAATATAATAGTGGTATAAAGAATGTGTTTTCCCTGTCTACGTTCCAATCCAGACATAACAGTTACTTTTAGAATTATGTTTTTCAAGATCGATGTTTCGTTATGAAGACTGAAAATAATTTATCATAGTAATAATTGTGTTACTTAAGTCTTAATACTGAAGTTTGCAGCAGAGGGAAGAACAGGACTTCAAATAGAATTATTATTCATTCATATGTCAAGACCGATTTTTTTTTGGAATAGATTTATGAATTGATTTTGCTGAATCATTAAGTCCCTTCCAGCAGACGTGAGTAAGTCGAAACTTTTTATAATTTGTTTAAATCTAATTATATTCTTTTAGGGTTCCAATGCTAGTGTGAATGCATGGCTTGCCACCAAATGTACCCTCTGCAAAGTCGGCGAAGAGAGCATGTCGTGATTACCTTTTGCGCCCAAGAGAAGGCCTGGGGTACAACTGGTGAGAGCCTCAAGACATTACTGCTTGCAGGATAGTTCACAAAATGAAACTTTTGGCAATGATATAATAACTGTATTGATATTACTTTCGGTACATGAGAAAAATACTGCAATGTTCGGGCCAATTTGAACTCATCAACATCTGGTTTTCATCCAGGTAATCTTCGAGCAACTGCCGACACCACTTTCAAGCAATGGTGTCTTTCAATGGGTGATTCCTGTTAGAGATCCCTAGGAGATAGATATAATAAAGTTGAGCTATTGAATGAAGTGGAGAATGAAGGGCTTAAACCGCATTATCTGGGAGTGAAACATCTTGGAGTTTGGAAGCTACGGCCTACGACAATACATAGATGGGGTGCAAAAAATCTTCAGTAATAGAATAAGGTAGATGACAATGACCAAAAGAGTAGAATTGAACTAAGGTACATATATTTGCATGCTTGTGTATTATTTACTTTGGTCAAGAAGGCATCGAGGTCTGTTATCTGATAGCCGAATCTCTGGTGCCTGGGTGTCCTGCTTCTCCTGTGACCCTTCCTGCATCTCCGCTCTCCCGTCCAACTCTCATCCCGCCCTCCTCGTGGGATACTAGGCTCACACTTAACTGGACTGTCCACTCTGAAACAGCCAAACCATAACATAGTCAGCAGGTACTTTAAGGGATATCTGTGCTGGTTTTTGGATAACCATATAGCCATCAAAAACAAACTCTGCCCACAAATCAATAGTTTATTGTACGAACTAGCGCTTTCAACAGCTCATACTGCCATTCTCAAGGCCTTAACCGATTGGAAGCCTGATTAACGCTTGAGAATGACCGTTTGAGCTGTTGAAAGCCTGATTAACGCTTGAGAATGACCGTTTGAGCTGTTGAAAGCCTGATTAACGCTTGAGAATGACCGTTTGAGCTGTTGAAAGTGCTACTGCGGCTGATAAAATACCGATTCGAGAGCAGACATTATTGCAGATGAAAATATATTAGGCTATTTTATCTAATAAACAAATACTGAAATAAAGCCAAGATTAATACAAGGAGAAAAGGCCAGCTAGTTAGCTAAACAGCAACAAAAAGACTCTCCTCGCTCTGTACACACCATGGTGGCAGTTTGTCAGTTTTTCGTTTCGTCTAATGTTTCATGTAGACACTATTTTACTAAAATTTTCAGACCTAATAGTTCATTTTTATTCATTTCGAGTTGAACATACCAGCACATTTTACACAGGCAAGGTTAGATAAACCGTTCCATGTACTTTCACCAAACATTGTTTTAAGCGAGTAATAAAACATAAAAGGTTTTTAATACAGTACTCCGGTGACGCGGCTGGCGGAGGAGCGTGGAAGACTTCCCAAGACTCCGCTTCCTCTTTCGCATAGCGAGGGAGGCGACAACCATGGGGATTTGGGAGGCCTCTGGGCTGCTTGTAAATACTGTATGAATGATGAATTGTAAATATGGTATGAATGAGATCATTTATCACAATTACTTATTGCCTAATAAGGCAGATTGTTATTTTAGCACAATAAAGAAGTTATATATATATATATATATATATATATATATAAAATAAAATACAGTACTACATTTCCAAACATTTCAGCTCAGAAAATTGACTAGGCATGCTTATTATTCTGGGAGAGTTACATAGCATTAAGTGAACTAGCGTCATGTAATCCAATATTTAACCTGTCACAGTTAATTGAAAAATATCTTTATATATATTTACTTAGTTTAGTGGAGCTTTAGCTTACCGCTGTTTGGCTTGATCAGTTTTTAGGACCCAAGTTAGTGAGACCTTGGGCTTGGAGAGGTAGGACGGACGAATACCCATCAGCCACTTCAACCCATTCCTCATTTAGCGATATCCAGCTCTGCAACATACAAAAAAAAAATACAATGCAGTACATAGATATTTTTAATTTAAATTATACATTTATCCTTTGAATCTAGTTGGACTAGTAGCTAGAAGGGTCATGGAAAAAACTTGGGTGAGTAGTTATTTAAACTTTTTGTTGTGTCTAGAACTTTTGAAAAATTTGAAAAAAAGTGGAAATATTATCATACTACTATCGGTAAAGGATCCCCAGAATTATTACACCCCTGTTGTGTATTTAGCTGGGTAAGTTAAAAAAAGTTTTCTGGCGGATTTGTTTTAATGGTGACGTAAATATATATTGTCAGAATATCTCAAGTTTGAAGTAGATTTTTGTCTGCCCAGATGAAATTATATATTTTGTCTATATCCGAGCGCTCTCAGCAATATAATAAGATGGTAATCAGGGCCACAATTAGGAAACAAACTACACCCAACAAGAGATACATATGTCATTTTTTTTATTAATTATAGCCATAATGCTAAAACATAAGGATTATAAATTTGTTAACACGGTACAACAACAATAGGTCCTAACCATCGAGAGGAACAGTCGCCGCCCAGCCTCCATCGAAGTTAAAATTTATTTGAGCCTATTATAAAGGTTTTTTTCCTATCTATTCTATTCATCGCTTTATTTTTAACGAAAGACGGTGAAGATACAATCTAAATTTTTAGTATATTTCTATATTCTGATTGATCCGAACTGATCTTATTTAAGGGTATGTAAATATTTTAAATTGTATAATTTTGTGTTAGTTTTTCCTTGCTGCTACTGTTAGTATATTTACACTTGGAGAGCCCGTGTGTGGGAAAGGCAGAAAACCCGGATAGGTGCCAGAGGCCAATGTGAACCGAAACAATTTAATAGCAGTAGGATCCATAATAATAATATAATTAACCAATGCAGGTGTTTCAGACCGGTTCATTTGTTTTGACAGGCAGACATGCTTAAAGCTGTTGTTGTTGGATCCCTTCACTTGATGGAATTTCTCGTTAATAAGGGGGGGTCCGTATCGAGTTGCAATTGCCTAGTTGGATTTCTCCCTGATCAGCTGGAGGCTGTGGTATATGAAAGTGCTAGCAATGATGGATCGTGAGCCAGCAGCCGAGTTTCGACAGAGTTTGTGCAAGCGGGGGCCTGCGTCATGCGGCAAATTGCTTCCTCGTGAGTGCCCCCTTTGCAGTACACTCCGTATCCTCTGGCATCTGAAGGATCTTCCATGCTCTCCTTTTCTATACCGTCACCTAACTGTCCCATTTTCACTTCACTCGCCCGCACTTTTACTTCTGCCACCTATCCGCCTTTTCTACCTTTCCCACACACGGGCTCTCCAAGTGTAAATATACTAACGTAGCAACAAGGAAACACAAAAGAATTATACAATTTAAAATATTTACATATCCTTAAATTGGATCAGTTCGGATTAATCAGAATATAGAAATATACTAAAAATTTAGACTGTATCTTCACCGTCTTTCGTTAAAAATAAAGCGATGAATAGAATAGATAGGAAAAAAACCTTTATACTAGGCTCAAGTAAATTTTATTTATACATTGTTTTTAGTTAATTTACTAGTTTACTAAACTTTAATATATTTTATGTATAAAGTATTTCCAAATTTACAATGTTTAAATATATTCTGATATCTAATAAGTTCTTTTTTCAAGTTGAACTTGCATATCCATGTTTTGTTTAATTATTAACACCCATTAAGGACTGAGACAATATTAGTAGACAATCGCAATGATCCATTTATGTAACAAAACTCGTAGCATAATAGCGGTTCACAATTTATTATTTTGAAATTTCTTTTATGCGGGCCAGATTTATTTTTCTTTATTTTTATTATTCCTCTAGTAAAGAAAAATAAATCTGGCCTGCATAAAAGAAATTTCAAAATAATAAATTGTGAACCGCTATTATGCTACGAGTTTTGTTACATAAATGGATCATTGCGATTGTCTAATAATATTGTCTCAGTCCTTAATGGGTGTTAATAATTAAACAAAACATGGATATGCAAGTTCAACACGAAAAAAGAACTTATTAGCTATCAGAATATTTTATTTGCATTGGTATATTACCTGAAAAAATATACAAATAAAATTTAAGTTATGATTAAAGAAGAGAAGCTATTAGGAAATTACAATAAAAATAATTAAACATAAAAGGTGGTTTCAATAGCTAATGAGAGGCTGCCATGAAGTGAATTCAATAAGAATGTGTTGTTGACTTTTGTTACCATCTCTTATACAAAGTGAAACTCAAGTAAAAGACTGGGTTTAGGTGGTAACATAAAATGCAGTATATTTGAACAATCTCTATTCATCATAACCATAGTAAAATTCAAAACTATTTTTTCATTAACATGGCTTAAACCAAGTGAGGCTTCAAGCTAGTTTTTTTTTCTCGTTTTAAGGACCTGTTACAGTTATATTGGTATATAAATTATTAGCTTAAGTATAACGTAATATTATTTGGACGAGAAACGAGTAGGTGATGTGTTGGAGAGCTATACATTTTTTTTAGTGAAAATGAATAATACAATTTAATATTATCCAAATTATGAAGCCCTCCCAAAGGAAGGGTCTAACTTATTGTTCGGTATTTCTATCTACTTCATCTACTTTGGACGGTCTACTACGGTCATCAACTTTGGAACCATCCTACACAGAATTCTACAGATGTCTATAGTACAGATTAGCTGTTGATGTATGTAACGTTTCCCATGTACGTTGACAGTGCACATAACTCAGATCTCGATGCTATGCCAGTTATTGCTTCCAACAGATCAATGCCTTCCATTTGAATTGCAAAACGGTACATATTCTTCAGTAATTGATCACTTGCAGCTTATGAGATTTGCGTAATTCACATCACGTCAGAGAATGTCATGAACTTTGACGTGGCTAATAAGCAAGTGTGGTTAATATTTAGAAGGCACGAGTTGCGGATTCAGGTAATCAGTTTAGCTGATCATTATTAGTTACCTTATTAAACCTTATAAAAGTTACTGATTAAGTTTCTCTCTCCCAAAGTCAATAGAATAAATTCATAAAATATTCCACGTATATAATATTTATGTACCCGTAACTTAGTCTTGAAATTGCTATCTATAACCATATAAATTATATCTATAGATATAAAATCCGTATTCTACTAATATTGAAAAATTTGACTCCTTAGAGGTCTAAAATTGATTGTTTGGTTTTATTTTGGCTTAAACCACTAGGCCATCAACACTGTTGTGTGTGTATTCAAACTTATTTCGTCTCAAATTGGTCATCTCAACACAAAACTCAGTTAATTTTCGTGATAACAAGACACAGAGCTGAAATTAATAAAGTAATTATGACAAGCCCGCGATTCTGCAACCATAGGAGCGAAGGAAAAAAATAGTTTACAAATAATATTTATAAAAAGTTTTCAGTCAAATTAATAACTATCAACGTTCATTTCTATTAAAATGCATTTTTCTGTAATGCTTTTAAAAAGTACACGGTAGTGAAGCACTAGCATTAAGATATTAAGTTAATTGTCAAGCCTGAATGAAGAGGCTCTACTTTCAAACATACGATCCACTTTTTTCTGGCTGTATGTAGGTGAGCTCTTCGATAGTGGTCTAAACACAATCGGATCGAACTGAAATTTTTAAGGTACATACATTCCATGGTATCCCCAAATAAGCTATTGAATATTGATTTTCAAAACATTCAAAGCAGAAAAACGAGAGTCCCGTTTATGAAAAAAAAAACGTTTTGAGAGCAAACAATTGAAGCGATTTCAATTACCTTATTCAATGAAATTTTTTCGGTCAAAATTTTGTTATATACAATTTTTTAACTAAAAATTAAAACGACCCAGTCCCTGAAAGTAGATTTAAGTGATTGAGGTGTTTTAATTTGGTTAAATATTTTTTGGGTGAAAGTAATGAAAGTAAGTATTTCAGGAGCTCTCGTGGCCGACCCCCCCCCCCCAAAAAAACAAATTTAGTTATTCAAAATTTTAAAACAAGCATCTTCGATGCAATGAAAAAGCATAAATGTGAGGTTACTGATCCTTGGATCAACAATTTTGTAGTTCCTTCCATTTTACCGAATAGGAAGTCATTTAGGTCAGGTCACCCAAATGGTACTGGCATTAAAAGAGCGGAAGAAAGACGCTTGCACAGATTGGCTTTTAAATGGATTCCAGAAGGTTGAAGGGAGAAAAAGTATTTAGGAATGATGTACGACCACAGACATCAAGAAAGTGGGATATTTTTGACATAGTAGAATAAAGATGAATATCTCCTAATTTACATAGTTGCTATATTTTACATTTACACTATATTTTTATATAATAAACTTTAATTAATAAAAAAAAATAATAATAAGAAATTATTTATATTTTCCTGTACATCTATGTCTACGAGGGAGTGCGATGTTGTTAGAAGTGTAACTATACATTCCTCATGTTTTTCAAATTAATTCCTACGATCAAATTTCCGTACAATTAACGATTTCGTGACAATAAAGACTTAAAAAATAATAGCATAATTTAAAAAGACTATTAGTAGAGGATGGGTTGACTATGTAATTAATTAATAAGTTAATTAATGGTAATCCATTTCACCTTGTCAACCCCTCCTGTACTAATAGTATTTTTAAATTATGCTATTCTTGTTTGTTGCTTAAGTCATTACAGCCACGAGATCGTTAATTGTACGGCAATTTGACGCATACAGGTATAGACTGGGTGAGGTGTGATAATGAGCTGTTGTAGTTCAATGTCATGCAGATTTTGAATAGGTCTGCTTGATTTTACCTGCGCACTGAGGATAGGAGCCAATTTGACTAGTTTTCCCCTTAATTCGAAAGGTTATATGCAGGCTTATTCAACTATGAATCACGCTATGAACGTAGTTATAAATACTGTAAATTACATTCGTTCAAATCACATACTCTTCAGCATCGGTAATTCAGAAGAATTGTGAGAAGTGTGATTCCTCAGCGGAATCAGAATTATTTTCTGAATATTCTGAAATCTTATAATTTTTTTCCTTCATAGCCCCTTTAAATGTTCAGATCATTATATACAATTATAGATCCTCAGGCGAATCTATTTACAAATTATTTTTGTATTTCCTGTAGCATCGCTACATTATATACAGGTTTTGTTATTTTATAAAAATTATATAATGAATAAACAAGTATAATGATACACATTGTACGTGACTGGACTACACTGACTAATAAAGGTGATAGGGTTTTTGATTAAACTTAAAACTAACTTACATACTAATTCTTAACCTAATTTTTCCCCAACAGTCTGTTGCCATCGATGCGGGAAGGGTGGTGGGGTCATAGTGTTAAACACTGGGTTGGTTAGGTGCTGCAACGAGTCAAAAAACTTAATGTGTCTCTGGCGGATGAACTCACCCACCGACGGAACATTAAGCAATGGGTGCAGGTCAGCGTTCTTTAACCTCTTGAGAGAGGTATGTCGGACCACTTTTCGCATGATCCCATTCTGGAAATGTCTTCTCGGCGTTTACACTGATGTTTAACATGCCCAGTCGTTACAAAATTACGTTACAAAATGACTCGGCCTGTGTAAGAGCAAATCGTATAATTTACCTATATTAAATGGCTAAGTCGTGGAAACTGTTTAAAATTTTTTTTTAATTTACGGGAGGAAATAGATATGTTTATGAACGAGAAACAAAAATCTGTTCCTGAATTGAGTGATGATTGGTAGTTAGAGCTATATTTTTTAGTGGATATAACAGAACTACATCAGCTAAATAACGACTTGGAAAGGCGAGATAATTTAATAATCGATGCATGTAATTTCCTCAAAGCTTTTAATAACAAGTTATTGTTATTTGAGTGCCAACTTGGACATAATATTACTTAGCATTTTCCACTGTTAAATAAGTTCGCAAACAACCATCCCAAGAATTTCTCGAAATGTGCTGATGAAATAAAGAAATTTATAACTGCATTTGCAGAATTAGCAAACTGTGATAAAATGTTTGAAATATTTTAGTGCTTATTTCATATTGGCGTGAACAGTGATGATCTGAACCTGAAAATCTGCAAATGGAGTTAATTGAGTTACAGTACAACAATGAAATGATGAAATTTACGTTCACGTAAAAAATTAATTTTTAGAATATATTACATCCAAGAGAAATTCCAACTTAAGATATTTAGCACAACGAGTTGTGGGTTATTTTGGTTATATGTTTGCAAAACATTTTTTTCGAAGATGAAATTTACAATGAGTTCATCACATGCCTCAATAACTGATGGCAATTTAGAAAAGCAGCTAAGGTGTGCAACGTCAAACATAAATCCAGATTTACAAAACTTAAATGAAAGAAAGGATAAACAAATATCCCATTAATTAAGACTCGATAGTTAGTTATATTGAATCATTGTATAACAATAAAGTTAAATTTATTTTGTAGTTGTATTTGTATTGGCATTTCAATGGCCTCGACCTGCTATAAATAGTGGAAGCCCTGGCAATGGCCAGTTTCTCCAATCATGTCCTGAGCGTCTGAGGCTCTCGCGCTCTTGGTCAGCATCCACTGGCTCTTATCCGGTGACACGGCTCACGGAGGTGCATGGGGGACTTACCAAGACTCCGCTTCGCACGCGAGGGAGGTGACAACTATGTGGACTTGGGAGGTCTCTGGATCCCATGAGACTGGTGAGGTCTTAGAAAAAAAAATTTAAGATATATTTTAATTTTAGGTATACACATTTTTTATTACTATCCCTCCCTATGTGATGTATTGTTTCTTTTTCTTTAAATAGGATTTGTATTTGTAATATTGTATTGGCATGTGCACCTAGAGTGCGGGCTGCTGTTACGTTACGGGTCATGGAAGTGGTCCGCGAAACCATTTGGGTTTAATTGCCAAAGGTCAAGTACACGGCATTGCTGGCGGGGGGCCAATAATCAAATGTTTACTTATTATTTTGTATGCTTTTTGCCTAGCCGACCTTTGTTGGGCTACATAGCCTTTCCCCTATAACTGTACAAATTCTGTCAGCCCTTCTGTACAAAGTCCGTAACGTATGTTGAAAAGTAAAATTTTTGTTTTTATATTTTAGTCCACGTTAAACTGCTAACAAAATGAATTCCTATGTTTCGTTCTTTAGTGACAATAATTTATTATTTAAAATTACAAAAGGCTATGGTTCATCAGTACATTCTTTTAATAATAATAACAACAACTTTATTATGATAAAATTACAATCTGCCTCATTGAGCAATAAGTAATCGTGATAAATGATTTTATTCATACCATATTTACAATTTTCATTCACTCGCTCATTCATACTGTATTTACAAACAGCCCAGAGACCTCCCAAATCCACATGGTTGTCACCTCCGTCGCATGCGAAAGAGGAAGCGGAGTCTTGGAAGTCCCCCACACTCCTCCGTCAGCCGCGTTCCCGGATACGAGGCAGCGGAGGCTGACCAAGAGTGCGAGAGCCACACGCTCAGGACCTTAGAGAAACTGGCCATTGTCAGGTACGTTATTTTAAAACCCTTCTATTCCAACAATTCTTAACCACTCAGATAGACGCTTGTTGTCAATTCATGTATTCATTTTGACTATTATTCTATTTTATTATTATGTTTGTTATTTAAGATTACTATCATTTAACTATGTTGATAATCCCATAGCTGCAAACTTGTAAAAAAGTACCCACTAATATTGATTTCTTTAATTTTATTATTATTTTTACTCTTCTTTTTTTTTTTCTTTTAATTTAATTGGGCACTAAACATTTTTATTGTTGAAAATTAAAAAGATTCTAAGATATTTTTTAATTTCAGGAATACACATTTTTTATTTCTATCCCACCCTATGTGATGTATTGTTTCTTTTTCGTAAGGCTGAATGGGATTTATTTATTTTCGCAAAGCTGTTATTATTCATAAGGAAGATGCTGCGAGAATAAACGTTTTTTTTCTATTCTATAATATTCATATTTGCATAAATTAAGAAGGCGATCGGAAATACCGGAAGAAAGTAGGATATTTGATATTTATGGTTCGCTTCCTGGAATGCCTCAGGATCTGATGGTCGTTCCCCCACTGTTTTACATATAAGGAGCGGAGCCCGTAAGTCTCACAGATGATATTCACGCTGTTATTAGCATGGTGTATGGAACCGTTTGCGTGATTTGCTGTAATCGAGATATTTGCATATAAAGATGTACTCCTGCGCCCACTCCCGGGCTTTGGGATTTACTGTGACTGCTCTTAACTGATTTTCGGCTCATCATTACTGCGGAAATAAAACATGTACTTCCTATGATTTTTCTTTAAAGACGCTCGAAATATTTTCATAAGCAAAACAGTAGTGACAGAAATTATCACTAATACCAGATGATCAAGGGGATCGACATTTTTCCACAAAATAACCGAGGTTTCTTAAGCCGGCTACATTTAAAAAATAAGTTAATTATGTGTGCAGCATCACACTGTAGCTACCGCTAACTACATAAGTTAAATCACCCTATACTCTGGTGCATATATATTGTAAGCAAAAGTAAAATAACAGGAACTAAATGTATTGTAATTAAATGTAAATCATGGTAAAAGTTTTTAGCAATAAATTTGGAAGCCGGAAGTCATAAAACTAAATGGGTCGGCAGAGAACAGCCAGTTACACATCGGCCTAAGAGCCAAGGGGCCAGGGGTACCACCTGGCATGCCATTAACAGTCGTAAACTTGGCAACCCTTTTAGTGCATCTCTATCGGTCACGTGGCTCGGCGCAGGTGTGCAGGGGTACCATCTGGCAGCCATAAAACAGTCATAAGCAGTCCTTTAGGGGTCGAGGGGTCACGTAATTGGTCAGCGGTCGCATGTTCTCACGCCGGCCAAGGCCCTTCCCCCCCCCCCCCCCAAGCAGGAACAATATTTAAACCATGGCGTTTGGCCCTGTAAGTCTAGTCTCCTCATCAGCCTCCAAGTCTCCTCATCCGCTTTTACTCGGTGACGCTTTACGCCAGGGCCACTGGCCCTGGAAGTCAGTCTCTTCGACTCCTCGTCAGTATCTAGTCTCTCCACATCCGCCTCTGAGTTCCTCATACGTCTCTTAGTCTCCCTCGCGGAGTCTCCTCGTGAGTCTCTCAGTCTCCTCGCCAGTCGCCTTGCAGACTCTCTGGCACCTTGTACCCATGACGCTGCTTGGCTTCCGCTCTGAAAACTTGTCTAATTCTTTATGAAACCTCTGTACCTCTTCTCTTGAACATAGTGCATTGTCGGGGCACATACCTATCAGAAATGGAGTCAGATATCAACGCCTACATGGAACGATTATCCAGGTTATGAACTTGAACAATCCGCACTTGTCACCAGGGCTAGGGTGATTAGGCACTCCTCTAGTGGCAACCCGACAACACAATTAAGTACATGGTAATTTGTCAGTACGGCCTTGTCTGTTTTATGTAAAAAACAAAATGTACACATTATTAATCAGGCCGACGAGATCTTTAATATGATACACTTCTTAATATGAGAGAAAAAAATATATTTTCTAATTATCAAGTTGTAATTTACCAGGGTACTAATTTTATTTTAAGCATTATCGGGTATTTATAAAATTGTGTCATTGCTGATTAAAAATAAATGAAGATCTTTCGTTTAATACCCTACTAAATGTGATAGGAAATTGGTTTTTTACTAAGTATAGTGCTAGTAATGAATAATACTTCATTAATTAATTAATAAAGTAATTAATAATATGGTTTTAAAGAAATCTCGATGCAATGTTTCATGTCTAACAGGTGACTCACGATCACCAGGAAATAAAGAGTCACAAAGGTGAAAGATTAGTAGTGAAATGAACGATATTGAGGGAAATGTTCAATTTGGGAGTGGGTTCCTGCGTTAGTTTCCTTAATATTTGTTATAAGACTGAAACCTTTTGCAAAACTACTTGTTATTTTTGGCCGTAAATAATTTATTTTATTTTATAAGCCATCAGTCACTGAAAATCGCGCTTTCAAAAAAATATATTGTTCATAATTAGCCGAAATTCGAAAAAAAAACTATTTGACATGGTTATCATTGACCATGGGAAAAATAGGGTTTGAGAAACGTCAAAAGTTAGAGTCAGTTAGTTATTCAGGAAAGCCCTTACTTTTTTTTCAGGTCCAGTTTTTTTTTTTCCCTTTGCATTATTGTATTTAAAGAACAGCTAAATGAGCATATTTCGGGGTTTGGTAAAAATTTCAAATTTTAGATCGATTGAATCGTTTTTATGAACATTACCGTAGAACACAGAACCAGGCATACGAAAGACGATTGATTCGTACTTGTTTGAACGAAGAGCCTCTCCTTTCAGGCTTAGCTAAAATGGCCAAATGAATAATATCTTGAAAGGTTGGCCCTTGTAGAAAAGTATTCTAAGATTTAATGAGAACAGTTGAATAGCAAACAAACTAGGCAACAAATCAACATACAAGTTTTCCAGGAAAATGTATTCATACTACAATGACCATCGTTACTGTCTTCACCAATAAGCATAAAATATGAAATATGATAATGGGCTTGGATATATTAGCGAATCTGTTGTTTTTTATTTTCATTCCAAAAACAAACACGGCCTTTAATAAAACATAAATTCTCGACCGTCCCACATTTTCTTACTCATTATTCCTTTTCTCTCGCTTATGCAGAATAATTGTAAACTGAGGAATAAACAAATATGTAAATTTTTATATTCTGGATATAGACGTGGGCGCACGCTTGGCAATAGGATTGTCTTATTATTTTTAATATGTTGAATAAATAAAAGATAATCTGTAGAAACGTTTATATAGTGCTGGTGGGGTTATCGGCTCGGTGATAGTTCCATGAAGACCAAATAGAAATTTACGTTAGGGAAACATGCAGTTGACAGTAAGTACGAACCGGTCGGTCGAGTGGCCTCGAGGACTTGAAATATTCAAATGCCTGTAGTGATGGCTCTAGTGGGCATTTGCGCTGGACAGCGGTCATACCTATGCAAAAGCGTTGTCCTACCGGATAATAATACACATCTTGGGACTTTTGCAGTCACTAAAACCAGGGTAAATACCGTCGCATATGTTCTCCGGATAGCCCCAAAGCTGATGTGTTCGATGCCAGTGGTAGAACCACTGTGCCGGTGGCCGGAATAAGGAATATGAGCATCACTCTGTTGCATCACTGATCTGGATTATTGATGGATATCAAGTGATCCAAGGGTTTGGGGATGTCTTTGTCCAAGCATGAAAGGTGTTTTTTACCGGCTAAAAGTTTATCACTTCAATTATAAGCTATTATAGATAGTAATTTGACGGTTTCAATTTAAATATTGGGTGTATACCACCGCTGTCTTTGTGGCCTAGTGATTATCACACCTGATTACTAAATGACTCTCAGCTACTCTGAAGAACTTTTCTGAACGGCCTAGTTCTATAAATTAGACGTAAATACACATTTAGATGATGATTCAAATCTCAGAAGGGAGGGATAAAATGGTCATCCCTGGTTTTCATCCCTAGGTAACTTCTCTTATTGGGGGGACAGGCTGGGTCCCTCACCTGATCTGGATAAGCATATGTTCCCTTGAAGCACGGCCTTGAGAGAATGTTTAAATTATGCTTGTTGAGATTTATTTATGTAAAAGCAGGAGAGGAAAATTAGTCATATTACTCACATGATCAACGTTAGAAGGGTAAGTAAGGAAAATGTTACAAACAGTTTTAATGTGAGAATGAATCACAAACACAGAATCAATCCAAAAAACATTGTGTAGTATCTGGAAACAGCTCGTCTTGCTTGTCTAACAGCTTTCAGTCGTATCATTGACTGGATAACATAGGCAATGTTCTCCCATTCTGCCAATAATGCATTTTGAAGTTCAACAAGTGTCGGTGCATGATTCTAAGCTCTGATGTGCCTCTTCACCATATCCCACACATGCTCTGTTGGAATAAGGGCCAGACTTCGAGCAGGAGGGGGCAGGAGATTAATGCCTACTCCCTGGAAGCAGCCATGATAGCAGTGTTTTTTGGTTTGATGTGTTGCATTTTCTTGGAAATGACATTTTCGCCAATAGGTGGTGGAAATGGCTTTATATATTGCTCCAGGTCTGTCACATACTCCTCTGCAATCAGTAGACCCCTATTTTATGAGTTTTCCCGGATCATTGACAACTAATGTGAAATGCTCGATATTCAGCAATGATAAGATGAATTGCTAGTCTTGGAAATACTGCAGAATTCAATTTGGAAACCAAAGTTTCGGTTGCGCTAGAAAAGCCCAACATCAAAACAACACAATTTTTTATATCAAATCTCTAAGAATTATCGCAGGTCCACTATATTCATCATACCTTTCACGCTGACCTAAAAATCCCTTACGATCCTCGCAGAGTTAGAGCATCATATAGAAACTTTCACAACAAACTGCACGGACACCCCTACTGATTCCAGCACTGCTAACACCTGGTAATTGGTCGATGACTGAGAAGACAAAATTTAGATCTTTTAAGGCTCTCGCACTCTTCGTCAGGTTTCACTAACTCGTATCCGGTGACGCGCTGACGTAGGAGCGCGCGGGACTTCTCAAGACTCCGCTTTCTCTTTCGCATAGGCGGTAGGTGACAACCATGTGGATTTGGGAGGCCTCTGGGCTGAATGTAAATATTGTATGAATGAGCGAGTGAATGAATTTTGGCACAACAAAGAAGTTATATAAAAAAAGATCTCTTAAACTAATAACAATGATTATATATAAAGCGTGTCCCAGAACGCAAGATTTGAATTTGCCGTCATTTGTGTAGTAAAGTGCTGGCAACCCTAAAAAAAAAAAACAATTTGACAGCTGACAGTTAAGGGTTAGTAAAAATGGAGCGTTACACGATTGAACAACGTGTCTTTATTGTTGAACATTATCTCAAAAATAATGAAAGTTTGGCGGCCGCTGTTCGAAAATTTCATACAAAATATGGTCGGAATAGTGTCATCAACTGTGAAGAGATTAATTGAAATATTTAGGGAGACTGGATCAGTTGGAGACACTAAACACACTGTTCGTCCAAAAACAAGCCGTCCAAATGTCAATATCGAAGCAGTGCGTGAGAGTTGTTGAAAATCCAGGAACATCAATTCGGCGTCGTAAACACAGTTCTTTGTGCCGAAATTGGATGATATTGATGTGGCCAATACGTGGTTTCAACTTGATGGTACCACATATCATACAGCCCATGAAACAATTCAAATACTGCATGAGACATTTCCAGGTCGTGTACTCTCTCGTTTCGGTGATCAGAATTGGCCCCCTAGATCGTGTGGTTTAACACCTTCATATTTCTTTTTATGGGGTTATTTGAAGTCAAAGGTGTCAACAAGCCCATTGAGGAGCCCACCCGTGCATTGAGGAAATTCAACGCTGCATCAACGAAATTCAACCACATTTATGCCAAATGGTCATGGAAAATTTTGACAAAAGAGTGCGTATGTGCCAGCAAAGTCGTGGAGGCCATTTGCCCGATGTGTTATTCCATAAATAATCCTATCCTATTTACTTTATAATTCTTTATAATAAAAAAATACTAAAAACTGTGTTTTCTATTTAAATTAAATCTTGCGTTAGTTCTGGGACACCCTTTATCTTCAAACCCAGCTTAAGGAGTACTCACTGGATATAGTCCACCATCATGTCAGACAAGCCATTTTGTCCTATTTACAGCTTATTAGCCAGTACTGTTGCAAAGAACATCCACATTGACAATAAACTCTAAGAATGATGTCATTTTTATTATATATACTTACAGTTACAATTTGAATATCCCTGTTACAAGAACCGATTACATGATTGCGTGGAGCTTCCAACGTGGGAGGTAGCAACGCTACGTGTATGCCAGTAGACAGTTCGAGACCTTTCGTGCCGCTGCCTGTAAGAATTGCCATTGGACAGTCCCAACACGGAAAGGGTTTTTTACCAAGTCTATTCTCATGCGATCCGCAAGTCTTCCACTGTTGCTCGTCTAACTACTCTTCTTCTATCGGCAATAAATTTCAGTGTATATAAGGGATCACAAATAGTTATAAACCTGATAATTTCCAGGTTCTTTTCACAACAATGGCAGAGGTGGGCTGTCGAAAGCAGGGAATTCCAAAACAAAAACGAACTATTGACGAAAATTTAAACCTTACATAATTGTAGTAACGAGGGCAATAGACTGGTCGAAAGATTTCAAGCGCTTGCACGGAAATTTCAACAGGACTGCATTCGAACGAGTTTTGGGGGTATTAAAGGAGGCTTGTAAAACGTTCATTCCCGTTTTCTCATCTTCCGTTCTTACCCCGGTGCCATCCTTTTATTCCATTAAATAACATTATGTTCTGTACAATTTTCACTGGGTCTAGTTATAATTACTTGTACTGAGAGAGTATTGATAATTTCACAAGGCATAGGAAAGAATAAAGTGACTCTCATGTAGAGGTTTAACCGTTTTTTGGCAACAATTTTCTTGAAAAGTGTGCAATCTCAATTGATCACTTTGATGAATAATGCGGACTACCTACGGTGACTTCTGATAGGATAGTTGATCATACTATCATAAAAACGCAGAGTACACAAGTCCATAAAGCCTTAAATAGAGATGAAAGGGAGTGATAAAACCCATTAAAATACTAGGCTATTTACTTGATACATTTTAGTAAGCTACCACCATATTTATTCGAAATATTTTAGTATGTTTTAATATAATATAGTAATGTAAAATGTGAGTTAAAATAGCTAAAGTGTGGCAGAAACATTGGAGACAACACTGTTCTAATTAGGGACTTGTTGCCGAAGGATTAGGTCAGTTTGGGTTTGACTGTGATGTTCAGGCTGAACATTTAACCCGGAATAAGCATAATACAATGTGTTTTGACCCTTCAAAATATCGGATACATCTAAACATTTTTAAACTCACTGGTTGAAACAAATGGCTTTTTAGGATTGGATAATATTTTTCTGAGTTGCAACATATAACTTCAGTTGATACATGAACGTTTATGATGATTTTATGGCTTATGGTTATGACTATGGTTTTATGGGAGCGCTACTAAAGCCGTTTTATTTTAGCAAAATAAATTTTATCATGAAAATGGCAAAAAAAAAAAAAATGCTTTGAGCTATATACAGAAGTAATGTAAGTCCAAGTTGACATTAATGGGGCGTAATGTCTTTGTGTTATCTAAACCGAAAGTTCTATATTAATTTTGAGTCACTCATTCCAGTACGATTTTTCTCTTTTTTACTAAACATTTTATTTAATTACATGCTCCGAGAGTTAGCTAATTGTTTATTGATAAATAGTTTATAGTGTTATATTAGTTAATGCTGTACAATAGAGGGGTATACATTTGAAAACGAAAAAATCAACCATATAGAAGAAATATAAATTTTTTTTTTTCCCAATCCCCTTAAAAAAATGATAAACCTTTTATTTACTATAGATTCTTAGGCTAATTTATTTACATACTACATTTTATATGTCCTGTACCATCGGTACACTCTATACAAGGTCTGAATCGGTATAAAAGTTATGTAATCAATACAAGTACAATGATACACAATGTACTTGGCTTCATTGACAAGACTCTACAAGGTGATCACCTTTTTGATCACAACAAAAGAAAACTTAAAAACTAACTTACATACTAATTCTTAACCTAAATTTTCCCCGAAAGTCTGTTGCCTATAAATAATAATATACAAATGTAATATTTATGTATGCAGTGAATTCGCTGGAATCTGTCAGGCTGCTAGAAATGCTACAAGTAACAGGACTTCAAAAATCCAGCAACATAATCTGAGCCTAGTTGAGTCTATTATAGTCAAAAATAGATTTTTCGGAAGTATTTTGAGGAAGTGTGAAATTCATAATTTGAAAAAACCGCAAAGGTACTAGCTAAATAATTCTGTTCACAGCTGAATAATATTTCTAACAAATAGGCATCACATATTTTAGGAATCATGGTGGAAGTGCGAATATTGACAGTGCATATGATATATGTTTATTAACATGTAGATAATTATACTGTTTATATATTTTCAACTATGATAGAGGGATTCCCGCACGCAATTCGATGCCTTAAGCGAGTAATTCCCATAGGCCATGAAGTTTTCAGGTTGGCCGGTCAAGCTGAAATCCAACTCTACGGTTCATTATCTCAATACTGTGATCACCCCTCCCCTCCCCTCTCGCCCGGCCAGCTCTTACGAGGAGGTATGTATTTGTGCCTCAGCGCGCTCTAACAAGCACAGATTTAATCTGAAGATACCTCATATAACAATAACCGCAAGATAACCTTCTGATAGGAGAGGTTACCGATGGGCTTAAGCTCCAATGCGTTCTCCGTACTTCATAAAATCAATTAAGCTGTTTCAACAAATTGATTGAAGGATCAATAAGCTTGCATCAGAATTTTTTACTAAAATAGTTACCAACTATGAAATAGAACTTTTCAAAATATATATCAACGGAATAAATTACTTAAAAAATAAATGAATGGTATCGAGGGATGGCTCGGGTTCCGATCAGGCGCTTTCATTACTTGTTAAGTGCTCACTTTCATTACTTTTAACAAGATAAATAATTACATAACAATAATTGGGAGTCCTGGCAATGGCCAGTTTCTCCAATCATATCCTGAGCGTCTGTGGCTCTCGCGCTCTTGGTCAGCCTCCACTGGCTCGTATCCGGTGACGGGGCAGATGGAGGAGCGTGGGGGACTTCCCAAGATTCCCCGCTTTATCTTTCGTATGCGAGGGAGGCAACAACCATGTGGACTTGGGAGGTCTCGGGGCTCTTTGTAAATATTGTATGAATGTGCGAGTGAATGAGGAATTGTAAACATGGTATGAATGAGAACAGCTATCTCAATTATTTTTTGCCTATTAAGTATTAAGGCAGATTGTAATTTCATCATAATAAAGTTGTTTTATAATAAAATAATAATAATAACATAAAAGACTACATTAAAAAAAAGAAAAACTATAAATAGTATATTGCTAGAACGTCGATCTTTGTTATATTATTTAGGTAACTATTATGAAGTAGGTTATATCTACTGTATTTTTAATGTTTGAATCTAAGTGAGTGAATTTGTGTATATGTTTTATTTTTGAAGCTAGCTTCAGCACATTTGTTTCATTTTATATTTTCAATTCTTGAAAAGAATGTGTCTTATGTATATTTTTTATTATATCATTTCCTATTTCATTTTATTTTTTTATATATTCCTCTGCACCCAACCTGCACTGTGTTAAATAAATGTTTGTTCTAAACGGACATAGTCCCAGGACAATACAAGTATGATTATTGTAAATAACAAAATATTGACTAAGAAAAACTGATGAAAATCCATTTCAAAACTGGATGGTTGACTCTATTAACTAAAATTCAATAACTTAGTATATAAATATAAATTAGTTGAGATCTAATCGATTGCTTTTAGATCACTATCGTAGAGCACGCAGACAGTCAGGGGATATAAGTTTGTCTGAAAGTAAAGCTTCAAGCGTATAATTACTAGCTAAATACCCGTTCTTACAGAGTTGAGTGCTGTTGAAGATCATAACAGAAAATTGATTTTTAATAGTAATGAACCTCGATATTTATTAATTAACGTGGCTAAAGTTTTATTTTAAATACATATTGATAAACTGAAGGGCTATATCTGTGAAAAAAAACTACTCGGTATAGTCGGTAAAACATTTAGCCACTGAAAAATTTCTTATCCTTTAAATTAACAAGAAAATCTAAATATTATTAAATTATATTTAATATTTTTATTATTTATTTGTTAAAACAATTTATTAAGATAAAATTACAATCTGCCTTATTAGGCAATAAGTAATTGAGATAAATGTTATCATTCATACCATTAAATATTAATATAGAAAAACCTCTTGGCCTGAACGTCAGCATATAATAACCCATTTCCGGAGTTATTCACACCTCACAAATTTTATTTTTCGTAACATCATTGAAATTGTTTTTGATTTGACCTCTTCAATGTGCCCTTAACCATGTGGAGAAGAAACACAAACTTCAAATTTAAATCAGCTTCTCATTTTTCCATAGTTTTTAATTATTGTATTTGATATAAAAACTAATGTAAAAATAAATTTCGAGGTTTTGTAAATTGTACCAATACAATTTCAGATCGATCGGGCAATTTTACGAAGTATGGATCGCTGAACATACAAACATATTCACTTACTGTCAGAAGCCCGTACGTTGGAATAAAAGAAGACGTCCTTCCGTTGTTTGAAATCGGTATTTTATAATTAAAACTTCTTCGTTCTGGTGAGCCAGCCTTCCAAAAACCCACAAATTAATGTTGTACTATTAGAACCGATTTGTGCTTCAAGCCTAACACCGATGTCCTTTTTGACGTGGAACTCATTGTGGTATAGAGAAAGTTGGTTACTAGAGAAATATTGTGGGATAGTTGCGAGTGGCGTCTTGTAGCAAGGAATTCGTGGACCAAGTTGTCAGTCGCTTGGCATGTAATATCTTCATTATTTATTTTATTAATATTTTTATAGTAATATGATAGCATTATAGTAATATGATGCGTGTATAACAAACTTTTGAGGGCTAGTTTAAAATTATTTAAAGGCTTTTAAAATCATTTTTCACTAAGTTCATTCTCTGTCTTGGGCTATTTGTATTAATAAATGCAAGCCCCTTTCTGGTCTACCCACAATTTATTTTCTAGTGATATAAGTCCTTTCGGTAACTAATTTCCATTCTTAAGTATGTCATAATTAAAATGGTAGATTAGGACATAAACTTAAAATGAAAAGATGAGACTAGTTTAGAATAGGAGTTGTTATTTAAATTTTTCACTTCGCATAACTTTTGTCCTATTCTATCGTTTTGATTATAAGAAACCTGAGAATGGTGATATAGCCGCAGAAAATGATTTTTTTAGTATTAAATAAATTCCGGGTAGAGATAGGTGGACACTTATTAAAACTATGAGTAAGAAAATCACGTTAATAGTTATTACATAAATTACCAAGTTTAGTTCTGTGGTATAAACATTACTAAGTCAGCATAGATAGGAGATCAATAACTTTGGAGTGGAGACAAGCTCAATGAACTCAATTCCAAAAATGAGTTGACTAAAAATATAAAATACATAAAAAAACTCTATTACAAGCTTACTGGCTTTAATTGAGCCATAATCGTCTTACGCCAACAGCAATACTTTTAATAGAGTTGTAAAACTTACGAATAGACGGTCTCTATTTAATTTATATCTTGATTTCCAAACGGTTTATTAGGGGGAATAATAGGCCGGGCGATGTAAATTTATCGTGTCGATCTCCTGTTTTAAATCCCACAGGAGTTTATCTGGAAGAAGGATCTGTCAGCTCCTTGCTGCGTTTATTGTAGCGTGGATTTGATACAGTCAAAAAACAGGGGAGTGTTGAGCCCCTTTATCAGATCCCCGCGTATTTATTTATTCGGTACGTGTAACAATACTCTCTCAAGTAATTCTTGAGGGAACCCATCGCTCCCTTTATCTCTGTAAGTTAAGCCATTGATGCTGCGTCTTGCTGGAATGTCTGCTTACGATGTTCGTTATGATAACGTAGAGACAGTTTTTTTAAACTTTTTTTTATAGATTAAGGTATTTCCTACGGCATTGGTGCACCAAACCACCATTTTATATTTTGTGATTATAATACCTACTGAAAAAATACAGATAGACATATTTATCATAGCTTGTACTATTTTATTTGATATAATGAAATTTCAAACAACCCGGAGTAAAAAATAATATTAGTCATTGTCAAGTAACATAGCTTACTATATTTTGGAAATTTAGGACGTAGAAAGTTTCGCACCGGTAGTATTTTTTATTTTGTTTTCCCTTCATACCGCCTTAAAATTGACATAGATATGTAGTACAATTATAGATTCTCAAGAGAATCTATTTACAATTCCTTTTTGTATTTCCTGTAGCTTGGATACATTATATACAGGTTCTAGTATATAATGATAATATTCTGCAATGTACAAAGTGTAATGATGCACTACTCTATTACGCTATTACTCTCCAGGTTGGAAAAGTCAGTTCTTCGTGTGCTGGGTGGAATCATGTTTCTGAGTTATGTCTTCCTTGGGAGACCCCATAATTTTATAATAGCTTTTTGTATGCAACCTACACATATTCCTTCTTCCCGATTTCTCAATTCCTCCCAAAAGCTGCTTTTCGCTCATATTACTTTTATTAAGTACTATTTTATTTTCCTATTTTTTTTTTTTTTTTTTTTTTCTCTTAGCTCTCAAACTTATAAAAATAGGATGTGGGAGAAATAAAGAAAGATTTTGGGCTATTGAGTGCCTTTCACTAAGGGGAGTCCCCCATTTGAAGGATGTATGAGAAGGATATAGGGTGTGGTATGCCTAAAAAGGCGGATGGAATCAGGAAGGTAGTGAGAGTCTACCAATTTTCCTATTTATGTGTATTCTAATTTTTATAGAGTTATCTACGTCTAGTTTTACAATTACAAGTATAACGAGAGTACAATTAATACAATAAAATTTTAATTCTAGGTCTGAGAAGGTAAAATCCCCGTTGCATTAACATTGTTTGTTTCGTTTATCTGTACTTTTCTTCCTAACTAGCAGAAATACAGCCATGGAGCGAAACATGGATGATAATATCTTTGGAGTGTAAAGATATTTACTTGAGAGAGCAGAGGTTTAATAGAGGGTGGTATTTAAGAGAGATTTGATAGAGGTCTTCATCGCAGACCAGCAATCATAATGTTAATCGAGAATGTGTGGTATTCTCATACTCTTACTATATGGTGACACTCATGCTTCACCTTTACGTACTTTTAAGAACCTTCGTGCCGCTCAGATCAAGAGTGCCCAATCAAAGGCACGGAATTGGCGTTTTAAATTTTTTTATCCTTAATTTTGTGAATTATTTACTACTTCATTTTGTATTTACGTATTATTCATTGTCAAATTTTGATTCAATAAATTTACCGAACTTATACATTTTTTGAATATGTTTACTACCGTGATTTACTATTTAGAAAAAAACAAAAAAAAAAACGATAATATCAATTTTCTGAAAGGGTGAAATAACTTCGAGTTAGTGAAAATCAGCATTTCTAGATTTTCTTCAATATTGTCAATCTTACATGATAGTATTGTTGTGAGACAGTGCCTATAAATGAGTCCGACTAATACAAATTTCTTTCGTGAACAAATAATTAAACTCTTGTAAATATTGTATATGAGTTTGTATGAAAGTTCCGACACTCCCCGTTTTTGCCACCACACCAAGTTACCGGTGGTAACATCCGTTTACTTATTGAGTTAGAGATCCACAAGTGTAGTTTTGACTTATTTTCATCAAATTCTAGCAATATGATTGTGGGAAATTGACACCTAATGCTCAATATAGCCCACGTACAGAAACGTGTTCTGCTTACATTGTATGCTGTTCTGAGCCGATGAGCTGTTTACCATTCATCACGTACGTGATTGACGGAGATTGAGTTATTACCGGCCGCTGCGGAGAGACAGGGCAGTTTAGAGGTGCGCACCAAGATTGGGGCAGATACAGTTACACATTAACGAGAGGCTAGGGCAATAAACGGCGACAGGACAATGGCGTGGCCTACAGGCCATTTTATTGCCTTCATAAAGCGAGGAGAGTGGCGGCCACCGGCTTACCTGGTCACCTCGTCTCTTTTAGGGCCTACTTAGGGCCGGTCCGCTCCAACACAGTCTTCTCCATCGCTAGCGGCGTTTTATTGTCTTTGATCCAACGGGCTCAGTGTTCCATACAAGCCGATCCAAGCGGTCTCGGCTAACATTTTTGCGCGATCATGCAAACATTCACAAAATGGCTCTCACTTAGTGGCTCTCCTGGTGTCCTACCCCTGTAATAATATTGAAACAGGAGTAACAATTATTACACTAGTGCGGACTTGTATATTGTTTGGTTCGATTCGTCTTCGGGACTACCATGTCTCCCATCTCTACGACGAGTTAGGCTGGCTCTTCTCCTCGTTAAGTGTACAACCATGAACCAGGGAAGTGTGCATACCTTTTCCAAACCATCAATATCCTTAGGATACTCTCGGGACAAAATATCCCGTCTCTAGTCCTACCCACAAAAATCAGGATTTTGCCATTCCTTCCTCGCTCACTCCACCACTCTCTGGAATTCTCTCTCTCTCCTAATATCATCCATACTTCATCCTTGGGAAACCTTCCCATTCCAACACACCTTTAACACGCTTCAGACCTTTTTTTCGTGCTATTAGGTTGTTTATTTTATTTTTTTACTTTAATCATTCGTTTGGTTCCAGATGTTTGGAAAGTTTCTCATTGTTTGCGCTATTATTCATTGGTCTGGCAGGATATCTCGTATGTAATAGTTTCATAGTTTTCTTTGTAATTTATTATTGTATTCTACTTAGGCTTTCCTATTGTTTTCTATTTTTATAACTTTATTTATTGGAATTCTATTAAGTAACTTTCATGTTTTAATTAAGGTTTACACTTTATTATTTTACATAGTGGACTTGGGCCAAAAATATGTTTTTTTCTATCTATCTATCTAATGCCAGGAACCAAACTAGACGTAATAATATTTGTCTAGAAAAATATAACATTTAAAAAGTGCAGATAAATTGTGTTTTTTTCAAATTAACCAGATCTTAAAGTTCCCCTAAAGAAGAGGGGTGTTAGAGTGACTACTTGCAGGCGGCTACTAGACTTTTAAGGGGACAATGGTAGTCGCCAATCGTTCAGACGAATTATTCATTACCGCTTCGGCTAGAGAGACACCTGCCGTAATTGCTACGTTGTCGACAACATACCTTAAGAGGAGGATAGAGACTAGGAGGTGTTTAAGACGAGAATAGCCGGCATAGCTGGTAAGGCACAGGGAGCGTGGGCAGGGATTCCCACGAGGGAACACGACATTACCTGGAGTCTAATAGCTCGGTATTATTTACATACTATCCTCTCCGCCGACACTGGATCCTTCACGTCTTAATTCGGGGTCTGCTGGCGTGTATAAATCTCTCAGGTGACCGCTTCGGAGGAGAGATCTATGGTCGCAAATCACACCTCGACCCCTTGCTCGGGTCCGAGTCCGGCTGAAGAAGGATTAGCCTGACCTCATCAGTCATCGCCGACCTCTCATTATCGGCCATCTCTCAAGTCTTGGCAAACGACTTAGTCAATGATGACTATTCCGCTGGCACCACTTTCAAATTCAAATGATGGAATAACATTGCCGGCATTTATACGTTTATTTCAAAAATGTTTGATTAAGAAACATCATGACCTCTTCATCAGCCTTTTCACCTTTGGCATACTCGTCATCATTCGCCTTAAGCATATTTGTTGAGAAACAATCAACCTTACATGTTTGCTGCCCCCAAAGTTCTTGCATAACCTGTTCTTATATAGCTTAGCTTAATTTTTTAAATATTATTTACATAACTTGTATTATTAAAGAGTATTGATACTTAAAAAAAAGCATTTACATATATTTATTTGCACTATGGGCTGTTCATCATGCTTTTATCTTCACAATTCTTTTAATTACAAAATATCATTTAACAGACATCATTTCGCCTATTCGTCTAATACATAATATTTTGCCAATAAAAGAATAGTACATACATAAGAATAGAACAACCCATAGTACATTAATTTTTTTTTTTTTTTTTTATAGATCATTAAAATGACAATCTTCCCAATCGCCCATGTACCTAGGGGCAACAGATCTTGAGATAAGTCACACCATTTCTAAATTTCTGTTAACTCTTTCATTCATACAGTATAACAATATACATTAATAAAATTCAGGACATGAGGGGGAAAATTGATTATTGCCAAAGTGACTAAATATTTACAAAAGATCATGGGGGCCACTTCCCCTTCATTCTCTGAGCAAGGTTGTAAACCCTTACCCTAAACCACCTACCCTGGTGATGTATGAAAATGATACTGCTGGTAATGATGTCTGCTAGAATCTTATGAATTTCGAGGAAATGCGATCTTGGATAGTGGGTTGCTTAAGGACAGTGTTCAAAGTTCTATGCGTGACATAAAGAGGAACATTAATTGAAGTTCTTATTATTTTAGAGGGTTGGATTCGCGTGATGTCCAAGTATGTTGCTGTTGCTGATTCCCATAGTTCAAGTTCATTTTTTGGTTTTAGTATGTATGAAGTATCATATATAATAAGTATATATAAATATCTTATTTTCAAATGTGTAGTGGGATTTCCTCTTGAGCAGTCTATCTAGCTATCCAATCCGTCAGTTGAGTTCATGCCTTTCTAATTAAGTCTTTCTAAAGGGTGTCCCAGAATTAACGCAAGATTTAAATTTGCCACCGTGCTGGCCAAGTGCTGGCAACCCTAAAAAAAATCAATTTGACCACTGACAGTTTAGGGTTAGTAAGAATGGAGCGTTACATGATAGAACAACGTGTCTTTATTGTTAAGAATTATCTCAAAAATAATGAAAGTTTGGCGGCCGCAGTTCGAAAATTTCATACAAAATATGGTCCGCATATTTTCATCTTGATGGCTTTGTTAATCGACAAAATTGTCGCATTTGGGGTTAGGAGAACCCACATGTTATTGTCGAAAAACAAATGCATCCACAACGTGTCACTGTTTGGTGTGGATTTTGGGTTGGAGGCATCATTGGACGATACATTTTTGAAAATGAGGCTGGCCAAGCAGTGACTGTTACTGGTGCTCGATATCGCGACATGATAACACAGTTTGGCGGCCGCAGTTCGAAAATTTCATACAAATGAAGAGATTAATTAAAAACTTTAGGGAGACTGGATCAGTTGGAGACACTAAACACACTGGTCGTCCCAAAACAAGGCGTTCAAATGTCAATATCGAAGCAGTGCGTGAGAGTGTTGTTGAAAATCCAGGAACATCAATTCGGCGTCGTAGACAAGAATTGCAAATTTCAAGAAGCTCTCTGCAGCGTTATTTAGCAAAATTAATGTTCAATTAGTATTTGTATGATACTAAATCCTCAACCTTTTGTAGACATCCTAGTCTCTTTGAGTGCTGTAACAGCACGAAAGATGAAGTGGGCTAGTCCACACTTAAATCCGTCATGATAGTAACATTCACAGTGAAACCCAAGTTGATTGATGTATCAAACAACAATATTCATTAGTTCAACTAAGAAACATACTGTATCAGTGATAGCGTTTTTAAAGAACAGAATATTGAATATCATATACTGGTGGGAACCTGTCAAAAATAAAATAATTACTAATATTAAATTAAATGCAAATATTAACTCACGCAGAACCTATTTTCTAATAATAAATTTGAAGGCTGCAGAATAATATTTCACAATATAAATATTCAAAGCAGACGTAGATGAAATCGTACACATAATTTAATGGAGTTTACTAGTTTTTAAATATAATCAAATAATAATGCTGATTGGAGTCATTCCATAGTCATTCCATGCTCACTAAAGATCTGGGTCTTCATGATTACGAAATTCAGGTAACACAACAATTGAATCCTAGTGGCCATACACAGCGAAGAGACTTCGTTGAATGGATTATTAAACATCAACAAGTGGATGCTGATTTTTCGAGCAAAATTATCCTAAGCGATGAAGCACATTTTCCTCTTGATGGCTTTGTTAATCGACAAAATTGTCGCATTTGGGGTTCGGAGAACCAATATGTGATTGTCGAAAAAAAACGTGTCACCGTTTGGTGTGAATTATGGATTGAAGGCATTGAAGACGTTTTTGAAAATGAGGCTGGTCAAGCAGTGACTGTTACTTGTGCTCGATATCGCGACATGAGAACACAGTTCTTTGTGCCGAAATTGGATGATATTGATGTGGCCAATGTGTGGTTTCAACAAGATGGTGCCACAAGCCATACAGCCCATGAAACAATTCAAACACTGCATGAGACATTACCAGGTCTCTCTCGTTTCGGTGATCAGAATTGGCTCTCTAGATCTAACACCCAGATTTAACACCTTTAGATTTCTTTTTATTATTATTGGTTATTTGAAGCCAAAGTGGTATGCCAACAAGCCCACATCCACCCGTGCATTAAAAGAGGAAATTCAACCCTTCATCAACGAAATTCAACCACATTTATGCCAAATGGTCATGGGAAATTTCGACAAAAGTATGTACCAGCAAAGTCGTGGAGGCCATTTGCCCGATGTGTTATTCCATAAATAACCCTATCCTATTTACTTTATAATTCAATAAAACAATAACAAAAAAAAAATACTAACAACTGTGTTTTCTATATAAATCAAATCTTGCGTTAATTCTGGGACACCTTTGTGTGTGTTCAAGGTTAATATTTCGTCGCACTGGGTTTGACATGGGAAGAGGAGAATCGTTAAAGAAAATTGATGGATAGGAGCTACGTCTTAGGGTAGTTTAAAGCTTCTTACCATTGTATTTTCAAATATAAAAATATTGAAGAATTATAAACATTTAACTGAGCATTTTTGGGTCATATATCGTTGATGACAAATGGTCATAGGAAATTTTGACAAAAGAGTGCGTATGTGCCAGCAAAGTCACAAAAGTGACAAAATGCAAATGTAAATTTTAAAGATACCTGTTGATTAAATTTGATTGATTAGGACCATGTTTCCAGTGTTTATAATAGTATTTCACTATTTAGTGGACGTGTTGCCTTCAAATGTAGATAATGATGTTTTTTAATGTGAAATAAATAGATACAGCGAACTTCCTTGGTCTCAGAGCGGATAGGAACAAGAGGTATGGTAAGCAACATGTACGTGGTAAAACCAATTATCTAGGAAAGAAGATCAACTATCAAATAAAGGGTAAAAAGAGTTCAAACATAAGACCTCCTTGCCAAACTGCATCGCATGCCTGTTTGATGTCTATGAACAATCCAGACGAGACGTCTTCTAAAAGCTAGATGTTATTTTATCAGTGCCATTAGTGAATATCGGAGTGAATAATCTCACTAAATAACAAAATTTATTATTTATTATAGTGTGCCCAACTAAATGACTACATTTCAAGATCACCAAAGAACAAAACTTAAGAAAGTAAAAACTTAAGGACTAATCCCTGTCATCAGGAATATGCAGGGGCTGTCTTTAATTTTATTATTTATACAGGCGTGGCCCCTTACAATGCTAGAATATATTCACGGAAAACGTTGAATATTTATAAATATCAGGAAAGTTGCTAGAAATTAATAAACGATAAATTGGTATTTTATTCCGGATTCTAAGGGTTGATACTGATCTAAATAGCAATTAATTCAAAGGGAACATTTAACATTTATAATTGACATTTGTTACTAAAAAAACTTTTATAGCACTTTCTTTTAACAGCTGACAGATTAAATCGACAGTTTCTAACGCATTATTTGTTACTGAATTAACATAAGTTAGATTCCAGCTAGTTTCTACAGCAATCAAATGCTTTTTAATGAGGACCCATTTCCTAAAATTTGTATTCTAGTTTGTTCACATCCAAAATAAAAAAACAACAACAGGTTTTTAGGTTCTACCTTCAAACCAGATCCGAAAACATTATAAAACAAGGCACTCAAAACAGTCGTCCAGGTATCTTAAATGAGGTTTATACCTTCGAAATTAACTATAAAACTGGTGATGTCCAATTTCGAGTTCTTTATGTCACATAATTTAATCTATTAGAAATTTCTAGGTCTTAAAAGAAACCAGTTGATTACTAAAAACCTAGACAGAATTTTGCTAAAATAGAGGGGGTTTGGACTTGCAAGGACTCTATTTTTTATTTATTTTGAATAAATTTAATATTTGTATTTATATTATTTGGTTTTTGGAGGCTCCCTTACAAATAGTATTAGGTCAAAAGGAACAAAAAAAAAATTTACATTTTGTTGCGTGATTAAAATCAACGTATCAAAGTAAATTTCTCTATACCTACTTTATTTCCCAATGTAATCTCATTCAGGAGATAGGGAGAGTACTGACCCCCCCCCCCCTTTGGCTACGTTTTCGTAAGTGAGCATAGCGCAATGTTTTACAGAAAAAGTTTTTTGTGACTCATTTCTAAAAATGTGATATTGGCTTGGTGCAGAGATTGTTATGCTTAAAATAAAAAAAAAAATATGGGAATTTTTTAAAACGAGAATGTTAATTTGCAGATCATTGAAGATATAAACAAAAAATTTAGATTCAACAATAGAATTTTTTTCCTTGAAAATATGGGCTCAGTTACTGGATAGGATTGACAAATTAAGTGAAACATTTTTTTTCATATATACTATTTATTTATTAGAGTTTAAAAAACAATAGCGAACTTAATATACTTCCCCTCGTGAGATGAGAGGCCTTGGTGTCTCAGACCGGATCGGCACAAGAGATGAGGTAACCAACATCTAAAAGCGATTTTATAGGAAATACTTCAAGATCAACGATCAAATAAAGGGTGACAAGAGATCAAGCATAAGACCTCCTTGCCAAACTGCATTGCAGGCCTGTTTGATCGAGAGGAACAATCCAGATGAGATTTCTTCAAAAAGCCAGATGTTATTTTATCAGTGCCATTAGTGAATATTGGAGTGAATAATCTCAGGTAATAGTGAATTGTAAAGGTAGAAAACCACGTGATCACCGGTTCGTGCCCTGAAGATTGTAGTTTCCACGTCATTTACAAATTCTTTGTCTCGCTTCAAGGTTTTTATTGAGTTACATTGAGTGAATGAATATGAATTGTACATAAGTTTGAATGAATTATTAGTATGAATGAAGTATGAAATATTTCCCAAAAACTCTTAACCATATAATAAATAGCCTGAGATTATATTAAATGAAGCGTAACAAAATAAAGTATATTATTCATTATGAAATTTTTATATATATATACCCTTTAACACCTTATGGCTTCAAAAGTAAAAACAAAGGAGGAATATCGTTATAATATATTGAAAAATATTAATTTTTGGACCCAATTGTATACGATGATTGTTAGTAATTACTAATGGATTAATTGAATAGTAACATTGAGATTGGCGATTAGCTGTTACCCTAGAAGCATTATCTTCCTTAGCCATTCTCGGAAGCCGTGGAGATAGGCGTATGGAAAATTAGCGGTTAGCATAAGACGAGGCTTCAATCCTCTCACGCTTGGGCCCCTGATGGACCGTCAGGATAGCTTCCTAGAATGCAGCTAGTCCGCCTATAGAGAGAGAGCTCCTTATATCTTCGAGATAAATGTTATGTACAATACATCAGGCATCTAATACGGCAGGGCCATAGCTGGGGAAAATTCAATTAATTTCTTCGCAGCGGATGCAAAAAAATATATATTAAAGAAGGATGTTGCTGTCCACGACGGGATAAAATTTAACCAGTAGGTAATTGAAAATAAGCTATGAAGCACTTATGGTATTTCTTATTGAGTTTTGGAAAATTTTTAATATTGTTAATTTTATATTTGAAAGCTGATTGTGGGCTATTCTTCACTGTTACAATTCATTTTACAACGACAGAGAGAGGGAGAGAGAGAGAGAGAGAGAGAGAGAGAGAGAGAGAGAGAGAGAGAGAGAGAGAGAGAGAGAGAGAGAGAGAGAGAGAGAGAGAGAGAGAGAGAGAGAGAGAGAGAGAGAGAGGGAGGGAGGGAGGGAGGGAGAGAGGGGGAATATAAAGTACCACATATAATCAATAAACATTCCTTATTAAGAGCTATGTTTAATTTAATATTTTTAACGAAAATGTCAACTCAAAAAAAAAGCCACACCTAGTATTTAACTCTATGTAATGATAATTATTATGTGTTATATAAACTCAATAGTGTGCATTTTAATAATTACTTAATGTACCATCCACAATTATAGTGCCCAGACAGGAATCGAACCCGGGCCCCTCTGCTTCAGCGGCTTTTACCATTGGGCTATCCGCGTCTCAACTCATGGTGCTATCTTTCTTTTAATGGTTTCTATTATCTCCTGCCACTTCTTAAGTCTGAAAGCATCGCAAATTGTGAGATTTTCATAATCTTTTACGAGTCCTTATTTGCTTTTAACACTATTAATGTATTTATCATTCGTTTGGTATAATGCTAATAGCTTTGGAGGAGTGGCTGGACAAAAATCACGAGGTCACAGGGCTTCTGATCCAAGGATTGGTATAATTTTTTCCCTTTCTTCATTAATTATTAGAACTTAACTAAACATTCATTAACGATTGCAAAAATATTAAAAATAGTAATAGTAAAAAAAATAAATAGCTGCATTTTCGGAAAATATCAACAAATGTTTTTTTCCTTTTTGAAAGACAGATAGAGAGTTACGCTTAGGAAATCTTTGTTGAGCAGCGATGATACAGATGCTGAAGAAAAAATATGCTTGCAGTGTCCGGTTCGGAACATCCCGAATGATAACTTTTCCTAGAGCGGTGTACATTTAGTGGAATAGTCCACAATCAGCCTTCAAATATTAAATTAACAATATCTATTAAATATAGATAAAATTGTAGGTAGTAAAAACAATAAAGACAAATTTTGCAAAAATCAGTAAGAAATAACATCAATGCTTCATAGCTGATTTTCAATTACCTACTGGTTAAATTTTATCCCCTTGTGCACAGCAACATCCATCTTCAATATATTTTTTTTTTCATCCGCTGCGAAGAAATGGTTAATAATAAAGGACTATGATCGGAGGAGAGGTCATCGAGGCGCGCGAGTGAATAGTTTAGTGTTCCTAAACTATTGTAGAAGAAAAATTCAAAGATATCTGGATTTCGGTTGGGATCAGATGGCCAATATGTGGCTGTGTCAGGAGAGATAGTGGAGCAATGTTTCCGTGTGAGTGCAGACAGCAATGCGCGTCCTCGTTTTCCAATATTTAAATAAAAAATTAGTTAAATTCTAATTTGCTAAGCATCTAGCCTAAAACAAAAGCAATATTATTGGATCTATGAATATGACATAGTGAGTTGTGGAAATTGCTCACTAAATAAAAAAATATTTTGTGGATATTGAAAAATATTATTTCACAACGTTTGGTTCACACAAAATATCAGGTTTCTCTACTAAGAAATTGATTTTAAATTGAATAGAAAGAAAAAAAGAAATTGAATCCGTGCTATTTAATGATGTAATATTTTATAATCTGGACTTACGGGATCTGGAGTAGAACTGGGGGGATCAGCCAAGCAAACCCTCAAACATCAAGCACATTCAATCCTTCTAATCTAAGAACATCACTTAATGTGTTAATGCCATAAGTATAACTCTCTACAATGTCCTTAAAATTCCTACTATCTAAGAAAATTTCCTCAAAATTCTAAAATTTCCATCAGAAATTAACTGACCATCCAAATCCTCTAGCAAGATAACTTTCAAGGATCGCCCATCCCTGGAACCTTCCTCAGAGATCGAAGGAGAGAGAATTTAAGAGAGTAATAACAAAGTGAAGACAGAATATTATAAAGGATTCAAGTTTTATTTGACATATCGAAATTAATTTTCTGGATATAAAAAAATCTATTAAAGCACATAAAAATAATACTTTACCATGCAAATACTAAGTGACATCATTATATAGTATTAATATCACTTTTGCCAACAGAACGAGTAAATAAAGGGTTGAGTTAATAGTGAATAGCAGCTATTCATCTCAAAGCAATTTGTTAGTCGGGTGTGTGGCGATGGCCGGTAGCGTTCCCAGAAACCTGTTTACATTATCTGCCTATTCTAAATAATTACATTAGAAGAGATTTATTAAGACGTTGTATTTTATGCTGTGGGGTATACCTGCTACATCTTTATTATTCAAACAGGTAAGCCTGTACAAATTCCAATCCGTCATTTATGCTTGTAGAGAGCCCTATGCGAACAATGTGTGATTTGAAAATTCTGTACAAAGAAAAAGATTATAGTCTGAACGACATCATAAATTAAAAGTCACCCATAAAGATTCTAAGTTTTTTAAATTATTCTCCTGTCAAGCTTTGGGACCTAAAAATGAAAACAAAAAATAATATGAATGTCATATTAAATTATTAGATAAGTAAAATATAATTTCCTTCCTGTCTTAGGTTAGAGTTGATGGTAACAAAAACGGGAAAAAAAACCACTGGAGCTGAAATGAGGTACGGTCTAATCCTTGATGAAACAAAAAGAATCTGGATTCAGAATGAAAGGATAAGGGTAGATCTTGGAATAATACCATATTTTTCAATTTTTTTTTACTATATGTATCCTGCAGTTTTCCTGCTTATGTGGTTATATTATATCTATTAATTAAATTTTACAGTATTATTAATTATATAGTTTTAGTATCATTATTAGTTTAGGGAGAGTCCGGACCCCTCCCCCTTTGGCTACGTTTTCGTAATTGAGCATATCGCAATGTTTTACAGAAAAAGTTTTTGTGACTCATTTCTAAAAATGTGATCTTGGATTGGCGAAGAGATATGTTATGCTTAAAATAAAAAAACATAAGGCCATTTTCGAAAACGAGAATGGTAATTTGCAGATCATTCTTGCAGATCAAAAAAATTGAGATTCAACAATAGAATTTTTTTCCTAGAAAATATGTGCTCAGTTACTGGATTATGTGGAAATTTTTATTGTCAATATTTATTTATTAGAGTTTAAAAAACAACAGCGAACTTAATAGAGCCTGGATTCAGAATGAAAGGATAAGGGTAGATCTTGGAATAAAATCATATTTTTCTACTTTTGTTTTTACAACATGTATCCTGTAGTTTTCCTACTTTTTTACTATAGTTTTTTTTTATGTTGTGGTTATATTATATCTATTAATTAAAAGGTTTTCTTTTAATTTAATTTAGTATATTTAATTATATAGTTTTAGTATCATTAGTAGTTTTAGTGTTTTAGAACAGTATTTTACTGACTTTTTTTTATTTTGCCATCTATGTACCACCGACTGAAATGCTTATAACTATTTTTTTTGCATTGTATTACTAAATTGTGGTACACACTTTATTTTAATTTGTTATTTTACATAACATTTCTTTTTTGTTAGACAGAAATTAATTGTGTTATATGTTCTTGATAAAGTTTATTAAAGTAAATAAGATCCTATTTTTGTCTTCCGAAAGGTTATTTATTCTTTAATCACAAGCAGCCTATCTTGGCTTTCGTGACTTATCAGCATGGAAGTATAGGCTGCTGAAATAGCCTTTGAATAACGAATAAACAACTTGTGGGAAGACAAAAATAGAACGATTTACATTACCTAAACCCACAACCAGCAATTCCATCAAAGATTTTTTTCCATCTATCGAGAGCTGCTCCGAAGGAGCGTAAAAATGGGTTGCCTGCGCTTGTCACTCGTGTAATAACTGGAAAGCTCGTTACTAAACAATGAATTATGGATGATCTATAATAACTTTTTATGGAGTTACTTCATAGAAACATTTTTGCATTTTTCTGTAGTCAGTGTGGTAACTTAATTAAAAACGTAATTAACAATTTCATGTCTCATGATGAAACAGGACAGCTTTACCACCGGCACATACACTGGGACCGAAAAGAGTTTCAGCTTTTGTAAAAAAAATAACAACATGTAAAATCAATTTCATATGATTAACAAAATTTGTAATTATAGATTTGAAATGTGAGATATATGTTGGCTTTCGGGTACATATATATGTTACTGTCGTAATATCCATACTTTTTATCACACCATTTAAATTTCCTTCTATGTCGTTCTTACTACCTTCTTCACTACCAGTGCGTACTAAATAGACATATTCATCAATAAGCAATGATCGGTAATATCTGTTGAGATCAAGCAGATCGCCTATTCAGGCGTCTTTTGGACTAACATGTAACATAACACTAACATGCACTACATGACTACATGAACTAACATGTAAAAAATATAAATAATATAGTAATATTTTAAAATAAATATTACCACAAGCTAACAGACCATCTTACAAACCTATGAATGAAAAACTTCATTGCATTAATTCATCACTATTCATCACTAGGCTCTGATTATAAATAGCGGAAAAGGAATGTTATGTGACAAAGTGAAATAACAAATTAAAATAAACTGTATACCACAATTTAGAAATGCAATGCACAAAAAATATTTATTAGCATTTCAGTCGATAAATAGATGGAAAAATAAAAAATGTCAGTCTCATGTCCTGAGGGGAAGTATATTAAGTTCGCTGTTGTTTTTTAAACTCTAATAAATAAATAGAGAATTTGACAAAAAAATGTTTCACACAATCCAGTAACTGAGCACACAGAATAGGTTATAAATCGGGGAAATTTCAACTACAATAAAGGGTTATTCAGTAAAAATTTAACAATTATATTGAAATTCTGGGCGAAAGCGATAATATTTATTCTAGCGTAATCTCTACACCGGAACTGTTATTAAGAAATAAAAGAAAGATTTGTTTCCGAAACATGCTATTCTATTAGGCATATATATTAAAATTCCAGACTTTTTTTTTTTTTCGGAGGTTATAAAAACATTTATCTTTTATTATTGCGTGTTTAGATTTACATTTGAAGCCGGGCCATAACTGTATCCTAGTCCTTTTTATAACAGGAGCCAATATATTATTTCGAGAGTCGGCCGTAAAAAACAAAAACAATCTTGTGTTGGCCTAACACCGATAAAAAAATATACAGCTATCCGAAAAGAAGAGACCCGGGGTCTTTGATGCCCCTTTCACACGGGACTAAATGAATTTTATAGGACTGGAACCCCGAGATAGTGTGGTAATAGGGCGTATCGTTTAATCACAATCAGAAGCGCACTACACTTTTATTAGTTATTTATCGTATTCTTCTTGATAAATATCTTACCCCCCCCCCCCCCAACCCTCTCCGTAAGAAAGTATGATGTTTTCTTTCTCACGTGTCTGTTCCAGTAATTAAGCCCCCAATATAAAAAGAAACTCATAGGGCCAACTAATTAATGAATTACTCGGGAATAGCAAAACCTTAAACAAATTAGAAAGATTGGTGGGTGCGTAAATAAATATTAAATTAAAGGTTACCAACGAACTCTTAGCCACGTACAATATAATAGAAAAGTTTATTCTGGGAATATGCCCCAATGAATAGGTATATCTCAAATCGCAAAAGTAAATAACAAGAACTAAAGGTATTATAGACAAATGTAAATGAACAAATATAAATCATGGTAAATGTGTTAAGCAATAAAAGGCGGGGGCCAAGCAAGTCACATGAGACGGGTCACCAGCTGTCAGTCATAAACATAAACGACCCTTTTGAGGCCTCTCCGCACTTGTCACCAGGGTGATCAGGTACCCCCTAGTGACGACCTGACAATAATAATATAGTAATAATAAATAATAGTAGTTGCTATTTTAAAAGGTTGCAGTTATGGGTTTATCTACAGTTAAATGGTAGTAGTTGCACTAGGAGGACCGGAAAGTAATGTTTTTTTTACTTTAAATTCAAACAGATCAATTTTTAACAAGTTTTTGGTTTTGATAAATGATGTTATCACCCTCGTTATCAGCAACCTTTTGTCATCTATTGTGCAAATTTTCAATTCCTGATCGATCAAAATCAATTGGTTTTTGAGCAAAATATCTAGAGATGGCATGTTGGACATCGTCCAAATTTTGAAATTTCGTTAAAAAAACGACATTACTTTCCGGTACCCCTAATATATGGTAAAAATAATAAAATATTGGTCGTGTAAAGTAACTAAATCATGAAATAAAACACTTTCAAACGCAGCTTAATTAATGTACACCTAGTTCGTCAAAAACGTTCGGACATGAATTACTAAAGTTACAAAAAGACAGAAGGAGTTTTATATTATAATGATAAATTAATAATAATTAAGATGTATGCATAATTACTCGGTTAGCTAGTGTCTGTGAGTAGTCAGGAGCCATTGGTATAGGAGGGTTTTAAAATTATTTAAGGATGAGCCATGACGGATATTACGTACTTGTTGCTTAAGAAGATTGGCTTTCTGGATTCAAAATCAAGAACGGGAGGAGCTAATCTTAAAGTTTTGGGAAAGAACCTTTGGAAAAAAGTCAACGGACGGAGTTCCAAAGTTCTCGCATGGATACTCTTTCTTTACTATTTGTCATATAAAAGAGATTTTAACAAATGAAACTTTTACATAATTACAATTTTCTTCCGTTAAGACAATTACAGATTATTTTAATTTCTATTTCTTAATAATTATTATGAAACACAATATTGAAGACAAGCAGTTTTTTTTTTTTTAAATAAATGTATAAAAATTCCGAACTATCTGATATATGCTGGACGAATGAACCCTTTTAAAATTCTACATTCGAAAGCCGTTGACATTTATAAACGGAGCTGTTCTTATAGGGCTGGGCTATATTGTGGTCGGAGTTCGCTTTAACACCTTTTATTATACGCTGGTTGTATTTATTTTTTTTCAAAACTTTTTACGATAGGAGAACAGCGCAAATATCCGATCGTAAAAGAAATAGACTAGGCCGGTATCCTGGAAATGCACATAAATAACCTATTTGCTACGAGCGGTACTAAGCTGAGGGGACCGGTCACTCCTAGAAAAGTAATTTGTCGACTACCACGCGATATCCTCCGAGATTGTAAAGGCTCTTTATGTTTTTTTAATGCTGCTTAGATCTCGACCCGGAGAGCTCCTGCTGTCCCTCTTTCATATGCCTGGTGTAATATTGAAGTTAGCAATCGAAAGGCCTTATTAGACTGTCAGTATTTTACTCTATACCATAAAAAAAAAATATAAGATTCATTCAACAATATTTTCACAAAAAATAAAACGGAGAACCAACCAGCAACCCATTTTGAAATACACCAATATTAAATTGTCAAATTAATAAAGGATTTATAAAATCTAAGAGCTTTGTTGGGCAATAGACCAGGTTAATGTTATATAGAATATAACTTACTATACACAGAAAAATCAATTGTCATAAACTAAAGTAAACAATAAATAAAACCATAAAAAAAGTCTTGAAGCCGTAAAAAGACTAAATGTATTGAGGTTGGCAAGAAAGTAATTTCGGTTTTTTAGCGTGAAATAAAATTTTTTTTTTACAAAAAATAAACTTTAAACAGTCAAATATCTTCCGTTCTGTTCGATGACCTTTTGCCATCTCCATGGTAACTTCATGATCCCACGCTAATAGAACTTCTGGTCCTTATCAGCAATTTATGGAGTTTTGTAACATTCGAAATAAACGGTAATCCGATTGTGCAAGGTTGGGACTGTCCGGGTCCCCATCACTTCCCAACCAAGCTCCAATAGTTTCGTACGTGCTGCTAAAGATGTGTGAGGCCTGGCATTGTCGTCGCGGAACCCAAATATCGAGGTTATTAACAAGACGTCTTGTGTGTGATACATTTAACTGTTTTAAAATCTCTCGCACAGTTATATGACGATTAGATTCAATTATAGTTTTCATTTGGTCATCATCAGCTTCAGAAGGTCGACCAGAACGTTGGTCATCTTTCTTTGAAAAATCTCCAGAACGGAATTTTTTAAACCAATTCTGACACGTACGTTCTGTTAAACAATCAACACCATTAACTTCACATATCTCTTTGTGAGCCTGACAAACCCGGTGTTTAACACTATAACCCCCGCTCCGTTCCCCCATCGATGGCAGGACGCTGTCGTGGCTGGAACGCTTTAGTTTTAGGTTCTAGGTATAGTTTTTTAGTTTGTAAGTTTTTTCTCCCATTTTTAAACTGAAGGTGAGCCCCATCACCTAGATTTGTATTCATGTTATTTTCCTATTAACCACAACCTGTATTGTCGAGTAGCACGAACTCCTTCAAATGCATCTGCGCATAGCAGAATGAGGAGAAATTTGCAAAGTTTCTTACAATATTTTCATTGTATAACTTCAAGGGGTAAAAAAAAAAAAATTGTGAGCCTCAGCCGCATTCTCGCCTTTATGAAACTAAAGAAGTAAAATGTGTCGAAAATGCTTATTGTTGCACTCCTTGCTAAAACTGACCGTAAACAAAATTACACGAAATTTCTTTCTAACCTAAAGGTATCGTCTTGAAATCGAATCACTTGAAATTGAAATCTAACCAAATCCCAAAAGAAAATAATTCTAACATTGACAAAAGAATAACGAAACAAACAACGCTACTGGTGCAAACCGAAAGCCCTTTCTTGCCAACCCAATATTTATAGGAGGCTTATTTTTGCACGTGCACGGTAAAAAAAAAATAGAAAAACTGCCTATAATCAAAGCAGCCGTTTGGATACGCTTCATTCACTGAGTGAATGATTGCATATCGATCGATGCAAGTATTAATTAGCTATAGGAAACTGTGGACCAGGTCGTTCGTGAATGTCGGTATAACCTGTGTCTTATAAAGGCCTCGCTAAGCTGCTACAAAAGCAAATCAAGATGTATTTGATACAAATTTAAGTTGAACACATTTTTTAATTTATCCGAATACTATCGAATACTTAAGGGGATATCGCTACCTATTTGCGCGTTAAAGCTAAAAGCAGTTTTATATTAGAACAAATAATAGAAAGAGTCAAATTCAATAAGATTAGTCAAAGAGAAATAGATTGGTCTTTCAATAAAATTAGCTCCGATTTTAAAATAATGACTAAAGAATGGATATATATGAAAATGAGTTCAAGCCGCTATCGATATATCTATAGCACTATCGACTATCAGTTCCCACTATGGTGGAGCCACAGAAAGCACTTGTATCAGTATGAAATAAATTGTGCATAGACCAGAGAGAGGTGTACATTTATTGGTCTCAACTTTTGTTTATTGGTATAATTCCTGTTGTCCTATGTTTCCTATGTGTTTACATGTTTTCCTTTTTATTATAATATTTATTTTGTACGGGGTACGTCCATCTAGAGGAGTAAACCAGTTAACTAACATATGCGAGGAAGAGACGGGGCGCAGGGATTGAGTTCGACAAGTTTAAGAATCGATCGGAATGTCATCCGGAATGTTCTCGATTTTCCCTTGAGTTGGATACGCATAAAGAGTGCTACGAACTCGAGCGCACTTAGCATTCCGGCTCAGGGTGCGTATTTTCCAAGGTTCTGCATAATACGATATCTTAACAGTAACACTGACTGTGGCGGTAGCCGACGGAAAAGGCGACGACCCCGTCGAATGCCGAATTACAATTTGATCCATTTCCCGTTAACAGTCAACACCGTGGGAAGATTTAAATCCGTTTGAAATGTATCGACTCTTCGTCTTAAAGAAGTTTATAATAATTATTAAACAGCTTTCTTATGATACAATTACAATCTGCCTTATTGGGCAATAAGTAATTGTGATAAATGATCTCATACATACCATATTTACAATTTTTCATCAACAGCCCCGAGACCTTCCAAATACACATGGTTGTCTCCTCCCTCGCATGCTAGATACGAAGCGGAGTCTTGGAAAGTCTCCCACGCTCCTCCGTCAGCCGCGTCACCGGATACGAGCCTATTAGAGGCTGAGCAAGACTGCAAGAGCCACATACACTCAGGACATGATTGGAGAAAATAGCCAATACCAGGACTCCCGTTGTTACGCATTTATAGCAGGTCACGGGGAAAGAAGTTTAAATATCCTTACTTGTAGGCAGCAGATAAACTTAATTAACCCAGGAACTCAACTATTTCGTAGTGCGGAGTAGTTTGTTTAACCTCTACACCAGCGGTATAATTTGTACGTGATCAGTGACAAAATCGATTGACATAGGGAAAAACTGAGTAAGTAACCCATCAATAAGAGAAAGAGGCGATAACAATAAACATACCCCCAAAAATACATTCAAAACGAACAATGCAAATATCGTTTGAATAAAATTACCCTAATTAAATTTTTATTTACTTAATTAAGTTAGTTTAATCGGTTATTATTATTTTTTTTGTATTATGTAGGTTTTGTTATGTTATTCCTTCTGTTAAATTCATCACTTATTACATTACCAGTCTAAAAAAATCAGAGTACACAGTGACCATGATGTTACAGCGACCAAAGAATTATTTTACTTTTAGTTCAGAAAAAAATTCTAATTGAAATAAATTATTTAAATAGTACACTTTTAAAAAAAGTCGTTTTTTTTGTGAAAAATCAAGTTAATTGATATAATAGAGAAGAAGATTTTCATTTGTGTTTATTGCCTATTCGCTCCTCAACCACTCCAGATTTTTCTAGGTTATACGAGATTTGCTAATGGGATCATAAATTTACTAGGCTTGAGGACCGTCTCTGTAGTACAGTTGTTAGCATACTGACTTCTAACTGGGGACCAGGTTCCGGAGGAAGACCTGGGGGAAGGGTCTGGTCGGGGTCGACTCAACTTCGTAAGGATAAAGGAGTAGTCACTTAAACAAGGATATAGCTGGTTAATAAAACCAAAATGTTGAGAGGTAACTACCCCCCCCCCCCCCTAGTGCCAACCGTGAGGTATTTCACAAAGCATTTTTTGTTTACATTTTTTTAGGGCTCATTAGGCAGAGGGCCTAACCGAAGATCGGGAAGTCTTGGGGTCGAACCCAACAACATCTTCTTATAATATTCGTTTATTGAAACGAGCTAATAATTTAGCTAATTATTAGTTAATTGAAAAGAAATTGATCCAAACACTCTTAATAAGATCCAAGATACAAGTGGAAATCGTAAACTAAAATACTCCTGGTGATAGTAAGATTGGTGGAAGTGGAGGTGGGGTTAAACTTTGTAGGAGCCGAGGTAAAATGAAAGTGATTTTTTTTTGTCTTACCATTTAGAGTGGTTTGTACTCTGATGCAATGTATCTATTTAAGCGGCCTCAACTTGGAATCCAGCATTTTTCGAAAGGTCAATAAGGCATAGGTAGCAGGAATCTAACCTTTCGCCTTTTTTTTTTTTTCCTGTTTCTAATTCTTTCTCCTATCTTTTCGGCACGAACCATCTATCAAACATCACTTAAGTACACCCAACCTTCTGACATTCTCATCCTAATGGAGTCTGGCTAGCTTCATGAATGTTGCGTAATCACCTGTGAAATCGCTCAATTGGTTTTCTTCAAAATATTTACAGGAATATCCGATAGTATTGAGCAAGATTTAGTGAAAGGAAAAATATGATGAAACGGTGCAATCGTATTATAGCGATAAACTAATCATATATAATTTGATGTGAGCAGAGCTGAGTCCTGGTGGGTTCAGGCTCTTCTCGGGGCTTCGGGGTTTTCTGTGTACTTTTCTTCAAGTCCTGGGAAGGAATGGATAAAGCTTTTCCATGATATACACTTATATCAAGGAATGTAATAATTTTTCAATGCCTTTTGACGTGCAATATTAAGCCCTATAACCGACTATTTCTTGTGTCCTTCGAACAATCTTTACAGGGGCGTATCCAGGAATTTCTTTTCTGAGGGAGGAGTGAGTATTTTTTTTTAAAAATAATCAATTATATTAATATATCCATACTGCTGTCAGTAATAGGCTGTAGGTCCCGAAGGAAAAAGAAAAACAATATGAGTGTAGCTGGAAGGTGAAGTATGGTTGTGTTGAGACTATGGTTTTGAAGTAGATGAAGCCAGTTATTTGAGCTATCTATGACCAAGTTTAGTTGTTCGCAAATACAAAGAAAACAACAAGATTGTAAATTCCATTTGAGGACTGTCGGCGTGCATTATCAAATTTGTTTTATTCATTTTATTAAATTTCTTACTGAACAAAGAAAATAATCCCTTCTGTATCTCCACAGCTTTATTGATATCTACAAGTTTTCATCGTTCTCTGCCGTCCTTCTCAGGGGCTCGAGCTGATGGTAGCTACAGCCAAAGCCCGGGTTGGTTATCCATTGGCTGGACGTTGTCTCATAGCCAACCCGAAAAGTTCTATGTTACCATTAGCTAGAACCATTGAGAATGACGAAACAGTCCCTCAAAAACCTTTTGCTATAAATCAAGAACTGAGAGACTGAAGGTGTTTCTATTTTTATCGTTATGTAGTACATGTATACAATCGCAGGAATACGAAAGACGATTCGTTAGAGCCAGTTTTGAAGTAAGTCCACCCTTTGGGCTAGACAATGTATGCTATTGTCACATATTTTCTATAAAGTATCGAATGTAGATATGCGTTTTTCAGAGTGGTGCGTGATTCTCACCCTCGTGGCAAAAAACGTTAGGAGCCTGCAGGTGGTTGCACGGAGCATCAGAAAGTAGCCGCAGAGAGGGTTTGAGGCGAGAAGGGTTGTAATCTGCGATGTAAGAACTAAATATAAGAGGGCCGTGTGGCTTGATGGTGATGGCTGGCTCGTGACTTAGTCCGTGCTCTATCACCGGGCTCCGACCACGCCTCCTTCTGTCACGACCACGGCCAAATAATATTCGATATATATCTTTGACAGCAGCCTCAAAGCACCTGTGCTTCGCCGTATTCTTCTATGTGTCTGTCTGTCTGCCACGTTGATGTCTATAGCAAAACGCTTCAGCAACAGGCTGAGCGAATCAACCGCCGTCCTTTGTTGCTCAGTCGGGTTTTATTTCCGCGTATCCATTGAACCCTGGAGCCTCATCATCCACCCTCTCCATCATCGCGATGGAGAAAATTGGTGCTTAGAGTGTAATACTTACCACACCGTTTCCCTTGAAATCTTACCCTAGAATAGGATCAATACCCAAATTGGTTTGGAAAAAACAAGAAAAAATAACTCCTTAAATCAAACATATGTTGCAAGCCATCTGGATAGTCCCATACACTTGAAAACACAACGTCTGAGGTCCGCAGTAACAAGGAATGTAAAGAATGAAATTTTCAAAAAGATTTCCAAAGGAACTAACTTCTAACGCTGTAACCATTTTTAGATTCTTTATTTAAAAGGTTACGACTCTTGTAATCCTTGGGATGCTAAAATGGGACATGCATGCAGTCCGGATGAACGATGTAGAAAGCCCAGGAAAGATGTTGGGAGGGAGTATTGATAGTTGCAAAGGAAGAGGACCTCTGATGAAATAGGCAATGCCATCCATTCAGATACAAAAAAAAGGTGCTGCTTTAGTAGGCTCGAGATCCTCATTTCTATATTGTGTCGAGTAGTATACAATAGTACATATTTGAAAAGTTTATTATTAGATAGTCTTAATCAAAAGAAAATTCTCTCCTCTGATGTGCATGCAACCCAGTCTTTAAATATATGCCTTAGTAGTTCCTAATCTCCCTCAACTTATTTTGCTATTTATTTAATTAATTTCCTGTTTTAATATATCCAAGCAGTTATTTACTCTCTTTTCCCACTTGTAATAATTCCTATATATTCGTTATTTTCTTAGTTGCAGTTGTCAGGGATTGTCAAACACTGGGTTGATGAGGTGCTGCAACGAGTCAAAAAACTCAGACCCCACCACCCCTCCTACATCGATGGCAGCAGACTGTCGGGGAAAATTAGGTTAAGAATTAGTATGTAAGTAAGTTTGATAAAAAAGGTGAGCCCCATCACCTTTATTAGTCAGTTGAGTCCAGTCACGTATAATGTGTATCAGTATCCTTGTTTATTCAATTATATAATTTTTATAATGTAGCGACGCTACAGGAAACACAAAAATAATTTGTAAATGGATTCGCCTGAGGATCTATAATTGTATACAATTATCTGTAAATTTAAAGGGGCTATGAAGAAAAAAAACAGGGGTTGTCATTCACCTCATTTATGATTTTGTTACAATTTTATGCTGTTGGGTCCTTGTAGTCATCAATTGTAGATAGACCTTTTATTGCCTATAATTATATAATGTGATTTCATTTGTGTCTATTTAATACAATTAAGGTAGATGGAAATGGAAAGCTTTTTCAAATCACATGATTTATTTACATAATTAAATAATGTTATGCCCATATGCAAAGCAAATTGTCTCAATACCAAAGACTAATCGTAGGAGGTTTTTTTTATAGTACTAATGTATAGTAGAGTAGCAGTTATAATTGTATCCTTTCACCCAGCAGACCTACTTTTAGTTGTGATACCTAATCACACCCCACTTAACGATTATTTAAGATAGTTGTGCTAAAAATCTGGAGGTAACATAAAAGATGAAGATTAAAATGAAGATAGGAGCGAAAATAAACTCATTGTCGGCAAGCCCAGCTGTCTCTTCCAGGGCCTTCCGACTGGCGAGAAACTTGCATTTCAGACTCGATTATGTCTTAAGGTTGAAACGGCTGAAACCCGATCCTTCGCAGCACTGAATGCTGTACAGCCGCTCCATAAATTATAGAAGGGATAAGTAGTCCGGCGAGAGCACGCTCCGTCGGTTACTGCGGTCGATGTCGGCGGTTCTGAACGGACGGATATGGACAGAACTGAAGCGGGGAACGGGCTAACGGACGAAGAGCGACTTGAACAATGGACTGCACAATATCGCGGTAATGGCAGCCATCAGACCACTCTGCACACAATAACTTCATCTTCTTCATCGAACATTAACGATCTTTGCTCGGACGAGCGTGAAAAAACACCGATTGTTCTCTATTTCACGGTTCATTACATATCGACAGATTATTCATTCAAATGGCATTGTATTCTATTCAAAGACTTGAGTAAAACCATTTACCCGGGCCACTAATTTAATGTCAAAATTTAAAGTAATTTTGAAGTCTCATTGAAGGCGTCAATAGCTAGGAAACACATCCTTTAAAACGTCTAATTTCTTATTTCAATAAATCGATGGGTATCCCCCAAGTTTTTCAAGAAGAAGAGAAGGTGCCCTAGCAAGGATTACAGTTGGTATATGAATATCAGAAAATTCTGAACTGAGGAATAGATACATTTTGTTTTCTTTCACCAATTAAAATTTTCACCAGATGGATTACATAGATACACCAGATTACATAGCCTAATTAATAATTATTTATATTTATAGATTAGTAATATTTTTTTGCGTTAAATTAGATATAAAAGACTTCACTGCCTTTATGTTTCTTTTCAGAAAATAGCATGATGTGCGTTTAGACGTTATCATTTCGGATGATTTGATGGTCTTCGCATTGAGCATGTTGATGTTAGCCCAAGCTTAAGCGGCCTGTGTTCTCTCTGACAGCTCGCGGTGAAAGTAGCACAATAACATAGTAAATATTTTGTAGTGAGTTTCTTCTCCTTCATCAGCTGAAATGTATTTCAGCAAGTTATGGAGTATCTAGTTGGATCTAAGTCAGTTATAAATGAAAAACCTAATCCAGTATACTTCGATTAATCCAAAATAAGTTTCTAAGAGAAATATGAGACAGGCCAAGGTACATTAAAATAGGTAAGTTCTGCATAGTGAAGTATTAAAAACTTTATATTATAGGTATATTAAACAGTTTTAAAGCTGTATAAAAATTATACAGAAGTTTAAACAAATAAAAATATTACTATCATCTGTTAAATAATCTTTGTAGAGGAGAGTCTTTGAAAAGACAAGAAAGAAAAGCTTTATTATGAAGTACAAGCAAAACACTGGTTTATACAAATATTAAGAGTTACGTTACTACATACTGGGTTGAATGAGTGGGGACAAGTGTCTGGTTTTTTTTTTTTTTTTTTTTTTTAATTTCAAAACCTCAAACAAACAATAATACAAGTGATAATATATACAAGAAACAATCGACTTACAAATTTCTCCTCTTCCTGCATTTAAATGCATTTGGAGGAGTGCATAATACAATAAATTTTTTATGTTGTGAAAAGTACTCAGTCTTGTATTCACACTAGGTGATGAGGCTCACCTTCGATTTGCCACCAACACCAAACACTAAACACTAGGAACAAAACAAAACAAAACAAACTAAACAAAACAAACTAAATCTCTACCTAGAACCTAGGACTAGAGTGTTCCAGCCGCGACAGCGTCCTGCCATCGATGGGGGAACGGAGCGGGGGTTATAGTGTTAAACACCGGGTTTGTTAGATACTTGTGGGGTCTGGGGCTAAAGCTGAGACATATATGTATAAGGAAAGGATAGTTCTGGGAATAGAGAGTAAGGGAAGTAAGGAGGGGTGCGGTTGCTTGCTTAAAAATAACAGGAACCATCAGTGACTTCCATGAAGTCACGAGGCAGGTATACGTTCTGCTCAAGGCCCTTCTACTTTTAGGATTATGTATAATATTCTTAGAATTATATAACTATCGATAAATTACCCAAACCTAAGGGCTTAGGGTACCGGCGATACATCCTACAGCGATTTGGAAAACTAGACAATCCGAATTGTACATGTTACGGAACTGGAAAAACATACGTGTACATATGTAAACTTCTCGACACCCCAAGAAATAAATTAATAGCTAAAAGTTTGCTGTGAGGTCGAGTTTCACACTAATACTTACAAGGCTGTTAATAAACATTACGGCTTAGAACCGTAGAGTAAAAATTAAAAATGTTTGGGGAACGTCATTCCATAAAGCGCTCTTCTTGTTTTGAGTATGAGTTACAACTTTCTTATTTTACACACGGGGTCACGACCTTCTCCAGTTCACCTGGAGCAAGTGCCCTTGCTGGTATTTAGTTTCTCGCCCGTTTCACAGTCATGGCAGAACGTGAAGTTGGGAACCTTGTTTGCGATCTTTTAATTCACGAGCAAAGAAATCATTTGAAAAACTCAAATAAGAAAAAAACAAGACGTGTGTGGGTTCGAGACTGGGTGAAGAGGCGGAATATCCTAGGCGCCACAAATAGTATTTGAAGGGAGCTATCCTTTGAAGATCAAAATAGCAACAAATACTTTTTTAGGTAGGAGCCAAATCTGTTCTCGTTTTGAATCAATGAAGCTAAAGCAACGGAATTGTTTTATTTCCTGATAATAGGAAGAGCTAATTTATTTAAAACATTTTAAGCCACTTCAGAAATAGCGAAACCATCAATGTTTATCTCACTGGATATTTCTTTCAATGCTCCGTTCGCTCTTGTACACCTCAGAATTTATTTTCTAAAAACGTTCCTTTTCACGATACAACTCGACAAACTTCATCATCTTTGCACTATTCATTTTGTAGAGCTACACGTTGTCACCCGTGCAGTAGAAATACGACTAAAGCTGTCGTGTTGACTCCGGCCAACCGGAGATATTACGACCAGGTTATTCGATGGCGGGCAAGGCCCACTACCGACGCTTCACACGAGGTAGTTCCTGGTGGCCGATAGTGCTCTTGCCCAGTTCACGACTCAATGGGACCATTTAACCTCCTCCTTGAAACTCATTCTAACTAAGGGGATTTTGGGAAAAGATAGATCGGGTTTTTGCTTTAAATCAAAATACAATTTATTTCTGGCATATTTCTTCTTTTATTTTTTTGTGAGTCTTAAATGTTCATACTAGTTTAGATTGCGTATTTGGATCCATGGATCCGCTGTAATTGATAATTTTGGTATTGTCTACGTCATATGTAATTTGTACCGAGAGGAACATAGACCTGCGTGATATACCTAGTGAGTCTTTAGGTATATTTATTACCTAATATTAGAGAAGTTGTTAAAGAACAGAAGAGGACGAGCGAATAGTAAACGAATTTGAAATTAGAGCATTGTATGATTTAGTACTACCCTCCACTGCGTATTTCTTTAGAGCATTGTATGATTTAGTGCTACCCTCCACTGCGTATTTCTTTAGAGCATGACAGATTTTATCTGCCTTGAGACGAGCAGAATGAACCGGTCCATTGAGGAAGAATTAAAATCTGAAATAAAGATGTTGGGAAACGCTTACATCGTTCGCAGGGAGTCCTCGTATCTACCGGATCAGAGAGACCCAACAACCATTCATATTTGGGCGATGGAGCTCAGAGGGAGGGGAAAAAGAACCACGAGTGGTCCCGAATATGTGTGCCATCTATCCGACCGGCAGCCGTCCGATTTGGCCAAAACCAGTTAAAAAGAGGATAAGAAACCAAATGGTTTTGGAGCTCAGGCATAATTTTATACTTTACGGTGGCATTTAGGATAGTTTAAGACCGGTCCCTAGGATTTCCTGATCCGAATATATCAAAAGCCATATCTCCATAATCTTATCGCGCTCGTCAGCGTCGACCGTCTGCCCCAGTGGAGAGCAGTACTGCTAAGTAGGGTACAAATAAAAGGCATATTAAAATTTTGATGGTGGCTAAGCTATCTGGGGTATTTTGTAGCGCCTGTAATCTTCAATCTTTCAGCTATGAATTTTTTTATTTCAATTTTATATCTACTATTAGACAACTATGTCCATAAAAATGTATATTATTTGAGTTTTGGATATATAAAAAATTCTGTAGTTAACCCAAGAATGCACATTTTTTAATGATAAAATTAGTTTTTATTTCTTGAAAAACAACAAAAAATAACCTTACTAGTATAAATATTCATAAAATGCAAGAGACTGTCTATTTGACAGACAGATTTAATAGTTTAACGAACGGCGCAAAGTTGTCGGAAAAGACATACAAACTGCAAAAACTTTTAAGGGAAACTATTAATTATAGTAGGATATCAGAAGCACGAATTTTTTACAGAAACTTGGACCTTCTGAGTCGACCTTGACTAAAGCCAACTTCGAGAGAACCGCCGTTATTTTTATTATTACTAATATTGTTATGATTACTATTATTATTTTTTTTACAGGACATATTAAAAAGCATAGCTTTCATTTCGGGCATAAAGGTGGGTGATAGAGGAACAGTTAAACAATGTAAGGCCATGTAAAGCCATTACTCATTGATTGTAAAAAACCAAATAACATCTCAAAAAAAAATTGTAGCTTCTTCATAAAGATCTAATTTGTGTTTTGTTTTTCGTTCGGCACGAAACGTGTTAATGAAAGGATGTGACGAAACCATGAGGAAATTGAAAACATCTTCATCTTCAGTTGTCTGTGCCCTGGTGCTTTTCCGGGAATGTCCTCGTCAACCAGTTTGATAATCTTTGCTTCTTGGTTCTTGGGCTTCCTCTGACAACACTCCCATGGGTAACATGGATGCAGAAATTACAATACTCCCATGCCACAAAGTCATGTGCATAGTGTTAGGGCAGTCCGACTTATACAGCTCCAGGTACAAACTTGCAGTTTCTTGATAGAATTTTCAAATTTCTTAGGATCTACTGCAGTTCCGTTGTTGATAGTGTCAAATTTCTTAGGATCTACTGCAGTTTCGTTGTTGATAGTGTCCAGGATGATTCTGAGTCTGTAAATTAAATCTTTGTTCACACCAGTAACTTCAGCAGTGATAGTGAGATCCTTGAAACGTCTCTGTGATGTGTTTCCATCGTTTGTGGTACCCATTCCTTGCTTCACCATTTCAATGTTGAGCCCCGAAGTTCATTTGAATTTCTCTTGAATCGCTTTCTTTACATTTTCTTTCACTTTTTTTGTTTCTTTACTACTGCTTATTTTTCAAAACCTATATTAAACGCTATGTGGAGAATGCACTCAGCAATTTGATGCGTGCGTGATAGGGTCAATTGCTTCTTCATGAATGGGTGTACTTTCTAAACGTTTTAAGTCGTTCATTTCTGTGGGCTGCTTTGCAGGTGGGACAGACTGCCATGGATGATGTCCCACCCTGTAATTGATTATGGGCAGCACTAGAGTATGAGTCACTGTAACCGATTTACCATTCACATTGAGTACCGTGTTCTTTAAATTCGAAATTTCATCTTTTATTCTGTTCACTTTCTCTCTTGGTGGTGATCTTGGGTGAAGAATTGTAAATCTAACGGCCTGTGAAAACGTGTGGACGATGGTCTCGGATTTTCCCAAATACAAGAATTGGTGCAATTTCAGCTGTCAGCCGGTCGTGCCTTCATTTTTATAATAATACTACTTATTTCCATTGTGTCCTGAGAAGCCATCACACCCCAATTTATATAGGAATGCGAACTGGTCACCGATTGAGTTTAAATCACTTTGGGATTTCGTGAGGAAAATCCTTAATGTGGCCGATCTCACTTTGACAAAAGTTTCAGATGTATCAATATTAGCTGGCTTGCAGCTCAGTTTTTTTATTCCAATACTTGGTCATATACGGGGAAAGTATCGCTCCCTAATTCCTTCGATGACTGGCAAAGTACGGTAAGTGTGAAGGGAAAGTATAAAACAGTTTCTTCGTCCCGCAATTGACAGTTCTCCTGACACACTGGAAAGAAGTTGTTTAATTTTATGGCATTTCGTCCGCTATGAGGATTCCTCAAACGATTTTTCAGAACGATCACCCTGCCCGGAATCATGTGGTTCGGCATGCGTAATAGAACAAGTGCTGGCAAGCCAATCTTGGTACTAATTACAAAACGTTATTTTATTAAGACCATCCCCTTGGCACCTTTTTCGAAAATGGGTTTCAAATTTTTTGCTTGAATATCTTTTTATTTCCTCTAGGTGAGTGGTGGTGTACTGCGGATCATTACATTTAATTGTCGCAATGCATGTCTTTGCTGTCTAAAACTATTAAATTAAGGCATAATCAGTTAACATTTGTCAAATGTTGTTTGAATAACTTTGAACACCTCACTCGACTGAGTTTCCAGATAATTACCAACTACGCAGGTTCCCGTAGCTGGTTCTTGCATTTATCGTTAACACAGGGTTTAAGAACATTTTGATTCCAGTAACCCCTTGGCGCCTAAGTACTTATTCTATTAATGTCATGAAAATAGGCTTTTTATTTATACAGTTGCACTGCACCACTCATCCCTATAATCCTCCTTGGAGACTAAAACGGCAGTGGCCTTGTAACCTGCTATAAATGTTATATATAAATGTCCTGGCAATGTCCAGCTTCTCCAATCATGTCCTGAGCGTATGTGGCTCTTGCGCTCTTGACCAGCCTCCGCTTCCTCGTATCCAGTGATGCGGCTGACGAAGGAGCGTGGGGGACTTCCTAAGACTCCGCTTCCTCTTTCGCTTGCGAGGGAATTGACAACCATGTGGAGTTGGGAGGTCTTTGGGCTGTTTGTAAATAATGTATGAATGAGCGCGTGAATGAAAATTGTAAATATGGTATGAATGAAAACATTTATCACAATTACTTATTATCCAATGAGGCAGATTGTAATTTTATCAAAATAAAGTTGTTGTTATTATTATTTATACAGTAATGAAAATCCTGAAACCCAGATTTTTATTCTTGCCTAAACTTTTGAAATATATTAATTAACTATCCCTCACATCAAAAACATAGTAAATTTTCATTTTCTGAACACCTTGAAAATCGGGGTTTTGCGACGTCCCATTATTTTGGAAAAATCCTGCTGAAAGTTTTTATAAAACAGCTTTATTGTCTTTATAGAAGTGGTAACCTCTTCTTTATTGTAACAGCGCTTTCGACACCTCTAAGCTGTAATCTTCAGTTACCTCCAATCGGTTATGTGGGTTATATAGTTCATATACAAGGGTGGTATAACCAGGGTGGCTATGTCCCCACGCTCCAGTGTCACGTATGGTGTAGTAAAGAACCTTGGATCTCACTCAATGTCAACTTTGACATGGTGTGGTGACTGACGTAATAACGAAAGAGCATAAATGAGTTGTAAAAATAAACAACTAATGCTTTCTCTGCGAAAGTATAGTTATCTATAGTTTACTGGGAATCAAACAGGTGAGGGTCGCTGATGAAGGTTTGGACCAAAAATGGAAAAAAATAAGTTATATGATAAAAAAAACAAGTTGCACAAGCTTACAACAAAGTAAAATTTGTATAACTATCGGCCTTTATTAAAAAAACTCTTAACTCTCAATATTTGGAATTTTATTAATGAAAGAGGCAATAGTAGATTTTAAAAAATGATTATAGAAAACATAATACTACAATAACAGAAGAAATTTTAATAAATTGAGCTGTAAATTAAACAATACTTAGTCCATATTTTGATTATAGGGGTATATGATAGATTGTAATATACTTTTCTGGTGAAGAATCGGGCTATATTCACTCTTCTGACTCTGTGAAACTTTTCACCCTTTTTATAATGTAGTCAAAATTGAGAATAGAGAGAGGGAAATTATCCCAAGAATACATTACCGTAAGCGATTCCCATGCTTAGACGTGGCATTTATTATCAGTGTTTCAATGTACAGAGTCTGGATGAAGATGTGGAAAGGTGCGTTCTTAAACTTATAAAGCGGTTTTTCTCTACCACACCATAACAAATTGTCCAAAACAGCGTGGAAAAAAGCTTCTTCTTTCTAAACTAGCTGCGAACGTGTAACTCTCCGAAACAATAGACGCGGAGAAAGCATTGGGAAAAGAACCAAGAGCACTTGTTACCACGTGTTAACTGATACAAATCTCATGTCCTGAACCAGCAGCCTAGCTCTACATTTTTAATTTGTAAAAGTGATAGGAACTGTTTAATAAATTACACCGGAGGAAGTCGAGTTCCAGTGGTTTTGGATCGTTCAACCCAAGTGGTATAGGCATTCTATGTGAAAGTTTTAACGATAGAAAATGACTATTCTAATTTTTGAAAAAATATTATAAATATCAGGAAAACTGTTCTCATATTAGGGTATTCAGAGTCACTCTCCTGAAGATATTCTAAATTTAATTTCATGATAACTTCTGCTGGCTAAAGGAATTCCCGTTTGAAGTCACGGGTACGATACATATAATTATAGTCCTATAAAAAAACAAAACAAAACCCTTTGTTGGTCAATAAGAAAAACAGTATCAAAGGAAATCTAATGTATGCCATAAGAGACACAGGCGCAGTATTACAATACTTTTTATCAATCCCAATAAAAGTAGATTTCACGAATATAAGCTGTATTCAAATCTGAATTCGCTGTTCAACTTCATAAAAAAGTTTAGTACTTAAGCGCAGATGTCTTGAGGATAACAGAAGAGCCGAATATTTTGTTGTTTTTCCAAACTTGCAGTAATTCACAATTACAATATAAATACCACTACAGGTTTTTTGTATATGATGTCATATGGAATGCCTCGGTAGATTAATGCATTCTTCAAAAAGAATCATCATTATTTTCGTATGATAAAAATATTTTTTTCATAACGAAAAACGATATCCATAAACTAAAAATATTTTATGGAAGGGATCTCTTATTCAGAAAGTGAAAACTGATTTGAAACAGGGATACATTTTATGATAATATGTACGATTATTATTCACAATGGTCAATATATGGTTGGCATATTTTAAAGAGACCCCGCCATTCTTATATGTAATACGTTTATTAGATACGTCTATTAAAAACAAAATTTTATTTTATTTGAAAACTTCAGCGTACATGCTCTAAAACAAAAAATTTTAATTATATGCAAAATACCTAAAAGTTATTCATTATGTCTTGATAAGTTCATATTGGTAGTCTTATTTCTAAGAAAAGGTTTAAACGTGTACTCCTATAGTGGGACTACATGTCACTGTCAGGTACGTGTGTAGTAGGTTGCCATTAGAGCTCCGAATGTAGAACGTGCTAGTCCTATAACAGAGACTTGTGTGTGTTCCTCCGTCTACACGTAGGCACGCTATAGGTCATGAAATATTCTGGAGGAAATAAACAGCAAATATCTTCAATAGCTAACTGTAATTTAAATAAAACATGTTTGAAGATCTTGGTGCTCTTCAGCTAACGGGTTCTTTTCTAGAGCTAAAACTTTGTTTGAAATGTTTGAAACCCATATAAATCAAAATTGCTTACAAATATTCAATAGGGTCATATATGAAAGTGTCGAACATTCAAATTACACTCTTGTCCTTACAAAGTAAAGCTATCAAAACATCAACAAATCGTCAACGCGTTCAACTCAATGTTAAGTCTCAAACCTGGGATTTCAAAACGATTTTGCTAAATTTTACAAAAAAATTATTCTCTCTTGTTTCTTTTTACTTATTTAAAACTTCCTATCACTTTCTCTGTTCACACGCATTGATTTCTGAATATATTATACAAAACTTGAATTATATGTAATGTAGCAACGCTACAGAAAATATAATAACCACAATCTGCATTTGTGTAGATTGATAATATCAATAAGACTCCTTATTGTGGAATCTATATTAATCATATGTAGATATTCAATAAAAGGTTTGGAAAAAACAAATCTCGTTTCTTGCTCAAAAATGCAGTTCCACTATTTTTGAACAAAGATTGGTGATCATGAGTATTTTGCACTTGACCTCAAATAATCAAACGCTTCATTTATATCGAAATATGCTTAGTACACCCCATTATCTCCGATTAGGGTGACGTGTTAGTTTTAATAAAACAAGCATAACTGATTTACAATTACGAATACTTTTAATTATAAGCACTGTTGCTGTCAAATAGAAAATATTCACAATATTGAAAAGTCAAATAAGTGTGGCTAGTATGAATATAGGTTCCAAATTTCTTGGGGATTCGTGATTTAATTTATTGTATATGTTACGAAATTATGTTCTCTTTTCTCTCATACCAAAACCTATTACTTTAGATAATTGATTACGCGAACTTAAATGAAACAAAAATTGATTTCTGTAAAAGTGGGGATTTCCTGGTTCTAACAGCCTAAATTTCAATATACACCTTCATAGCACATGAACAATACAAAACTATTTTTTTTATTAAATAAAACATGCTTCCGTTAACGTATTTTCTGCCGCTTTTAAAATAATGACTTGAAGGCTGAAAAAACAATACTATAAACTATTCGTAGCTAACTTTTTACACGCACCAAAATGTAAGGGTTTGTACTTTTTAGCTTTGCATTTGTATCATTTAAAAATTGTATCAGCTATGTAGTGAATGACTATTCGCTTATAATTATTATATATTATTTTACACGGAAATGCATGAATGTTAGTCTTTTTCCTTCAGACGAAATAAAAGCCTAATACTAAAAAAAATAATTTGCGAAAAATACGAAAACAACAGTTGACTCACCGACAGGATCCCATCTGCAAGAAGTCTTGTACACTACTGGCGGGGTTCCTGTCTGCGGCGCTACTATTGGTATCCGATCTCGGCCGAATCTAGCCGATCCTTTACGATGTTAAAATATTTTTTAACCCTTCTCTACCCTCTGGAAAGTCGTGATCTGAGTATCCTTCAAATGTAATGTGTGTGGAATTTAATAATTAAGAGATGGTCTCAAATATTTTTATCTCGTAAACATTCCTTTACTTGATTAATTATTTATTGTAAGACACATACCTCTGCATAGCTTAGTTAATTAATTATATGTTTAATTGCGGCCTCAAGAAGAAGGTATGTTATGTGTGTTCACATTTTAATGTAATTGAAGTTATTAGATATCTTTTTTATTAACAGTTTTCAGTGATTTCAATAACTACATAATAAGACTAAAGCTATTTCATCATACGTTATTGTTAATCTATTTGCGTTATTGGAGTATTTTTTAACTTATTATGTTTTATAAAATTACACATTAAATTTGTACACTAATATTTATAATGTCTATAAGATTTATTTTTTTTATATCCCCTTGTTATTGTGTATTTTATACGATAATAATATTTTATTAATATAATAATAACAATAATTTAAATGTCCATAAAACGAGAAATACACTTTTTCAACAATTCAGGTTAATTTTCTTCACGAAAAAGGGCTCTACTCACTCAAATGTATGTATATGACACGTTTTTCTATTCCAAATCCCCAGTATTTGTTTTGATAACAGCTGGCCTTGTTGCGATATGTATTAAAATTATCAAACACTAAACATTTCGTTTTTTTCTTATTAACTGTGTAATATCACTTGGTTTTTAAAAGTCTCCCTTCTGTCATAGATAAATATACATCTATACCAGTTATAAAAAATAAGACGATTTCAGAATCGTGCAGATGGTTAATTTTATCAAACAAACCTTGTCCCGCCCATACAGAATAATATATAATATTCGAATTTCAAACCAATATTCCACAACTCATGGATTTTGATAATAAACTTTTGTATTAATTTAATAACATAACAACAGTAGTTATTAACAAATACATCTGCCCTGTTTCTATTAGTTATAGGTTTCTAAATTCTTAACTCTTGAAGCTACTTACGTCGATATTTAAATTTTTTTCAGAGGTTTAGAAAAAAATAAAGGTGTAAACTAAAAATAAATTCAATATTAATAGTTAATATTTTCGGTATTTCGAAAATTTTTTATTTTATTTACTGATGATGATGGTCTCGGGGCCTATTGTTATTTGAAATGTATGTCATTTGATCTTGACACTAAACATCAGCCCCAGTTATGTCCGGAGCGCCTGTGGCTCTCTTGCCCTCTCTCTGACTTTCGCCACATGGTGAAATGGCCGAATATGGGGGGCAAGGGGAACTCGGTTGTTTCCGGCCCTTCCACCAGCTTCCCTTAGGCTGCTGAGTAGAATGAGTTTCTATATATTGTTAAATGTACAGAAGTATGAATGAATTCTTAAACCTCAATTAATTATGTGGTGAAACCAAATAATCTTTATAATTGTAAACTGTGGCACAGATAAGAACGAAAAAAATATTGTTGACTATAAAATAATTTTTTTTTGTGTGTGTTTTCCTTAAAGGTACATAGAGCTTATGGCAGGAAAATCAGGTTATTATAGCATGGGCACCGCATATTTATTCAATGCTTGCGTGTGTGAATTTAAAGGTATAAATCGTGAGGCTGGAATCTGCCAAAAAAAATCTAGATTCTCTAAAATAAATCTGATTGGGTGGGATGTTGCACCATCCGCTTAGTTTTATTTGATCATCGGTGGAGAGGCCAGTAATCATACGATACAGTGGGTAATTAATTGTCATCATGATTGCAATTTCAATAATTCTAGCCTGTCTTATCTTGATTGCAGCTTGTTTGGGAGGATTTTCCAGTTCTTATCCTCAGCTTGCATTCGGTAATTTTAATCGAATAAAGACTTTCGAATGCAGTTTTATTACCAACCAGTTGAAGTAATTATTAATTGGTAAGTAATTAGTAATTAATTACTTGTAAATAACCAGACAGTATAGGTTTTACTCCAACAATTAATTTTTAAAAGCGCAGTTCAAATACTAAAACATGTAAAAAGAAAATGGTTACATCAATAGTCTTGTACAATGATCAAAATCATTTTTTGTTTTGTTGATATAGATTTACTTATAAATTGTTTTCTTGATGAACTTTATAATCGTAAATTTTTATCGTCATACTTACATCTTCGACATACATATTTTTTTTATAATTTCGATATTTGGTAATATGCTGTGAATAACGCGAGAATATGCATTAAGTAAATGATCGATTGATAAATAATTTTTTTTTTTTTGTTTTGTTTCATATCCTTTTGTTACGAAATTAATATATGCTACGAAATATAGATTCTACAAAAGCATCTATTTACAATTGCTTCGTTGTATTTCCTGTAGCTTGGCTACATTTTATACTAATTCTGTTTTCTACTAATAGTGATCTGCATTGTACAAAATTATAATGATGTAAATTATACATTAATGGACTGAATTTATCAAAAATGACGGGGCTTACCTTATTTATCATAGACTGGTAAATCGACATTCGATTGTTTCAATAAATGCTCCTGCCTTCAGTTTTTGTCAATGAGAATTAAAAAAACAAAACCTTGCTTGATTACAATCAAAAGGTCGACCAACAGAACTTGAATTGAAGAAAGTTGTTCATGGAGAAAGTTTTATATCTGCTTTTTAAATATAACGTTTATTTGGGATTTGCACTCAAAGGAGAAATCACAAATCCCATACTTAACAAATGTCGACTTGGAAAGTTGAACTCGCTTTATTTAACATCTTGATTGATGATATCTTGTATTGGTGGTTTGGGGAAAGGTCTTAGTGTTAAATTCTTTGGACAGGGACCAAAGTTTATCCATTTGAAGCCAAATTAAGAATGCATGATGCCCAAGCAAGATCATCGTCATTACTTTATGAATGGATTTTTTACGTCTGATAATGTATGATTAAAAAATTAACGCCACAATTTCTTTATCATTCAAAATCACTTCATTCGATACGGAATTCATTTCAAAACATAAGAGCCGAGTATGTCAATAAACATCGGATTGTGTCGAAAACACAATCTACTATTTTTTCGTAGGAGTTGGGGCAACAAATAGTTTTCTTGAAGAACCGCTCAAGCCGCAGAAAATCCAAAATGATTTTTTATCGCTCCTTCTTCTACGCCAAGTGTCAGCTTAGGGCCCTAAACTTATCAGTTGCCATAATCGGTTTAGCTCTGATCTAGCGCAAGGGTTATAAACCGAAATGCGTGTTTGTATAATTTATACGCGACCCGACGCGCAGCTTTCGGCCCAAGTGGAAAGTTTGTTCAGAATTTAAGCCTTTTGAAGGCATAATAAAAAAAGGGGACAGTAATTTATGGAGCTTATACCGTGGAACAGCCCTTGCCTTGAACGCTTGGAATCGTCAAAAGAAGAAAACAATGAATTTTCGCTAACGTTCACTTTTTACGTTAAAGTGATTCGAATAAGTTTAAATGTTATTCCCATGTTAACACTTGAAAAGTAAATTTACGTATGATTCATCGCTATCAGAATACTGCCGCCAAATAGTGGTGCCACGTTTGTGTCTACTATACCTAACTGTATAAAACGCTACTTGAATAGCTGAGAATATTGTTTATAATTTATAGGGCAGAAAGTAAATGAGATGGGAGACGTCATAACACAAGCTCCGGCAGATGACTCCTGGGATTTCTCATCACAATAATGTCCGTTGTAAAGAATTTTTATTTCAGATTTTAGTACGCTTTGTGATATTATCAAGCACATGGAAGGACACACGAAGACCCAGCCGCCAACATAGTTGGAATTCTTACGTTGTCGAACTCGTGTCAGAGTTCAATCATTAGGAGGATTGATGCATATTATCGTGCCCATAGTGTGGAAGCCTAGCGGTACTTCTCCAGACCCTCCCTCCTACGCTGGCCGATTCCAGCCAACATCCAGTCTGTGTCATGGCTCATTTTCCTTACGAATCGGAGTGATAACACAAGCAATGAGGGAAACAAGAGTTAATTACAGATAAAGTTATGCAGTGAAATTGATTGAATGGCATAAACTTACTAGTCCATATTTAACATTTAAGAAAAACTTGTAACATAGTTAATTTAATTTAGAAATAATGAAATTCTAATGGCTCAGACTTTTCTATTTTTTCTTCTAGCCTATTAGAAATGGTTTATCTGTAAACCTGTATCTACCGGACGTTATAACAGAAAAGTACCATTTTTTGTTGCTTGTGAAAAAACAATGGTATTTTTTAGTTTCTCGTGAAATGATTCTGTTCCCAAAATATGATTTTTCAGTATTCTAACAAGTAAACTCTCTAATAAGAGACACATGTATTTGTAAACAACAAATCTACGAAAAAACACACATTTTCCTCAGGAATGCTGCAAGACATTCAGTCTTGTCAGGGATACTCAGGACTGTGCGTGATGAAAACATTTCCATCGCTTGTTTTCGCTGTATTTTAACGCCATATACCGAATCGGTTCATTCCTGCAATTCAATATGAGTAAAAATTTTGTTTTACAGAACGATCTGAGAAAAAACATTTCCTTCTACTTTGAAATCTAGCGGTACTCTTTTGTGAGAGGTTGTATACTTAAGAGCGATTTGTAGTCTTGTATCATTCACAGTCCTGAACTTACGACTGAAGCGAAACTTAGGGAAATTCTGTGCAGTTATGCAATGGAGGACCAAGCGACACTAAGTTTGTTTAGAGTAATTTGACTCTTTACAAACAGACATACTAATATACAAGTACTTACTTTACTACCAGTACTTTGCTCGTGTTATTTGATGAAACCTAACAACTCTCATTCATCGACCTCAGCCAATATCATGAAAACTAGTATACTACATCTCTAATGATTTTTGATCCTGTGCTTGTAATAACGCATTTTTTTGTTCCTCGTGGTTTGAAATGTCGCTTGAGAATTATAATAAAATTATAAAAATTGTATTATTTTCTTGTATATTGTTCTTTTCCTATCCGTGCAACAAACGTTTGGAATTCAATTCCCATCGATATTTGTCGTTCATCAACTCTCATAATCTTTAAATGTAGACTTGCAAGTTCCTCGACACAGATCTTACCGGCTATCGCACTTGCTAACTTTACCCAACCTGTCACTGCGTCTCAAACTGATGATATATAAATGTGTCCTCCTCCAGCCCTGCTGTACAGTGCCCCGGTATACAATACAGCCAAATGTCTCCAACATTTCCAGAATGGGATCACGCGAAAAGTGGTCCGACATACCTGTCTCGAGAGAGGTTAAAGAACGCTGACCTGCACCCGTTGCTTGGTGTGCCGTCGGTGGGTGAGTTCATCCGCCAGAGACACATTAAGTTTTGTGACTCGTTGCAGCACCTAACCAACCCAGTGTTTAACACTATGACCCCACCGCTCCTCCCGCATCGATGGCAACAGACTGTCGGGGAAAAATTAGGTTAAGAATTAGTATGTAAGTTAGTTTTAAGTTTGATCCAAACGGTGAGGCCCATCCTTCATTATTTATGAGACCTTTATTAGTCAGTTTAGTCTAGTCACGTATATGATATGCGTATCATTATACTTGTTTATTCATTATATAATTTTTATAAAATAACAAAACCTGTATATAATGTAGCGATGCTACAGGAAATACAAAAATAATTTGTAAATAGATTCGCCTAAGGATCTATAATTATATATAATTATCCGTAAATTTAAATGGGCTATGAAAGAAAAAAAAAATTTACCAGTTCCTTGTCTCCCTGCAGTTCAAACATTAATAATTCATTGTTATTATTCTGTTTATTTATTTTTCATTCATCCCAAGAATCTTACATCCTCTTTTCCCCTAGTGATAATTTCTATGTTTTATTTATTTCTTTGTTTTTAGTAACATCATATTATACATAGCATGTTCCATAACCTTATCAAATCTGTTTAATGGCATGTATTTTTCTCAGCAAGATATACCTATTCTTTAAGGAGTTCTTTCTTGTTATTCTTAAAGGAATATGTCCCAGAATAACGTTTTTTTCATTGCTTCATGAAACAAATCATATTTTTTTTCTATCAATCTATTTTAATTTCGAGTTAGTTTTAAAATATTTGTTTTATTTTCGGTACTTAAAGGTTTAATGCTATGTATAATGTAAAATGAGGTTCAACAAAATCGAATCGCAATTTAATATTTGCAATCATAAATTTGATCTATGTTGCCACAATAGTCTAAATGTTGATTCGAATAGATTTCAAGATTTTATTTTAAATTAAATTGTTAATATTTTAGAATATAATGTAATAGTTATTTTCTCATCATTTTTAAATAATGTTAGTGTTAATTATTTTGCTATAGAAATATATATTTTTTCGTTTTCGCATCTTTATTAATCAATCAATAGGAATAATTACTTCAAAACATTTTAAATATGGCTTTAAGAAGTATAATGAGTTATTTATTGAGATATTACGTTGTAGCCTCCTATGGTATTAACTGGCGCCTCCTCTTAGGTTATGGGTTTAAAATACTAGTATTGAGCTAAGTTCAAACATTACTGATTCCACTAATGTTTCACCATTAGAGAAAATTATGCGGTCTATTTAGCTTGAGGAGAACAACGTATGTTATTACGGTTGAGTTCGGTGGAGGAAGAAAAACAGACCCCTAAGTCTTCAATAATAAGTCTTCAAGTATCTAGCATCAATAGTTAGAGCAATAATACCCAGTAATTGAGTACACCAGTTCATCATAGCTATTTTGTTGTAATTATTCATGCAAGTATTCCATAGCGATATAGAGGCCTACAGGTAGAAAAGATATCCGATAGCAGGGAGTAGAGACCTCTCCCCCGAACGAGGGCTGCTTTAATTACCAGATCGATGGCTAAGTGGCCATAGATAAATGCCGTGTGGCTACAAAAAATACCCCCCCCCCCGATCTGTATCTAAATTAAAAGCCGATAATGGGCAACGATCGGCCGTGAGAAAGATCCCGGTGCCCTATTGTCTCTAATGGCGGTAGATTAGTTATTCAGGGCGCATTTTGCCGCTATCGCCCACCCCCGCCTGCTTATATTAAGGGTTGCCTAGTTAAATAGTCTACTCTCAGATTATCTGTATTTACAGAGGGTGGTACCAAACTAAATGACTAGTTGTTAAGTAATGAAAACATTTATCACAATTACTTATTGCCCAATGAGGCAGATTGTAATTTTATCAGAATAACAAATTGTTGTAAAGTTTTTAAGTAGTGGATCCTATAGCTTTGTATCAACAACCAAAAAACAAAATTATAATGATATATGGAAATTTATACTTAATCCAATGTTATACTCAAACGTATGGAATTCATTATACTTTAGAACACTTAAAATAAAGTAATATCCAAAACAAATCACACTAGCTTCACTCTATAGAGACTAAAAACGTCTATAACGTTACAAAGACTACAAAGTATTAATAATGAAGTTAATTGACTAGAAAAAAGTATGTTTTCCCCCCCAATTTCTTGTTGGGGCACCTTCCAACGTTAAAATTGAAGGTATTGACACTGGCAAAGCTGCGACATAAGCCTAAACTACCTTACGCAAACTTAGTACTTGCTTCAGAAGTCAAAAGAATGATAAAATTACGAAGAGAAAAAATTATGGGAAGCACTATGCTTAATTCATTCGAGTTACTACAAGTAATGGAAAGCGCCATGGACACATGGAAACTAAGGATTGGTCACACTAAGCTTACGCATCTACCGCTCCTTATAGGCATCCCCCGAATCGTGTGATAACACCTCACCCCCCAGTCCTTGGTTCATATGCCCACGTAAAGGGTTGGAGGAATGATGTTACATTCCCTTCAACCCCATTTGCAACTAGCAAGCCAAGCGATGTCGAAACGTCGTGACGAGGATTGATGTTGAGGTTTTGGTTTTGCAGAAAAAAAGACGAACCCTTAGACAAAAGAGCGGGTACTTATTGACAAAACACCGTTAATTATGTAATCACCAGATAACATGGGGAATTTTGTGTCAATGTCGGCATTTTTTTCGAGTAAGGCATGAGCGACATGTCATTTTCATGCTTGCACTGGAGTTTATTTCAAGTCATGGAGAAGTAACGTTAGAGTTTCGATGCAAAGTGCAACGCTTACAACGATATTGAGGTAAAATTATCAAAAGCAGCAAAACGAATTTCTAAATAACACCGTACAGAATGTTAATCACTGTTTAGTTGTAAATCCTGGAATATATTATTGCCAGGATAAAATAAAAATAAATGAGATAGCAAAGAGACTAGAAAATAACAAATGAAATATGAAGAGAAAACAAATCCAAGGATGGTACTGAAAAGTATTACTTACAGACGAAGCTTTAAGGAAGACTGAACGGTGTTGAAGCAGAATTCGTTGAAAAAACTGTGAATAGTTCTACAGGTAACATCGGTAAAAAACACCTCCAGTTCAAGGGAAGACATAAGAGGACATGGGAAACCTATTTTAACCATTGAAAATATTTTTGAGATTTTGGTTAAATCTATGAGAAGAGTCCAATCTATGGAAAATCTATGAGTCCACACGGGCCTCATTGGGTACAAGTTGGAATTTGCTTCTTGCATTGATTGTGGTGACAACGCTCCGCTGACGAAAAACAGATAACTAAAGCACTGGCTGGACAAAACAGAATTTTTCCCACCCATACAAACTGACTTAGTTTACACACAAAATAATATTAATACAACTGATTTAATATTTGTTTTCAAAGACCATAGAAGCCCCTGAAAGTTTACTTTTCAACTTAATGTAATGATAACGATTTTTTTTTTGATAGAATTTGACAACTGCCATACAACAACCATTTTAAATCTATGGATGTGGAAACATCGGTGATTTTAGGGAGATACTTCCAAATTAAAATTTTTATTCCTGCTTCCACTGCTTTCTAAGACCTAAGCGCTTGCTGTACGCCGCAAAAGTTAGGTTTGTTTTGTGTGTCTCTTTTGACATAATCCTTTGATCTTCTAAAACTTATAAAAAAAGGGTTTCTAAAAATGAAACTCGTCATTTTTACTTGATAACAAACCCAAAATGTCATTATTTTAGAAAAGGGATAACAAATTTCAGCTGTATTTTCAACCTGAATAGGGCGAATATAAGAGAAGTCCAGAAAATCAAAGGAATAATTCCCAAACAAAAGTGAAACCAAAAAAAATCCCAAAAAGAATTTATGCGTTATTTACTTTGTTACTGTTGTTTGTTGTTGTTGTTTATACTTGAAGTTGAATTGTTATACATATTAGATTTTAATTATTATTATTCAGTCAAGTACCAAGATATCACAATTATATATTTTACATTGTTACAATTTCGAAGTATTCATTGTGTCATTAATGAATAAATTTATATGTGCGAAATCGGTTTCGGTTGATGAAAGAATGATGACTTATTTTTATCAAATGGAACACGTGTTGACGTAGTAAGTATAGTTAGAGAATGTAAGAAGTGAGCACAGAACAAAACTCGTATTGAAGTTAGGTATCAGGATGTTCCCTAACATCCTCCAACCATCTAAAACATAAACATGGTCCAGACATACACAGTATGTTTCATATGTTTTTTTCTCGTTTTCGCCTATTTGAAACATTTAATAGGGATTCCTATCGCAATTTCGTATGTTTAGGCACAACAACCATATAGCATTCCAAAAAAATATCTTTTTTTACTCGGGAACTCCAATACAAGTAATTGTACCTGTATACTTCTGCAGAAAGCATCCAGGTTATAGGCTGGTGCAAATATTAGCTAGATATTCCCCAGAATTTAATTCGTGGCCGGCCAGAGAGTCGATCCACGACTTAATAGATGGAAATGGTTTTTTCCTCGCCAAGTGGGTGGTATGCCTCTGCTGGCTAAGAGCAGACCTGTATCGCATGACCGAGAGACCGCCTGAGGCTGGAGGCGTGAGGGATGAGGCAGATCTGTCTTTGCCAACAGCGGGTAATGCACAAACCTCCATCTGCCTACGCGGTCTGATCATTGTATGGCCACAAGAAGAGCTATCGGGTCAGCATGTTGATGTATTGCCGTCTTTCGCCAAATGGCGGAACCAATGTGAATGGGTGTTGTTTGACAGCACTCCATTGGCAATTGGATGCCACAAACCTACCCAACTTTATCTCATATTGAAAAAATTATACCTTAGAAAAAATAAATGTTTATATATAGAGATCATAGTGAATTTTATTCAATGGATTCATGGATCATCTGTGAGATAGTTAGTTCATCATTACATATACAAATTTTAGCTAGATCTATCTAGAAGGGATTCGCATATTTAAAAGAAATTCGTCAAATTTGATTACTTACTAACAGCTACAATATTTTTTTTTAATTTCAGTTTTAACAACTTTTGGTAATTATAATCCACTTAAGTGTCGAAATGTATTGCACATCTTTAACCAGGATGTCGAGGTCTTTAGTAAATCAGTTTTCTCAAAATGTTATTCCTTTTTTTTAAAGTTAATTAATGGAACACAATTTATGTAATAGCATTGCCTTAAAAATGACTGGAACGAAAATGGAACGATCAGGATTCGAACCCATGATATCCTGAATATCCATTAGGGGGCTCTACCAGCTGAACTGGCCTGCCGAAATGGCGGTGTTTCCAATATGAATTCTTTTTAGCCAAACTCTCGCAAATGATGTAAGCAATTACCACGCTCAGCTCGGAAGGGTAAAAGCGGGGACACAATGAAACCAAGTACATTGCGCATCATAGTACTTGTATTAATTATATAACTGTTATACCGACCTTGTATTACAGAACATACCGATGCTACAGGAGATATTTAATGTGATATGTGAATAGATTCACCTGATAATCTATAATGAATAATAATTTTGTCATTTTTAAGGGGATTGGAAAAAAAAAAAAAAAAAAAAGGAACACAACGCAACCTCTAATTTGGGCTTCTGTGAGCTAATTTGGCTGTATTATAAGACATGACTCATGTATTATAAGATAATTTAATATATTTTCGTTGTGATTTAGATCTCGCTATTATTCATAATTATTTGCCAAAAATATACTGACACGATCGAGACTAGGATACAGTACCGTTCCGATACCAATCCAGAGTTCAATTTCTGTCTTCCTAAGGATAAAATAATAAACGTCGTTACTTGATTACGGAAAATAGAGAATAAAGGCCGGGAAACAAACTAAAAGATGTGGGAGGAATATCTAGGATTAATTGTACTGTAAAAATGTCTGAACTATGAACTATGGCATCTCGGTCGATCTTATCTCTTCACAAAACAATGTGCGACTGGTCCCTGCTTTTATGGGCATGGAGGGGGTCTGTATTATATAATATTAGGTATTTATAATCTAATTTTATAATTTTTTTTGTGGGACCGAATTATAATGAAAAAATAATTCTTCAATTCAATATTGTCTTTGTCACAATTTTTAGAAGTTATTTATTTCCCCATTATCACCACAGAATCAATTGCTGTTGCTAATAATAAATGAGTATTCTACTTTCAAAAATTTAATTTGTGAAAATAGTGAAGAACAATTATCATAGCATGAAACTAGCACTTGCGGATCCTAGATAGACAGATATTGTAAACAAGCATGTGTGATGATGAGAGTTTATTTGTATTTATTAATTATTATGTGTATAGAGAATAGACTAAAGTAAATTATACAGTCACTATTTCAAAATTGAAAATGAAGCATGCTTAATAATCATTGGAATAAAATTACTATTGGCATAATAACACTAATCTAAGCACTATTTGACCTATTCTGGATAAATAGGTGCCTAATGGTATAGTTGCCCTAAGTTCAATTTCACCTCAACAGTGAGCATAGAGTAACGTGATACTTATATATTATAATTTAATTTATATTATTTAGGTACCTTAGACAAACTATTTATTTGGTTTTTATCTAGGCTTTAGTCATTACTAAATGAAGGGCCAAGGTTAATTTCAATTAGCAAGGACCAGGGTGAACTGAGTTAGATTCTCATCCGTGTGAAATCATTTTTGAAAGGAGGCGATCCTAGGGAATAAATTATGCATTCTTAGTCTACCTAATAAAGGCCTTAGGTACATGTTCCTTTACGATGGCGCTAAACACAAATAAACAAGTCGTGAAAGTTAATAAGAGATTTCCCTGCCCTAATTCTGCACCATATTATTATTTTACTTTAGATTAATATTATTTATTTTAGCAACTAACTATGTTATTTATACTAAAAAATAAAGAGATACACCAAAGAGTGCTAATTTTTGTTTTAAAAATCGATAGAGTGATACTGAATTATTAAATAACGTTTTGCTTTTAAATAACCAGCCTATAAATTTTCTTCCACTTTTCGCTAGTTCTAATCTTTCTCAAGATATTTACCAATTTCCCGATCCCCGATTGGTTCAACTTAGAAGTGGAAACAGATTCCTTGCACCCCGTTTTTTAAATATCCCAGCTTACATGGCTCTCGTTACTATGGTTAATCTACATACTACATTTATAGTGTGTACTTTGTTGTTTTCTAGGATTTATACGCGGGATCCCCACCAACACAATTCGCAGCACTGCACCTAGTTAGGGTGGTTATACCTTCTACCTGTCGCCAGTATTGCCTTGGGCCACTCATCTCCAGTGATATCATGACTAAAATACCTCCTTAACTTTACAAATTTTTGTAATCAGCTATCAAATCTCCCAGTAATAGATCTCCTTTATTTCCTATCCCATAAATCTTTGACTATTCGTGCTTGGAACACTATTCCCATCAATATTACCTCTAATCATTAGATATAGTTTTGTACCAGTCATCTAACAATTTATCTAACTATACATTATTAATAAACCTTTTACGCTCATTTCCCCCGGTAATAATTACTACATTTTCCTTACATTTCTAGTTACAATTATGCAGTCGGGCTATTGAAGTGACTACATATGTACATAGGTCTAGTTACATTTATCAACTAATCGCCAAGGCATATTCATTTCCATCTTACTGTTATTCTTAGGCTCAATGTCCCAGAATATAGTGTTTTTTTTTTAAATTTCATTCCACTACCTGCTGCTGAGTACTGTTCAATTTCATCTTTACTAATCTAAGGTCATCCAATGGTAGGTGTAATTTCAAACTTGATATAAAACACAATAATTAACTTTGCTATTAGTTCGTGTTGAGTAATCTATCGTCCCGTTTTTCCATAGAGTTCAGAACAACCAACGTAGTCGAACCGTACAGAACTATTATGGGCAAATCTCACCCATTACTATTCGGGTGTTCACTTTCAATTTAATTATTAATTAAATTAATAATTGGTCTCATAGAAAAGGCATTAAATCGCTAGATCTCGAGAAATAAACTAAGAATTGATACCAAATGAACGTGCAAAATGTCAAGTGATACCTTCTGTTTTATGGCCACTTGTTATTTACTCCTGCATCATTTACCATGTACAGTATAGACCAAGAAACGGCGTACTTTGCATTCATCAAGTTTCACAAGGTATTGAACTTCGAACAGATATCTATTAAAAATTGTAAAATTATTGGAATTCCTTTTGTTAATCTATGCTATAAAGATGTATGGACCATGAAGATCTATGGAATAGATTAAGATAGGTTTCTCATATGAACGTTTTTGGAACTGAGGCAAAAGAACTGCGGGTGCTCCTACAAGTTAATTTGTACCACATTGCAACCTTATGCTTTTCCTTGCTCCTTGAGCTAGTTCAGGCCTTTATCTTTCTAAATTAATAATTTCGATTGAAACGGATACCCAAAGGTACTGTGAGAGGAGTGAAGGGATAAACCAAAACAACACTTATTTGATAGAATACAAAATTATGCAATTGCACACTCAGTCTCAAGATGTTCACCGGGTTGAGGATGAGAGGGAAGAGGATGGACTGGGCCATTGAGCCCCAATAAATCCGACCAAAAGGAAAAAAAGAGCCAGAACACACACCCGTGCTCTACAGATTCCTGTGATAAACTCCATATTGTATTCTTGTTGGTATATTTCAAACGGGAGGAAGGAAAGTTACGAGCGTATTTTTTTTGGTTTTTTATTGTTTCCCCAAAATACAGGCTGTAAGTGGCCCAACCTCCCACGGAGCCCTATCTCGGCCCAATAATGAAGAGATAGAACATTTGCTAATGCCCCCTGCCGATTTATCGTCGCATTATAGTCTAACTGCCCATCTCGTAAACATCCAAACTTTTAGATAAAGCTTGTGCCTTTCCACGAAAGCAACTGCTCTGACATTTAGGATTTGTGCCGAAAATTCTCGAAAAGGTCCACTTTTGACCAGGTGGGGCTATGCCCTCTTTTAGCTGCGGTGCTGGAGCTACCGGTTCTAGACTGTAAGATTTATTTTCTTCTTTGTAAAAATAGCAGTCTTCAAAATGTTTCTATATACATAACGTGTTTTTAAACACTGGGAGAATGAAATAACCCGATACTTTTCTACTAGCTAGGTCTAGAATTTGAAACAAGGCCAGCATATAAATTAGATGTTCTGAATGTGTTTCCTGGAATTTAAAGGATCAAATAGATTGTTAAGGTGAAAATTAAACTATTTAAATTAAATCTATTTAAAAGATTGATTGAAATTGAAATCATAAACTATTCTCATAATGCACTTCTGGTGGACTGATAGCAATCACATTTATATTTAAGAAGTAGATATGGATGATAAAAAATTATAATTATATGCAGTTTTATATGTAACATGTTCTGATTTTTAGTCTTGACGATGCCTGAAACGTTGACAAATACAAAAAAATAAATAAAAAATAGTAGAGTGTTAAAAATTTATGTTTTTCATATAGAATTATATGTAAAGAGAAACAGAGAGAGAGTGGGAGTGATAGCGAAGACTTGTTAATATTATTTAGCACAATCTGTTTTTATTAGTTGTAATTTATAACAATATTTTTTTATTATTAGAGATAATTTTGATCACCAACTAACAAACTATTAGGCATTTCTGATGAATTTTGTTTTGTTATATGTTCACCCCCCGACATGTGTACAATTGTTGAATAACGTTAAGGCACTGACGCCAGAGGATCGAAGGCCGGATGTGGGCATGCTATAAAACCCATTTTTGGTGTAGACCGATGTACTGACTACCCCATCTGTTGGGATATGGGTGGCTAAGTAACCCTTTCCCAAGAAGGTGAAAAAGGATAAAACCATGACAAAGGGCTGTAAAGAAAAAAGCCTTCTGTTGAGAGTCAGAAATGCTGTCCAAAACGAGAAGATATATAAGCTGGGACGAGAAGATATATAAGCTGGGACGAGAAGATATATAAGCTGGGACGAGAAGATATATAAGCTGGGACGAGAAGATATATAAGCTGGGACGAGAAGATATATAAGCTGGGACGAGAAGATATATAAGCTGGGACGAGAAGATATATAAGCTATATATATAAGACATCGGTGTACCCTACACTAGATTTAAGCTTTCTCATCTGTTCATCATTTTGAATTAATAGTAAAATCAATCAATCCTCATTAAAACATTTTAACCTTTTTTGTTGTTTTGGATAGTAAAACCTTTTGTCTATACATTTCTATTGCACCATTGAATTACTTAAATTGGATCACCACGTTAATTTATTAAGTTAAATTACTTTGGGTTTAGATTCAACTGGGAACAACAGTAAGTAAATTGAATATTTGAGTAAAATATAATTTTGTACAACTTTGCGCTAATGCCATAGGTAACAATGCGTAACAGCGTGGTGTTTGTTGGTAAGTGAGGTAAATAGATAAACGGATATATGTATCCTTAGAAAAGATACATCCTTTATATATTGCCTTAAAGTTTTATGTATGTGGATACAGTTTTGTATCGGATAGATAGAGAATCCCTAAATAAATTTATAAATAAAAAGTTTCTTTCCCCTTCCGCCGAACGAAGCAGTTTGTTGTAGCAGTGCCTGAGAAAGGTAGCGTGAGCTTTTAAAAGAGCTTACTCGTGTCAATAAATATAACAATTTGTTGGCATACGCACAATCAGCTCGCACATGTCCCGCAATCCTATTTAACTTACAAGCCCATATTTAATAATTATTCTATCAACGGAAAAAAATCAGTAACTTTATAATGTTGGACTTTTATTTCATCAGTTGTAACGATTTTTTTTTTCACATTTTCATTTATAGCTATGATTTAAGCTTAAGTCTGTGATAAGTAATGGGGAATATAATTAAGGCACCTAGGCACGGGTTAGAGGTGCCTTTAATTCAGTTAATGTACACCCTATCCCTTATTAGAGGCTGACAGATGGAAGAGGGAAGAGGGAATAAGTTAAGGGCGGAGATGGGCCGGGTCTTTAGTTAAATGTAATCATATATAAAGGGGAGGGGATGGCGTGATCCCCTAATTGCTGGGCTGGCGGGCCTGACCCCCGACCCCGGGTCACGGTCCGTTGTCTCGGTCGTGGGTACCTCCGTTCTCTTCTCTTCTTCTTTCTCTCACATTTGCCCATTTTATCTCCAAACTTTTCATACCACCGATATCATAGCAGGAAACAGTCTGTAAAGTTTAAGGTTTCATTTTGGAATTTCTGCTTTGCCTTTTTCCTAAAGCGAAACCACACATTATGAATTACGAACTAAATTCAATAAGTCCGAAAATGTTGAGAAAAAACATACAGAAGGAGGATTAATTACTCGAGGGTTGATAATTTTTAACAGTTTGTTGTACTGTATTAGGCGTAGCTGGTGGAAAAGTGTGCACGTTCTTTGAAATGAGAGAGAGAGTTTCTTTATTTTATGTATAAGAGCCAGACATCAGAGCACCTCTCAGCTAAAACTAAAATACAATCCACTTATTTATAAGTGAAGCAATTTTTATAGCATGACAGGTAGCAACTCTTCTAAGCACCTGAACGTGACCGAAAGCGTTTGAAATATTACAAATAATAATAAAACGGGCAGACTATCAACGTTCCGGCAAATATTATATGTATCCCGCATATGTAGGAAAACCGAAAAAAAAAAGCATACAGCTAAAAGACTAACGCACAACGCTTTTTTACTAAATTATTGTTGTTTCTCTTAACATTTAAAAGAAATCTTTGATTGCTTTCTTTTACTATGTTATTAACACGTCATTGGCATGTTGTCGGGAGGTGGTAGTATATCTAGTTGAATTTGTTATTATTCCTAGGAATTTATTCTTTGTTCACTACAGTTTAAGGAAGTTCCTAGAATAGACCACACTGCAGAGAGGCGATGAACAGGCTGATAGAGGACTGACAATCATAATCATAACATCAATATTAGTATAAATATTTGATCCTAAGTACAGGGTCTTAAGATTATGAAGGTTTTGTTGTGGTATATATCCCACATTGTTTAATAACTTTTAAATACCTTCTTCTTTTTTTTCTAATAATAATACCGATAAGTGTATCCGTCTGCTCGTTCTGTTCTTTGTGAAGCCCTACTCCAGCTTGAGTACATGATATTTTACATCGAGATCCCATCTGATGCAATTATATGGGGCCATTAATTTTTTTTAATTTACAAAAAAAGCCTATAATTGTCAAGAGGGTATCAACTGAAAGAACTCGATTATTAACAATGTAACATTTGAGTTATGGGTTTCTAAATATAAATACAAAAATTCATTAGAACTGTGATAAACATCGTGTTCTCGAGTTTAACTCATCCACTGTTATCCTTTGGCAGGGTAGTTCCGTTTTATAGCCCGATGATGCTAAAAATAAAAACTACCAAACTATTCGAAACAATAGAAAAAACCATGAGGGTTACTAATAAATTAGTATGTTATTAATATAAAATACTTTTATAAAAATTAAAGACGTTGAAGTACTAGTTAATAATGTGTAGTAAATGTTGGTGCTTAAGTAGGCCGTAATTAAGTCATAAAACTGTCTTCAAAAGTTTGTTTGCATATTTTTTGTAACTTCTATTGTTTTGAATGATAATTTTGCTTTTATGTACTTACAGATACCCTGGATATTATACAAAGTAAAAGTAACCTTATAAAAAGCACTAAAGGTACAATTAATACATAACTACTTGCTGTTAAAAAGTAATATTTTCATACCGTACATTATTAGATAGGATTTCAAACTATAGACCTCATTAATAATGGTTACAGCCTCCACTGGCTCGTATCCGGTGACGCGGCTGACAGAGGAGCGTGGGGGACTTCCCAGGACTCCGCTTCCTCTTTCGCGTGCGAGCGAGGTGACAACAATGTGGATTTGGGGGGTCTCTGGGCTGTTTGTAAATACTGTATGAATGAGCGAGGGAATGAAAATTGTAAATATGGTATGAATGAAAACATTTATCACAATTACTTATTTCCCAATGAGGCAGATTGTAATTTTATCATAATAAAGATCTGTAAATCATTATATTGTACTATGTTCCGAGGCTTCATCGTACTCTCATCACAAAAGTTATTGAAATTTATTTTGCGTTACTCCATCGAAAACATCACATACAGGTTAATTACTACTACCCCCGACTTGTTGTCTCTCTACTGTTGGTTTTTCTACCACTAGCCACTAGTTGGCTACCACTCCAAAGTCCTCTTACACATTGTCCTCCGTTGTTGGGACTTCAGGTCCTTTCCAGAATAAAATAGTTGGTATGCAAAAATAATCATTATTAAAACAGAAAAACGTGGCTGCCTGGACTGTGGGGCCAATAAAAACATATACCGTGATGTATGCTGAAGGGTAAGGACCTCAAAAATGGGCACCTCAAACGATTATGATTTGTCAACTATTACATGTGTATAGGCATCTCAACCTCGACGTCCATTATGAAATTAATTTCACTGATAGAGATGGTGCGGAACTTATGAACCATTCCGGCCCACCTGTTATTTTAGGCATTGTTCCCATATGGTCCAAACGAAACTTTTTTCCAGCACAAATATTTTATTTAATGAATTTTATGTAACTACATCACAGTGAATAACCTCGATGCATATTTATGTAAAGATCCCATATTGTGGAATCTGTAAATAACTCTACGTATATTGAATGAAGGCTTTTGAACGGTTGAAGGGTAACTACACCTTGACAAAATTTAAAATTAATCATGGAATTTCGGAAGAATAAACGTTGACTTTTTAACATTTATTCGAAGGCAGGATTATTTCTGAGCAGCAGCGTGACCAGGAACGTTTTCGGGAAATATGATTAGTTTATTATGGATATTTTGATAAATAAATCATAACTTAACGTCTAATGTACTGTTTACAATATAATACAAGATATACAAGGCCAACACATGTATGGTTGTATTTTGTATTTATTTATTTTGTTAAATATAATTTCGGGAAGTTTATTCGCATAGGATTACGTATTTTTCAAAACTAAAGAAGCCACCAGTGGACTCTCACCACTGTACCGCAACTATCAACCTCTACCAAGGCTTCCCACACTCCTTAATTCCCCCACACCAACTTCAAGCAGGTACTCCTAGTACAAGGATCCACTCAACCCAAATATCCCTTTATTTTTCCCTCATCCTTAATGTTATAATTAGAAAGCAAAGGGGAAAAAAAAACAAAAAAAAAAAAATCAATACCGGGAATCGAACAAAGTTATCTACCGAATTGTTTTAACCATAAGGGGTTATAAACCTTGTAAAATTAATGGATTGGGTAAATTGCAAACCTATATTCCACCACCTATCATCATGTGTTCGCTTTTTCCCATAGTGTAAATATTATGAATATTATTATTAAATGATTCGATGAAAACTAGATTTTCACTGACGAATAAAATAAAGTGTTTTGGTAAGAATACCGATTACCATAGCTTTTTTTCTCATCTTTCCACCAACTATCTCTCGATGTTATCCTCTTCTGTTTTTACGTTCAATTAAAAATTGATTTAACAAAACTTTGGTCGGTAATCAAAAATTGTTCATGTTAAAATTGGGGAAGCAAATTGATCCTAGATTTTTGTTTTAGAGTGATAGAGAATTTTTATTTAATTTTCTGTAACAAGGGCTCATTACGTATGCTTGCCAGATGTCGGAGTGCCTCTAAACTAAAACTAAAATACAATCAATAAGGAAAACCAAAATATCTACTTATTTATATGAAGAAAAACAGAAACAAAAAAAAACCTACAATTTAAAACTAATCTCTAGTAGCCCCTAAAAATAAAACTAATTTCTTCTTTGTGAAAACATTTCGCACAACAGTTGTTATTAAATTATTGTTGCATTTTTTAAGAAACGTTAGAGTGCCTTCTTTTGCTACGTTATAACTATAGTCAATGTCAGTTGGTATCATGTAGTCAGGAGATGGCAGTACGCCTACGTATCCTAGGCAGGATGTCCTAGGATTAACTAGGGTTATAGCATGCACATAAAGAACATATATCATCTCCAATTGACTCATAATAAGCAAATCAACTGCTTGCGTGAATGTATCGTTACATGCGGATACGATTCGCTCTAGGCCACCGATTTTAACCCTTAATGTCGTGGGTGAAAAAAAAGAGCTCTTGTTGAAGTACCGGTCACGTAATTGATGTATTAGCCGGCGAGGTACCGAGATAAACACACCTTGCACAGGTACATCAATAAGGCACCAAATGAAGATAAATCAGGAGTGTGTAGGCCCAGACGTGGGAAACACGCTGGAAGATATTGACATGACCAAGGGGGAGGGTTCGGATCACGACTTCTAAACACCTCGGGCTCGAGGCACCGCACAACCCCATCAGTGACAACTGATAACCATCACTCTTCCCTTCAACTTCCAAACCTAGTCATTTTCTGGAAGGGCTCAAATCGACTGTCTTCTCAGAAACGGGGGGGAAAAAAATTAAGTTAGTGTTCAACAGATTAAAATACAATCCGTTAATTATATTATTTATCTGGCCGAACTAATGGCTGCGATTGCCTGAATCTTCGTATGCATTTATCTTGAACACTGCACCATATGGTGCCTACACAAACGGGAAATCTTTACCAACTTATCTACATGCTTGTCTGTGTAGAGCACAAAAACCATTTTAATCCCTCGCTCCAAGCTCGCGAAATAGGCACATTTTTGTAAGACTTAGAAGTTTGGAAAACTTAGAATGAATATTTAGTATTCGACTCCAGCAGCAATCTTTCACTGAGCCTCATAGAGGGGAGAAAGATGTTTAATTGTATTGATTTCAAATATTTTGGCAACAGCACAAAATATATTTATTAAAAACTAAATACGATAATAAATCAATGAGACTTGCCGTATTTGTTAGCAACAAACAAGGTTGGTCGGGTACATCATACCAGTCTAATGGTATGACAAGAAAAAACCCTTCCCTCTAAATAGAGAAGAGTTGATTCTCGACAAATCTGCCTACTCGATTATATGATTGATAAATTAATTGAGTATATCGAACCATCCAAGATTTTATCAACAGACGACACATAAAATTTTTCGACTCACTCCGACACAGCCAGAACCCACTATCTTCGGCCTTCAACCACCACCAATGTCCGTCCGATGGAAGCACTGCTGGACCGCCGAAGCCTGGAGACAGATGGACGTGATCGAACCCGAGCCCCCTGACGGGGACTGAACGATCCACACCCAGCCGAGAGATCGAGGGCGATCTCCTGGTCGACTCAACCGAAGCCAAATGGCCCCTTCTACCTGCTCAGGGTGGGTCGATCTCACGGCCGATAGGCCGACTCAGTGAAGCCCCTTCAGGGGCGGGGCTAGGTATGACCTGGCCGACTTCAAACCAATGCCTAGTACCCCTAGGCTCATACTTCCTTCAAATGGGACTCCCCTTAGTGAAAGGCATCCATCAATCCAAAATAATTTCCTTTTATTTTTCCCATATCCTATTTTTTATAAGTTTAGGAGCTATGGGGGGGGGGGAAATAAATAAAAAAATATATATATATATCGAATTATGTAATCTGAAGGTGAGCCCCATCACCTAGTCTTGTACCCAGTGCATTGTAATTTTAACTTCAAATAGAATATTGTTATTGTGATTCTACCCTCCTTCGAATGCATCTGCGTATGCAATAAGAGAAGAAATTTGTAAATCGAAAGTTTGTAAATTGTAAAAATTTTGATCAATAAAGGGGTTTTGAAAAAAAAAATATCGAATCAGCTTTCAGACTTCGCAAAAGGATTATTCAGTATTAAACCTTCAGTGACAATCTACATGACGTATGCCTCATGGGCCCCGGCCGGCTTTGGTGCCTCGACTCTCAGCTTGCCTTTGTACTATCTCGGGGTCGGATCTGGGTTCCCCAAATGAATTTAAACACAATCAAAATCAGTTGTTCTACGCCACAATCACCTCCCAGTTTTTTTTTTTTGGGTGGGGGGGTATGTTGACAATGCTAGAATATCTACAGTGAAAAGTTGGAGCCTTTATCTGGAGAATATAAATGCTTGCCTAAATCTACTAGTAGGATACGGAACCAGTCACAAACAACCATCAACATATCCTGTCATGTGCTTCAAAAACAAATCTGGAGTTCTAGACCAATATTCGAAAAGTACGTGTTGATTGCAAAGACCATGTAATAACGCATATGTAAGACCACACAGAAATAACGCGGCTCGAAATTTGTAGTGGCGCGGGAGGAATAAAAAACTCTATCTACTTACTTATCTACTATTTCAGAGAAAAATACTGTAATAAAGGTTGGCAATGATAGTCTTAGAACGAACTCGCTCAATGATCGGCCAGAGAGCAGGCTGATATAGATAACATCAGACAAAGACTTCAATATTGCTGTATTAATTAAAAACAGCCATTCAGAGAACAATTTAGTTTTCAAAAGTAGATAACTACTCACAACCCAATCAATTTTTTCTTTTAGTTGTACAAAAGGACCCCATACGTTGTAGTAGTTAGGATAAACACTTAATGATTCCGGGATTTTTCTTCTACTCAAAAGATCAAAATTAAAAAAAAAGAACTTGATTGTCCCCCAAAAAACCTCACTTGTGAGACACATGAAATTTTACATAGACACCCATTTTCATTGGAGAGAAATAATGAAAAATTTTGTCATCTCCATGCAACACGAGTAAGTAAGGTTTCAAGTTAAAAATCTCAAAGTCCTGAATAGTAATATAATTTTTTGTTTTGATTTTTTGAAATATAATTTCAAGAAGTCATTGAAGCTATCATTAATACTCTAACTAAGAGTTAAAACAGAAACTTTTTATAGGCATGATATTTTACATTGTGGTACCATTTGATGCCCTGATGATGCGAAAATAAAACCTACCTGGCTGCTGAATATTTAAAGGTCGTTATTAAATTAATTAGTAATATAAATATTTGTCTATCCTATTGAGTAGGGTGTTAAATTAAAGATATGACGTCCTGGTTAATAACATATTGTTTATTGGAGCTATCATTTTTTTTTTTTAACTTGATATACTTTATTCAACAGATTTTATAATTATAAGTCATAATAATTGTACAGGTAATAAGTTAGAAAGTCTTCTAATTGCCAAAGTACATTAATTTAGTTATAATGCTTATTACAAAATGTATTATCTATCTATTATTCTTTCTTTGACAGCCTTTTTTCATTCGTATTTCAAATATAACTCATGAGGATTTAAAATAGAACTTTCGTATCATCACTTTAACCAACTCATCAAATGAAGAAATGCAGGATTTATCGTCTTTAAATTGGTGAATTTTATAAAAAAAATCAACTGTTCCAGGGTTTTGCGATGGGAAAATGGTCCCAAGGATTGTGAATGCGATATTTGTGTATCAATACACAAAACCTTGACTAGAGGACAGAAAAGTAGTTAGTAGATCCAATTTTAATCATAGGCAATATCTAGAAAGGTCGGCAAGGGGCAAAGACAAGGCAAGTCAGTCGAGCAAATATGACGTATGACCACGGATGGAAATGAATGGAGGAAATGGACCGAGGCATATCGAGGTCGAAAGCACGAAAGTGCAAGCGAAAGAAGAAGAGAATAAGTAAAGAAACAATAACAAGGGTTGGTGGAGTTTCGCAAAGACTCAAATGACTCAACATTTTAAACCAAGAATACTATTATAAATATGCCATGTCTATTGTGGGAGCTCAACACTTGTTTTTCTGTGATACATTTGATTGTTTAATGTGTCCTCAGCCATGGGGGATTTTCATGTTTGATCACTTCTCAGAATTGTAAATCTTTAAACGTTTAATTTTTGTCCCCTTCTACATTACAAACTCATCCTTCCACAATGATCTCAATGTACCTACAATCCTTGATTTTGAAACCTGAAAATTTACTAGAAACCATGAAAAGTTATCCACACGTCCAAATACTATGATCAACTACTTCTCATGCATCCATACAATCCTCCTCGAAGCTTAAAGCGATGGTGGCCTCGGGATCTAAGGGATATAATTGAGTATGACATGAGGTCCTAGCTTCCCAATCATGTCCTGATCATCTGAGGCTCTCTTGTCCTCTCTGTGGTATTTGCTACATGTGAAATGGTCGGAGAGTAACTCAAGGAGTTACTGGTCCCGTTCGTGTCCACCAGCTTCACTGAGGTAATTCTCCGGCGGCAGGCGGCTACTGAGTAAATCTTGTAACTCCATATTGTATCTTGGTATGTGTGTGAACTGTACATATTGATTGAGTGGAATGATGCTAGTAAATAACAATTATTAATGCTGGATTTCAAATTACGTAATTTCTATAAAAAAAAAAAATGTTTGCACACTTTCTATGATTATGTATCAACTAACAAAAATGCAACTTTGGATTGGAGGTTTTTATAATTTACTTTTCAAATTTCAGTTCGATTGTATCATTTGCTGATACAAGATGTCCTGACATATAACATACAAACGGACTAAAGACCAAAAAGTTTATATGAACAACTCTTCGGACTCAATGGTTACTATCAAGAAATGAAAGATGTGCTTACTTTGACGACTGGATTCGACAACGTGCCACGGTAGATTGGAAATCCAACCCCTTCGTGTACGAAGAAACCAGTCCCATAGAGAGGTACAATGGCCACCTATTACAACCGTCCCATCTTGGGGAGAGTTGTTTTTCATTCTAAGTTAAGGGAATTAATGGTAAGTCACGTTCTCGGTATCATTTTGAAATAATGAAAAGCGTTCGGCTGTTGGGCCTGTGGGTGGAGTAAGTAGAGGGAAGGGGTTATTGATGGTGGGCAACGGCGGTATTTAGTCGGACGTGAGGGCTCGCCGGCAGCCAGTACTGTATCTCCTCCATAACGGATCTTCCTCGTCTGCCTCATGTGCTTATTTACAGGCCTCTAGCACGGCCCATTTTTCATCAAGTACATCTGCCGGGACTCTGCCTTCTGCAAGAGGGTCCAAAGAGTATTCGACCATTACATGACAACCGATAATGCCATTTCAGAAGATAAACAGTCTAAAAGATTAACTGGTTCAGTATGACAATCCTTCAAGACAAGACATACCCCTTCTCTCTAAATTGAGATGATAGACAGCATCAGCTAGAAGGTTCTATTTTCCAACAGCTACGGAACCATAATAGTTTGTCTGTCTGTTGTGGGAAAGGGCTTGTAAAAATAGTACAATTTCAAATTTTAAAGTTATGTTCCAAAATATGTAGAAATGGGTTAATTCTCTTTTGTTTAAGATGCAATAACGTCAAGGTGATGGACAAATACCGAAACGTTAAACAACATGGTCTCCTTACTTTTACTTGCCTACAATCACCAATTGATTGGGAGTACAATCAGAAACACGACTAACCAGAAAAATAAACGCAAAGTAAAAACTTTTTTACTAAGATAAAATTACAATCTGCCGTATTAGGCAATAAGTAATTGAGATAAATGTTATCATTCATACCATATTTACAATTCATCATTCGCTCGCTCATTCATACAATAGTTACAAACATCCCAGAGGCCCCCCAAGTCCACAAGGTTGTCACCTCCCTCGCATGCGAAGGAGGAAGCGGAGTCTTGGGAAGTCCCCCCACGCTCCTACGTCATCCGCGTCACTGGATAAGAGCCAGCGGAGGCTGACCAAGAGCGCGAGAGCCACATACGCTCAGGACATGATTGGAGAAACTGGACATTGCCAGGACATTTATATCACTTATAGCATTTATAGCAGGTCACAAGGCCACTGCCGTTTTAGTCTCCGAGGAGGATTATAGGGATGAGTGGTGCAGTGCAACTGTATAAATAAAAAGCCTATTTTCATGACATTCATAGAATAAGGGCCTGAGGCGCGTCACTGGATAAGAGCCAGCGGAGGCTGACCAAGAGCGCGAGAGCCACTGACGCTCAGTACATGATTAGAGAAACTGGCCATTGCCAGGACTCCCACTATCACTTATTATAGCAGGTCACTAACAAGTTAATATACGCCAGCAATAACTGTAGCCATTTAGCAACACACGCGGGTCAATAACATAGTCTTCTGTGACACTAAAGGCGCTCATATCAATCCTGTAAGGTATTGCACTAGCAAGCAAACTCTTCAGAAAAAAATACGCCGAAGCAGCCTGGTTAGTCAGGAATTCCGAAATTCATTTAGATTAATTAAAAGATGATTAATATCTTCAGATATCTCAACGCATAGAAGAGCTTAGAGAGAGATACTACGGTTGCACTTATCTTCATGGGCAGTCCACTTCCAACTGGTCAGCCTGTTCGCCAACGGCTAATTTCTTAATTTTTTCTATTCTAAGTGTTTAAAATGTGTGTGAATTACTAATGTATTGCCTACAGCCAAATGACAACTCAGAAGTTCCTACTTTCTCACAATAGTCAAAGACTCTTCAAGGACGCCAATAGAGTCACACATTCAGAAAGAAAACGGTTGGGTATGTAAATTAAATGATTTTAAAATTTGTTGATTTGAAAGGTAAATGTCTGCTAAACAATGATGGAAATTTTTTTTTTTCAATTTTTCCTTTACATTAATCAGGATTGTAAATACATTGTATGTTGCTCCCCAGTAATACGACTTTTTTCTGGTTAAAGGTACTTATCGAATAAATGAAAGGTCAATTCGTTTAGTTTTCCCACACATCATGCCATGTGTCAAATGCACTTGATGGCAACGGGTGATGCAAAACCACTAGTGGATATAAACAAATAAAAAAACCGAGTTGTGGGAAGACAAACTAGATTGACTATCAAATTCAGATACTACTACTACCCGCAACCAGTTATGTGAGTGCGTCCATTTGTGATGTGATGGAACTATTTAATGGTTTTTTGTCATTTGGAGCTATTACAATTGACTCTGCGATTGGTTGTCGGCAATTCGGCCTGTATCAGGTCCATTTTCTATTGAGATATGATGGAACTTTTTCATAAATACTCACTGGCGCGGACTTCGTACAACGGTATCGGGCTATTCACGCACCCTCCTCTGCCGGGTGGCGTCGCTCTGACACCATCGCCAACTTACATCAACGGTACACCCTGGGTATTTACCTACTCATTTGTGTTTTAATGGGGCAATTATTTTAAGAGTTTAACTAAACACGCATTATTTTTTATCTCTTATTATGTTATGTATCAGGATCATTATTACAAAATTATTTTTAATTTACTTCAAAAGATTTAAGTTTCTTAATACTATTTTTTTTTCATTATAATAAATAATAAGGCATTTTTTAAAAATATATGTTGCACCATACGGTATCAAACAAATTGTTGACAATGCCAACAAGATCACAAAAACTGCACCTTGTAACGACCAGTCAACTTATTTTCATGAAATACTTACCCCTAACCTGAGATCAAGGATTTGTATCATGGTAGGGTTGATTCATTAAAATACCAGATGAAAGGTTGGTTCAGATTTATTGTATAATAAACAAATAATAAACAAGTGAACAAATTGATCTTTACGAAAATTGTCTATGATCAAAATAATAAAAAAAGTCTTTCCACTCTTCCATAAAACATACCCAAAATAAATGTAAATGTAGAAAATTTCTACTTATGTCGTAAATGGCAGTTACGTGTAATACGACCAGAATTTTAATCGGTGTATGATAAACATACCATGTCGGTGAAGTACGGCAACCCAATCTCGGTTGGTGAGTCTCTTCTAAATTCCTATAGAGGATTATCCTATAGATCCTATAGAAGAAACTCCTACAGATAAATCTTCTCGAGTGCTCTTCATCCCAGCGAGAAGAATCAGACCAAAAAAAATATCGAGACTGCAAAAACACAACAATATTGAGTATCGTATGCAAGGCCTTGCTTGAGACTAAACCGTAGGTAGACCGGGTCCGATGCCGCTTTGTTGACGGGTACTTTGAACCTTTATTTACGATCCTCAACTCGTAGCTTAAAACGTTACCATTCGCATTGTTCATTAACATCATAAATCTAAACCAAAATCGTATCAATAAAACAAATGTTTATTACAGTATAGTAATAGAACTTAAAAATAACACTAACATAATTAAATTCTTAAACAAACGAAACTAAAAGTAAAAAATAAAGAAAAGGTTACTCTCAATTGAAATTACAAATCAAAACAGGAATATGTGAATTCCTAATCAAACAATTCAAATTTATTAACATTTAATTAAAAATAAAAATAAACTACCGAGCGTAAACACAAATATTTAAAGAATCATCTGGAATCGAATTTCCATTTCTTTTTTTTTTCTCCAATGTTTTTACGAAGGTGTTTTGAATATCACCAGCTGTTAATTTTATTTGATGAAAAATTAACTTTCCTCTAATCAATCGATTTCCAACGTCAATTGAAAGGTGATGTTGTGCTAGGGTGCAAATTTGTTACAGTAAGAACCCCCCCCAACAACTACTATATTTGTTGTTATTGATCAGTACGACTGTACGAAGATTGAATAGCTAGCCCATTATCAAGTGTACTAAAAAATAGTATTATGGTAAGAATGATATAACTTCATGTACTAATAAAACGTTTTATAAATGCATTTCATCACATGTTTCATTACCGTCATTAGGAAAGGAACATTTTTCATCTACATTTATGTGCATATCAATTACATAGTTTTTGTTAACACTTGCTGATGATGAAAGCTAGTAAACATGTGGTTAACTCCACTTACCTCATGAAATGAAAGCAGACATATAGACATATTTTATTCAATTTTTGCACATTTATGATTTAAACTAATATTATAAATAAATGTACAGGCTGAACGAAAAGTAAGTGGACAGTGGATGAAATATGATTTATGTCAAAATATATTGAATATTAAAACTAGATTTAGTTAAATTTAATTTTTTTCTTTTCAGATAGTTCAGAGAACCCACGATACCAAATAATTGAAATTCAGATGCAAGCGACTGGGTTTTGTAAGAGAATAGAGTATGTAATCTCGAAATAAATTATATGATTTACTGCCTATCTACTTTTGGTTCACTCTTTACTATTGAATCATGTGAAGTACTAGGACAGAATTTTTCTCCCAATATTTTTAATAATCTCTATCAATTGTAATAAAGTTTTTGATACTATGTAATTATTTATTATAATTATTATTATAAGAGAAAACTCTACTAGATGTGTTCATTTTGTCTATATTTATACATGTAAGTCTTGATGAATATGGGTTCATCCTAGGTTAGTTAGCCCTCTAACAAATCAAAATGTCTTTACTACTTTTTTAATAATTATTGAGTCATCATTATCAGTTAGGTTTACAGAATCAGAGCAGTTTATTTTCAAATGAACTACTTTATTCCATTAATAAAAAAAATTACAAGTGAAAATGAAGCAGACTATATAAATTAAGACTTATTGATTTTTTTGAGGCGAAAATAATTCTTTAATTTTCTTCTCATCCGGAACGAAAGGAGGTCCTAACTTTATTATCATTAGTTTTAAACGTTCGTCATCGTAAGACAATGGAAACAATATGGCTTTAGCCAGTATGTTCAACGGATCTTCGGGTGGTTTCGGAATTGATGTGAAACCGTAGACATGAACGTATCCTTTTATGTCACCGACTAGAAAATTAGTCCCAGTTGGATTAAAGCTGACAACTAAGTTTTTATGTTGGAATGGATTCTCAATGGTTGTCACAGGCTCGAAATACTTCCTTTTCAAATGCCACACATCCACCTTGGGGCCAGATAGGCTGACTATCATGTACGGATGCGCAGGGCACCAAGCCGCAAAGTCCACCCCGAAACAGTAGGTATGCTTCAGTTGGAGGAGGTATGTTTCATACATGTCATATCCCCAAATTCTGACATAGAAGTCATTTCCAGACGTGAGGAATATTCTGCTGTCAACCGGGTTGAACTCAATAGTAGTTATTTGACTAACATGAGCACCAAACACGTGCATAGGTTCTTCAGGGTTAAATAGGGAATAAACATGTACATAACCCTGATCTGTCCCAAAAAAAATAATTTTTTCATCTTTTGGATACTGGGCCATAAACATAATTGCCGGGCTCAAGTCGCACGTATCGTAACTAGGAGGACGCTGAGGCATATCAATACCTTTCCTCGCAGTATTGCCCACCCTTTGAAGTGACAGTATCTTTCTATTTTCAAACTTTCTATTGATTTCGAACGTATGCATTTGACCGTTTTGTCCACATGTAACAAATAACTCATTGAAGCAATACTTGAACCATTTGGTTTGCCAGATTGGATGAAGAAGGCCGACATTTGGGCCACTTTTCACTAATAATTCAGGTTCAAATAGTGCGATATCCAAAAGACCAACAGTCCCATCCCAGAAACCCACCCCTGCAATCCTTGGATGCTTCTTTGACAGTTCTACATAGGTCACAGGGTTTGGTAAAATACACATTCTTTCAGGATATAAGGTATTTTTAATACTCCAAACACAAACGATCCCATTTTCTTTTTTTTCGTCGAATAAATACTGCCCGTAACTTACAACAAATATGTCTGAAATTAGACTACTCCAAGAAATGCAAGTTACCGGTTTATCATAGGTTCTTGGACATGAACAGGTCCACAATAATTGTGGTATATATTTAAAATCGTCAACTGGTTTTGTTGAGTACATCCCATCCTTGTACATAAACTGTGAATCAGAGTATACATTAGCTGTTAGGATTCTTTCAACAAACATAGCCGATGTCATGAATTCCTTAGATTCTAGCCATGCTTGCGCTTTTTGTGTAGCATCCTTTTTCTCAAACATTTCAATTTGGCACTTTTCCCTCCTTCGCAAAGTGTCTAGTGGTTTATGTTCTTTTTGTGCAATGCTCCGGAAGCTTTCTTCTCTAGGTACAGGATCGATAATTTTCAAATCTACGAAAGTCATAAATCTGTCAAATTCGTTTACATCTGTTTGAGCGTCATCTCTCATTGGCACTACTATCATGGTGGACTCGTTTCTGGTTATTAAAGAGGGCGTATAAGTAAATTTATCAAAGGCGTTGCGTATGAGACGAAATGGTTCTTTTCTTTTCCTGTCTCGAATTTTTTTTTTTTCTTCATCAAACATTTTCGCTTCATTACTGTCCACCACTGCCAAACACGACATCAAGTCCAAAACAAATACAGTTGGTGTTTCCATAAGCCGTGCTCGATATTGGTTTTGTGGAGATGGGTTCGGAGGATCCTCCCGTATCCTATACATGGACGGCACTGTGCGTAATCTCATTTTCTCTTCCCATTCGTGTAATTTATCCGGCGGATACCAACCATTTAATCTTTGTACCTGGCCTGGAAAAGTTAGCATATCTACTATTGCTTCTCTATCCATATTGTTTTCGATGGTGGTATCTTCTGGTTGATTGAATAGCTCCCAGCAGCGTTTTAGAATGTCTTTACAGGAGTTCATTGTTTCTTCCTCATCCATATAGGTTACATCTGGGATAAAGTGAGGCCTTGGGGTAACATCTTGACCATGTTCTATAACTCTAAAAGGGCATCGCTTATCTCTACTTTGTATGATGTGACGGGTTGGATATTTTGATCGAAGTGAAAATAGATTTTCCACTTGCCTCTTTAATTCTTTTTCGTCAGTTTCTAATTCTCCCTCAAAGTCCATCTTGATTTTCACCAGATACTTTATTATTGTGTCAAAAAATCTAACTCCACGGTGATTATTTAACCTTTATTCTATAATAACAAAATTACAACAATAGTTCAGATGACAATTAGGAATAAAAAAAACAAAACAATTATACTATCTTATAAACCAATTTCAAGTTATTTTAACTTTAAGGGATGCGTAATAAATATTTTTTCCAACATTAGGTAGTCTAATATTTATTTTCATTTTTAAAAACTCAGACCACTTGCATGCCAAAGGAATCCAATTAAAATCAACTTAAAGACTGTCATTACTCTGTCCCAGTGTCCGGTTTTGTATCATTGAGTTAATCAGTGTATTTTTTAAATTACATCATAGATAATCCTTTCATTCGAGAATTTTCTCATTCAGTTTGATTGAACGAAGCCTCAAAGTTCCACTCACCAAAAAACGAAACTAATAAAAATAATATTTTTTAAATATAACTAAATAAGTTGAGCTGAATAAAACTTGACTTATCTGGTTTTTCCCAACTGTCGCAGACATACTCTCATCAATTGTCAAATCGAAATGTTTGGAATCAAAGGCTGATTTACCAATTACGGATATGATCATTGAGGTACATGTCTTTAGTTGTTTGGGTTACTGAACGATCATTTCCCATTTAGAACTAGCCTATCTATTGCAACAAACTGTAATTTATGGAAGTGAAATAAAATATATCGTTCTAATGACTATTTGCAAACTAATTCGTGATTTAGTTACTGCGCATGCATGAACGTTGACTGGTCGTGGATTCAAAACTAGGCTGCAACACCTTTTCCAGTGTCGGACTGTACGTTCAAGTTATAACCCAAATATTAATCTATGTTGTGTTTTTAAAAGTCGATCTTGCTTGGTTGTGTTGCGAACAGTAGACGGAACACTATTTCCTTTTGTAGTCATCAATCTTTTGTATCAGAGAAGCATTTCGTTTTAATTCGAAAACCTTTTCAATCTACTAAGTTTATTTGTATTCTTTTATTTATTTGTTCTTTGCTGTGATTGGAAGACGTGAGCGATTTTAATTGCTCTTTTACCAGGATTCCTACTGGAATCAAAGAAAAGATTCCGTAAATTTTAGAACCATTTTCTTTCATTTATTAGTGGTTTCTGCCAACAACAGTCCACTGCTCAACAAGGCCTTCGCGTTATTGATCACATCTCCTCAGTCCTTATGGGAATTGCATTGCATTGCTGCCTTTCTTGATATAGCTGAAGCGTTTGGCACGCAGGTTTGCTTTACATGCTCAAAATATATTTACCACAGACCCTTTTCCTAACCCTACAGTAGTCCTACCTTTCAAACCGCTTCTTCCAAGTTCGCTGCGGTTTAGAATATTGCAACTACTATCCCATAAAAGCAGGAGTTCCACAGGGCAGTGTCCTGGGTCCCGTCCTCTATAACCTATAGACCACTGATGTCCCCTCTACCCCCAATACCTTCTTGGCCACATTTGCAGATGACACTGCAGTCTTGTCATCCCACCCAGACCACGATATAGCATCCCATAACCTTCAAAAACACCTTGATGAGATCGAGTATTGGTGCAACCAATAGCGGATCAAAGTTAATGAAGCAAAATGTTCCCACATTACCTTCACCCTCTGTCGCAAGTCTTGCCCACTAGTTTATTTTAATTAATTAATGTCAGCAACAAAACCCTTCATAACGATCTTAATATACCTTACATTCTCGGACTCATCCCTTCCAAGTTCATGAAATTCCCCAGTAGCCGATCCAACCACCCTAATCCCGTAGCATAGTCATTGCACTGCACCACTCATCCCCATAATCCTCCTCGGTGACTGAAACGGTTGTAGGCAATACATTAGTAATTCACACACATTTTAAACACTTAAGAAAAAATTAAGAAATTAGCCTTTGGTGAACAGGCTGACCAGTTGGAAGTGGACTGCCCATGAAGATAAGGTGCTGCTTCGGCATATTTTTTTCTGAAGAGTTTGCTTGCTAGTGCAATACCTTACAGGATTGATATGAGCGCCTTTAGTGTCACAGAAGACTATCTTATTGACCCGCGTGTGTTGCTAAATGGCTACAGTTATTGCTGGCGTATATTAACTTGTTAGTGACCTGCTATAATAAGTGATAGTGGGAGTCCTGGCAATGGCCAGTCTCTCTAATCATGTACTGAGCGTCTGTGGCTCTCGCGCGATTGGTCAGCCTCCACTGGCTCTTATCCAGTGACGGGGCTGACGGAGGAGCGTTGAGGATTTCCCAAAACTCCGCTTCCTCTTTCGCATGCGAGGGAGGGACAAACATGTGGATTTGGGTGGCCTCTGGGCTGTTAGTGTACATTGTATGAATGAGCGAGTTATTGCTCGTTCGAGTCACCCTGAGTGAATGATGAATTGTAAATATGGTATGAATGAGAACATTTATCTCAATTACTTATTGCTTAATAAGACAGATTGTAATTTTAGCACAATAAAGAAGTTATATAGTCCTAAAAAAAAAAAAAAAATTAGTACGTTTATCTTGTGCAGTTAAACATTGTTTTAATTTTTATTTACAATATGTAATAAATAATTTTTCTTTTTCACCAATCATTCAATCCGTTAATATCACTGGTTAGCGAATTTGGACATCATCGATTACTTCTGTAATATATTACTTGACAGTAGATTATTTATGAGAAACGTCCGCTTATACCCATACCTACCTACTTTTTTTTCACGGAAAGGTAAGTGCATAATTCTCATGTTGACCCTAGGAAGTAATTATATTTCGTCATATGACGATATAAAATTACGTAAAGTGCCATGAATGTTTGAAAAGGGTGGCAACCTTTGAATAGCCAATCCTGGTAACTTCGTTTGCCCTCAATTAAAAATATACCCCACTCCGGTCCTTGTATTTTTCATGGAGAAAAAGAAATAAAAAAAAAAAAAAATTGTACATCCCAAGTAGTTACTAGTAAGTCAATTAAAGATGGCCATTAGAAAAAAAAATCACTGACACAGTACTGAAAAAGAGGGGTGGGCCACAAACATAACGAAACTCTTCATTATATGTAACATCACACTTGAATGTTAATTTTAAGAGTTTTCTGACAGTGAAGATTGATGCTAAGACAACTGTTCTGTGTTATCACCGGTTCTACTGATAAGCTATCAGTGATGTGTCTCTAACTAAGCGTCAAAGCCGTAATACTTGTTATCTTCCCTGTAGTTGAATTCCTGTCGTTTATTGCCTAGTTACAACTATGCCTGTGGTAATACATGATGTTAAGGGGTATGAAGAGTACCTGAAAAAAATTAGCGAATTAGATGAAAAGGATGAACCTGTTTATTGCTGGTATATGGGGGCAAGATTGGAAAATGGCCAAAGTTGGTGTGGTGATTGCCGTGACAGTAAGAATTTAAAAATAGTTCATGTTTATTTATGATCAATGTATCTGTTATTGGTTTGCTTCAGTACTCTTTGTAATCACCTCTTCTTTATTTTAAAAGAGAATTACTTGAATAAGCTTTTAATGCATTATTATAGTTGCAGGCATGTAATTTATATGAATCAAAATTAATGGTCTAAATTATTTTTGTGTTAAAATATTACATTCAAAGGTATTAGATCGACTACTGAGGCACTCACGGGGACAATGCATAGGAGTCAATTTTCTACCTTTGGTGTTCTAGATCGCGGTGCGTTACTTCTATTTTCATAAAGCTGAGTTAATCCTGCCTATTCCCATCCACCTAAAGAACTATCATTAGGAATCAAACTCAGGTCTCGGTAGCTGATTAGTCAGGCTTGAACATTAGGGGCACACTGAAACTAGGCTCTTTCTTGGGGAGTGCAGTGTGGTACTGGACAAGTTAGAGAGTGGACCGTAGGTAAGCTAAGCTTAACAATGATGGATATGTTTAAAGATTGGATGAGCGAATGTCCTTGTGTGGACCACTTTGTTGCTCCCCTAGTTCAGATTGGCTGAGTTAGAGGCTATCCATCAAAGTAATATAATGGATGACAAAAAAAAAAGGTTGTACTTGACCCTTGAAAAGATTAAGGTAAAATTTCCAAAAGGGTGGGCATAACAGGAAAAAAGATCGCAATGATTGAGTATTTAAGTCTCAGCAAACAAAGCCATTAGGCAAATGCATTGGCATATAAGAATATAAAAATTAAATAAAAAATATTGATTGTTTTCACTTATCTATATTGTTTATTTTAGTTTTATTTATTATTTGATCTATATTGGCACATTGATTCTTGTATCACTTGATAAGTAAGATTTATTATCCTAAAACTTTACCATTAACTTCCCTTCTATAAAAAGTATTCTGCATTTCTACTGTTTTAGTTTAGGATGTGATTGGTGGTGTTGAGTTAAACTTATCTTCATTTCTAACTTTGTATCCACTAATCAATATATTTAATTTTACACAACACTTTCAGTAGTTGCCACTGCCATTCTCAAGTGCTAATAAAGTGGCCTACATGGGCTGTGTCTGAACTACAGATGAAAGCTCTAGTGTGTATGAATTAATACTCTGATTTGTGGGCCGACTGAGTTGTTAATGAATATATAGTTTAGTGTTTTCATTGAATATTATTATTTGAGAATGAACACAGTTGAAAGAAAGAGTTGGTGAAAATAATGGTTTTGTGGAAAGATTGGTGATTCATTCATTGGTTTAATTATCTTCTTTTACCCAATATTATAAAAATAAATAAATCCATGGCGTAATACCCCTTGAAGAGGTAGGGGGTGATCGAAAGTCACCGTGCCACCATACTTAGTAGTTGGCACTGAGGTGCTTGTGTGATCAGCATCAGGCCTTCAACCTTAAATTTGGTTTTCTTAATCAGATTACCTTTTTTATGCATGTACTCATTTAATCTCACAAGGCTTCATTAATCCCTTACCCTGTGTTATTCCATGCTTTATTGTTATTCATAGGGGCATGGTCCTAGATACAATTTTTTTTTTATTCTATTGAGGTCATATAGATTGAGGCCCTGGTCTGGTTTCAAAGAAATATGTTTGACCTCCAGTTAAAATGCTGACAAGTAATCGTGATCTACTACTTGTGAAAACTATTTTAAATCTTTACAATAATTATTTAAAAATAATGATTGGGCAGTATGAAAAATAAATATTTGTTCATTGTTTAGGTGAACCCATTATTAAAGAGTTCTTGGATTCTTTGGAAGTGACAGAAAACATAAATGTTGTTTGTGCTGAAGTTGAACGAGAAGAGTAAGTTCAAAAATTATATAAATTAGACATTACAATGTAGAAGTAAAACAAGAATGGTTATCTGGTTATGCTGCTTTTAATTCATTGTTAGAAAAATATTGTGTGAGTAGCCAATTTCCATACGTTTATTGTTTGAAAAGCCTTTCTTTTTTTTAAAGAAGAAGTTAGAAGTAAATCTGGATTTAAAAGATAGTTTGGCTCACTATCAAGGATAGCTGAGAAATTGTTTAAATTGATATGGCTACCAATTTACTTTTTTAAATTTTACTGTATTCCAGATTAATTAGTGTTTCTTTTTTTAATATTTCTAATTGAACAATTCAAAAACAGCTCCTTAATTGGTATGTGAATTATAAAACTATTACTTTTATTTGTTTATTTAACTAGAGAAAACTTCTTAATGTTCTATTTTTTTTTAAGTTTTGGAAATTTTATATTATTAAAATTGAAACTCTAATTAAGTAAATAAACAGCAATTAATTATTACATTATCATAAATTGTTCAGTTTTAAATTAGATAATTAAAAATTAAAAAAAAAAAGCTGTTCTAAAAACATTTCCTGGCGAACCAAATAATGTAAAAGCTAATTAAAATGTAAAAGCTGTTCACAAAGTAAATTGGCTCCCAATATTTTTTTAGATACCCTACTCATAAACAGCTTCTCAAACTTGGCCATGCTCTATTGATTTATTGTTTCTCCTTAAGATTTAGTTAACAGCCAGTTAACTAAGGCATAACCAAGCCAGTTGTCAGTGTTGCGATTTGAGTGATGAATTTTTAGACTTCTTCAAATTTTGTCAGTTGTCAGTATTTGCAAGGTTATGATATAAGTAGAATATCACTGCTCTGCAGCTTGTCCTTGCCTCTTTTTTTCTTGAGTCAACGCTGTCAATCACTAATTGCCTCTTCCTTCCATTCACCACACTCTTCATAGTTGAGCGATGATTGCCTTCTTCTTCCTTCTAGCACGACAAACCAAAGGTGGTCTTGGCCACATCCATGAGTTTCCTATAAGCATTCCTGTCCTGCAAATATACCTCCAGGCAGTTCCTCCATGCCCATTATCTTCCATAGACCAATGTACCACTTATTAGTTGCCATGATTCACCTGTGGGGTGTTGTAATTATTTTCACTGATGAAGGATCCATGTTGGAAAAAGTATTCCACTCTTTCAAAGTTATAGTTACTACACATATTGATGCTTCACACTTCTCTCTGTTGGTATAAGGGTGTTTGGTCTTGAATGCCATCACTGAATGTAGCCTAGTATTTGTCTTATTAAGGGTAAAAAAAGAGATGTATCAGCTGGCCCACATGAGAAAAGATGCCTGCATTTTCATTTCCCATCAAATCCGAACAGCTTTGAACCTCCAGAACTATGACTTATCAAATAGTGCAGTTTCTCCCATCTTCCATCTTCCAGTGAGATAGCATGGCGGTTGCTCAAGAATAAAGGACTGATGGATTCAAATCCAACTAAGGTAGATATCACTTTAATCCCTAGACCCTGACGGCATACCCAAAAGAAACTTAACTGATGTATTTGGCAGAGTTTTTATATTACTGGGTTTTGCCGGTAGGACTGTGTAAAGAAACTTTTCACCATCAGTATGCTTAGTGCCCTCTCTGGAGAAGTTTCTATTCTACTTCTGTTAATTTATTTTTGACAGTTGTTTTGCAGGATCATGTTGTTGTGATTGCTGATTTTTGCGAACAGCACAAGTTTTGCTTCCTCCTCAGGAAAACTTTATTTTTAAATCAGCAAGATAAATAGTCATTTTTTATTACTCAGCCCTATATTATACTTACTGAAACTCATCTCATAGAAGTCGACTTAACTAAATATGAAAAATATTTTAATGAGTTCAGCCTTGAAGTGATCTTGGTCTTGAAAAAAAATTAGTTATTAAAAAAATTAAGAATCAATCAAACTTTCTGAAATGTGTAAATATTGACAACAAAGCCACAATTGAACTTATGAAACAAACTGGTTATATTTAAAGCCAAAAACATACATAAATAAATGATTTCAATGAACTAATAAATAACTTCCATAATAAATAACATAAGTTTTGATTTCTTCTTATTGGTGACTGTAATGCATAAGGTATATATAAGTATAATGTTTGATAAGACATAGAAATAGCTGTCAGACTATTACCCTTTTAATACTTTGAGAACATAAACATAATAAAATGAAATAGTTTTTTTGTTAATTTCATTCGAATTTTAAATGTATCATTATAAGTGGGAGTCCATATCAGATAAAAAAGTTTGCTTGCTTTTCTAAGTCATCTGAGAAAATCTGTAAATGACCTATGACTAATTAAGATTGGCAATCTTTATAAAAACTAATATAGTAAAGAATAAATCATTGAAAACCGTCGAGCTTACTTCTCTCTTCTGGCAAACCATAAATGTTTATGCTTATATTTAAGTTGTATTAAGGAGGAGACAAAAACGGATTGCTTGTAAAATATTTTTTGGGAAGACTAGACTTTTTATTTTACAAATATCCAGTAGACAAGTCGGAATGCCAGATATCATTGAAGAAGGTTTGGTTTGTTAATTATCTTTAGAGGAATATTTATATTGATTAAATATAATTGAACATTCATTATTTTTTCTCCGTAGTTTTACAGCCATTTCTGGTCTTTAAGAAGATATTCATTTAAGTTTCTTAGATTGTTAATTACTGAGTATTTATTGTGTTATATATGTATCTTTATTTATATATTTTTTAATTCTTTACCCTTATTCTTTATTATAGTAACTGGTGTTAAATTACAATAGTACTGGTTATAAATTCATACAAACTCAAAACAAGTACATTGGGGTAAAAAAGTCTCGTTGCCATTTCAAAATTCACCAATTCACTTGAAGGTTTATGAGGTCACTTTTATACACAATGATTATAGGAGGTCATGAAGCTACCTCCTCCTTAGGTGTCGCTCTGAATCACTAGGGATGAGATAGGAGAAGAGATCATTTGCATAGGGATTGGGATTAGGGTTACCAGGAATATGGGAATGATGGTTGGCTTGATCCAGGATGAATGGAATGTCGAGGTTGAGTGAAGGGCCTCAGTTCTGGTAATTGACATGGAAAAGAGCATTGGCCACATGCTAGAGGATCCTGGATTACAGGGGCTGAATGCGAAGAATATTTTGGTTGAAGGAATATTAGACATGTCAGCTGAGAACAAAACAAACAGGATGTAACTTGAGACATCACCATGGGGAACATCAGCAACCAAGTAATGAAATTGTTGACTGTATCTAAAATTTTTATGTAGGAAGAAGATCAGTAGGTAGGTTTAGTAGGACTGTTGAGCAAAAGAAAGTAATAACTTACCTAAAGAAATTCCCTGGGATAAGATATTCACCTGGGAAATTACAATTAGTTTTGTAAACGTACCTCCTATTGCTCAATCCTGTTCTCTTATTTATTAATTTATTTCAGTTTCAGAGGACCTGATTGTGGATTCAGAAAGGATGAAGCTGTAAATCTTTCTAAGGTGCCAACATTATTTTATCCACCTCTACAAAAGCAATTACTAGAAAGAGATTGCATGGATAAAGATAAACTAGAATCATTTTTTGCGGATGCTAAAAAACATAAGTAAAACTACTGTATTATAATGAGATAATAATAATTTTTTTAACATTCTAAAATATGAAGAAGTTAAATATTGTATTTAAAAACAGTGAAATTGTATTATTTTTATAACTATGTTTTGCTAAATTTAATAAATTAATTTATGAATGTTTGCTTTTTTTTTTGTTTTACTCCCCTACAAAACATATATTCTTGTAACATATCGGTTTTTTGTCGTTATTTTTGAATGGAAATACAAAAGGTTTCTTCTCATAGGTTTTCCTGGGTAAAAATTTGTAATAAACTTATTTCACTTATGGCAGTCTAGGTATTTTCACATTTCTTGTGCCATTGGGGAAATCTCTATTTGTTATTCCAAACTTGATGAATTCTGTTATGTCTGGTTGATTGTAATGTGCCTTAATACTTCGTGATATGTTCTTCTCTTTACCCAAAAATTTCCAATTCGAAACATTTATGAAGAGCTTAGTGGATGAAGATGTTATGAGACAAATAAGTGAAATCGGGAAAATCAGCTTTAAAGTTGTTAGTGTGCTCTTTTTCTTTGATTAACACCATTAGTAGATTTTCAGAAAATAGCCTTCCTTGAAGGGAAAAATATGCTATGTACAAAGGAGATAATAACATGTTCATCCACATGATTTAACCAGGCGGGATCTCACTGCTCAGGACAGAGCTACCAAGGTGCATAATATAATATAAATCCAAGTGTTTACAGGCTATTTTTGTTTGCTTTTTTGAGCTTATCAAAGCTGCTGTGGCCATTTGCATAAAAACTTAAATAATTATTTTACAGCATTCGAGGTTTTATTTTATAAATATTATAGTGGTATTAAATAAACGATAATAATATGTTTTACCTCATAGTAAAATACCACAATTTAATTACCTTACTTTAACCCTTTTAATCTTTTAGGGGTGTAAATTTAATGTAATGCACACTACTACTATGCTGTCGAATTATATTGATCCTCAATATAATATCTACTCGTGGTGACACTATGTTACATTTTTGTTACAAACAAATACTAATATCAGGTTTCAATAATATTAATAATAAAACAACTTTATTAAACATTTATTTTATTTATCCATTTACTTTAAATTATTTACTCTTTTAATAATCATCAAGGTTGGGTTCTGACATACCAAATACTCATACATTACACTTTGCTATCTTTAAACATATATAATTTAATGATTTTAAACCTACACTTAACATAAATTATGGTCACTGTCTCTATCTGTGGGGGAAATGTAAATTGTTGTACTCAAGAGTTTCAGAGGTCCAACTTCTAGCTGCAAAAGTGGGAACTAAAACTAGCTATAAACGAGGCCATGTTGATCTCATCAGTATGTTTTAGCCATTATCGGGACTGGTGTCCTTTCGGCCATGGTTTTGATATAGGCCACCAGTTGCCCTAAGACAGTCATAAAGGTCCCCATCTGTTATGATTAGATAAATCATAGGGAAATAAAAACGGTAATAACATAATTGATAAGGTACACGTGGCTTGGAGCGAGAACATGAAGTATAATTATATGAAGGTTACATCAAGGTTACAAAAAATGGTTACATGATAAGGATTAAAATTATATTAAATAGTTATTAGTTTTAATTATACATAACAGTCTCCCCCACTATTCAAGAATTATTAACATTAAAAATAGTAGCATGAATCAAAAAGTATATGTCTTGTGAGGGGACATCAATACTGAAGTAATATGTTAGGATCTCGAAATCTTTCTGGGAGTCTTCTCTGACGAACAGGTCTGTTGATGGGACATAGAGGAGTCTGAAGAAAAGGCTCGGTTGAAGATGAATGTGGAAGATCATGAGGAGGCACAGCTGAAGCTGGCTCGGTTGGAGATGAGTCTGGAAGATCATGAGGTGCAAATTGAGTGTGAGGTTCCTGAGGTGGACCTGGAGCTCGAGGAATTTCATAAGACTGAGAAGGGCCAAATGAAACAGTCTTTTTTGCTTGTACAAGGGTGTTTCTCAGTTGATTTATGTGACGCTTGAAAATTCTCCTTGATTCGTCCAGGCGGACAAGGTAATGTTGTTGACCCAACCTTTGCGTCACCTCACCAAACTCCCACTTTGGTTTGTTATTTTTGAAGACACGGATTTGCACTCTCTCCCCCACATGAAAAAATCTTCTGGTAACTCGTGTTGACTGAGAAGAGTGTGGTTTGGTTGGTAACAAGGCATCCAGGCAGATTCGGAATTTTCTTTTCAAATATAACTCAGCAGGTGAGGAGCCATTAGCAAGGGGAGTTGATCTGTAATGCAATAGAATATTTGTGATTTTTTCTGGCATAGGGGTATCGTCATTTGACAAGGCCCGCAACTTATCCTTAAGTGTCCGCACATTGCGTTCAGCAAGGCCATTAGTTGCTGGATGACCAGGGGCTATAAATTTTTGAAAAATTCCGTTTGTGCGGCAAAAAAGATGAAACTCTTCGCTCTGGAAAATGCTAGCGTTATCTGAAACAAGCTGATTTGGGAATCCATGCGTTGAAAAAATCTTTCTGAGAAGATTTATGGTTGAGGACGTGGTAGGTGCTTCTTTGATAGGTTCAACTTCCGCCCATTTTGACTTAGCGTCTATGCAAACAAGGAAATAATGGCCCTGGAACGGTCCAGCATAATCTATATGGACTCGTTCCCAATCCTCGGATGGTTCATCCCAAGGGTGAACTGGTACTTTTGGTGGAGCCGATCTTGTAAGGGCGCACTGCTCACAACTCTTGACAAGTCTCTCAATCTGACTGTCAATTCCAGGCCAGTAAACATATTTTCGGGCTAATTGTTTCATTTTCATGATCCCTAGATGTGTTTCATGAAGTTCTGATATAACTTGACTCCGAAGGGATGTAGGGATGACAATACGATCTTGGCGGAAGATGACATCTTCATGCAGTGTAAATTCTGAGTCCACGCAGTCGTTTTTTAGTGACTCGATGATTTTCTTGAGTTCCGGATCCTTCTTGGTTTCCTCTTGAATAGTCTCAAATGTAACTTTATTGCTTGAGATATGAACAATTTGTTCAGAAAAAATTTGGTGAACTTCTTCTCCCATCAAGGTGTCAGTTGATGTATGGATAGCATGAGCGGGAGCTCGTGAAAGGCAATCAACATTTTTATTTTCTTCGCCAGATTTGAATTTTACTTTATAATCAAATCCTGACAGAAATGAGGCGTATCGCAACAATCGTGCGCTTGTCATGCGTGGCAATTGTTTATTATGCTGAAAAATTCTTGATAGTGGTTGATTGTCAGTTACTAGGGTGAACTGTTTGCCAAAAACATAATCATAAAAATGATTTACACCAAATATAATAGCAAGAGCTTCCCTGTCTAGCTGGCTATAATTAGCTTCTGAAGATGAGAGTGAGCGGGAAGCATAGGCAATAGGTCTTTCAGCATCATCTACGGGGTGGCTTAGGACTGCTGCAACGCCATCTGGGCTTGCATCACATGTAAGAATGACTGGTAAAGTAGGGTCAAATGGAATCAGAACGCGGTCACTACAAAGATCTGCCTTTAATTTCAAAAAGGAGGCTTCACAATCACTTGTCCATGAAAATCGTTGATCGTTCTGCAACAACCTGCGGAGGGGGAATGACAAGGCTGAAAATTGTGGAATGAATCGTGAATAATATGTAAGAAGTCCCAGAAATCGACGAACTCCGTCAGCATCTTTAGGGCGTGGCATATTGTTGACAGCTCGAACTTTTTCCGGGGATTTTCGAATCTGGTTGTGCTCCACAACATGACCTAGGTACTCAATTTTTTCTTCAAAGAAAGAACACTTACTTTGGTTTACATGTAGGTCGTGGTCAGCAAGACGTTTGAGGCAGGCGCGCAAATTTTGAGTACATTCTTCCAAAGTTGCTCCATGGCATATTATGTCGTCAAAATATGCTTCTGATTTTGGCAACCCCTGAAGAACTTGAGACATTATGCGATTGAACTCGGCTGGTGCAGACTTGATGCCAAAACTGAGGCGGTTCATTCTATACATGCCACGGTGTGTTGCTATGGTTTGGATCATTGCACTATCTGGACAGACTTTTACATGCAAGTACGCCTTATATAAATCAATTTTACAAAAATACCTTGAATTACGTAGACTGTGTAACACATCTTCTATTTTTCGTATGGGAAAGTTAGCTGAAATTAATCTTTCATTGACACCTGATTTATAATCAACGCACAAGCGTACACCACCATCTGGTTTTGGGATAACAACTAATGGTGATCCCCAATCACTCGTTGTAACCGGCGAAATTATTCCAGCAGCTTCCAGGGAATCCAATTCTTTTTCAACACGTTCTCGTAGAGCATAAGGTAAATGGCGTTCTCTTGTGAAACTAGGTTTTGCCCCTTGTCGTAGCTGTAACTTAACTTCATAATCTGGAATGCAGCCAACTTCCTCGGTAAAGACAGTTGGGAACTCAGCTATTATCTCGCCAGGCGCAGCGACACAGCCCACCGCAAGTACACTTGACATATGGTTTTTGGTGGTATCAATTTCTCTCAATTCAATCATTAAATCTCTAATCCATTGACGCCCAAGCAATGCTGTATGGCCAGACGGAACAATATACAGGTCACCACACGCATTTCTACCCTTATATGTGGCGGTTACCTCAACTTTTCCTCTCGGAAGAATTTCGTTGCCTGAGTACGCTCGAAAAATGGTATTTGTTGGTTGGATTTCTAGTCCCAAATTCAATTTCCTAAAATCATCCTCGTTTAGAAGAGAAAATCTTGCTCCTGAATCGACCTCCATGAGCTGGGGGTTTCCATTGATTTGGACGGTAACGATATATTTATCGGAGTCGGGGTTTAGTTCGAAAAGGTCTACAAGATATGAAATGCCGTATTGATGTTCAGCGTTGACGTGAGAAATTGCATTTGAAGATGATGCGTAACTAGGTTTTTTATTTTGTGACAGGGTGGTGGGTGATACAAACTCGTGAAACGTGTCCCTTACGGTTACATGACGTGCAATGAACTTTATCATAATCAACGCGACAGTCTGCTAGTCTATGATTATTTCTAGCACACCTTGTACATAGGTCTTGAATCCCTAATGCTTTATAATCTATTCTATTTCGGCTGTGGGATCTATTTTTGGCTCCTGATGAATGAAATTTATTACGAGAATCAGGGCGGTTGGACAAACGGTCTTGCGATTTTCTTCGAAATTGATACCTCCTATCCCTTTGTGGATAATTTGATGACCCAGATAAGTGATACGTGTCACTAGAGAAAGATGAAGTACCTGTATTAGACTGCTTTGAAAATTCCGCACTCTCAATATGAGCGGCCTCTAGTGCAGTGGCCTTGGCTAAAATTTGATCAAAACCAGTCACAGTTGACTGCAGAAGCTGTTCCCTTATCCAGTTATGACGTAATCCTCGAATGAACTGAGCTCTGAGGAAAATATCATTCACCGAGATACTTGTTTTCTTCCCCTCTGAATTTTTACACGAGTCGGAATTACATTCTACTTTGAATTCACAATCTCCTATGTCTCGCTGTAACGCAGCAACAAATTCGGAAATCGACTGATTTTCTTTCTGGGTAATGTTCAAGAAATAGTGTTGGGTCACAATTGCGCTACGTTTAGGGGTCAGCATGGTCATGAGATTAAAAACAAGTGTCTTATACTCAAGGGACGTGACAGGTTTTTCTGGTCCAAGGAATATGGTGAGTGCATTGTAATGTATACTACCCACAGAACCACACAAGAGCTGAGCTTTCTTTGTGGGATCGACTAAATTTTTCATTGTGCAATAATTCTCGAAACGTTCCATATAACATGAAAATTTCTCTTTTTTTGAATCAAAGTTTTCAAAGATACTCACATTCGCGAGGTTGTTCGTGTCTGGCTTGGGGTCTTGTTTACTTGATGTTTGAGAGCTTAGAATTGATGTAAGCACACCCATGAATTCTTGAAATTGTTTTGCATCCATTCTTGATGATCTTGATAATTAATTCGAAAGATAAATAAACAGAAAACGGATAAATCAGCGAAAAAGTACAACGAAAAGCACTCGCGGTAAAAATTATGACTTACCGCGTATACAAGGAATACGAACTGTCCGCAATGTCCGTGTAACACGTCGCGAACTGGAAACTCGGATAGTTTAATCAGTTTTTTCTCGTCGCCAATTGTTATGATTAGATAAATCATAGGGAAATAAAAACGGTAATAACATAATTGATAAGGTACACGTGGCTTGGAGCGAGAACATGAAGTATAATTATATGAAGGTTACATCAAGGTTACAAAAAAATGGTTACATGATAAGGATTAAAATTATATTAAATAGTTATTAGTTTTAATTATACATAACACCATCCAAGGTGGGGCCCTTTTAAAATGGGTGTTTCTCAGCAGGCACAATGATATGCCAGGGATCAAGCCTTCGGTCTGGGGTTGTTTGTGTCCTCTAGCAAATCTCATGCCGCATGCGCCAAGCATTTTAAGCAGTTTCTGTTCACTAATGCTATCTGTGATTACAGTTAAAAAATCATACAATGTAAAAGGGGTTAGGTGATGGGCGCACATTAGGATAGATGTGGGGGCCTAGAACTACCTATAAACTACTTTGGACGGGGGCCTAACTATTTGATATATCTGTGTCGAATGAACTCACCCACTGTAGGTAACTCAAAGTCTTTGTGGAGTCCATAGTTCCTGCTCATTACTCTTGTATATCATCAAGACAGAGATAGGTTGGGGGAGGCCAGCAGGTGTACAAGCCAGTAAGACTTTGTGCTTGTTTGTTTTTAATTTCCTAGCAAAATGGCCACAAAAAAAGGGTGTTGGTCTATTTGTATGCCCAAATATACCAGGCTGTTCATTGGAGAATTCTGCTGTGTTCCTGCAGCATAGGAAGTTCTTTCCTTTCTGAAAGGAGAATATTATGCTGTCAGTCTTTTCTAGGTCCACAGTAATGCCTGTGTTCACAGTAATTAACGCCCATGTTCATATTAATGTTCACAGCGAATCTCCAACTCACCTCTCCTTTATAGCTGTTTCTCGGTGTCATAGGTCATAAATTAAATAAGCTCCAAGTGACGTAGACTTTTTAAAAAGTTTTATTTTAATTAAACAAAAAAATGGTAATTAGGGCAGAGTGAAGATACATTAATCCGATCATAGAATGGAATAGGTTCTGTCATGGAAGGGGAACAATATATAACCAGAGGAAAAGGAGGGAGTTGTCAGCTTGGTAGTGAATCAGCTGTTCTCATCCTATAACTATTTCAATCTTAAGTTCCAAGGACCTCCGCTGGTACATATTTCCTGAGTAGGATCTGCTGCTGTTTGGGTAAACTTTATGGTACAATTTTGATATGGCTTTTTTGTTTGCAATAACAATGTAGGTCTGGTTGTTGAAACAGTTTATCATCTTGGTGACGTTAAAAGATACATATCGGTTTAATTTGCCTGTGGGGGTAGAGTTACATTGCTCTAATTTCCCATTATTTACTATATTAGTTATACATTTATTTTTCTATTGGTTAATATTTGTACAATAATGGTTATTTCCAATTAGATTACATTTTCCTACAAATAAGTCATTTTTCTTATATATATAGAGGGGTTAATATAGTGATATGGGGATATGTAACGATTATACATAAACATGTATAATAACTAGTAAAGCTCACTTCATGTTGCGGTGCATGATAATGTACCATGTAAATAAAATACAATGTACAATGTTGTCATGTATTGTACAGTAAATCTTGCTATTTTTCCATAATACCACTGGATTTGTAGATACTAGTGTTATACTATGATTAATATCTCTCAGTATGCCAGTTATTAAGTTTGTATGTATAATTTCAGTTTTACAAAATTTGAGCAATATTGTCATCATTTATTTGGTTATATATATATATATATATAAGGGTGGTTAGGTCTTCTTCTTATAACAATAAGTAATCTGTTTCTCTGTAAAACAAAAGAAACAACAATTACAGTTTATTATTATCACTGTTTTCACTTTACTTAATTGTTTCACACTGAAAACCTTCTGGTCATATGTCTCTAGCTCCACCTAGTGGCAGCCACCTGAAGCACATGTGTGATATACAAAGTGCTGCTAATTTAATTGAATAAAGCTTACATCTCCCCCTCCCACTGTGAAAATGCTCGTGAGAATTTTTATTATATAATGTTTATCCTGCTGGTATCAGTTTTGTTATGTGGAATAATCCTGTGTCTTCGTTTCTTTTTTCAGTTTTAATTTTAAATATAGTATTTGATATTTTCTCTGCAATTTTGAATGGTCCAACCCTAAGTTCATCTAATTTTTTCCTATTTAATCTATGTCCGTTTTCAATATATACTAAATCACCTGTATTGAATTCCCTTTCCTTTCTGTTTTTGTCAAATAATTTCTTATTGTATTCATGTGATTTTATAGTGTTATCTAGAGCTAATTTTCTATCTTCTTTCCAAACCTCTGCATGTGTTAGTTTCCTTAGTTCTTCAGGTAGCATACTTGTGTTAGTACCATCTAGTAAATATTTAGGTGTAAAACCTGTAACTGAGTGTTCTGTTATGTTATATTTGTCAACACATTCTCTTGCTATTGTTGTCCAAGCTTTCTTTTCTTTAGATTCATTGATTCTACATCTTATTTTATTAATTATTGTTTGATTTAATCTTTCATTTAGGCCATTTGAAAATGGTGCATTTAAGGCTGTATATATGAGTCTGATATCTTGTTCTTTTAGGTAATTTTTGAATTCTTTAGAATTTAGTCCTGGATATTGGTCTGTTAATATTGTACCTATCTTGTTCATTTCTAATGTATTTTGGACTATTTTTATAAAATCACTTGGAGCTTGAGTTTTTGAAGTTAATATATGTGCATATCTTGTATAGTGATCAACTAGAAGATGGAGGTATCTTTCCGTTGATCTTTGACCACCAAATCCACCGATCGTATCAATCGACACTATCTCATACGGCTTTGTTGCTGGTCCTAATTGAGACATTAATCCATATTTTGCTTGACCTCTAGATTTATTCTTTTTACAAAGTTCTGCATATATTCTGAATGTTTTTTATTAATTTTTTTGAAGTGTAATAAGGACATATTCTGTTTATCATTTGCCTTATTCCGATGTGACACCAGTCTATATGTGTATCTCGTATTAATTTAATGCTTAATTTTTCTGATAAAACTATCTTCTTTTTGTTTTTAATTTGTTTATAGATTATACCATTTTTGTCTGTACTTTTTTTCTTAAGTTCTCCTAATGCTGTATTTTCATTTTGATCTTTAATTATTTCTTGTAGTTGGATCATGTTTACTATTTTTAATATTTCTTGGGTATTATCTTTTGACTCTAATACCGGATTTCTACTAAGACAGTCTGCTTCAATATTGAATTTCCCTGGTATATATGTAATTTCGAAGTCAAATTGAGACAAATAATATGTTAAGTCACCTAGTTCCTCGTCTGTTCTTGATTTTATATTAAGGTTTTCTAACGGTTTATGGTCTGAATAAACTTCAAATATTTTTCCAATTAACCAGTATTCCCAATAATTTATCGCTTCCTTTATTGCTAAGCATTCCAAATATATAGCTTTTTTTCTTTTTTGCGTCTCATTTAATTTTTTTGAGAAATAGGCTACTGGCTTTTCTTTTCCATCTTGTTTGGTTTGTTTCAGTATTGCACCTATACCTTCTATTGAAGCATCTGTAAATATCTTAATAGGTAAATCTTTATCAAATATTTCTAGGACTGGTTGAGAGCACAATAATTTTTTTATCTCTGTGAATGATTTTTCACAATCTTCAGACCAATTATATTTTACATCTTTTCTTAACAATTTATGTAGTGGATCTAGTATTGTTGAGATTTTTGGTATTTATTTGTGATAGAAGTTTATTTTTCCTAGAAATTGTCTAACGTTCTTCTGCATTTTTGGAGTTGGAAAATTGAGTATTGATACTAAATTGTCTTTAATTGGTCTTACTGTATTATTTTCTATTATATGTCCGAGATATTTAATTGATTTTGATGCGAACTTGCATTTTTTTAATTTTAATCTGAATCCTTCTTTTATTATGGCTTCTAAAACTTGTTTGATATGCATGATATGATCTTCAAAAGTCTCTGAAAATATTAATATGTCATCTATATAATTTTCTGTAAAGTTCTTAAGATTATTTTTTCTTAGTATACTTGATAAAATTCTTTGGAAGATTGCTGGTGCTGTTTTTAAACCGAATGGTAGGCAAGTCCATTGATAGTGTCCTTTTTGGGTTATAAAGCCTGTTTTTTTCCTATCTTCTATCCTTAGTGGTATTGACCAAAATGCTGAATCGATGTCCAGTAATGTAAAATATTTACAATTTCTAGCTTTAATTATTAAATCATCAATTAGCGGAAAAGGTTGGGCCTGGGTTGTGACAATCTTGTTCAGATCTCTAAAATCGACACATAATCTGGTTTTTCCTTCACCTTTTTTTAATGCTAGAGTCACTGGTGCAGCAAATGGGCTATATGATTCTTCAATTAAATTTTTTTCTCATAGTTTTGCCACTTGCTGTTCTATTTCTTTTCTGTCTTCGATTATGCATCTATATAGTCTTTTACTACAAAATTTTTCCATCAAGAGATCTATTCTTGCTTCATAATCTTTTAAAGTTCCTATATCATACTTGTCTTTGGCAAATATTGTTTTATATTCTTCTATCAATTGTTCTATTTTGAATTTTTTTTCATTATCTAAATGATCTAAATTTATTTTAAAATCTTTCTCTTTAATATGTTCATTAAAATTTATTACTATTATAGCTTTTCTTTGCGATTGTTTTTGGCTTATATTTAGATTTTCGTCTTGCCTTAATTTAAATTCTTTTATTATGTCTAGGCCTATCAAAAAATCATGAAAAGTCTCATTTTCTACAATAAATACATCTACTTCTTTTTCAATATTGAAATTTTTTAATTTTATTCTTGCTAATCCCTTTGTGAGTGCCACACCACTAATTGTTTTTAATTGTATTTTGTTCTTATCTATATTATTATTTTTTATAGTTTTTATTAATCTTTTATTAATTAACGAAACTTGAGATCCTGAGTCATAGATCCCTTCTATTTTTATCTTATCTTCCAATATAATGTTTAATTTAATTAGTGGTGTGTTTACTCGTTTTTTGATTCATTATATATTTCTACATCTAGGATAGAATTGTTATTTACTTTTTTTGGTGTAGTGTTCTTTTCTCTACTTTCTTCATGTTTTTGGAACCAGCATTTATCTTTTGGGTGGTATCTCACACCTTTACCTAAATCTTCACACGTTTTACAAGGTATCTTTACTTCATATTTCTTTTGAGAATCTAATGTAGGTTTTTTTTGAAAATTTCTTTTATTTACTAAACATTCAAGTTGTCTCAATTCATTAAATAAGTCTGTAGTTTCTTTTAATTTTGCCTTGTTTATTCTATTCAATATAAATTCTGGTAACCCTACTGCTATTAATGCTATAAGTGACTTTATATCCATATCTTTGTTAAAATCTATCAAAAGTTTCTCTTTCCTCAAAGCATAATCCGTTAACGAACCTTCTCGATATTTAAATGATAGTGCATAGGTTATATTATTCCATCCATTATCTGTGAAACATTTTAAAAATCTTGTTTTCCATTCAGACCAACCAGCATTTATTGTTAGTCTTATGAGTGTGGAAAAGTGCCAGTCAAAACTTGGTTTATCAAAAAATAGTTTCATTAGTTCAATTTTTTCCTCACTTTTATCTATTTGAAATCTAGAACACTCTTTTTCAAAGCTTTCTATCCACTGTTTAGCATTATTATTTTTGCTTGAAAATTTTTCTATGAGAAGTTTTTCTGATATTTTTTTTAAGTCTTTCTCGTTATCTTCATTCTGTGTTGTTTCCATCAGTTTCTCTAGTATTTCCTTTAGATTATGATCTTGTGTTTTGTTTGTACTTTCTTCATTTATTTCCTCTAAATATTGATCTTTAAATTGCAGATTTCCATCTTCATCTATGTATGTGCCCTCTAATTCTTTTGTCATTGTAATCCACACTCTTCTTACCTGCTTTCTTCTCTTTAATGAATTAACTAACTTTGTGTACTTACTTGTCTTTTTCAACTCCACATGATCTTCCATATATTTGAATTCTTCTGGCAATATATATCTTCTTCCATCTCCTGTACCAATTGAGGTGATGGCAATTGCATTTGCTTTACTGTCTTTTGGTGAAGTCACTACCGTAAATTCAAACTGCAGTTTTGATATCATAAACAAATTGTTGTTTTATAAGGGTGGTTAGGTCTTCTTCTTATAAAAATAAGCAATCTGTTTCTCTGTAAAACAAAAGAAACAACAATTACAGTTTATTGTTATCACTGTTTGCACTTTACTTAATTGTTTCACACTGAAAACCTTTTGAAAACCTTCTGGTCATATGTCTCTAGCTCCACCTAGTGGCAGCCACCTGAAGCACGCGCGTGATATACAAAGCGCTGCTAATTTAATTGAATAAAGCTTACATATATATCATATATGTATGGACAGCCGTGGAAACATCCATTTTATTCATATTTTATGGTTTGCTCCAAAATTCTTATTTATTAGTTTTACATTATCTTTTTAGTCCTGTATATTCTTATTATATTAATATTGACCGTGGTCTGGATATTATTTTCAACTTTGTAATTATTCTGTTTCATTTATAACTTTTTGATAGTGTTCTTTGTCATCAGAAACCTTATTGCCAGTGTAGCGACCGCTAACTACATAAGATAAATCACCCTATACTTTATTGTATATATATTGTAAACAAATGTAAATAACACGAACAAAATATATTGTAGACAAATGTAAATAACATGAACAAAATATAAATCTTAGTAAGTTAAGCAATAAAAAATGCGGGGTGCCCAGTAGTTACATGAGATGGGGCACCAGCTGTCAGTCCCAGGTATGAGGCCAGATGAGGCCCCAGACCCTCGGCTAAAACCCTGAAAAAGAAACCACACATCATTGGTTACACCAATCTTCTGGAACCGGCTAGAGTACGGCTGCTCCGCAGGATAGGAGAGTATAGTCTGGGCGAGTCCGACCTGCCGTCGCTGGTGAACGATGAAACGAGATACACCGCGTTCTGCACTTTTGTCGGGGAATGGAGAAGATTGCAAGGCTCCGGGCATTTTAGCATATCTACATATATATATATATATTATTAATAGAAGTGTTTCTTTTCTCTTTATTTTAGTTTCATACTTTCTTTTTTTTATTATTATCATGTTTTTGTTTTTTTATTGAGAAATAAATGAAACAAAAACAGAATAACCGAAGGTGCGCTGACCGGTGCAACAATCCCATTGCACCGGAATACGCGCACCACAGGCTACATAACCCCATGAGCCCGCTTCATGGGCTTGTGGGGCAAGCCCGTTTGAGGCCCAGCCTCAGGAAGGGCGAATTAAAAAAAAAAAAAAAAAAAAAAGGTTACACCAATCCTAATGGTGATTGGCTAAGGGCAAGGCTAGATGGGTATTTAAGCCGGGGTCTAGCCCCTGTAACTCATTCTCTCCTGGCAACTAAGTGGCTAGCCCGTTTGAACTCTGAAAACCTGACTGCTTCTTTATGGAAAAACCTCTGCATCTTTTCTCTCCTGACCTGGCATATGTTTTAGTCCGGCGTCGTCAGATCCCACACCTTCCTAGTGAGAATCTCTGCCTTCGTCTCGCTAAAACTAGCACCTCCTTGGGAGAGACCTCTCCCTCGCGGACGACGGTTGCCGTGGCCCTACAAATTTTCCTAGCAACCATCCTGCGGCAATCCAGTCTCCCTCTCTCCGGTTCACACTCGCCTTTGGGATCCGGACGGTTTTCGCGTACCCTCAGATACCTAGTGTGAATCCGTGGTCGTTCCAAGACCACATAAACTACCTATAAACCTACCCTGTACTTCTTCTCCTGAACATAGTGCACTGTAGGGGCACATACCTATCAAAAAATGGAGTTAGATAGTAAAGCCGTCATTAAACGATTGTCCAGGTTATAAACTCAAACAACCCTCACTTGTTACCAGGAACCCCCCTCGTGATGACCCGACAGCCAGTTATCCAGCTAATAATGTTTCCTAGTCCTCTTTTTGTTCTTTTATTTGTTACTTTCTGTATAAAGTCTAATTTATTTTGTATTTTATTTGTTAAGTATAGTAATAGATTATAAAGCTTATGGTCATGGTATAAAGGTGAGTGGCACTTAATATTTAATAATTCTTTTGCTAATAAATTACTATTCATTGATGATGATATTTTTGATAATATCATCTTTATCTGAAACAATAGGTCTTTTCATTCTTTTCTTCCTTTTTGTTGGGACGTTTTATCCTTGCCGCTTTTTTAGATGTCTGTCTCTTCGCCTTTACTGATGATTCGTAGTGTTACACGTGGCGTTTTCTCTAACTATTTCATGTGTAAGTGATCTGTATTGCAGTCGAGTTCTCTTAGTTGAGAGATATCAAACCAAATTCCTTTGTGAGTTAAGTTGAGAATGGTTTTTGTTTCCGAATAACCTTCGAACAATATGCGCAGCACGAGTTCTAAGAGTGTTGTCAAGATTATTATTATAATAAACTATTAATATTATTATAGATGCATTATGTTCCATTCCATCCCGTTTCTTGACCCTTATCGTCCTCAAATGTTATCTTTTTTTCCTGCTTAACCTCTTTTTATTTTACATTGATTAAAAAATTAGATGTATATAATAAGATAATACATATATTGAGCTGTAAATGGCTCCTTGTACTGCTTGGTATGCATTGTACTAAGTTTTTGTAACGTAGACATTCACCTAGTATGGGCAGGTTTATCACGTGGTCTTCGATACGGTCCTCAAAGATGTCGGTACCTTCGATTTTACTGGCGATTGGTAGTGTTACGCGTGGCTTCTTGTCTAACTGGTTCTTGTGTTAGCGGTCTGTATTGTAGTCGAGTTCTCTTAGTTGAGAGATATCAATGGAAATGCCAGACAAGTTACTTTAAGAATCACTGCTCGCCTTGTCATGGAGTGAAAATCAATAATTTTATCAGGTTCGTAATGTGCATATTACAATGTAATTATAGATAATTGTTATTCTAGTGCTTCTTAGTTCTACAAAAAGTTGAAAAAATCGTTTAGCTTAAGGAGTAAGTGATTGCTATCAAAAAGGAAATATTGTAGACTAGTGTGCCTGGACTAAAATTGACGAATTACTTTAAGAATTACAGCTCATCTCATATGGTGTGGAAAACGATTAAAATTTAACTTTTTAACGGGTACGCAGCGTGGTTATTAAGATGTGATCACAGATAATATTTATTCTTGTGTTTCTTAGTTCCAGTAGAAGTTAAACCATTTGGTTTGGCTTAACTTGTAAATAAATCCTGTAAAAAATGAAATATTGTACACTAGTGTTCCTGGAATAAATATGAACACATTTTTTCACATGTGTAGCGCGTGGGTGGTTTCTTCGGTGTGCTGATTTATTTTTTGTATGTGCTATATGAATTTGGTATGTCCAGATACGCTTAAGCTTAACTTTTTAGATTAGTTATTTATTTTCAACAATCGCTGTAATTAGATGTCTGCCTCTTCGCTTTTACTGATTCGTAGTGTTGCACGTGGCCTCTTCTCTAACTGTTTCTTGTGTAAGTGATCTGTTTTGTAGTCGAATTCTCATAGTTAAGAGATATTAAACAAAATGCCGGGCGACATCCTTTGATTGAGCAAATAATTGCTGTAAAGAAGGAAATATTGTAGAGTAGTGCACCTACAATAAGTTTGTAAATTTGTTTTGAATGTGTCGTGCTTTGGTCGTTGCTTCTTTGTGCTGATTTATTTTTTGTATGTGCTATATGAATTTGGTATGTCCAGATAGGCTTAAGCATAACTTTTTAGATTAGTTATTTATTTTCAACAATCGCTGCGATTTTACTAATGATTCGTAGTGTTGCACGTGGTGTCTGCTCTAACTATTTCTTGTGTAAGCGGTCTATATTGTAGTCGAGTTCTCTTAGTTGAGAGATATAGAACCAAATACCGGAGGAGTTACTTTAAAGATCACTGCTCGTTATTTTGTGAAAATCGATTGAAATTCAATACTTTAAACAGGTTCATAATGTGCTTATTTGAATGTAATCATAGATAATTGTTATTCTAGTGCTTCTTAGTTCTACAAAAAGTTGAAAAAATTTGTTAGCTTAAGGAGTAAGTGATTGCTGTAAAAAAGGAAATATTGTAGACCAGTGTGCCTTAAATATGTTTGAACATTATTTCCGCATGTATAGCGCTTGTGTCGAGTCTTATGTGCGCCTAGAATAAGTTTGTAAATTTGATTTGAATGTGTCGCGCTTTGGTCGTTGCTTCTTTGTGCTGATTTATTTTTTGTATGTGCTATATGAATTTGGTATGTCCAGATACGCTTAAGCTTAACTTTTTAGATTAGTTATTTATTTTCAACAATCGCTGTAATTAGATGTCTGCCCCTTTGTTTTTACTAATGATTCGTAGTGTTGCACGTGGCCTCTTCTCTAACTGTTTCTTGTGTAAGTGATCTGTTTTGTAGTCGAATTCTCATAGTTAAGGGATATTAAACCAAATGCCGGGCGACATCCTTTGATTGAGCAAATAATTGCTGTAAAGAAGGAAATATTGTAGAGTAGTGCACCTACAATAAGTTTGTAAATTTGTTTTGAATGTGTCGCGCTTTGGTCGTTGCTTCTTTGTGCTAATTTATTTTTTGTATGTGCTATATGAATTTGGTACGTCCAGATACGCTTAAGCTTAACTTTTTAGATTAGTTATTTATTTTCAACAATCGCTGCGATTTTACTAATGATTCGTAGTGTTGCACGTGGTGCCTGCTCTAACTATTTCTTGTGTAAGCGGTCTATATTGAAGTCGAGTTCTCTTAGTTGAGAGATATAGAACCAAATACCGGACGAGTTACTTTAAAGATCACTGCTCGTTATTTTGTGAAAATCGATTGAAATTCAATACTTTAAACAGGGTCATAATGTGCTTATTTGAATGTAATCATAGATAATTGTTATTCTAGTGCTTCTTAGTTCTACAAAAAGTTGAAAAAATTTGTTAGCTTAAGGAGTAAGTGATTGCTGTAAAAAAGGAAATATTGTAGACCAGTGTGCTTTAAATATGTTTGAACATTATTTCCGCATGTATAGCGCTTGTGTCGAGTCTTATGTGCGCCTAGAATAAGTTTGTAAATTTGTTTTGAATGTATCGCGCTTCTTTGTGCTGATTTATTTTTTGTATGTGCTATATGAATTTGGTATGTCCAGATACGCTTAAGCTTAACTTTTTAGATTAGTTATTTATTTTCAACAATCGCTGTAATTAGATGTCTGCCTCTTTGCTTTTACTAATGATTCGTAGTGTTGCACGTGGCCTCTTCTCTAACTGTTTCTTGTGTAAGTGATCTGTTTTGTAGTCGAATTCGCATAGTTAAGAGATATTAAACAAATTCCGGGCGAAATCCTTTGATTGAGCAAATAATTGCTGTAAAGAAGGAAATATTGTAGAGTAGTGCACCTACAATAAGTTTGTAAATTTGTTTTGAATGTGTCGCGCTTTGGTCGTTGCTTCTTTGTGCTGATTTATTTTTTGTATGATCTATATGAATTTGGTATGTCCAGATACGCTTAAGCTTAACTTTTTAGATTAGTTATTTATTTTCAACAATCGCTGTAATTAGATGTCTGCCTCTTTGTTTTTACTAATGATTCGTAGTGTTGCACGTGGCCTCTTCTCTAACTGTTTCTTGTGTAAGTGATCTGTTTTGTAGTCGAATTCTCATAGTTAAGGGATATTGAACCAAATGCCGGGCGACATCCTTTGATTGAGCAAATAATTGCTGTAAAGAAGGAAATATTGTAGAGTAGTGCACCTACAATAAGTTTGTAAATTTGTTTTGAATGTGTCGCGCTTTGGTCGTTGCTTCTTTGTGCTGATTTATTTTTTGTATGTGCTATATGAATTTGGTATGTCCAGATACGCTTAAGCTTAACTTTTTAGATTAGTTATTTATTTTCAACAATCGCTGCGATTTTACTAATGATTCGTAGTGTTGCACGTGGTGCCTGCTCTAACTATTTCTTGTGTAAGCGGTCTATATTGAAGTCGAGTTCTCTTAGTTGAGAGATATAGAACCAAATACCGGACGAGTTACTTTAAAGATCACTGCTCGTTATTTTGTGAAAATCGATTGAAATTCAATACTTTAAACAGGGTCATAATGTGCTTATTTGAATGTAATCATAGATAATTGTTATTCTAGTGCTTCTTAGTTCTACAAAAAGTTGAAAAAATTTGTTAGCTTAAGGAGTAAGTGATTGCTGTAAAAAAGGAAATATTGTAGACCAGTGTGCTTTAAATATGTTTGAACATTATTTCCGCATGTATAGCGCTTGTGTCGAGTCTTATGTGCGCCTAGAATAAGTTTGTAAATTTGTTTTGAATGTATCGCGCTTCTTTGTGCTGATTTATTTTTTGTATGTGCTATATGAATTTGGTATGTCCAGATACGCTTAAGCTTAACTTTTTAGATTAGTTATTTATTTTCAACAATCGCTGTAATTAGATGTCTGCCTCTTTGTTTTTACTAATGATTCGTAGTGTTGCACGTGGCCTCTTCTCTAACTGTTTCTTGTGTAAGTGATCTGTTTTGTAGTCGAATTCTCATAGTTAAGGGATATTGAACCAAATGCCGGGCGACATCCTTTGATTGAGCAAATAATTGCTGTAAAGAAGGAAATATTGTAGAGTAGTGCACCTACAATAAGTTTGTAAATTTGTTTTGAATGTGTCGCGCTTTGGTCGTTGCTTCTTTGTGCTGATTTATTTTTTGTATGTGCTATATGAATTTGGTATGTCCAGATACGCTTAAGCTTAACTTTTTAGATTAGTTATTTATTTTCAACAATCGCTGCGATTTTACTAATGATTCGTAGTGTTGCACGTGGTGTCTGCTCTAACTATTTCTTGTGTAAGCGGTCTATATTGTAGTCGAGTTCTCTTAGTTGAGAGATATAGAACCAAATACCGGACGAGTTACTTTAAAGATCACTGCTCGTTATTTTGTGAAAATCGATTGAAATTCAATACTTTAAACAGGTTCATAATGTGCTTATTTGATTTTAATCATAGATAATTGTTATTCTAGTGCTTCTTAGTTCTACAAAAAGTTGAAAAAATTTGTTAGCTTAAGGAGTAAGTGATTGCTGTAAAAAAGGAAATATTGTAGACCAGTGTGCCTTAAATATGTTTGAACATTATATCCGCATGTATAGCGCTTGTGTCGAGTCTTTAGTGCGCCTAGAATAAGTTTGTAAATTTGTTTTGAATGTGTCGCGCTTTGGTCGTTGCTTCTTTGTGCTGATTTATTTTTTTTATGTGCTATATGAATTTGGTATGTCCAGATACGCTTAAGCTTAACTTTTTAGATTAGTTATTTATTTTCAACAATCGCTGTAATTAGATGTCTGCCCCTTTGTTTTTACTAATGATTCGTAGTGTTGCACGTGGCCTCTTCTCTAACTGTTTCTTGTGTAAGTGATCTGTTTTGTAGTCGAATTCTCATAGTTAAGGGATATTGAACCAAATGCCGGGCGACATCCTTTGATTGAGCAAATAATTGCTGTAAAGAAGGAAATATTGTAGAGTAGTGCACCTACAATAAGTTTGTAAATTTGTTTTGAATGTGTCGCGCTATGGTCGTTGCTTCTTTGTGCTAATTTATTTTTTGTATGTGCTATATGAATTTGGTACGTCCAGATACGCTTAAGCTTAACTTTTTAGATTAGTTATTTATTTTCAACAATCGCTGCGATTTTACTAATGATTCGTAGTGTTGCACGTGGTGTCTGCTCTAACTATTTCTTGTGTAAGCGGTCTATATTGTAGTCGAGTTCTCTTAGTTGAGAGATATAGAACCAAATACCGGACGAGTTACTTTAAAGATCACTGCTCGTTATTTTGTGAAAATCGATTGAAATTCAGTACTTTAAACAGGTTCATAATGTGCTTATTTGAATGTAATCATAGATAATTGTTATTCTAGTGCTTCTTAGTTCTACAAAAAGTTGAAAAACATTTTTAGCTTAAGGAGTAAGTGATTGCTGTGAAAAAGGAAATATTGTAGACCAGTGTGCCTTAAATATGTTTGAACATTATTTCCGCATGTATAGCGCTTGTGTCGAGTCTTATGTGCGCCTAGAATTAGTTTGTAAATTTGATTTGAATGTGTCGCGCTTTGGTCGTTGCTTCTTTGTGCTGATTTATTTTTTGTATGTGCTATATGAATTTGGTATGTCCAGATAGGCTTAAGCATAACTTTTTAGATTAGTTATTTATTTTCAACCATCGCTGCGATTTTACTAATGATTCGTAGTGTTGCACGTGGTGCCTGCTCTAACTATTTCTTGTGTAAGCGGTCTATATTGAAGTCGAGTTCTCTTAGTTGAGAGATATAGAACCAAATACCGGACGAGTTACTTTAAAGATCACTGCTCGTTATTTTGTGAAAATCGATTGAAATTCAATACTTTAAACAGGGTCATAATGTGCTTATTTGAATGTAATCATAGATAATTGTTATTCTAGTGCTTCTTAGTTCTACAAAAAGTTGAAAAAATTTGTTAGCTTAAGGAGTAAGTGATTGCTGTAAAAAAGGAAATATTGTAGACCAGTGTGCCTTAAATATGTTTGAACATTATTTCCGCATGTATAGCGCTTGTGTCGAGTCTTATGTGCGCCTAGATAAGTTTGTAAATTTGTTTTGAATGTATCGCGCTTCTTTGTGCTGATTTATTTTTTGTATGTGCTATATGAATTTGGTATGTCCAGATACGCTTAAGCTTAACTTTTTAGATTAGTTATTTATTTTCAACAATCGCTGTAATTAGATGTCTGCCTCTTTGCTTTTACTAATGATTCGTAGTGTTGCACGTGGCCTCTTCTCTAACTGTTTCTTGTGTAAGTGATCTGTTTTGTAGTCGAATTCGCATAGTTAAGAGATATTAAACAAATTCCGGGCGAAATCCTTTGATTGAGCAAAAAATTGCTGTAAAGAAGGAAATATTGTAGAGTAGTGCACCTACAATAAGTTTGTAAATTTGTTTTGAATGTGTCGCGCTTTGGTCGTTGCTTCTTTGTGCTGATTTATTTTTTGTATGATCTATATGAATTTGGTATGTCCAGATACACTTAAGCTTAACTTTTTAGATTAGTTATTTATTTTCAACAATCGCTGCGATTTTACTAATGATTCGTAGTGTTGCACGTGGTGTCTGCTCTAACTATTTCTTGTGTAAGCGGTCTATATTGTAGTCGAGTTCTCTTAGTTGAGAGATATAGAACCAAATACCGGACGAGTTACTTTAAAGATCACTGCTCGTTATTTTGTGAAAATCGATTGAAATTCAATACTTTAAACAGGATCATAATGTGCTTATTTGAATTTAATCATAGATAATTGTTATTCTAGTGCTTCTTAGTTCTACAAAAAGTTGAAAAAATTTGTTAGCTTAAGGAGTAAGTGATTGCTGTAAAAAAGGAAATATTGTAGACCAGTGTGCCTTAAATATGTTTGAACATTATATCCGCATGTATAGCGCTTGTGTCGAGTCTTATGTGCGCCTAGAATAAGTTTGTAAATTTGTTTTGAATGTGTCGCGCTTTGGTCGTTGCTTCTTTGTGCTGATTTATTTTTTTTATGTGCTATATGAATTTGGTATGTCCAGATACGCTTAAGCTTAACTTTTTAGATTAGTTATTTATTTTCAACAATCGCTGTAATTAGATGTCTGCCTATTTGCTTTTACTAATGATTCGTAGAGTTGCACGTGGCCTCTTCTCTAACTGTTTCTTGTGTGTGTGATCTGTTTTGTAGTCGATTTCTCATAGTTAAGAGATATTGGACCAAATGCCGGGCGACATCCTTTGATTGAGCAAATAATTGCTGTAAAGAAGGAAATATTGTAGAGTAGTGCACCTACAATAAGTTTGTAAATTTGTTTTGAATGTGTCGCGCTTTGGTCGTTGCTTCTTTGTGCTGATTTATTTTTTGTATGTGCTATATGAATTTGGTATGTCCAGTTACGCTTAAGCTTAACTTTTTAGATTAGTTATTTATTTTCAACAATCGCTGTAATTAGATGTCTGCCTCTTGGCTTTTATTAATGATTCGTAGTGTTGCACGTGGCCTCTTCTCTAACTGTTTCTTGTGTAAGTGATCTGTTTTGTAGTCGAATTCTCATAGTTAAGAGATATTAAACAAATTCCAGGCGACATCCTTTGATTGAGCAAATAATTGCTGTAAAGAAGGAAATATTGTAGAGTAGTGCACCTACAATAAGTTTGTAAATTTGTTTTGAATGTGTCGCGCTTTGGTCGTTGCTTCTTTGTGCTGATTTATTTTTTGTATGTGCTATATGAACTTGGTATGTCCAGATACGCTTAAGCTTAACTTTTTAGATTAGTTATTTATTTTCAACAATCGCTGCGATTTGACTAATGATTCGTAGTGTTGCACGTGGTGTCTGCTGTAACTATTTCTTGTGTAAGCGGTCTATATTGTAGTCGAGTTCTCTTAGTTGAGAGATATAGAACCAAATACCGGACGAGTTACTTTAAAGATCACTGCTCGTTATTTTGTGAAAATCGATTGAAATTCAATACTTTAAACAGGTTCATAATGTGCTTATATGAATTTAATCATAGATAATTGTTATTCTAGTGCTTCTTAGTTCTACAAAAAGTTGAAAAAATTTTTTAGCTTAAGGAGTAAGTGATTGCTGTAAAAAAGGAAATATTGTAGACCAGTGTGCCTTAAATATGTTTGAACATTATATCCGCATGTATAGCGCTTGTGTCGAGTCTTATGTGCGCCTAGAATAAGTTTGTAAATTTGTTTTGAATGTGTCGCGCTTTGGTCGTTGCTTCTTTGTGCTGATTTATTTTTTTTATGTGCTATATGAATTTGGTATGTCCAGATACGCTTAAGCTTAACTTTTTAGATTAGTTATTTATTTTCAACAATCGCTGTAATTAGATGTCTGCCTCTTTGCTTTTACTAATGATTCGTAGTGTTGCACGTGGCCTCTTCTCTAACTGTTTCTTGTGTAAGTGATCTGTTTTGTAGTCGAATTCTCATAGTTAAGAGATATTAAACAAATTCCAGGCGACATCCTTTGATTGAGCAAATAATTGCTGTAAAGAAGGAAATATTGTAGAGTAGTGCACCTACAATAAGTTTGTAAATTTGTTTTGAATGTGTCGCGCTTTGGTCGTTGCTTCTTTGTGCTGATTTATTTTTTGTATGTGCTATATGAATTTGGTATGTCCAGATACGCTTAAGCTTAACTTTTTAGATTAGTTATTTATTTTCAACAATCGCTGCGATTTTACTAATGATTCGTAGTGTTGCACGTGGTGTCTGCTCTAACTATTTCTTGTGTAAGCGGTCTATATTGTAGTCGAGTTCTCTTAGTTGAGAGATATAGAACCAAATACCGGACGAGTTACTTTAAAGATCACTGCTCGTTATTTTGTGAAAATCGATTGAAATTCAATACTTTAAACAGGATCATAATGTGCTTATTTGAATTTAATCATAGATAATTGTTATTCTAGTGCTTCTTAGTTCTACAAAAAGTTGAAAAAATTTGTTAGCTTAAGGAGTAAGTGATTGCTGTAAAAAAGGAAATATTGTAGACCAGTGTGCCTTAAATATGTTTGAACATTATATCCGCATGTATAGCGCTTGTGTCGAGTCTTATGTGCGCCTAGAATAAGTTTGTAAATTTGTTTTGAATGTGTCGCGCTTTGGTCGTTGCTTCTTTGTGCTGATTTATTTTTTTTATGTGCTATATGAATTTGGTATGTCCAGATACGCTTAAGCTTAACTTTTTAGATTAGTTATTTATTTTCAACAATCGCTGTAATTAGATGTCTGCCTATTTGCTTTTACTAATGATTCGTAGAGTTGCACGTGGCCTCTTCTCTAACTGTTTCTTGTGTGTGTGATCTGTTTTGTAGTCGATTTCTCATAGTTAAGAGATATTGAACCAAATGCCGGGCGACATCCTTTGATTGAGCAAATAATTGCTGTAAAGAAGGAAATATTGTAGAGTAGTGCACCTACAATAAGTTTGTAAATTTGTTTTGAATGTGTCGCGCTTTGGTCGTTGCTTCTTTGTGCTAATTTATTTTTTGTATGTGCTATATGAATTTGGTACGTCCAGATACGCTTAAGCTTAACTTTTTAGATTAGTTATTTATTTTCAAGAATCGCTGCGATTTTACTAATGATTCGTAGTGTTGCACGTGGTGTCTGCTCTAACTATTTCTTGTGTAAGCGGTCTATATTGTAGTCGAGTTCTCTTAGTTGAGAGATATAGAACCAAATACCGGACGAGTTACTTTAAAGATCACTGCTCGTTATTTTGTGAAAATCGATTGAAATTCAGTACTTCAAACAGGTTCATAATGTGCTTATTTGAATGTAATCATAGATAATTGTTATTCTAGTGCTTCTTAGTTCTACAAAAAGTTGAAAAACTTTTTTAGCTTAAGGAGTAAGTGATTGCTGTAAAAAAGGAAATATTGTAGACCAGTGTGCCTTAAATATGTTTGAACATTATTTCCGCATGTATAGCGCTTGTGTCGAGTCTTATGTGCGCCTAGAATAAGTTTGTAAATTTGATTTGAATGTGTCGCGCTTTGGTCGTTGCTTCTTTGTGCTGATTTATTTTTTGTATGTGCTATATGAATTTGGTATGTCCAGATACGCTTAAGCTTAACTTTTTAGATTAGTTATTTATTTTCAACAATCGCTGTAATTAGATGTCTGCCTCTTTGTTTTTACTAATGATTCGTAGTGTTGCACGTGGCCTCTTCTCTAACTGTTTCTTGTGTAAGTGATCTGTTTTGTAGTCGAATTCTCATAGTTAAGGGATATTGAACCAAATGCCGGGCGACATCCTTTGATTGAGCAAATAATTGCTGTAAAGAAGGAAATATTGTAGAGTAGTGCACCTACAATAAGTTTGTAAATTTGTTTTGAATGTGTCGCGCTTTGGTCGTTGCTTCTTTGTGCTGATTTATTTTTTGTATGTGCTATATGAATTTGGTATGTCCAGATACGCTTAAGCTTAACTTTTTAGATTAGTTATTTATTTTCAACAATCGCTGCGATTTTACTAATGATTCGTAGTGTTGCACGTGGTGTCTGCTCTAACTATTTCTTGTGTAAGCGGTCTATATTGTAGTCGAGTTCTCTTAGTTGAGAGATATAGAACCAAATACCGGACGAGTTACTTTAAAGATCACTGCTCGTTATTTTGTGAAAATCGATTGAAATTCAATACTTTAAACAGGATCATAATGTGCTTATTTGAATTTAATCATAGATAATTGTTATTCTAGTGCTTCTTAGTTCTACAAAAAGTTGAAAAAATTTGTTAGCTTAAGGAGTAAGTGATTGCTGTAAAAAAGGAAATATTGTAGACCAGTGTGCCTTAAATATGTTTGAACATTATATCCGCATGTATAGCGCTTGTGTCGAGTCTTATGTGCGCCTAGAATAAGTTTGTAAATTTGTTTTGAATGTGTCGCGCTTTGGTCGTTGCTTCTTTGTGCTGATTTATTTTTTTTATGTGCTATATGAATTTGGTATGTCCAGATACGCTTAAGCTTAACTTTTTAGATTTGTTATTTATTTTCAACAATCGCTGTAATTAGATGTCTGCCTCTTTGCTTTTACTAATGATTCGTAGTGTTGCACGTGGCCTCTTCTCTAACTGTTTCTTGTGTAAGTGATCTGTTTTGTAGTCGAATTCTCATAGTTAAGAGATATTAAACAAATTCCAGGCGACATCCTTTGATTGAGCAAATAATTGCTGTAAAGAAGGAAATATTGTAGAGTAGTGCACCTACAATAAGTTTGTGAATTTGTTTTGAATGTGTCGCGCTTTGGTCGTTGCTTCTTTGTGCTGATTTATTTTTTGTATGTGCTATATGAATTTGGTATGTCCAGATACGCTTAAGCTTAACTTTTTAGATTAGTTATTTATTTTCAACAATCGCTGTAATTAGATGTCTGCCTATTTGCTTTTACTAATGATTCGTAGAGTTGCACGTGGCCTCTTCTCTAACTGTTTCTTGTGTGTGTGATCTGTTTTGTAGTCGATTTCTCATAGTTAAGAGATATTGAACCAAATGCCGGGCGACATCCTTTGATTGAGCAAATAATTGCTGTAAAGAAGGAAATATTGTAGAGTAGTGCACCTACAATAAGTTTGTAAATTTGTTTTGAATGTGTCGCGCTTTGGTCGTTGCTTCTTTGTGCTAATTTATTTTTTGTATGTGCTATATGAATTTGGTACGTCCAGATACGCTTAAGCTTAACTTTTTAGATTAGTTATTTATTTTCAACAATCGCTGCGATTTTACTAATGATTCGTAGTGTTGCACGTGGTGTCTGCTCTAACTATTTCTTGTGTAAGCGGTCTATATTGTAGTCGAGTTCTCTTAGTTGAGAGATATAGAACCAAATACCGGACGAGTTACTTTAAAGATCACTGCTCGTTATTTTGTGAAAATCGATTGAAATTCAGTACTTCAAACAGGTTCATAATGTGCTTATTTGAATGTAATCATAGATAATTGTTATTCTAGTGCTTCTTAGTTCTACAAAAAGTTGAAAAACTTTTTTAGCTTAAGGAGTAAGTGATTGCTGTAAAAAAGGAAATATTGTAGACCAGTGTGCCTTAAATATGTTTGAACATTATTTCCGCATGTATAGCGCTTGTGTCGAGTCTTATGTGCGCCTAGAATAAGTTTGTAAATTTGATTTGAATGTGTCGCGCTTTGGTCGTTGCTTCTTTGTGCTGATTTATTTTTTGTATGTGCTATATGAATTTGGTATGTCCAGATAGGCTTAAGCATAACTTTTTAGATTAGTTATTTATTTTCAACCATCGCTGCGATTTTACTAATGATTCGTAGTGTTGCACGTGGTGTCTGCTCTAACTATTTCTTGTGTAAGCAGTCTATATTGTAGTCGAGTTCTCTTAGTTGAGAGATATAGAACCAAATACCGGACGAGTTACTTTAAAGATCACTGCTCGTTATTTTGTGAAAATCGATTGAAATTCAATACTTTAAACAGGTTCATAATGTGCTTATTTGAATTTAATCATAGATAATTGTTATTCTAGTGCTTCTTAGTTCTACAAAAAGTTGAAAAAATTTGTTAGCTTAAGGAGTAAGTGATTGCTGTAAAAAAGGAAATATTGTAGACCAGTGTGCCTTAAATATGTTTGATCATTATATCCGCATGTATAGCGCTTGTGTCGAGTCTTTAGTGCGCCTAGAATAAGTTTGTAAATTTGTTTTGAATGTGTCGCGCTTTGGTCGTTGCTTCTTTGTGCTGATTTATTTTTTTTATGTGCTATATGAATTTGGTATGTCCAGATACGCTTAAGCTTAACTTTTTAGATTAGTTATTTATTTTCAACAATCGCTGTAATTAGATGTCTGCCCCTTTGTTTTTACTAATGATTCGTAGTGTTGCACGTGGCCTCTTCTCTAACTGTTTCTTGTGTAAGTGATCTGTTTTGTAGTCGAATTCTCATAGTTAAGGGATATTGAACCAAATGCCGGGCGACATCCTTTGATTGAGCAAATAATTGCTGTAAAGAAGGAAATATTGTAGAGTAGTGCACCTACAATAAGTTTGTAAATTTGTTTTGAATGTGTCGCGCTATGGTCGTTGCTTCTTTGTGCTAATTTATTTTTTGTATGTGCTATATGAATTTGGTACGTCCAGATACGCTTAAGCTTAACTTTTTAGATTAGTTATTTATTTTCAACAATCGCTGCGATTTTACTAATGATTCGTAGTGTTGCACGTGGTGTCTGCTCTAACTATTTCTTGTGTAAGCGGTCTATATTGTAGTCGAGTTCTCTTAGTTGAGAGATATAGAACCAAATACCGGACGAGTTACTTTAAAGATCACTGCTCGTTATTTTGTGAAAATCGATTGAAATTCAGTACTTTAAACAGGTTCATAATGTGCTTATTTGAATGTAATCATAGATAATTGTTATTCTAGTGCTTCTTAGTTCTACAAAAAGTTGAAAAACATTTTTAGCTTAAGGAGTAAGTGATTGCTGTGAAAAAGGAAATATTGTAGACCAGTGTGCCTTAAATATGTTTGAACATTATTTCCGCATGTATAGCGCTTGTGACGAGTCTTATGTGCGCCTAGAATAAGTTTGTAAATTTGATTTGAATGTGTCGCGCTTTGGTCGTTGCTTCTTTGTGCTGATTTATTTTTTGTATGTGCTATATGAATTTGGTATGTCCAGATAGGCTTAAGCATAACTTTTTAGATTAGTTATTTATTTTCAACCATCGCTGCGATTTTACTAATGATTCGTAGTGTTGCACGTGGTGCCTGCTCTAACTATTTCTTGTGTAAGCGGTCTATATTGAAGTCGAGTTCTCTTAGTTGAGAGATATAGAACCAAATACCGGACGAGTTACTTTAAAGATCACTGCTCGTTATTTTGTGAAAATCGATTGAAATTCAATACTTTAAACAGGGTCATAATGTGCTTATTTGAATGTAATCATAGATAATTGTTATTCTAGTGCTTCTTAGTTCTACAAAAAGTTGAAAAAATTTGTTAGCTTAAGGAGTAAGTGATTGCTGTAAAAAAGGAAATATTGTAGACCAGTGTGCCTTAAATATGTTTGAACATTATTTCCGCATGTATAGCGCTTGTGTCGAGTCTTATGTGCGCCTAGATAAGTTTGTAAATTTGTTTTGAATGTATCGCGCTTCTTTGTGCTGATTTATTTTTTGTATGTGCTATATGAATTTGGTATGTCCAGATACGCTTAAGCTTAACTTTTTAGATTAGTTATTTATTTTCAACAATCGCTGTAATTAGATGTCTGCCTCTTTGCTTTTACTAATGATTCGTAGTGTTGCACGTGGCCTCTTCTCTAACTGTTTCTTGTGTAAGTGATCTGTTTTGTAGTCGAATTCTCATAGTTAAGAGATATTAAACAAATTCCAGGCGACATCCTTTGATTGAGCAAATAATTGCTGTAAAGAAGGAAATATTGTAGAGTAGTGCACCTACAATAAGTTTGTGAATTTGTTTTGAATGTGTCGCGCTTTGGTCGTTGCTTCTTTGTGCTGATTTATTTTTTGTATGTGCTATATGAATTTGGTATGTCCAGATACGCTTAAGCTTAACTTTTTAGATTAGTTATTTATTTTCAACAATCGCTGTAATTAGATGTCTGCCTATTTGCTTTTACTAATGATTCGTAGAGTTGCACGTGGCCTCTTCTCTAACTGTTTCTTGTGTGTGTGATCTGTTTTGTAGTCGATTTCTCATAGTTAAGAGATATTAGACCAAATGCCGGGCGACATCCTTTGATTGAGCAAATAATTGCTGTAAAGAAGGAAATATTGTAGAGTAGTGCACCTACAATAAGTTTGTAAATTTGTTTTGAATGTGTCGCGCTTTGGTCGTTGCTTCTTTGTGCTGATTTATTTTTTGTATGTGCTATATGAATTTGGTATGTCCAGTTACGCTTAAGCTTAACTTTTTAGATTAGTTATTTATTTTCAACAATCGCTGTAATTAGATGTCTGCCTCTTGGCTTTTATTAATGATTCGTAGTGTTGCACGTGGCCTCTTCTCTAACTGTTCCTTGTGTAAGTGATCTGTTTTGTAGTCGAATTCTCATAGTTAAGAGATATTAAACAAATTCCAGGTGACATCCTTTGATTGAGCAAATAATTGCTGTAAAGAAGGAAATATTGTAGAGTAGTGCACCTACAATAAGTTTGTAAATTTGTTTTGAATGTGTCGCGCTTTGGTCGTTGCTTCTTTGTGCTGATTTATTTTTTGTATGTGCTATATGAACTTGGTATGTCCAGATACGCTTAAGCTTAACTTTTTAGATTAGTTATTTATTTTCAACAATCGCTGCGATTTGACTAATGATTCGTAGTGTTGCACGTGGTGTCTGCTGTAACTATTTCTTGTGTAAGCGGTCTATATTGTAGTCGAGTTCTCTTAGTTGAGAGATATAGAACCAAATACCGGACGAGTTACTTTAAAGATCACTGCTCGTTATTTTGTGAAAATCGATTGAAATTCAATACTTTAAACAGGGTCATAATGTGCTTATTTGAATGTAATCATAGGTAATTGTTATTCTAGTGCTTCTTAGTTCTACAAAAAGTTGAAAAAATTTGTTAGCTTAAGGAGTAAGTGATTGCTGTAAAAAAGGAAATATTGTAGACCAGTGTGCCTTAAATATGTTTGAACATTATTTCCGCATGTATAGCGCTTGTGTCGAGTCTTATGTGCGCCTAGAATAAGTTTGTAAATTTGATTTGAATGTGTCGCGCTTTGGTCGTTGCTTCTTTGTGCTGATTTATTTTTTGTATGTGCTATATGAATTTGGTATGTCCAGATAGGCTTAAGCATAACTTTTTAGATTAGTTATTTATTTTCAACAATCGCTGTAATTAGATGTCTGCCTATTTGCTTTTACTAATGATTCGTAGAGTTGCACGTGGCCTCTTCTCTAACTGTTTCTTGTGTAAGTGATCTGTTTTGTAGTCGATTTCTCATAGTTAAGAGATATTGAACCAAATGCCGGGCGACATCCTTTGATTGAGCAAATAATTGCTGTAAAGAAGGAAATATTGTAGAGTAGTGCACCTACAATAAGTTTGTAAATTTGTTTTGAATGTGTCGCGCTTTGGTCGTTGCTTCTTTGTGCTGATTTATTTTTTGTATGTGCTATATGAATTTGGTATGTCCAGATACGCTTAAGCTTAACTTTTTAGATTAGTTATTTATTTTCAACAATCGCTGTAATTAGATGTCTGCCCCTTTGTTTTTACTAATGATTCGTAGTGTTGCACGTGGCCTCTTCTCTAACTGTTTCTTGTGTAAGTGATCTGTTTTGTAGTAAAATTCTCATAGTTAAGGGATATTGAACCAAATGCCGGGCGACATCCTTTGATTGAGCAAATAATTGCTGTAAAGAAGGAAATATTGTAGAGTAGTGCACCTACAATAAGTTTGTAAATTTGATTTGAATGTGTCGCGCTTTGGTCGTTGCTTCTTTGTGCTGATTTATTTTTTGTATGTGCTATATGAATTCGGTATGTCCAGATAGGCTTAAGTATAACTTTTTAGATTAGTTATTTATTTTCAACCATCGCTGCGATTTTACTAATGATTCGTAGTGTTGCACGTGGTGCCTGCTCTAACTATTTCTTGTGTAAGCGGTCTATATTGTAGTCGAGTTCTCTTAGTTGAGAGATATAGAACCAAATACCGGACGAGTTACTTTAAAGATCACTGCTCGTTATTTTGTGAAAATCGATTGAAATTCAATACTTTAAACAGGGTCATAATGTGCTTATTTGAATGTAATCATAGATAATTGTTATTTTAGTGCTTCTTAGTCCTACAAAAAGTTGAAAAAATTTGTTAGCTTAAGGAGTAAGTGATTGCTGTAAAAAAGGAAATATTGTAGACCAGTGTGCCTTAAATATGTTTGAACATTATTTCCGCATGTATAGCGCTTGTGTCGAGTCTTATGTGCGCCTAGAATAAGTTTGTAAATTTGATTTGAATGTGTCGCGCTTTGGTCGTTGCTTCTTTGTGCTGATTTATTTTTTGTATGTGCTATATGAATTTGGTATGTCCAGATAGGCTTAAGCATAACTTTTTGGATTAGTTATTTATTTTCAACAATCGCTGCGATTTTACTAATGATTCGTATTGTTGCACGTGGTGTCTGCTCTAATTATTTCTTGTGTAAGCGGTCTATATTGTAGTCGAGTTCTCTTAGTTGAGAGATATAGAACCAAATACCGGACGAGTTACTTTAAAGATCACTGCTCGTTATTTTGTGAAAATCGATTGAAATTCAATACTTTAAACAGGGTCATAATGTGCTTATTTGAATGTAATCATAGATAATTGTTATTCTAGTGCTTCTTAGTTCTACAAAAAGTTGAAAAAATTTTTTAGCTTAAGGAGTAAGTGATTGCTGTAAAAAAGGAAATATTGTAGACCAGTGTGCCTTAAATATGTTTGAACATTATTTCCGCATGTATAGCGCTTGTGTCGAGTCTTATGTGCGCCTAGAATAAGTTTGTAAATTTGATTTGAATGTGTCGCGCTTTGGTCGTTGCTTCTTTGTGCTGATTTATTTTTTGTATGTGCTATATGAATTTGGTATGTCCAGATAGGCTTAAGCATAACTTTTTAGATTAGTTATTTATTTTCAACAATCGCTGCGATTTTACTAATGATTCGTAGTGTTGCACGTGGTGCCTGCTCTAACTATTTCTTGTGTAAGCGGTCTATATTGTAGTCGAGTTCTCTTAGTTGAGAGATATAGAACCAAATACCGGACGAGTTACTTTAAAGATCACTGCTCGTTATTTTGTGAAAATCGATTGAAATTCAATACTTTAAACAGGGTCATAATGTGCTTATTTGAATGTAATCATAGATAATTGTTATTCTAGTGCTTCTTAGTTCTACAAAAAGTTGAAAAAATTTTTTAGCTTAAGGAGTAAGTGATTGCTGTAAAAAAGGAAATATTGTAGACCAGTGTGCCTTAAATATGTTTAAACATTATTTCCGCATGTATAGCGCTTGTGTCGAGTCTTATGTGCGCCTAGAATAAGTTTGTAAATTTGTTTTGAATGTGTCGCGCTTTGGTCGTTGCTTCTTTGTGCTAATTTATTTTTTGTATGTGCTATATGAATTTGGTATGTCCAGATACGCTTAAGCTTAACTTTTTAGATTAGTTATTTATTTTCAACAATCGCTGCGATTTTACTAATGATTCGTAGTGTTGCACGTGGTGTCTGCTCTAACTATTTCTTGTGTAAGCGGTCTATATTGTAGTCGAGTTCTCTTAGTTGAGAGATATAGAACCAAATACCGGACGAGTTACTTTAAAGATCACTGCTCGTTATTTTGTGAAAATCGATTGAAATTCAATACTTTAAACAGGATCATAATGTGCTTATTTGAATTTAATCATAGATAATTGTTATTCTAGTGCTTCTTAGTTCTACAAAAAGTTGAAAAAATTTGTTAGCTTAAGGAGTAAGTGATTGCTGTAAAAAAGGAAATATTGTAGACCAGTGTGCCTTAAATATGTTTGAACATTATATCCGCATGTATAGCGCTTGTGTCGAGTCTTATGTGCGCCTAGAATAAGTTTGTAAATTTGTTTTGAATGTGTCGCGCTTTGGTCGTTGCTTCTTTGTGCTGATTTATTTTTTTTATGTGCTATATGAATTTGGTATGTCCAGATACGCTTAAGCTTAACTTTTTAGATTTGTTATTTATTTTCAACAATCGCTGTAATTAGATGTCTGCCTCTTTGCTTTTACTAATGATTCGTAGTGTTGCACGTGGCCTCTTCTCTAACTGTTTCTTGTGTAAGTGATCTGTTTTGTAGTCGAATTCTCATAGTTAAGAGATATTAAACAAATTCCAGGCGACATCCTTTGATTGAGCAAATAATTGCTGTAAAGAAGGAAATATTGTAGAGTAGTGCACCTACAATAAGTTTGTGAATTTGTTTTGAATGTGTCGCGCTTTGGTCGTTGCTTCTTTGTGCTGATTTATTTTTTGTATGTGCTATATGAATTTGGTATGTCCAGATACGCTTAAGCTTAACTTTTTAGATTAGTTATTTATTTTCAACAATCGCTGTAATTAGATGTCTGCCTATTTGCTTTTACTAATGATTCGTAGAGTTGCACGTGGCCTCTTCTCTAACTGTTTCTTGTGTGTGTGATCTGTTTTGTAGTCGATTTCTCATAGTTAAGAGATATTGAACCAAATGCCGGGCGACATCCTTTGATTGAGCAAATAATTGCTGTAAAGAAGGAAATATTGTAGAGTAGTGCACCTACAATAAGTTTGTAAATTTGTTTTGAATGTGTCGCGCTTTGGTCGTTGCTTCTTTGTGCTAATTTATTTTTTGTATGTGCTATATGAATTTGGTACGTCCAGATACGCTTAAGCTTAACTTTTTAGATTAGTTATTTATTTTCAACAATCGCTGCGATTTTACTAATGATTCGTAGTGTTGCACGTGGTGTCTGCTCTAACTATTTCTTGTGTAAGCGGTCTATATTGTAGTCGAGTTCTCTTAGTTGAGAGATATAGAACCAAATACCGGACGAGTTACTTTAAAGATCACTGCTCGTTATTTTGTGAAAATCGATTGAAATTCAGTACTTCAAACAGGTTCATAATGTGCTTATTTGAATGTAATCATAGATAATTGTTATTCTAGTGCTTCTTAGTTCTACAAAAAGTTGAAAAACTTTTTTAGCTTAAGGAGTAAGTGATTGCTGTAAAAAAGGAAATATTGTAGACCAGTGTGCCTTAAATATGTTTGAACATTATTTCCGCATGTATAGCGCTTGTGTCGAGTCTTATGTGCGCCTAGAATAAGTTTGTAAATTTGATTTGAATGTGTCGCGCTTTGGTCGTTGCTTCTTTGTGCTGATTTATTTTTTGTATGTGCTATATGAATTTGGTATGTCCAGATAGGCTTAAGCATAACTTTTTAGATTAGTTATTTATTTTCAACCATCGCTGCGATTTTACTAATGATTCGTAGTGTTGCACGTGGTGTCTGCTCTAACTATTTCTTGTGTAAGCAGTCTATATTGTAGTCGAGTTCTCTTAGTTGAGAGATATAGAACCAAATACCGGACGAGTTACTTTAAAGATCACTGCTCGTTATTTTGTGAAAATCGATTGAAATTCAATACTTTAAACAGGTTCATAATGTGCTTATTTGAATTTAATCATAGATAATTGTTATTCTAGTGCTTCTTAGTTCTACAAAAAGTTGAAAAAATTTGTTAGCTTAAGGAGTAAGTGATTGCTGTAAAAAAGGAAATATTGTAGACCAGTGTGCCTTAAATATGTTTGATCATTATATCCGCATGTATAGCGCTTGTGTCGAGTCTTTAGTGCGCCTAGAATAAGTTTGTAAATTTGTTTTGAATGTGTCGCGCTTTGGTCGTTGCTTCTTTGTGCTGATTTATTTTTTTTATGTGCTATATGAATTTGGTATGTCCAGATACGCTTAAGCTTAACTTTTTAGATTAGTTATTTATTTTCAACAATCGCTGTAATTAGATGTCTGCCCCTTTGTTTTTACTAATGATTCGTAGTGTTGCACGTGGCCTCTTCTCTAACTGTTTCTTGTGTAAGTGATCTGTTTTGTAGTCGAATTCTCATAGTTAAGGGATATTGAACCAAATGCCGGGCGACATCCTTTGATTGAGCAAATAATTGCTGTAAAGAAGGAAATATTGTAGAGTAGTGCACCTACAATAAGTTTGTAAATTTGTTTTGAATGTGTCGCGCTATGGTCGTTGCTTCTTTGTGCTAATTTATTTTTTGTATGTGCTATATGAATTTGGTACGTCCAGATACGCTTAAGCTTAACTTTTTAGATTAGTTATTTATTTTCAACAATCGCTGCGATTTTACTAATGATTCGTAGTGTTGCACGTGGTGTCTGCTCTAACTATTTCTTGTGTAAGCGGTCTATATTGTAGTCGAGTTCTCTTAGTTGAGAGATATAGAACCAAATACCGGACGAGTTACTTTAAAGATCACTGCTCGTTATTTTGTGAAAATCGATTGAAATTCAGTACTTTAAACAGGTTCATAATGTGCTTATTTGAATGTAATCATAGATAATTGTTATTCTAGTGCTTCTTAGTTCTACAAAAAGTTGAAAAACATTTTTAGCTTAAGGAGTAAGTGATTGCTGTGAAAAAGGAAATATTGTAGACCAGTGTGCCTTAAATATGTTTGAACATTATTTCCGCATGTATAGCGCTTGTGACGAGTCTTATGTGCGCCTAGAATAAGTTTGTAAATTTGATTTGAATGTGTCGCGCTTTGGTCGTTGCTTCTTTGTGCTGATTTATTTTTTGTATGTGCTATATGAATTTGGTATGTCCAGATAGGCTTAAGCATAACTTTTTAGATTAGTTATTTATTTTCAACCATCGCTGCGATTTTACTAATGATTCGTAGTGTTGCACGTGGTGCCTGCTCTAACTATTTCTTGTGTAAGCGGTCTATATTGAAGTCGAGTTCTCTTAGTTGAGAGATATAGAACCAAATACCGGACGAGTTACTTTAAAGATCACTGCTCGTTATTTTGTGAAAATCGATTGAAATTCAATACTTTAAACAGGGTCATAATGTGCTTATTTGAATGTAATCATAGATAATTGTTATTCTAGTGCTTCTTAGTTCTACAAAAAGTTGAAAAAATTTGTTAGCTTAAGGAGTAAGTGATTGCTGTAAAAAAGGAAATATTGTAGACCAGTGTGCCTTAAATATGTTTGAACATTATTTCCGCATGTATAGCGCTTGTGTCGAGTCTTATGTGCGCCTAGATAAGTTTGTAAATTTGTTTTGAATGTATCGCGCTTCTTTGTGCTGATTTATTTTTTGTATGTGCTATATGAATTTGGTATGTCCAGATACGCTTAAGCTTAACTTTTTAGATTAGTTATTTATTTTCAACAATCGCTGTAATTAGATGTCTGCCTCTTTGCTTTTACTAATGATTCGTAGTGTTGCACGTGGCCTCTTCTCTAACTGTTTCTTGTGTAAGTGATCTGTTTTGTAGTCGAATTCTCATAGTTAAGAGATATTAAACAAATTCCAGGCGACATCCTTTGATTGAGCAAATAATTGCTGTAAAGAAGGAAATATTGTAGAGTAGTGCACCTACAATAAGTTTGTGAATTTGTTTTGAATGTGTCGCGCTTTGGTCGTTGCTTCTTTGTGCTGATTTATTTTTTGTATGTGCTATATGAATTTGGTATGTCCAGATACGCTTAAGCTTAACTTTTTAGATTAGTTATTTATTTTCAACAATCGCTGTAATTAGATGTCTGCCTATTTGCTTTTACTAATGATTCGTAGAGTTGCACGTGGCCTCTTCTCTAACTGTTTCTTGTGTGTGTGATCTGTTTTGTAGTCGATTTCTCATAGTTAAGAGATATTAGACCAAATGCCGGGCGACATCCTTTGATTGAGCAAATAATTGCTGTAAAGAAGGAAATATTGTAGAGTAGTGCACCTACAATAAGTTTGTAAATTTGTTTTGAATGTGTCGCGCTTTGGTCGTTGCTTCTTTGTGCTGATTTATTTTTTGTATGTGCTATATGAATTTGGTATGTCCAGTTACGCTTAAGCTTAACTTTTTAGATTAGTTATTTATTTTCAACAATCGCTGTAATTAGATGTCTGCCTCTTGGCTTTTATTAATGATTCGTAGTGTTGCACGTGGCCTCTTCTCTAACTGTTCCTTGTGTAAGTGATCTGTTTTGTAGTCGAATTCTCATAGTTAAGAGATATTAAACAAATTCCAGGTGACATCCTTTGATTGAGCAAATAATTGCTGTAAAGAAGGAAATATTGTAGAGTAGTGCACCTACAATAAGTTTGTAAATTTGTTTTGAATGTGTCGCGCTTTGGTCGTTGCTTCTTTGTGCTGATTTATTTTTTGTATGTGCTATATGAACTTGGTATGTCCAGATACGCTTAAGCTTAACTTTTTAGATTAGTTATTTATTTTCAACAATCGCTGCGATTTGACTAATGATTCGTAGTGTTGCACGTGGTGTCTGCTGTAACTATTTCTTGTGTAAGCGGTCTATATTGTAGTCGAGTTCTCTTAGTTGAGAGATATAGAACCAAATACCGGACGAGTTACTTTAAAGATCACTGCTCGTTATTTTGTGAAAATCGATTGAAATTCAATACTTTAAACAGGGTCATAATGTGCTTATTTGAATGTAATCATAGGTAATTGTTATTCTAGTGCTTCTTAGTTCTACAAAAAGTTGAAAAAATTTGTTAGCTTAAGGAGTAAGTGATTGCTGTAAAAAAGGAAATATTGTAGACCAGTGTGCCTTAAATATGTTTGAACATTATTTCCGCATGTATAGCGCTTGTGTCGAGTCTTATGTGCGCCTAGAATAAGTTTGTAAATTTGATTTGAATGTGTCGCGCTTTGGTCGTTGCTTCTTTGTGCTGATTTATTTTTTGTATGTGCTATATGAATTTGGTATGTCCAGATAGGCTTAAGCATAACTTTTTAGATTAGTTATTTATTTTCAACAATCGCTGTAATTAGATGTCTGCCTATTTGCTTTTACTAATGATTCGTAGAGTTGCACGTGGCCTCTTCTCTAACTGTTTCTTGTGTAAGTGATCTGTTTTGTAGTCGATTTCTCATAGTTAAGAGATATTGAACCAAATGCCGGGCGACATCCTTTGATTGAGCAAATAATTGCTGTAAAGAAGGAAATATTGTAGAGTAGTGCACCTACAATAAGTTTGTAAATTTGTTTTGAATGTGTCGCGCTTTGGTCGTTGCTTCTTTGTGCTGATTTATTTTTTGTATGTGCTATATGAATTTGGTATGTCCAGATACGCTTAAGCTTAACTTTTTAGATTAGTTATTTATTTTCAACAATCGCTGTAATTAGATGTCTGCCCCTTTGTTTTTACTAATGATTCGTAGTGTTGCACGTGGCCTCTTCTCTAACTGTTTCTTGTGTAAGTGATCTGTTTTGTAGTAAAATTCTCATAGTTAAGGGATATTGAACCAAATGCCGGGCGACATCCTTTGATTGAGCAAATAATTGCTGTAAAGAAGGAAATATTGTAGAGTAGTGCACCTACAATAAGTTTGTAAATTTGATTTGAATGTGTCGCGCTTTGGTCGTTGCTTCTTTGTGCTGATTTATTTTTTGTATGTGCTATATGAATTCGGTATGTCCAGATAGGCTTAAGTATAACTTTTTAGATTAGTTATTTATTTTCAACCATCGCTGCGATTTTACTAATGATTCGTAGTGTTGCACGTGGTGCCTGCTCTAACTATTTCTTGTGTAAGCGGTCTATATTGTAGTCGAGTTCTCTTAGTTGAGAGATATAGAACCAAATACCGGACGAGTTACTTTAAAGATCACTGCTCGTTATTTTGTGAAAATCGATTGAAATTCAATACTTTAAACAGGGTCATAATGTGCTTATTTGAATGTAATCATAGATAATTGTTATTTTAGTGCTTCTTAGTCCTACAAAAAGTTGAAAAAATTTGTTAGCTTAAGGAGTAAGTGATTGCTGTAAAAAAGGAAATATTGTAGACCAGTGTGCCTTAAATATGTTTGAACATTATTTCCGCATGTATAGCGCTTGTGTCGAGTCTTATGTGCGCCTAGAATAAGTTTGTAAATTTGATTTGAATGTGTCGCGCTTTGGTCGTTGCTTCTTTGTGCTGATTTATTTTTTGTATGTGCTATATGAATTTGGTATGTCCAGATAGGCTTAAGCATAACTTTTTGGATTAGTTATTTATTTTCAACAATCGCTGCGATTTTACTAATGATTCGTATTGTTGCACGTGGTGTCTGCTCTAATTATTTCTTGTGTAAGCGGTCTATATTGTAGTCGAGTTCTCTTAGTTGAGAGATATAGAACCAAATACCGGACGAGTTACTTTAAAGATCACTGCTCGTTATTTTGTGAAAATCGATTGAAATTCAATACTTTAAACAGGGTCATAATGTGCTTATTTGAATGTAATCATAGATAATTGTTATTCTAGTGCTTCTTAGTTCTACAAAAAGTTGAAAAAATTTTTTAGCTTAAGGAGTAAGTGATTGCTGTAAAAAAGGAAATATTGTAGACCAGTGTGCCTTAAATATGTTTGAACATTATTTCCGCATGTATAGCGCTTGTGTCGAGTCTTATGTGCGCCTAGAATAAGTTTGTAAATTTGATTTGAATGTGTCGCGCTTTGGTCGTTGCTTCTTTGTGCTGATTTATTTTTTGTATGTGCTATATGAATTTGGTATGTCCAGATAGGCTTAAGCATAACTTTTTAGATTAGTTATTTATTTTCAACAATCGCTGCGATTTTACTAATGATTCGTAGTGTTGCACGTGGTGCCTGCTCTAACTATTTCTTGTGTAAGCGGTCTATATTGTAGTCGAGTTCTCTTAGTTGAGAGATATAGAACCAAATACCGGACGAGTTACTTTAAAGATCACTGCTCGTTATTTTGTGAAAATCGATTGAAATTCAATACTTTAAACAGGGTCATAATGTGCTTATTTGAATGTAATCATAGATAATTGTTATTCTAGTGCTTCTTAGTTCTACAAAAAGTTGAAAAAATTTTTTAGCTTAAGGAGTAAGTGATTGCTGTAAAAAAGGAAATATTGTAGACCAGTGTGCCTTAAATATGTTTAAACATTATTTCCGCATGTATAGCGCTTGTGTCGAGTCTTATGTGCGCCTAGAATAAGTTTGTAAATTTGTTTTGAATGTGTCGCGCTTTGGTCGTTGCTTCTTTGTGCTAATTTATTTTTTGTATGTGCTATATGAATTTGGTACGTCCAGATACGCTTAAGCTTAACTTTTTAGATTAGTTATTTATTTTCAACAATCGCTGCGATTTTACTAATGATTCGTAGTGTTGCACGTGGTGTCTGCTCTAACTATTTCTTGTGTAAGCGGTCTATATTGTAGTCGAGTTCTCTTAGTTGAGAGATATAGAACCAAATACCGGACGAGTTACTTTAAAGATCACTGCTCGTTATTTTGTGAAAATCGATTGAAATTCAGTACTTCAAACAGGTTCATAATGTGCTTATTTGAATGTAATCATAGATAATTGTTATTCTAGTGCTTCTTAGTTCTACAAAAAGTTGAAAAACTTTTTTAGCTTAAGGAGTAAGTGATTGCTGTAAAAAAGGAAATATTGTAGACCAGTGTGCCTTTAATATGTTTGAACATTATTTCCGCATGTATAGCGCTTGTGTCGAGTCTTATGTGCGCCTAGAATAAGTTTGTAAATTTGATTTGAATGTGTCGCGCTTTGGTCGTTGCTTCTTTGTGCTGATTTATTTTTTGTATGTGCTATATGAATTTGGTATGTCCAGATAGGCTTAAGCATAACTTTTTAGATTAGTTATTTATTTTCAACCATCGCTGCGATTTTACTAATGATTCGTAGTGTTGCACGTGGTGCCTGCTCTAACTATTTCTTGTGTAAGCGGTCTATATTGTAGTCGAGTTCTCTTAGTTGAGAGATATAGAACCAAATACCGGACGAGTTACTTTAAAGATCACTGCTCGTTATTTTGTGAAAATCGATTGAAATTCAATACTTTAAACAGGGTCATAATGTGCTTATTTGAATGTAATCATAGATAATTGTTATTTTAGTGCTTCTTAGTCCTACAAAAAGTTGAAAAAATTTGTTAGCTTAAGGAGTAAGTGATTGCTGTAAAAAAGGAAATATTGTAGACCAGTGTGCCTTAAATATGTTTGAACATTATTTCCGCATGTATAGCGCTTGTGTCGAGTCTTATGTGCGCCTACAATAAGTTTGTAAATTTGATTTGAATGTGTCGCGCTTTGGTCGTTGCTTCTTTGTGCTGATTTATTTTTTGTATGTGCTATATGAATTTGGTATGTCCAGATAGGCTTAAGCATAACTTTTTAGATTAGTTATTTATTTTCAACAATCGCTGCGATTTTACTAATGATTCGTAGTGTTGCACGTGGTGCCTGCTCTAACTATTTCTTGTGTAAGCGGTCTATATTGTAGTCGAGTTCTCTTAGTTGAGAGATATAGAACCAAATACCGGACGAGTTACTTTAAAGATCACTGCTCGTTATTTTGTGAAAATCGATTGAAATTCAATACTTTAAACAGGGTCATAATGTGCTTATTTGAATGTAATCATAGATAATTGTTATTCTAGTGCTTCTTAGTTCTACAAAAAGTTGAAAAAATTTTTTAGCTTAAGGAGTAAGTGATTGCTGTAAAAAAGGAAATATTGTAGACCAGTGTGCCTTAAATATGTTTAAACATTATTTCCGCATGTATAGCGCTTGTGTCGAGTCTTATGTGCGCCTAGAATAAGTTTGTAAATTTGTTTTGAATGTGTCGCGCTTTGGTCGTTGCTTCTTTGTGCTGATTTATTTTTTGTATGTGCTATATGAATTTGGTATGTCCAGATAGGCTTAAGCATAACTTTTTAGATCAGTTATTTATTTTCAACAATCGCTGCGATTTTACTAATGATTCGTAGTGTTGCACGTGGTGCCTGCTCTAACTATTTCTTGTGTAAGCGGTCTATATTGTAGTCGAGTTCTCTTAGTTGAGAGATATAGAACCAAATACCGGACGAGTTACTTTAAAGATCACTGCTCGTTATTTTGTGAAAATCGATTGAAATTCAACACTTTAAACAGGGTCATAATGTGCTTATTTGAATGTAATCATAGATAATTGTTATTCTAGTGCTTCTTAGTTCTACAAAAAGTTGAAAAAATTTGTTAGCTTAAGGAGTAAGTGATTGCTGTAAAAAAGGAAATATTGTAGACCAGTGTGCCTTAAATATGTTTAAACATTATTTCCGCATGTATAGCGCTTGTGTCGAGTCTTATGTGCGCTTAGAATAAGTTTGTAAATTTGTTTTGAATGTGTCGCGCTTTGGTCGTTGCTTCTTTGTGCTGATTTATTTTTTGTATGTGCTATATGAATTTGGTATGTCCAGATAGGCTTAAGCATAACTTTTTAGATTAGTTATTTATTTTCAACAATCGCTGCGATTTTACTAATGATTCGTTGTGTTGCACGTGGTGCCTGCTCTAACTATTTCTAGTGTAAGCGGTCTATATTGTAGTCGAGTTCTCTTAGTTGAGAGATATAGAACCAAATACCGGACGAGTTACTTTAAAGATCACTGCTCGTTATTTTGTGAAAATCGATTGAAATTCAATACTTTAAACAGGGTCATAATGTGCTTATTTGAATGTAATCATAGATAATTGTTATTCTAGTGCTTCTTAGTTCTACAAAAAGTTGAAAAAATTTGTTAGCTTAAGGAGTAAGTGATTGCTGTAAAAAAGGAAATATTGTAGACCAGTGTGCCTTAAATATGTTTGAACATTATTTCCGCATGTATAGCGCTTGTGTCGAGTCTTATGTGCGCCTAGAATAAGTTTGTAAATTTGATTTGAATGTGTGGCGCTTTGGTCGTTGCTTCTTTGTGCTGATTTATTTTTTGTATGTGCTATATGAATTTGGTATGTCCAGATAGGCTTAAGCATAACTTTTTAGATTAGTTATTTATTTTCAACAATCGCTGCGATTTTACTAATGATTCGTAGTGTTGCACGTGGTGCCTGCTCTAACTATTTCTTGTGTAAGCGGTCTATATTGTAGTCGAGTTCTCTTAGTTGAGAGATATAGAACCAAATACCGGACGAGTTACTTTAAAGATCACTGCTCGTTATTTTGTGAAAATCGATTGAAATTCAATACTTTAAACAGGTTCATAATGTGCTTATTTGAATGTAATCATAGATAATTGTTATTCTAGTGCTTCTTAGTTCTACAAAAAGTTGAAAAAATTTTTTAGCTTAAGGAGTAAGTGATTGCTGTAAAAAAGGAAATATTGTAGACCAGTGTGCCTTAAATATGTTTGAACATTATTTCCGCATGTATAGCGCTTGTGTCGAGTCTTATGTGCGCCTAGAATAAGTTTGTAAATTTGATTTGAATGTGTCGCGCTTTGGTCGTTGCTTCTTTGTGCTGATTTATTTTTTGTATGTGCTATATGAATTTGGTATGTCCAGATAGGCTTAAGCATAACTTTTTAGATTAGTTATTTATTTTCAACCATCGCTGCGATTTTACTAATGATTCGTAGTGTTGCACGTGGTGCCTGCTCTAACTATTTCTTGTGTAAGCGGTCTATATTGTAGTCGAGTTCTCTTAGTTGAGAGATATAGAACCAAATACCGGACGAGTTACTTTAAAGATCACTGCTCGTTATTTTGTGAAAATCGATTGAAATTCAATACTTTAAACAGGGTCATAATGTGCTTATTTGAATGTAATCATAGATAATTGTTATTCTAGTGCTTCTTAGTTTTACAAAAAGTTGAAAAAATTTTTTAGCTTAAGGAGTAAGTAATTGCTGTAAAAAAGGAAATATTGTAGACCAGTGTGCCTTAAATATGTTTGAACATTATTTCCGCATGTATAGCGCTTGTGTCGAGTCTTATGTGCGCCTAGAATAAGTTTGTAAATTTGTTTTGAATGTGTCGCGCTTTGGTCGTTTCTTCTTTGTGCTCATTTATTTTTTGTATGTGCTATATGAATTTGGTATGTCCAGATACGCTTAAGCTTAACTTTTTAGATTAGTTATTTATTTTCAACAATCGCTGCGATTTTACTAATGATTCGTAGTGTTGCACGTGGTGTCTGCTCTAACTATTTCTTGTGTAAGCGGTCTATATTGTAGTCGAGTTCTCTTAGTTGAGAGATATAGAACCAAATACCGGACGAGTTACTTTAAAGATCACTGCTCGTTATTTTGTGAAAATCGATTGAAATTCAATACTTTAAACAGGTTCATAATGTGCTTATTTGAATGTAATCATAGATAATTGTTATTCTAGTGCTTCTTAGTTCTACAAAAAGTTGAAAAAATTTGTTAGCTTAAGGAGTAAGTGATTGCTGTAAAAAAGGAAATATTGTAGACCAGTGTGCCTTAAATATGTTTGAACATTATTTCCGCATGTATAGCGCTTGTGTCGAGTCTTATGTGCGCCTAGAATAAGTTTGTAAATTTGATTTGAATGTGTGGCGCTTTGGTCGTTGCTTCTTTGTGCTGATTTATTTTTTGTATGTGCTATATGAATTTGGTATGTCCAGATAGGCTTAAGCATAACTTTTTAGATTAGTTATTTATTTTCAACAATCGCTGCGATTTTACTAATGATTCGTAGTGTTGCACGTGGTGCCTGCTCTAACTATTTCTTGTGTAAGCGGTCTATATTGTAGTCGAGTTCTCTTAGTTGAGAGATATAGAACCAAATACCGGACGAGTTACTTTAAAGATCACTGCTCGTTATTTTGTGAAAATCGATTGAAATTCAATACTTTAAACAGGTTCATAATGTGCTTATTTGAATGTAATCATAGATAATTGTTATTCTAGTGCTTCTTAGTTCTACAAAAAGTTGAAAAAATTTTTTAGCTTAAGGAGTAAGTGATTGCTGTAAAAAAGGAAATATTGTAGACCAGTGTGCCTTAAATATGTTTGAACATTATTTCCGCATGTATAGCGCTTGTGTCGAGTCTTATGTGCGCCTAGAATAAGTTTGTAAATTTGATTTGAATGTGTCGCGCTTTGGTCGTTGCTTCTTTGTGCTGATTTATTTTTTGTATGTGCTATATGAATTTGGTATGTCCAGATAGGCTTAAGCATAACTTTTTAGATTAGTTATTTATTTTCAACCATCGCTGCGATTTTACTAATGATTCGTAGTGTTGCACGTGGTGCCTGCTCTAACTATTTCTTGTGTAAGCGGTCTATATTGTAGTCGAGTTCTCTTAGTTGAGAGATATAGAACCAAATACCGGACGAGTTACTTTAAAGATCACTGCTCGTTATTTTGTGAAAATCGATTGAAATTCAATACTTTAAACAGGGTCATAATGTGCTTATTTGAATGTAATCATAGATAATTGTTATTCTAGTGCTTCTTAGTTTTACAAAAAGTTGAAAAAATTTTTTAGCTTAAGGAGTAAGTAATTGCTGTAAAAAAGGAAATATTGTAGACCAGTGTGCCTTAAATATGTTTGAACATTATTTCCGCATGTATAGCGCTTGTGTCGAGTCTTATGTGCGCCTAGAATAAGTTTGTAAATTTGTTTTGAATGTGTCGCGCTTTGGTCGTTTCTTCTTTGTGCTCATTTATTTTTTGTATGTGCTATATGAATTTGGTATGTCCAGATACGCTTAAGCTTAACTTTTTAGATTAGTTATTTATTTTCAACAATCGCTGCGATTTTACTAATGATTCGTAGTGTTGCACGTGGTGTCTGCTCTAACTATTTCTTGTGTAAGCGGTCTATATTGTAGTCGAGTTCTCTTAGTTGAGAGATATAGAACCAAATACCGGACGAGTTACTTTAAAGATCACTGCTCGTTATTTTGTGAAAATCGATTGAAATTCAATACTTTAAACAGGTTCATAATGTGCTTATTTGAATGTAATCATAGATAATTGTTATTCTAGTGCTTCTTAGTTCTACAAAAAGTTGAAAAAATTATTTAGCTTAAGGAGTAAGTGATTGCTGTAAAAAAGGAAATATTGTAGACCAGTGTGCCTTAAATATGTTTGAACATTATTTCCGCATGTATAGAGCTTGTGTCGAGTCTTATGTGCGCCTAGAATATATATATAATTCCTTTATTGTGCTAAAATTACAATCTGCCTTGCTAGGCAATAAGTAATTAAGATATACGATCATTCATACCATATTTACATTTCATCATTCACTCGCTCATTCATTCAGGACATGATTGGAGAAACTGGCCATTGCCAGGACTCCCACTGTCACTTGATTATAGCAGGTCACGAGGCCACTGCCGTTTCAGTCTCCGAGGAGGATTATAGGGATGAGTGACGCAGTGCAGTGACTGTGCTACAGGATTAGGGTGGTTGGAAAGGCTACTGTGGAATTTCGTAAACTTGGAAGGGATGAGTTCTAGAATGTAGGGTATATTAAGGTCGTTATGAAGGGTTTTGTTGCTGACATAATAAGGGGCATTTACTATTGTTCTCAGGACTTTTGATTGAAAGGATTGGATACGCTTGATGTTCGACTTTTTTGCTGTCCCCCATAGCTCTATTCCGTATGTCCAGATTGGTTTAAGTATAACTTTGTAGATTAGTAGTTTATTTTCTATTGAGAGATGGGATGTCCTTTGAAGTAGTCTGTATAGTTGTCCAAAGCGTCTGTTTAGTTCTTGTCTTTTTAGTCTCGTATGTGGGTTCCAGGTCAGTCGTTTATCGAGATGGAAGCCTAAATACCGTACTGTCTCGGATACAGGGAGAGGAATAGAATTAAAATAAACTAGTGGACAAGACTTGCGACAAAGGGTGAAGGTAATGTGGGAACATTTTGCTTCATTAACTTTGATCCGCCATTGGTTGCACCAATAATCGATCTCGTCAAGGTGTTTTTGAAGGTTATGGGATGCTATGTCGGGGTCTGGGTTAGATGACAAGACTGCAGTGTCATCTGCAAATGTGGCCAAGAAGGTATTGGGAGTAGAGGGGACATCAGCGGTGTATAGGTTGTAGAGGATGGGGCCCAGGACACTGCCCTGTGGAACTCCTGCATTTATAGGATAGTAGTTTGAATATTCTAAACCACAGCGGACTTGGAAGAAGCGGTTTGAAAGGTAGGACTGTAGGATTAGGAAAAGGGTCTGTGGTAAATATCTTTTGAGCTTGTAGAGTAAACCTGCGTGCCAAACCCTGTCAAAAGCTTGAGCTATATCAAGAAAGGCAGCAGTGCAATACTGTTTGGTTTCAAGGGCTGAGGAGATGTGATCAACAACGCGAAGGCCTTGTTGAGCAGTGGAATGCCGTTGGCGGAAACCAAATTGGTGTGTAGGAAAGAGGTTTTTGGATTCAATAATTGGAAGTAGACGTTTTAGTAGAAGTTTCTCAAATATTTTTGAGAGGATAGGGAGTAGGCTTATTGGACGGTAAGATGAGGCGTCATTGGGTGGTTTACCGGGTTTGGCGAATAGGACAATAATGGAATGTTTCCAGAGGAGTGGGAAGTGCGTAGTTCGGATAATGCAATTATATATATAGGTTAGGAAGATTATGGCTTTAGGAGGAAGTTGTTTGAGAATTTGAGGAGTAAGGAGATCATATCCAGGGGATTTTCGGTAAGGTAAGTTTTTCAAAAGGTATTTGACCTCAGAGGGATTAACGGCTTTTGGTGGAAGAGAGAGAGGAATAGGTGAAGTGAGGAAATCTTCCACAGTTGTGCTGTGAGTATGGCTTTGATGAGAAAGGTTAGGTGTGAAAGTATGGGTAAGATGCAGAGCAAATTCCTCCGACCTATCCCCATCCGAAGCCGCCCAGGACCCATCATCACGACGGAGCGGATGTGAAACAGGTTGATACTTTAGGATTTTTTTGGTTACATTCCACAAGGAGTTATCCCTGGTAGACAGAGAGGAGAGGTAGGAATTGAAAGAATCGGAACGGAAGGATGCCAATCGCCGCTTTACCAATCGGCAGTACTGATTGTACGAGCGGCGATCGGCAGGATGCCGGGATCTTTGCCACACTGTTCTGGAGCGGCGTTTGGATAGGATTAGATCTTTAAGATGCTGAGGTAAACTATTATGATTATGAATTTTTGGGTGACGATGGGGTGACGATGCCTCCCAAGCCGACCTCTGGACCAGAGTAGTGAAAGAATGCACTGCATCGTCCAGGTCTTGGGATGTTTTCAGGGATAATTTGAGGTTTACGGACTCTGTAAGAAGCTGACGGAAGTGGTCCCAATCGACTGGGCCCCTAATAAATGAAGGAGGAGATAGTTTGTGAATTGGTTTTAGGGAAATGGTTAATAATAAAGGGCTATGATCGGAGGAGAGGTCATCGAGGCGCTTGAGTGAATAGTTTAGTGTTCCTAAACTATTGTAGAAGAAGAAGTCTAGGAGATCTGGATTTCGGTTGGGATCTGATGGCCAATAGGTGGCTGTGTCAGGTGAGATCGTGGAGCAATGTTTCCGTGTGAGTGCAGACAGCAAAGCACGTCCGCGTGTATTCGTGGATCTTGACCCCCAGTGTTGGTGCTTTGCATTAAAGTCCCCACCCACAAGGAAACAATGTCCTATGGAGTCTAGAAAGGAGATGAATTGGGAATCGGAAATGGATTTATTGGGAGGGCAGTACACTGATGCTAGAGTAAGGGGGAAAGGGAAGGTGCTGATTGACACTGCAGTGGGCTGAAGGAAATCATGTGCTACCAAAGGAACTATGTGATGAGAAATGGAATTATGAACAATGACAGCGGTACCTGCATGAGCTCTTCCATCTGGGTGATCAGTTCGGTAAGTATGGTACTGTCGAATCGTAAATGATCGTTTGCTAGTAAGTCTTGTTTCAGTAATGAGAGCTACGTCGATGTTTTTGTCGTGGAGTAGTGCTGTCAGTTCGTTAGTGTGGGTGCGAACACCATTCGCATTCCAAAGGAGAATGGATAAGGAGTCGGAAGGATCCACTTATGGATTTTGTTTAACGGGGATAAGGTAGGAGACCAGATTTGTAAGTAGGGAAATGAGAGGAGTAATTAGGGTTCTGAACTCTGTAAGAAATGAGGTTAAAAGGCTAGTGAGATCCGAAGAACTTGAAGGTGGAGGAATGTACGAGATGTGTGGCTGAGGATGGGATAGAGTTTGTGGGTTGACGGGATGAACGGAATGCTGGGAAAGGTGATCTTGTGTACAGGGGGTGGGTGGTGCCTGTGACTGCTCTCTGTTGCGAACGGCATCGGCGAAAGAGACAGTAGTCCTCAAGTTTCTGGCTGGGCCGCTTCTTGCTGCAAGTTTTTCCACTTCTGGCTGACGGCGTTTATCGGTCCTCGACTTCAGCGTTCTGTAAGCCTCGCAGCCCTTGTAGTTGGCCGGATGGCCTTGCTTGCAAAGTACGCATACCGCAGGAGATTGTAGGGGCTTTTTGCACAAATCGCTTCTGTGCTGCCCACTACACTTTACACATCTGGGAGGGTGGTGGCAGTAAGATTTCGTGTGCCCATATGCCTGACAATTATGGCACTGGACGATGTCTCGTTTGGGGAACGGTTTTTCAACCTGTACCCTTGTATAGTACAGGTGTGTTAGTTCATAAATCTTCTCTACTCCAGGTGTTCGCTCGAGATCGACGAAGAACAGTGGTAACGCCGTTTTTATTGATCCCTCTTGTTGTTTATCCTCACGTAACACGTTCGTTATTTGACGAACTTTGAATCCAAGAGCAAAGAGTTCATCTTCGATTTCGTCAGCTGGTGTGGTCGGGTGCAAGTTTCTAATTACTACTCGGAGCGAGCGTTCTTGTTTCAGCTGATAGGTGTGAAAGTCAGCATTGGTTTCGTCCAAATATTTGATAATTGCCCGATAAGTATCGGGAGTGTCCGGAGATATTTTCGTGTCCCGAGAGCGATTTAGGCACGTATATTTGCCGGTACCAACAATTTTGCTCATTTGTGAGCATAGTAATTTAAAGTTGCTAATATTGCGTACAAATATAGGAGGCGGCTGGGGCTGTGTTGGAGTTTTGTTGACTTCCATTTCTTCTGCTGGGATATTTTTCAACGCCTCAAAGGTGTTTGGCGTGAAGAAAGGTGACTCTATGGCGGGATCATTATTGGATGTGCTGGCCTGTGGAGGTATCTCTTCCATGGAACTAGCCGCAGAAGAGGTTATTTGTACATTCCTGGTTGATCGTCTTGGTTTACGCTTTACAGGCGACGTTGTCGGGGTTGGACCTAGTGATCTCGATCTTTTTTTTTTATTTTGAGAGATCACTTGTTGATAAAATTTCATTTTATCATAACAAAGGTTTTTAGTTTGTAGGAAAAAAAGTACGTGGCGCCGGTGGGAATCAAGCTCACAACCTCCAGTGGCGAGTCACGGGTCTTGGCTCTGAGCCACAAGACCGACTGGCTCAGAAACAATTGCACGACGTTAGTGAACGATCCGAATGGTGCTAATGTCTAATGGCCGACCTCTCCTCTGATTTCACTTCACTTTTGTTCTGCACAAATGTAATAAGCTATTCACTTACGTGTTGAGGGCTTCCTCGTGACCAGCTCACGTAAGTTGCCTGGTAGAACAAAATTTTTTGATGTACTGTGGCCTAAAAACTGTAGAATAAAGTGTTTGAAGGACGAGCGAAGTTGAGAGGTGTTTCAGGATGTAGCGCATGCGCAAAAACTGCGCCTAGAATAAGTTTGTAAATTTGATTTGAATGTGTCGCGCTTTGGTCGTTGCTTCTTTGTGCTGATTTATTTTTTGTATGTGCTATATGAATTTGGTATGTCCAGATAGGCTTAAGCATAACTTTTTAGATTAGTTATTTATTTTCAACAATCGCTGCGATTTTACTAATGATTCGTAGTGTTGCACGTGGTGTCTGCTCTAACTATTTCTTGTGTAAGCGGTCTATATTGTAGTCGAGTTCTCTTAGTTGAGAGATATAGAACCAAATACCGGACGAGTTACTTTAAAGATCACTGCTCGTTATTTTGTGAAAATCGATTGAAATTCAATACTTTAAACAGGGTCATAATGTGCTTATTTGAATGTAATCATAGATAATTGTTATTCTAGTGCTTCTTAGTTCTACAAAAAGTTGAAAAAATTTTTTAGCTTAAGGAGTAAGTGATTGCTGTAAAAAAGGAAATATTGTAGACCAGTGTGCCTTAAATATGTTTGAACATTATTTCCGCATGTATAGCGCTTGTGTCGAGTCTTATGTGCGCCTAGAATAAGTTTGTAAATTTGATTTGAATGTGTCGCGCTTTGGTCGTTGCTTCTTTGTGCTGATTTATTTTTTGTATGTGCTATATGAATTTGGTATGTCCAGATAGGCTTAAGCATAACTTTTTAGATTAGTTATTTATTTTCAACAATCGCTGCGATTTTACTAATGATTCGTAGTGTTGCACGTGGTGCCTGCTCTAACTATTTCTTGTGTAAGCGGTCTATATTGTAGTCGAGTTCTCTTAGTTGAGAGATATAGAACCAAATACCGGACGAGTTACTTTAAAGATCACTGCTCGTTATTTTGTGAAAATCGATTGAAATTCAATACTTTAAACAGGTTCATAATGTGCTTATTTGAATGTAATCATAGATAATTGTTATTCTAGTGCTTCTTAGTTCTACAAAAAGTTGAAAAAATTTTTTAGCTTAAGGAGTAAGTGATTGCTGTAAAAAAGGAAATATTGTAGACCAGTGTGCCTTAAATATGTTTGAACATTATTTCCGCATGTATAGCGCTTGTGTCGAGTCTTATGTGCGCCTAGAATAAGTTTGTAAATTTGATTTGAATGTGTGGCGCTTTGGTCGTTGCTTCTTTGTGCTGATTTATTTTTTGTATGTGCTATATGAATTTGGTATGTCCAGATAGGCTTAAGCGTAACTTTTTAGATTAGTTATTTATTTTCAACAATCGCTGCGATTTTACTAATGATTCGTAGTGTTGCACGTGGTGCCTGCTCTAACTATTTCTTGTGTAAGCGGTCTATATTGTAGTCGAGTTCTCTTAGTTGAGAGATATAGAACCAAATACCGGACGAGTTACTTTAAAGATCACTGCTCGTTATTTTGTGAAAATCGATTGAAATTCAATACTTTAAACAGGTTCACAATGTGCTTATTTGAATGTAATCATAGATAATTGTTATTCTAGTGCTTCTTAGTTCTACAAAAAGTTGAAAAAATTTGTTAGCTTAAGGAGTAAGTGATTGCTGTAAAAAAGGAAATATTGTAGACCAGTGTGCCTTAAATATGTTTGAACATGATTTCCGCATGTATAACGCTTGTGTCGAGTCTTATGTGCGCCTAGAATAAGTTTGTAAATTAGTTTTGAATGTGTCGCGCTTTGGTCGTTGCTTCTTTGTGCTGATTTATTTTTTGTATGTGCTATATGAATTTGGTATGTCCAGATACGCTTAAGCTTAACTTTTTAGATCAGTTATTTATTTTCAACAATCGCTGCGATTTTACTAATGATTCGTAGTGTTGCACGTGGTGTCTGCTCTAACTATTTCTTGTGTAAGCGGTCTATATTGTAGTCGAGTTCTCTTAGTTGAGAAATATAGAACCAAATACCGGACGAGTTACTTTAAAGATCACTGCTCGTTATTTTGTGAAAATCGATTGAAATTCAATACTTTAAACAGGTTCATAATGTGCTTATTTGAATGTAATCATAGATAATTGTTATTCTAGTGCTTCTTAGTTCTACAAAAAGTTAAAAAAATTATTTAGCTTAAGGAGTAAGTGATTGCTGTAAAAAAGAAAATATTGTAGACCAGTGTGCCTTAAATATGTTTGAACATTATTTCCGCATGTATAGCGCTTGTGTCGAGTCTTATGTGCGCCTAGAATAAGTTTGTAAATTTGATTTGAATGTGTGGCGCTTTGGTCGTTGCTTCTTTGTGCTGATTTATTTTTTGTATGTGCTATATGAATTTAGTATGTCCAGATACGCTTAAGCCTTACTTTTTAGATCAGTTATTTATTTTCAACAATCGCTGCGATTTTACTAATGATTTGTAGTGTTGCACGTGGTGTCTGCTCTAACTATTTCTTGTGTGGGCGGTCTATATTGTAGTCGAGTTCTCTTAGTTGAGAGATATAGAACCAAATACCGGACGAGTTACTTTAAAGATCACTGCTCGTTATTTTGTGAAAATCGATTGAAATTCAATACTTTAAACAGGTTCATAATGTGCTTATTTGAATGTAATCATAGATAATTGTTATTCTAGTGCTTCTTAGTCCTACAAAAAGTTGAAAAATTTTTTTAGCTTAAGGAGTAAGTGATTGCTGTAAAAAAGGAAATATTGTAGACCAGTGTGCCTTAAATATGTTTGAACATTATTTCCGCATGTATAGAGCTTGTGTCGAGTCTCATGTGCGCCTAGAATAAGTTTGTAAATTTGATTTGAATGTGTCGCGCTTTGGTCGTTGCTTCTTTGTGCTGATTTATTTTTTGTATGTGCTATATGAATTTGGTATGTCCAGATACGCTTAAGCCTTACTTTTTAGATTAGTTATTTATTTTCAACAATCGCTGCGATTTTACTAATGATTCGTATTGTTGCACGTGGTGCCTGCTCTAACTATTTCTAGTGTAAGCGGTCTATATTGTAGTCGAGTTCTCTTAGTTGAGAGATATAGAACCAAATACCGGACGAGTTACTTTAAAGATCACTGCTCGCTATTTTGTGAAAATCGATTGAAATTCAATACTTTAAACAGGTTCATAATGTGCTTATTTGAATGTAATCATAGATAATTGTTATTCTAGTGCTTCTTAGTCCTACAAAAAGTTGAAAAATTTTTTTAGCTTAAGGAGTAAGTGATTGCTGTAAAAAAGGAAATATTGTAGACCAGTGTGCCTTAAATATGTTTGAACATTATTTCCGCATGTATAGCGCTTGTGTCGAGTCTTATGTGCGCCTAGAATAAGTTTGTAAATTTGATTTGAATGTGTCGCGCTTTGGTCGTTGCTTCTTTGTGCTGATTTATTTTTTGTATGTGCTATATGAATTTGGTATGTCCAGATAGGCTTAAGCATAACTTTTTAGATTAGTTATTTATTTTCAACAGTCGCTGCGATTTTACTAATGATTCGTAGTGTTGCACTTGGTGTCTGCTTTAAATATTTCTTGTGTAAGCGGTCTATATTGTAGTCGAGTTCTCTTAGTTGAGAGATATAGAACCAAATACCGGACGAGTTACTTTAAAGATCACTGCTCGTTATTTTGTGAAAATCGATTGAAATTCAATACTTTAAACAGGGTCATAATGTGCTTATTTGAATGTAATCATAGATAATTGTTATTTTAGTGCTTCTTAGTCCTACAAAAAGTTGAAAAAATTTGTTAGCTTAAGGAGTAAGTGATTGCTGTAAAAAAGGAAATATTGTAGACCAGTGTGCATTAAATATGTTTAAACATTATTTCCGCATGTATAGCGCTTGTTTCGAGTCTTATGTGCGCCTAGAATAAGTTTGTAAATTTGTTTTGAATGTGTCGCGCTTTGGTCGTTGCTTCTTTGTGCTGATTTATTTTTTGTATGTGCTATATGAATTTGGTATGTCCAGATAGGCTTAAGCATAACTTTTTAGATCAGTTATTTATTTTCAACAATCGCTGCGATTTTACTAATGATTCGTAGTGTTGCACGTGGTGCCTGCTCTAACTATTTCTTGTGTAAGCGGTCTATATTGTAGTCGAGTTCTCATAGTTGAGAGATATAGAACCAAATACCGGACGAGTTACTTTAAAGATCACTGCTCGTTATTTTGTGAAAATCGATTGAAATTCAATACTTTAAACAGGGTCATAATGTGCTTATTTGAATGTAATCATAGATAATTGTTATTCTAGTGCTTCTTAGTTCTACAAAAAGTTGAAAAAATTTTTTAGCTTAAGGAGTAAGTGATTGCTGTAAAAAAGGAAATATTGTAGACCAGTGTGCCTTAAATATGTTTGAACATTATTTCCGCATGTATAGCGCTTGTGTCGAGTCTTATGTGCGCCTAGAATAAGTTTGTAAATTTGTTTTGAATGTGTCGCGCTTTGGTCGTTGCTTCTTTGTGCTGATTTATTTTTTGTATGTGCTATATGAATTTGGTATGTCCAGATACGCTTAAGCTTAACTTTTTAGATTAGTTATTTATTTTCAACAATCACTGCGATTTTACTAATGATTCGTAGTGTTGCACTTGGTGTCTGCTTTAAATATTTCGTGTGTAAGCGGTCTATATTGTAGTCGAGTTCTCTTAGTTGAGAGATATAGAACCAAATACCGGACGAGTTACTTTAAAGATCACTGCTCGTTATTTTGTGAAAATCGATTGAAATTCAATACTTTAAACAGGTTCATAATGTGCTTATTTGAATGTAATCATAGATAATTGTTATTCTAGTGCTTCTTAGTTCTACAAAAAGTTGAAAAAATTTTTTAGCTTAAGGAGTAAGTGATTGCTGTAAAAAAGGAAATATTGTAGACCAGTGTGCCTTAAATATGTTTGAACATTATTTCCGCATGTATAGCGCTTGTGTCGAGTCTTATGTGCGCCTAGAATAAGTTTGTAAATTTGATTTGAATGTGTGGCGCTTTGGTCGTTGCTTCTTTGTGCTGATTTATTTTTTGTATGTGCTATATGAATTTGGTATGTCCAGATAGGCTTAAGCATAACTTTTTAGATTAGTTATTTATTTTCAACAATCGCTGCGATTTTACTAATGATTCGTAGTGTTGCACGTGGTGCCTGCTCTAACTATTTCTTGTGTAAGCGGTCTATATTGTAGTCGAGTTCTCTTAGTTGAGAGATATAGAACCAAATACCGGACGAGTTACTTTAAAGATCACTGCTCGTTATTTTGTGAAAATCGATTGAAATTCAATACTTTAAACAGGTTCATAATGTGCTTATTTGAATGTAATCATAGATAATTGTTATTCTAGTGCTTCTTAGTTCTACAAAAAGTTGAAAAAATTATTTAGCTTAAGGAGTAAGTGATTGCTGTAAAAAAGAAAATATTGTAGACCAGTGTGCCTTAAATATGTTTGAACATTATTTCCGCATGTATAGCGCTTGTGTCGAGTCTTATGTGCGCCTAGAATAAGTTTGTAAATTTGATTTGAATGTGTCGCGCTTTGGTCGTTGCTTCTTTGTGCTGATTTATTTTTTGTATGTGCTATATGAATTTGGTATGTCCAGATAGGCTTAAGCATAACTTTTTAGATCAGTTATTTATTTTCAACAATCGCTGCGATTTTACTAATGATTCGTAGTGTTGCACCTGGTGCCTGCTCTAACTATTTCTTGTGTAAGCGGTCTATATTGTAGTCGAGTTCTCTTAGTTGAGAGATATAGAACCAAATACCGGACGAGTTACTTTAAAGATCACTGCTCGTTATTTTGTGAAAATCGATTGAAATTCAATACTTTAAACAGGGTCATAATGTGCTTATTTGAATGTAATCATAGATAATTGTTATTCTAGTGCTTCTTAGTTCTACAAAAAGTTGAAAAAATTTGATAGCTTAAGGAGTAAGTGATTGCTGTAAAAAAGGAAATATTGTAGACCAGTGTGCCTTAAATATGTTTGAACATTATTTCCGCATGTATAGCGCTTGTGTCGAGTCTTATGTGCGCCTAGAATAAGTTTGTAAATTTGTTTTGAATGTGTCGCGCTTTGGTCGTTGCTTCTTTGTGCTGATTTATTTTTTGTATGTGCTATATGAATTTGGTATGTCCAGATACGCTTAAGCCTTACTTTTTAGATTAGTTATTTATTTTCAACAATCGCTGCGATTTTACTAATGATTCGTAGTGTTGCACGTGGTGTCTGCTCTAACTATTTCTTGTGTGGGCGGTCTATATTGTAGTCGAGTTCTCTTAGTTGAGAGATATAGAACCAAATACCGGACGAGTTACTTTAAAGATCACTGCTCGTTATTTTGTGAAAATCGATTGAAATTCAATACTTTAAACAGGTTCATAATGTGCTTATTTGAATGTAATCATAGATAATTGTTATTCTAGTGCTTCTTAGTTCTACAAAAAGTTGAAAAAATTTTTTAGCTTAAGGAGTAAGTGATTGCTGTAAAAAAGGAAATATTGTAGACCAGTGTGCCTTAAATATGTTTGAACATTATTTCCGCATGTATAGAGCTTGTGTCGAGTCTTATGTGCGCCTAGAATAAGTTTGTAAATTTGATTTGAATGTGTCGCGCTTTGGTCGTTGCTTCTTTGTGCTGATTTATTTTTTGTATGTGCTATATGAATTTAGTATGTCCAGATAGGCTTAAGCATAACTTTTTAGATTAGTTATTTATTTTCAACAATCGCTGCGATTTTACTAATGATTCGTTGTGTTGCACGTGGTGCCTGCTCTAACTATTTCTTGTGTAAGCGGTCTATATTGTAGTCGAGTTCTCTTAGTTGAGAGATATAGAACCAAATACCGGACGAGTTACTTTAAAGATCACTGCTCGTTATTTTGTGAAAATCGATTGAAATTCAATACTTTAAACAGGGTCATAATGTGCTTATTTGAATGTAATCATAGATAATTGTTATTCTAGTGCTTCTTAGTTCTACAAAAAGTTGAAAAAATTTGTTAGCTTAAGGAGTAAGTGATTGCTGTAAAAAAGGAAATATTGTAGACCAGTGTGCCTTAAATATGTTTAAACATTATTTCCGCATGTATAGCGCTTGTGTCGAGTCTTATATGCGCCTAGAATAAGTTTGTAAATTTGTTTTGAATGTGTCGCGCTTTGGTCGTTGCTTCTTTGTGCTGATTTATTTTTTGTATGTGCTATATGAATTTGGTATGTCCAGATACGCTTAAGCTTAACTTTTTAGATTAGTTATTTATTTTCAACAATCGCTGCGATTTTACTAATGATTCGTAGTGTTGCACGTGGTGTCTGCTCTAACTATTTCTTGTGTAAGCGGTCTATATTGTAGTCGAGTTCTCTTAGTTGAGAGATATAGAACCAAATACCGGACGAGTTACTTTAAAGATCACTGCTCGTTATTTTGTGAAAATCGATTGAAATTCAATACTTTAAACAGGTTCATAATGTGCTTATTTGAATGTAATCATAGATAATTGTTATTCTAGTGCTTCTTGGTTCTACAAAAAGTTGAAAAAATTTTTTAGCTTAAGGAGTAAGTGATTGCTGTAAAAAAGGAAATATTGTAGACCAGTGTGCCTTAAATATGTTTGAACATTATTTCCGCATGTATAGCGCTTGTGTCGAGTCTTATGTGCGCCTAGAATAAGTTTGTAAATTTGTTTTGAATGTGTCGCGCTTTGGTCGTTTCTTCTTTGTGCTGATTTATTTTTTGTATGTGCTATATGAATTTGGTATGTCCAGATACGCTTAAGCTTAACGTTTTAGATTAGTTATTTATTTTCAACAATCGCTGCGATTTTACTAATGATTCGTAGTGTTGCACGTGGTGTCTGCTCTAACTATTTCTTGTGTAAGCGGTCTATATTGTAGTCGAGTTCTCTTAGTAGAGAGATATAGAACCAAATACCGGGCGAGTTACTTTAAAGATCACTGCTCGTTATTTTGTGAAAAACGATTGAAATTCAATACTTTAAACAGGTTCATAATGTGCTTATTTGAATGTAATCATAGATAATTGTTATTCTAGTGCTTCTTAGTTCTACAAATAGTTGAAAAAATTATTTAGCTTAAGGAGTAAGTGATTGCTGTAAAAAAGAAAATATTGTAGACCAGTGTGCCTTAAATATGTTTGAACATTATTTCCGCATGTATAGCGCTTGTGTCGAGTCTTATGTGCGCCTAGAATAAGTTTGTAAATTTGTTTTGAATGTGTCGCGCTTTGGTCGTTGCTTCTTTGTGCTATTTATTTTTTGTATGTGCTATATGAATTTGGTATGTCCAGATACGCTTAAGCTTAACTTTTTAGATTAGTTATTTATTTTCAACAATCGCTGCGATTTTACTAATGATTCGTAGTGTTGCACGTGGTGTCTGCTCTAACTATTTCTAGTGTAAGCGGTCTATATTGTAGTCGAGTTCTCTTAGTTGAGAGATATTGAACCAAATACCGGACGAGTTACTTTAAAGATCACTGCTCGTTATTTTGTGAAAATCGATTGAAATTCAATACTTTAAACAGGGTCATAATGTGCTTATTTGAATGTAATCATAGATAATTGTTATTCTAGTGCTTCTTAGTTCTACAAAAAGTTGAAAAAATTTGTTAGCTTAAGGAGTAAGTGATTGCTGTAAAAAAGGAAATATTGTAGACCAGTGTGCCTTAAATATGTTTAAACATTATTTCCGCATGTATAGCGCTTGTGTCGAGTCTTATATGCGCCTAGAATAAGTTTGTAAATTTGTTTTGAATGTGTCGCGCTTTGGTCGTTGCTTCTTTGTGCTGATTTATTTTTTGTATTAGCTATATGAATTTGGTATGTCCAGATACGCTTAAGCTTAACTTTTTAGATTAGTTATTTATTTTCAACAATCGCTGCGATTTTACTAATGATTCGTAGTGTTGCACTTGGTGTCTGCTCTTACTATTTCTTGTGTAAGCGGTCTATATTGTAGTCGAGTTCTCTTAGTTGAGAGATATAGAACCAAATACCGGACGAGTTACTTTAAAGATCACTGCTCGTTATTTTGTGAAAATCGATTGAAATTCAATACTTTAAACAGGTTCATAATGTGCTTATTTGAATGTAATCATAGATAATTGTTATTCTAGTGCTTCTTGTTTCTACAAAAAGTTGAAAAAATTTTTTAGCTTAAGGAGTAAGTGATTGCTGTAAAAAAGGAAATATTGTAGACCAGTGTGCCTTAAATATGTTTGAACATTATTTCCGCATGTATAGCGCTTGTGTCGAGTCTTATGTGCGCCTAGAATAAGTTTGTAAATTTGATTTGAATGTGTGGCGCTTTGGTCGTTGCTTCTTTGTGCTGATTTATTTTTTGTATGTGCTATATGAATTTGGTATGTCCAGATAGGCTTAAGCATAACTTTTTAGATTAGTTATTTATTTTCAACAATCGCTGCGATTTTACTAATGATTCGTAGTGTTGCACGTGGTGCCTGCTCTAACTATTTCTTGTGTAAGCGGTCTATATTGTAGTCGAGTTCTCTTAGTTGAGAGATATAGAACCAAATACCGGACGAGTTACTTTAAAGATCACTGCTCGTTATTTTGTGAAAATCGATTGAAATTCAATACTTTAAACAGGTTCATAATGTGCTTATTTGAATGTAATCATAGATAATTGTTATTCTAGTGCTTCTTGGTTCTACAAAAAGTTGAAAAAATTTTTTAGCTTAAGGAGTAAGTGATTGCTGTAAAAAAGGAAATATTGTAGACCAGTGTGCCTTAAATATGTTTGAACATTATTTCCGCATGTATAGCGCTTGTGTCGAGTCTTATGTGCGCCTAGAATAAGTTTGTAAATTTGATTTGAATGTGTCGCGCTTTGGTCGTTGCTTCTTTGTGCTGATTTATTTTTTGTATGTGCTATATGAATTTGGTATGTCCAGATACGCTTAAGCCTTACTTTTTAGATCAGTTATTTATTTTCAACAATCGCTGCGATTTTACTAATGATTCGTAGTGTTGCACGTGGTGTCTGCTCTAACTATTTCTTGTGTGGGCGGTCTATATTGTAGTCGAGTTCTCTTAGTTGAGAGATATAGAACCAAATACCGGACGAGTTACTTTAAAGATCACTGCTCGTTATTTTGTGAAAATCGATTGAAATTCAATACTTTAAACAGGTTCATAATGTGCTTATTTGAATGTAATCATAGATAATTGTTATTCTAGTGCTTCTTAGTTCTACAAAAAGTTGAAAAAATTATTAAGCTTAAGGAGTAAGTGATTGCTGTAAAAAAGAAAATATTGTAGACCAGTGTGCCTTAAATATGTTTGAACATTATTTCCGCATGTATAGCGCTTGTGTCGAGTCTTATGTGCGCCTAGAATAAGTTTGTAAATTTGATTTGAATGTGTCGCGCTTTGGTCGTTGCTTCTTTGTGCTGATTTATTTTTTGTATGTGCTATATGAATTTGGTATGTCCAGATAGGCTTAAGCATAACTTTTTAGATTAGTTATTTATTTTCAACAATCGCTGCGATTTTACTAATGATTCGTAGTGTTGCACGTGGTGTCTGCTCTAACTATTTCTAGTGTAAGCGGTCTATATTGTAGTGGAGTTCTCTTAGTTGAGAGATATAGAACCAAATACCGGACGAGTTACTTTAAAGATCACTGCTCGTTATTTTGGGAAAATCGATTGAAATTCAATACTTTAAACAGGTTCATAATGTGCTTATTTGAATGTAATCATAGATAATTGTTATTCTAGTGCTTCTTAGTTCTACAAAAAGTTGAAAAAATTTTTTAGCTTAAGGAGTAAGTGATTGCTGTAAAAAAGGAAATATTGTAGACCAGTGTGCCTTAAATATGTTTGAACATTATTTCCGCATGTATAGCGCTTGTGTCGAGTCTTATGTGCGCCTAGAATAAGTTTGTAAATTTGATTTGAATGTGTCGCGCTTTGGTCGTTGCTTCTTTGTGCTGATTTATTTTTTGTATGTGCTATATGAATTTGGTATGTCCAGATAGGCTTAAGCATAACTTTTTAGATTAGTTATTTATTTTCAACAATCGCTGTAATTAGATGTCTGCCTCTTTGTTTTTACTAATGATTCGTAGTGTTGCACGTGGCCTCTTCTCTAACTGTTTCTTGTGTAAGTGATCTGTATTGCAGTCGAATTCTCTGAGTTGAGAGATATTAAACAAAATGCCGGATAATTTGCTTTGATTGAGCAATTTATTGCAGTAAAGAAGGAAATATTGTACACTAGTGCGCCTGGAATAAGTTTGAACATTTTTTTCGCATGTTTAGCGCTTTCTGTTCGCATTTTGATGGGACGTTTTATCCTTGACGCATGTGTTTTATTGATATTATTTGTATCCTTATACTGTGGAGTCACTGGTATAAAAGTATCTTTGCTTTTATGTATATTTTATAAAGGTTTTAAATAAATATTTTCATCTTCTAAATTTAGGAGGATTTTCTCTATTCTTAGCTAACCTATTAGCTCTTTCAAATTTTTCTTCATGTATTTTATTATGAATCATTCATTGTTCGTCATTATACATTTGAACATATTTTTCAACTATATTATAATTGATGGTTTCTTACTCGCTCTAGTAGAATACTACCTACGTGATTTCATTAGTAGGTAAGTTTTAAGTGGTTATTAAGCGTGTCATTGTACGTTAGTGCATCAATTCTCAATTTATAATAAAATATTTCTTTATTGATGCTATGTTGTACTGTGTAGAATTTATGCTATTACTACAGTGACGATTCAATAGTCCTAAAGAGTTGGTATATATCTTCATGTATTCATGTAATTTGGCGTAAACGTTTTCGGGCGTCGTGATAACTCACAACGGCCACGACTAGCAAGTGGGTTATGTCTCTGTTTGTTCTGCTCGCGTGGCGGTTACTTTATAATGCTTGAACTTGAGAGAATCTTTTAGCATTGCTTGACGTTTGTCTTTACCAAAAGGAATTTTTCAAGACCGTGTAGCCAAGGAGACTCGTATAAAATTACGGGCTCGACTAAAATCTTTGAGGAATGTATGCTAACATAAGCGGCCTAAACTTCTACAGCCATCACAATGACACAAGCTAGTTAAACAAACATGTAGCTGGCCAGGCCTTTATGATTTTACATGGTTTCAAAATAGAAGTAAATAAGCTAGCAGAGGCTTGAACCGAAACCAATGCCTTAACAGGAGCGACAATTCGACAAATGAGAAAAATGAGGAGGAATTATACTTCCACAACAATCCATAGCTGCAGTTAATGAACTGGCTGGTAAGTACAAATTTATTCTTTTCGCACGGTTTTTGTTATGAAAGTCTACCTTTATTTTATATACTTTAATGCTGTTCCTATATATCTTCATGTATTTATGTAATTTGGCGTAAACCTAGTCGGGCGTCTTGATAACTGTCAACGGCTGCGACTAGCAAGTGGGTTATGTCTGTATTTGTTCTGCTCGTGTTGCGGTTACTTTATAATGCTTGAACGTGAGAGAATCTTTTAGAATTGCTAAACGTTTGTCTTCACTAAAAGAAATTTTTCAAGACCGTGTAGCCAAGGAGACTTGTACTAAACTAAAATTACTGGCTCGATTAAAATCTTAGAGGAATGGATGCTAACCGAAGTAGCCTAAACTTCCACAGCCATTACAATGGCACAAGCTAGTCAAACAAACATGTAGCATGAAATTTTTCTATGATTTCACAAGGTATAAAAATAGAAGTAAATGATGACATTTCAGCCGCTAGCAGAGGCATGAACCGAAACCAATGCCTTAACAGAAGTGACAATTCGACAAATGAGAAAATGAGGAGAAATCATACTTCTACAAAAATCCATAGCTGCAGTTAATGAATTCGCTTGTAAGTACAAATTTATTATTTTCGCACGGTTTTTATTATGAAAGTCTAACTTTATTTTATATACTTTAATGCTGTTTCTATATATCTTCATGTATTTATGTAATTTGGCGTAAACCTAGTCGGGCGTCTTGATAACTCCCAACGACTAGCAAGTGGGTTATGTCTGTATTTGTTCTGCTCGTGTTGCGGTTACTTTATAATGCTTGAACTTGAGAGAATCTTTTAGAATTGCTAAACGTTTGTCTTCACTAAAAGAAATTTTTCAAGACCGTGTAGCCAAGGAGACTTGTACTAAACCAAAATTACTGGCTCGACTAAAATCTTAGAGGGATGGATGCTAACCAAAGCGGCTTAAACTTCTACAGCCATCACAATGGCACAAGCTAGTTGAACAAACATGTAGCTTGACAGGTCTTTATGATTTCACACGGTTTTAAAATAGAAGTAAATGAGCTAGCAGGGGCATTAACTGAAACCAATGCCTTAACAGGAGCGACAATTCGACAAATGAGAAAAATGAGGACGAATCATACTTCTACATCAATCTATAGCTGCAGTTAATGAACTCGCTGTTAAGTACAAATTTATTATTTTCGCACGGTTTTTATTATGAAAGTCTAACTTTATTTTATATACTTTAATGCTGTTTCTATATATCTTCATGTATTTATGTAATTTGGCGTAAACCTAGTCGGGCGTCTTGATAACTCCCAACGACTAGCAAGTGGGTTATGTCTGTATTTGTTCTGCTCGTGTTGCGGTTACTTTATAATGCTTGAACTTGAGAGAATCTTTTAGAATTGCTAAACGTTTGTCTTCACTAAAAGAAATTTTTCAAGACCGTGTAGCCAAGGAGACTTGTACTAAACCAAAATTACTGGCTCGACTAAAATCTTAGAGGGATGGATGCTAACCAAAGCGGCTTAAACTTCTACAGCCATCACAATGGCACAAGCTAGTTGAACAAACATGTAGCTTGACAGGTCTTTATGATTTCACACGGTTTTAAAATAGAAGTAAATGAGCTAGCAGGGGCATTAACTGAAACCAATGCCTTAACAGGAGCGACAATTCGACAAATGAGAAAAATGAGGACGAATCATACTTCTACATCAATCTATAGCTGCAGTTAATGAACTCGCTGTTAAGTACAAATTTATTATTTTCGCACGGTTTTTATTATGAAAGTCTAACTTTATTTTATATACTTTAATGCTGTTTCTATATATCTTCATGTATTTATGTAATTTGGCGTAAACCTAGTCGGGCGTCTTGATAACTCCCAACGACTAGCAAGTGGGTTATGTCTGTATTTGTTCTGCTCGTGTTGCGGTTACTTTATAATGCTTGAACTTGAGAGAATCTTTTAGAATTGCTAAACGTTTGTCTTCACTAAAAGAAATTTTTCAAGACCGTGTAGCCAAGGAGACTTGTACTAAACCAAAATTACTGGCTCGACTAAAATCTTAGAGGGATGGATGCTAACCAAAGCGGCTTAAACTTCTACAGCCATCACAATGGCACAAGCTAGTTGAACAAACATGTAGCTTGACAGGTCTTTATGATTTCACACGGTTTTAAAATAGAAGTAAATGAGCTAGCAGGGGCATTAACTGAAACCAATGCCTTAACAGGAGCGACAATTCGACAAATGAGAAAAATGAGGACGAATCATACTTCTACATCAATCTATAGCTGCAGTTAATGAACTCGCTGTTAAGTACAAATTTATTATTTTCGCACGGTTTTTATTATGAAAGTCTAACTTTATTTTATATACTTTAATGCTGTTTCTATATATCTTCATGTATTTATGTAATTTGGCGTAAACCTAGTCGGGCGTCTTGATAACTCCCAACGACTAGCAAGTGGGTTATGTCTGTATTTGTTCTGCTCGTGTTGCGGTTACTTTATAATGCTTGAACTTGAGAGAATCTTTTAGAATTGCTAAACGTTTGTCTTCACTAAAAGGAATTTTTCAAGACCGTGTAGCCAAGGAGACATGTACAAAACCAAAATTACTGGCTCGATTAAAATCTTAGATAGATGGCTGCTAACCGAAGCGGCTTAAACTTCTACAGCCATCACAATGGCACAAGCTAGTTGAATAAACATGTAGCTTTACAGGTATTTATGATTTCACATGGTTTAAAAATAGAAGTAAATGACCTAGCAGAGGCATGAACCGAAACCAATGCCTTAACAGAAGTGACAAATGAGAAAACTGAGGAGGAATCATACTTCTACAACAATCCATAGCTGCAGTTAATGAACTCGCTGGTAAGTACAAATTTATTATTTTCGCACGGTTTTTAATATGAAAGTCTAACTTTATTTTATTTACTTTAATGCTCTTCTTATATATCTTCATGTATTTATGTAATTTTGCATAAACGTGTAAGGGCGTCTTGATGACTCACAACGGCTACGACTAGCAAGTGGGTTATGTCTCTGTTTGTTCTGCTCGCGTGGCGGTTACTTTATAATGCTTGAACTTGAGAGAATCTTTTAGCATTGCTTGACGTTTGTCTTTACCAAAAGGAATTTTTCAAGACCGTGTAGCCAAGGAGACTCGTATAAAATTACGGGCTCGACTAAAATCTTTGAGGAATGTATGCTAACATAAGCGGCCTAAACTTCTACAGCCATCATAATGACACAAGCTAGTTAAACAAACATGTAGCTTGCCAGGCCTTTATGATTTTACATGGTTTCAAAATAGAAGTAAATAAGCTAGCAGAGGCTTGAACCGAAACCAATGCCTTAACAGGAGCGACAATTCGACAAATGAGAAAAATGAGGAGGAATTATACTTCCACAACAATCCATAGCTGCAGTTAATGAACTGGCTGGTAAGTACAAATTTATTCTTTTCGCACGGTTTTTATTATGAAAGTCTAACTTTATTTTATATACTTTAATGCTCTTCCTATATATCCTCATGTATTTATGTAATTTGGCGTAAACGTGTTCGGGCGTCTTGATAACTGTCAACGGCTGCGACTAGCAAGTGGGTTATGTCTCTGTTTGTTCTGCTCGTGTGGCGGTTACTTTATAATGCTTGAACTTGAGAGAATCTTTTAGAATTGCTCGACGTTTGTCTTCACTAAAAAAAAGTTTTCAAGACCGTGTAGCCAAGGAGACTAGTACAAAACCAAAATTACTGGCTCGATTAAAATCTTAGAGGAATGGATGCTAACCGAAGTAGCCTAAACTTCTACAGCCATTACAATGGCACAAGCTAGTTGAACAAACATGTAGCTTGACTGGTCTTTATGATTTTACACAGTTTTAAAATAGAAGTAAATGAGCTAGCAGGGGCATGAACCGAAACCAATGCCTTAACAGGAGTGACAATTCGACAAATGAGAAAAATGAGGACGAATCATACTTCTACATCAATCTATAGCTGCAGTTAATGAACTCGCTGTTAAGTACAAATTTATTATTTTCGCACGGTTTTTATTATGAAAGTCTAACTTTATTTTATATACTTTAATGCTGTTTCTATATATCTTCATGTATTTATGTAATTTGGCGTAAACCTAGTCGGGCGTCTTGATAACTCCCAACGACTAGCAAGTGGGTTATGTCTGTATTTGTTCTGCTCGTGTTGCGGTTACTTTATAATGCTTGAACTTGAGAGAATCTTTTAGAATTGCTAAACGTTTGTCTTCACTAAAAGAAATTTTTCAAGACCGTGTAGCCAAGGAGACTTGTACTAAACCAAAATTACTGGCTCGACTAAAATCTTAGAGGGATGGATGCTAACCAAAGCGGCTTAAACTTCTACAGCCATCACAATGGCACAAGCTAGTTGAACAAACATGTAGCTTGACAGGTCTTTATGATTTCACACGGTTTTAAAATAGAAGTAAATGAGCTAGCAGGGGCATTAACTGAAACCAATGCCTTAACAGGAGCGACAATTCGACAAATGAGAAAAATGAGGAGGAATCATACTTCTACAACAATCCATAGCTGCAGTTAATGAACTCGCTGTTAAGTACAAATTTATTATTTTCGCACGGTTTTTATTATGAAAGTCTAACTTTATTTTATATACTTTAATACTCTTTCTATATATCTTCATGTATTTATGTAATTTAGCATATACGTGTTCGGGCGTCTTGATAACTCCCAACGGCTACTTCTAGCAAGTGGGTTATGTCTCTTTTTGTTCTGCTCGTGTTGCGGTTACTTTATAATGGTTGAACTTTAGAGAATCTTTTAGAATTGCTCGACGTTTGTCTTTACCAAAAGGAATTTTTCAAGACCGTGTAGCCAAGGAGACATGTACAAAACCAAAATTACTGGCTCGATTAAAATCTTAGAGAGATGGCTGCTAACCGAAGCGGCTTAAACTTCTACAGCCATCACAATGGCACAAGCTAGTTGAATAAACATGTAGCTTGACAGGTATTTATGATTTCACATGGTTTAAAAATAGAAGTAAATGACCTAGCAGAGGCATGAACCGAAACCAATGCCTTAACAGAAGTGACAAATGAGAAAACTGAGGAGGAATCATACTTCTACAACAATCCATAGCTGCAGTTAATGAACTCGCTGGTAAGTACAAATTTATTATTTTCGCACGGTTTTTAATATGAAAGTCTAACTTTATTTTATTTACTTTAATGCTCTCCTTATATATCTTCATGTATTTATGTAATTTTGCATAAACGTGTAAGGGCGTCTTGATGACTCACAACGGCTACGACTAGCAAGTGGGTTATGTCTCTATTTGTTCTGCTCGTGTTGCGGTTACTTTATAACGCTTGAACTTGAGAAAATCTTTTAGAATTGCTTGACGTTTGTCTTTACTAAAAGGAAGTTTTCAAGACCGTGTAGCCAAGGAGACTCGTACAAAACCAAAATTACTGGCTCGATTAAAATCTTAGAGGGATGGATGCTAACTTCTACAGCCATCACAATGGCACTAGCTAGTTGAACAAACATGTAGCTTGAAAGTTTTCTATGATTTCACACGGTAGAAAAATATAAGTAAATGATGACATTTCAGCAGCTAGCAGAGGCATGAACCGAAACCAATGCCTTAACAGGAGCGACAATTCGACAAATGAGAAAAATGAGGAGAAATCATACTTCTACATCAATCTATTGCTGCAGTTAATGAACTCGCTGGGAAGTACAAATTTATTATTTTCGCCTGGTTTTTATTATGAAAGTCTAACTTTATTTTATATACTTTAATGCTCTTTCTATATATCTTCATGTATTTATGTAATTTGGCATTAAGGTGTGAGGGCGTCTTGATAACTCACAACTGCTACGACTAACAAGTGGGTTATGTCTGTATTTGTTCTGCTTGTGTCGCGGTTACTTTATAATGGTTGAACTTTAGAGAATCTTTTAGAATTGCTCGACGTTTGTCTTTATCAAAAGGAATTTTTCAAGACCGTGTAGCCAAGGAGACTCGTACAAAACAAAAATTGCTGGCTCGACTAAAATCTTAGAGGGATGGATGCTAACCGAAGCGGCTTAAACTTCTACAGCCTTCACAATGGCACAAGCTAGTTGAACAAACATGTAGCTTGACTGGTCTTTATGATTTTACACAGTTTTAAAATAGAAGTAAATGAGCTAGCAGGGGCATGAACCGAAACCAATGCCTTAACAGGAGTGACAATTCGACAAATGAGAAAAATGAGGACGAATCATACTTCTACATCAATCTATAGCTGCAGTTAATGAACTCGCTGGTAAGTACAAATTTATTATTTTCGCACGGTTTTTATTATGAAAGTCTAACTTTATTTTATATACTTTAATACTCTTTCTATATATCTTCATGTATTTATGTAATTTAGCATATACGTGTTCGGGCGTCTTGATAACTCCCAACGGCTACTTCTAGCAAGTGGGTTATGTCTCTTTTTGTTCTGCTCGTGTTGCGGTTACTTTATAATGGTTGAACTTTAGAGAATCTTTTAGAATTGCTCGACGTTTGTCTTTACCAAAAGGAATTTTTCAAGACCGTGTAGCCAAGGAGACATGTACAAAACCAAAATTACTGGCTCGATTAAAATCTTAGAGAGATGGCTGCTAACCGAAGCGGCTTAAACTTCTACAGCCATCACAATGGCACAAGCTAGTTGAATAAACATGTAGCTTGACAGGTATTTATGATTTCACATGGTTTAAAAATAGAAGTAAATGACCTAGCAGAGGCATGAACCGAAACCAATGCCTTAACAGAAGTGACAAATGAGAAAACTGAGGAGGAATCATACTTCTACAACAATCCATAGCTGCAGTTAATGAACTCGCTGGTAAGTACAAATTTATTCTTTTCGCACGGTTTTTATTATGAAAGTCTAACTTTATTTTATATACTTTAATGCTGTTTCTATATATCTTCATGTATTTATGTAATTTGGCGTAAACCTAGTCGGGCGTCTTGATAACTCCCAACGACTAGCAAGTGGGTTATGTCTGTATTTGTTCTGCTCGTGTTGCGGTTACTTTATAATGCTTGAACTTGAGAGAATCTTTTAGAATTGCTAAACGTTTGTCTTCACTAAAAGAAATTTTTCAAGACCGTGTAGCCAAGGAGACTTGTACTAAACCAAAATTGCTGGCTCGACTAAAATCTTAGAGGGATGGATGCTAACCGAAGCGGCTTAAACTTCTACAGCCTTCACAATGGCACAAGCTAGTTGAACAAACATGTAGCTTGACTGGTCTTTATGATTTTACACAGTTTTAAAATAGAAGTAAATGAGCTAGCAGGGGCATGAACCGAAACCAATGCCTTAACAGGAGTGACAATTCGACAAATGAGAAAAATGAGGACGAATCATACTTCTACATCAATCTATAGCTGCAGTTAATGAACTCGCTGTTAAGTACAAATTTATTATTTTCGCACGGTTTTTATTATGAAAGTCTAACTTTATTTTATATACTTTAATGCTGTTTCTATATATCTTCATGTATTTATGTAATTTGGCGTAAACCTAGTCGGGCGTCTTGATAACTCCCAACGACTAGCAAGTGGGTTATGTCTGTATTTGTTCTGCTCGTGTTGCGGTTACTTTATAATGCTTGAACTTGAGAGAATCTTTTAGAATTGCTAAACGTTTGTCTTCACTAAAAGAAATTTTTCAAGACCGTGTAGCCAAGGAGACTTGTACTAAACCAAAATTACTGGCTCGACTAAAATCTTAGAGGGATGGATGCTAACCAAAGCGGCTTAAACTTCTACAGCCATCACAATGGCACAAGCTAGTTGAACAAACATGTAGCTTGACAGGTCTTTATGATTTCACACGGTTTTAAAATAGAAGTAAATGAGCTAGCAGGGGCATTAACTGAAACCAATGCCTTAACAGGAGCGACAATTCGACAAATGAGAAAAATGAGGAGGAATCATACTTCTACAACAATCCATAGCTGCAGTTAATGAACTCGCTGTTAAGTACAAATTTATTATTTTCGCACGGTTTTTATTATGAAAGTCTAACTTTATTTTATATACTTTAATACTCTTTCTATATATCTTCATGTATTTATGTAATTTAGCATATACGTGTTCGGGCGTCTTGATAACTCCCAACGGCTACTTCTAGCAAGTGGGTTATGTCTCTTTTTGTTCTGCTCGTGTTGCGGTTACTTTATAATGGTTGAACTTTAGAGAATCTTTTAGAATTGCTCGACGTTTGTCTTTACCAAAAGGAATTTTTCAAGACCGTGTAGCCAAGGAGACATGTACAAAACCAAAATTACTGGCTCGATTAAAATCTTAGAGAGATGGCTGCTAACCGAAGCGGCTTAAACTTCTACAGCCATCACAATGGCACAAGCTAGTTGAATAAACATGTAGCTTGACAGGTATTTATGATTTCACATGGTTTAAAAATAGAAGTAAATGACCTAGCAGAGGCATGAACCGAAACCAATGCCTTAACAGAAGTGACAAATGAGAAAACTGAGGAGGAATCATACTTCTACAACAATCCATAGCTGCAGTTAATGAACTCGCTGGTAAGTACAAATTTATTCTTTTCGCACGGTTTTTGTTATGAAAGTCTACCTTTATTTTATATACTTTAATGATCTTCCTATATATCCTCATGTATTTATGTAATTTGGCGTAAACGTGTTCGGGCGTCTTGATAACTGTCAACGGCTGCGACTAGCAAGTGGGTTATGTCTCTGTTTGTTCTGCTCGTGTGGCGGTTACTTTATAATGCTTGAACTTGAGAGAATCTTTTAGAATTGCTCGACGTTTGTCTTCACTAAAAAAAAGTTTTCAAGACCGTGTAGCCAAGGAGACTAGTACAAAACCAAAATTACTGGCTCGATTAAAATCTTAGAGGAATGGATGCTAACCGAAGTAGCCTAAACTTCTACAGCCATTACAATGGCACAAGCTAGTTGAACAAACATGTAGCATGAAAGTTTTCTATGATTTCACAAGGTATAAAAATAGAAGTAAATGATGACATTTCAGCAGCTAGCAGAGGCATGAACCGAAACCAATGCCTTAACAGAAGTGACAATTCGCCAAATGAGAAAAATGAGGACGATTCATACTTCTACATCAATCTATAGCTGCAGTTAATGAACTCGCTGTTAAGTACAAATTTATTATTTTCGCACGGTTTTTATTATGAAAGTCTAACTTTATTTTATATACTTTAATGCTGTTTCTATATATCTTCATGTATTTATGTAATTTGGCGTAAACCTAGTCGGGCGTCTTGATAACTCCCAACGACTAGCAAGTGGGTTATGTCTGTATTTGTTCTGCTCGTGTTGCGGTTACTTTATAATGCTTGAACTTGAGAGAATCTTTTAGAATTGCTAAACGTTTGTCTTCACTAAAAGAAATTTTTCAAGACCGTGTAGCCAAGGAGACTTGTACTAAACTAAAATTACTGGCTCGATTAAAATCTTAGAGGAATGGATGCTAACCGAAGTAGCCTAAACTTCCACAGCCATTACAATGGCACAAGCTAGTCAAACAAACATGTAGCATGAAATTTTTCTATGATTTCACAAGGTATAAAAATAGAAGTAAATGATGACATTTCAGCAGCTATCAAGGGCATGAACCGAAACCAATGCCTTAACAGAAGTGACAATTCGCCAAATGAGAAAAATGAGGACGATTCATACTTCTACATCAATCTATAGCTGCAGTTAATGAACTCGCTGTTAAGTACAAATTTATTATTTTCGCACGGTTTTTATTATGAAAGTCTAACTTTATTTTATATACTTTAATACTCTTTCTTTATATCTTCATGTATTTATGTAATTATGCGTAAACGTAGTCGGGCGTCTTGATAACTCCCAATGGCTACGACTAGCAAGTGGGTTATGTCTGTATTTGTTCTGCTCGTGTTGCGGTTACTTTATAATGCTTGAACTTGAGAGAATCTTTTAGAATTGCTAAACGTTTGTCTTCACTAAAAGAAATTTTTCAAGACTGTGTAGCCAAGGAGACTTGTACTAAACCAAAATTACTGGCTCGACTAAAATCTTAGAGGGATGGATGCTAACCAAAGCGGCTTAAACTTCTACAGCCATCACAATGGCACAAGCTAGTTGAACAAACATGTAGCTTGACAGGTCTTTATGATTTCACACGGTTTTAAAATAGAAGTAAATGAGCTAGCAGGGGCATTAACTGAAACCAATGCCTTAACAGGAGCGACAATTCGACAAATGAGAAAAATGAGGACGAATCATACTTCTACATCAATCTATAGCTGCAGTTAATGAACTCGCTGTTAAGTACAAATTTATTATTTTCGCACGGTTTTTATTATGAAAGTCTAACTTTATTTTATATACTTTAATACTCTTTCTATATATCTTCATGTATTTATGTAATTTAGCATATACGTGTTCGGGCGTCTTGATAACTCCCAACGGCTACTTCTAGCAAGTGGGTTATGTCTCTTTTTGTTCTGCTCGTGTTGCGGTTACTTTATAATGGTTGAACTTTAGAGAATCTTTTAGAATTGCTCGACGTTTGTCTTTACCAAAAGGAATTTTTCAAGACCGTGTAGCCAAGGAGACATGTACAAAACCAAAATTACTGGCTCGATTAAAATCTTAGAGAGATGGCTGCTAACCGAAGCGGCTTAAACTTCTACAGCCATCACAATGGCACAAGCTAGTTGAATAAACATGTAGCTTGACAGGTATTTATGATTTCACATGGTTTAAAAATAGAAGTAAATGACCTAGCAGAGGCATGAACCGAAACCAATGCCTTAACAGAAGTGACAAATGAGAAAACTGAGGAGGAATCATACTTCTACAACAATCCATAGCTGCAGTTAATGAACTCGCTGGTAAGTACAAATTTATTATTTTCGCACGGTTTTTAATATGAAAGTCTAACTTTATTTTATTTACTTTAATGCTCTCCTTATATATCTTCATGTATTTATGTAATTTTGCATAAACGTGTAAGGGCGTCTTGATGACTCACAACGGCTACGACTAGCAAGTGGGTTATGTCTCTATTTGTTCTGCTCGTGTTGCGGTTACTTTATAACGCTTGAACTTGAGAAAATCTTTTAGAATTGCTTGACGTTTGTCTTTACTAAAAGGAAGTTTTCAAGACCGTGTAGCCAAGGAGACTCGTACAAAACCAAAATTACTGGCTCGATTAAAATCTTAGAGGGATGGATGCTAACTTCTACAGCCATCACAATGGCACTAGCTAGTTGAACAAACATGTAGCTTGAAAGTTTTCTATGATTTCACACGGTAGAAAAATATAAGTAAATGATGACATTTCAGCAGCTAGCAGAGGCATGAACCGAAACCAATGCCTTAACAGGAGCGACAATTCGACAAATGAGAAAAATGAGGAGAAATCATACTTCTACATCAATCTATTGCTGCAGTTAATGAACTCGCTGGGAAGTACAAATTTATTATTTTCGCCTGGTTTTTATTATGAAAGTCTAACTTTATTTTATATACTTTAATGCTCTTTCTATATATCTTCATGTATTTATGTAATTTGGCATTAAGGTGTGAGGGCGTCTTGATAACTCACAACTGCTACGACTAACAAGTGGGTTATGTCTGTATTTGTTCTGCTTGTGTCGCGGTTACTTTATAATGGTTGAACTTTAGAGAATCTTTTAGAATTGCTCGACGTTTGTCTTTATCAAAAGGAATTTTTCAAGACCGTGTAGCCAAGGAGACTCGTACAAAACAAAAATTGCTGGCTCGACTAAAATCTTAGAGGGATGGATGCTAACCGAAGCGGCTTAAACTTCTACAGCCTTCACAATGGCACAAGCTAGTTGAACAAACATGTAGCTTGACTGGTCTTTATGATTTTACACAGTTTTAAAATAGAAGTAAATGAGCTAGCAGGGGCATGAACCGAAACCAATGCCTTAACAGGAGTGACAATTCGACAAATGAGAAAAATGAGGACGAATCATACTTCTACATCAATCTATAGCTGCAGTTAATGAACTCGCTGGTAAGTACAAATTTATTATTTTCGCACGGTTTTTATTATGAAAGTCTAACTTTATTTTATATAGTTTAATGCTGTTTCTATATATCTTCATGTATTTATGTAATTTGGCGTAAACGTGTTCGGGCGTCTTGATAACTCCCAACGGCTACTTCTAGCAAGTGGGTTATGTCTCTTTTTGTTCTGCTCGTGTTGCGGTTACTTTAAAATGCTTGAACTTGAGAGAATCTTTTAGAATTGCTCGATGTTTGTCTTCACTAAAAGGAAGTTTTCAAGACCGTGTAGCCAAGGAGACTCGTACAAAACAAAAATTACTGGCTCAATTAAAATCTTAGAGGAATGGATGCTAACCGAAGTGGCCTAAACTTCTACAGCCATCACAATGGCACAAGCTAGTTGAACAAACATGTAGCTTGACAGGTCTTCATGATTTCACACGGTTTAAAAATAGAAGTAAATAAGCTAGCAGAGGCATGAACCGAAACCAATGCCTTAACAGGAGCGACAAATTCGAAGAATGAGGAGAAATCATACTTCTACAACAATCCATAGCTGCAGTTAATGAACTCGCTGGTAAGTACAAATTTATTATTTTCGCACGGTTTTTAATATGAAAGTCTAACTTTATTTTATATACTTTAATGCTCTTCCTATATATGATCATGTATTTATGTAATTTGGCATAAACGTGTTCGGGCGTCTTGATAACTACCAACGGCTACGACTAGCAAGTCGGTTATGTCTCTATTTGTTCTGCTCGTGTTGCGGTTACTTTATAATGCTTGAACTTTAGAGAATCTTTTAGAATTGCTCGACGTTTGTCTTCACTAAAAGGAAGTTTTCAAGACCGTGTAGCCAAGGAGACTCGTACAAAACAAAAATTACTGGCTTGACTAAAATCTTAGAGGAATGGATGCTAACCGAAGTGGCCTAAACTTCTACAGCCATCACAATGGCACAAGCTAGTTGAACAAACATGTAGCTTGACAGGTCTTTATGATTTCACACGGTTTAAAAATAGAAGTAAATAAGCTAGCAGGGGCATGAACCAAAACCATTCCTTAATAGGTGCGACAATTTGACAAATGAGAAAAATGAGGAGGAAATTTATATCCACAACAATCCATTGCTACAGTAAATGAATTTATTTGTATGTACCTCAATCTAAAATTTGGTTTTCTTAATCAGATCTCCTTTTTTTTTATGTACTTCATTTAGCCTTGTGAGATGGCTTCATTAATCCCTTACCCTGTGTTATTTCATGCTTTATTGTTATTCATAGGGGCATGGTCCTAGATACAATTTTTTTTTTTTATTCTATTGTGCTCATATTATACCCTAGACTGGTTTTAAAGAAATATGTTTGACCTACAGTTAAAGTGCTGTCAAGTAATGGTAATCTACCACTTGTCAAAACTATTTTTAATCTTTACAATAATTATTTTAGAATAATGATTGGACAATATATAAAAACAAAATTTGTTCATTGTTTGGGTGAACCTATTATTAAAGGTTTGTTCGATTCTTTGGAAGTGACAGAAACATAAATGTTGTTTGTGCTGAAGTTGAACGAGAAGAGTAAGTTCAAAAATTGTAAAGATTAGACATTACAATGTTGAAGTAAAACAGGAATGGTTATCTTGTTATGCTACTTTTAATTGCTTGTTAGTAAAAGATTGTGTCATTTTCCATACCTTTATTGTTTGAAAAGGATTTCTTCTTCTTAAACAAGAACTTAGAAGTAAATCTGGATCTATAAAATAATTTGGCCCACTATCAAGGATAGCTAAGAAATTTTTAAAATTGATATGGCTACCAATTTATTTACTTTTTTAAATTTTACTATATTCAGGATTAATAAGTATTTTTTTTTTAATATTTCTAATTGAACAATACAAAACAGCTCATTAATTAGTATGTGAATTATAAAACTATAGCTTTTATTTGTTTATTTAACTAGAGAAACCTTCTTAATGTTATATTTTTTTTTAAGTTTTAGAAATTTTATATAAATAAAATTGGAACTCTAATTAAGTAAATAAACAGCAATTAATTATTACATTATCATAAATTGTTCAGTTCTAAATCAGATAATTAAAAATAAAATCCCAAGTTGTTGCGATTAAACCTTTCCTGGCGAACCAAATAATGAATCTAATTATAATGTAAAAGCTGTTCACAAAGTAAATTGGCTCCCAATATTTTTTTAGATACCCTACTCATAAACAGCTTCTCAAACTTAGCCATGCTCTATTGATTTATTGTTTCTCCTTAAGATTTAGTTAACAGCCAGTTAACTAAGCCATAACCAAGCCAGTTGTCAGTGTTGCGATTTGAGTGATGACTTTTTAGACTTCTTCAAATTTTGTCAGTTGTCTGGCAACTGACACTGGCAGTTGTCAGTATTTGCACGGTTATGATATAAGTAGAATATCACTGCTCTGCAGCTTGTCCCTGCCTCTTTTTTTCCTGAGTCAACGCTGTCAATCACCAATTGCCTCTTCCTTCCATTCACCACACTCTTCATAGTTGAGCGATGATTACCTTCTTCTTTCTTCTAGGACTACAAACCAGAGGTGGTCTTGGCCACATCCATGAGTTTCCTATAAGCATTCCTGTCCTGCAACTATAACTATGACTATGACTGATGGATTCAAATCCAACTAAGGTAGATATCAATTTAATCCCTAGACTGTGACAGCATACCCAAAAGAAACTGAACTGATGGATTTGGCAGAGTTTTTATATTACTGGGTTTCGCCGGTAGGACTGTGTAAAGAAACTTTTCACCATCAGTCTGCTTAGTGCCGTCTCTGGAGAAGTTTCTATTTTACTTCTGTTATTTATTATTATGTAATTTATTTGTGACAGTTGCTTTGCAGTCTCATTGGTTGTGATGGCTGATTTTCACGAACAGCGCTAGTTTTGGTTCCTTCTCAGGAAATTTTTATTTTTAAATCAGCAAGATAAATAGTCATTTTTTATGACTCATCTTAATATTATACTTACTGAAACTCATGTCACAGAAGACGACTTTACTAAATATGAAAAATATTTTATTCAGCCTTGAAGTGATCTCGGTCTTGAAAAAAAATTACAAATTAATCAAACTTCCTGAAATATGTAAATATTGATCAGATAAAAAAGTTTGCTTGCTTTTCTAAGTCATCTGAGAAAATCTGTAAATGACCTATGACTAATTAAGGTTGGCAATCTTTATAAAAAGTAATATAGTAAAGAATAAATCACTGAAAACCGTCGAGCTTACTTCTCTCTTCTGGCAAACCATAAATGTTTATGCTTATATTTAAGTTGTATTAAGGAGGAGACAAAAACGGATTGCTTGTAAAATATTTTTTGGGAAGACTAGACTTTTTATTTTACAAATATCCAGTAGACAAGTGGGAATGCCAGATATCATTGAAGAAGGTTTGGTTTGTTAATTATTTAGATAAGAGGGGCTGCACATAGAGGAATATTTATATTGATTAAATATAATTGAACATTCATTATTTTTTCCCCGTAGTTTTACAGCCATTTCTGGTCGTTAAGAAGATATTCATTTTAGTTTCTAAGATTGTTAATTACTGAGTATTTATTGTGCAATGATTGTGTTATATATGTGTAAGTTTAAACGTAACCACCAAACCTCGGCACATATGCGAGATGTCCCGACAGAGAGCGCTACTATCAAAGGACGCTTAGTTGTAACCTCCTGATATGGGTACGCTTGTTAAGACAATGGTCAACTCTAAGTATCGACAATTGTATTGATTCAGGTTAGTTATAAGTTTTATTGGTTTATTGTTATATTTGTAGCGCTAGCTAATGTGTACATATGTTTAATATTACAGTTCTAAACTGCATCTGCAAGTGTTCGATTTATACCCTGAGAACCTCCACCTCCTTTTAAGTTTCTGAATTCGAAACTTACAAATCAATACAATGGAGACAAAGGCGAAATTTCATTTCATCTCAGAAGCTGGTGAAGATTCCAGAACCACGGTCGTGAAAGTTATGACGATTCAGCTGGTTGGCCAATCGGAAATTTTTTTATTTCCAAAAGATAAACAGTCTAGCACTCAGCACAAACAACTCTTCGATACTGCAGTAGTGAAGAATGTGGTGAAGAGTTTGAGAATTCGAAACAAATTTCGAAAAATAGTGATAACAATGACTGTAGAGCTCAGCAACATTTATTTGGATGTAGAAGGTAATGTTACATTTTATGATGAATATTTAGAAGAGGTTATACCTAACATAAACAATGCTATAACAGGTACCGTAGAAAAACATATGTGTTCTCGGGTTAAAGATATGGTTATAGAAAAATTTAATGGTGAAAATTTAAATGCTAATGTATGGCTAAATTTATTCGTTCAGGAGTGTGCTAGAGTGGGGATTACTCAAGACAAATATGCAGAAGCTCTAAGATTATTATTAGAAAAGTCTGCATTAGATTGCTATAATATATTCTGGAAACAGAACTCAATGTTTAATTGGGAAGCTTGGAATAATTCCTTTATTGAGACCTTCTCTGCACAGTCCTGGACCGATATAACATATGCATATAATTTTAAATATTTAAATGGTTCCCTGTTAGAATATGCGTTAAAGAAAAGAAGTTTATTGTTAGAAATAGATGAAAGTATCTCACTAAATACTCAAATTAATCTGATTGTAATTAACTTACCCAATTTTATACAAAATAAATTAGAAAGAAAGTCAATTGTAAGTATGGAAAATTTAATGGCAAAATTAAAACAATTTGGTAAGTTAAATGAAAGAAAAAAAGAGAAAGAAACACAAAAATGTTCAAGCGAGAAAAAACCATGTACAATATGTGAAAAATTAGGTTTTCAAAATAGATTTCATTTAGAGAGTTTGTGTCGTTTAAAAGATAATAAAATAATAACTCAAAAAGAGATAACAAAACAAAAAGATCGGCAAATTAATAAGACTGAAATATCAGATATAAACAAGATAGAAAATACTATACAAAAAAATAAGGACATTTTTGCTAAGTCAAAATTCGACATAGGAAAAATAAAAGGTTATGAAGCAACAGTAAAATTAATACAAAATAGATATATTTCAAAGAAACCATACAGGTGCTCATTTCAAGACAAAATTGAAATTGAAATGCAAGTGGATGAATTATTAAAAGCTGGTTTAATTGAAGAATCAAGCAGTCCCTATGCAGCTCCTGTCACGATGGTATTTAATAATGAAGAAGGAAAAAGATCACGCTTTTGTATTGACTTTAAGGAACTAAATAAAATAATTGTGCCAGAAAGTCAACCGTTTCCTAGAATTGATGATCTGACAGTACGCGCCAGAAACTGTAAATTTTTTTCAAAATTGGATGTAAATTCGGCGTTTTGGTCGATACCAGTGCGTGAAAAGGATAAATATAAATTGGCTTTCGTAACCCATCATGGTCATTGGCAATGGAATTGCTTGCCATATGGTTTGAAGTCTGCTCCGGCTATATTTCAAAGAGTCTTGTCAAGTGTGATAAGAAGAAATAACCTAGATAAGTTTGCTGTAAACTACATAGATGATGTATTGATTCATTCGAAGAATTATGAGGACCATGTAAAACATGTAGAATTAGTGTTAAAAGCACTACAGAAACAAGGATTTAAATTAAATGAATCAAAGTGTCAGTTTGCACAAAACAAGATAACTTATCTGGGCCATGAAATAGGAAATAATTATATAAAACCAATGAATGACAATCTCACAGCAATTAAAAAGTTTCCTGTACCTCAAACAAAGAAACAGGTTAGACAATTTTTAGGAAAAATAAACTTCTATTTGGAGTATATACCAAAACATGCTATTTTGCTAGATCCCTTAAGAAATTTATTAAGAAAAAATGTAGATTTTCACTGGTCAAAACAATGTAAAGATTGTTTCGAGACAACAAAAAAATACTTATGCTCAGCGCCTGCGCTAGCAATATTTGATCCAGAATCTCCAACATACATATTCACTGATGCAAGTATTGAAGGAGTTGGAGCAATTCTAAAACAACCACAAGAAGACAAATCTCTAAAGTCAGTATTTTTCTTTTCAAAAAAATTGACAAACGCTCAGAAAACAAAAAAAAGCAATATTTATAGAATGTTTAGCTATTAAAGAAGCTATACTTTACTGGCAATATTATCTGATAGGAAAAAAATTTGTGGTATTTACAGACCACAGACCATTAGAAAATTTTAATGTGAAGAAAAGTAATGATCCAGAACTACTACAAATTTTAAACTATATCTCACAATTTGACTTTGAGATTGTATATAATCCAGGTAAAGAAAATTTGGAGGCAGATTGTCTATCCAGAAATCCAGTTTTAGAATCAAATGAAGAAACAGATGATAACTCTGCGATTAAAACATCAAATTTATTAAAACTGGAAGATTTAAAAGAAAATCAAAAGCTAATAAAATTGGATGACAAATGCATAATTAAAGATAATATAATTTACAAAATACTGAATAAGAGTGAGAAAATATGGATAACAGAAGAATTTGGTATTTCACTTATTGAAAGTGTACATAAAGATCAAGGTCATATAGGAATGAAACAATTAATTTTAACAATAGGAAAAAAATTTTATTTTAAAAATATGTATAAAAATACAAGATTGATTTGCAGATCTTGTGAAACATGTATCAAAAATAAGTCAAGAATAGGTTGCTTTAAGGCTCCCTTGTCTCAACTTGGTCCAGCAAAAGAACCACTAGATATAATATCTTTAGATACAATAGGAGGATTTAAAGGGAATAAAAGTACAATAAAATATCTACACTTGGTAGTAGATCATTTCACAAGGTACGCATATATCAGCACCTCGAAAACACAAATAGCAAAAGATTTTATTAATCTAATCAAGAAAGTAGAAAAAGCTGGAAATATAAAAACATTATTAACAGATCAATATCCTGGTATAAATTCAGCACAATTTAAACAATATGTAAATAAACAAAAGATAACATTAATTTTTACAGCAGTAGATTGTGCATTTTCTAATGGATTAAATGAAAGGACAAATCAAACACTAGTTAACAGAATAAGGTGCAAAATTCATGAAAATAGAGATAAATCGTGGCCAATAGTAGCAGAAAAGTGTATCGAGGAATACAATAACACGATACATAGTTCTACTGGGTTTACCCCCAATTACTTATTAACTGGAATAGATGCATCATTTGTACCTGATGAACTAAATGAAAATGAAATTACAAATTTAGAAAATAATAGGGAAATAGCTTATAAAAACTCAGAAAAGACACATAACCAAAATAAAAAGTATTATGATAAAAATGTTAAAAAGTTTGAATACGAAGTTGGAGACCTTGTATATGTACAAAACAGTAACAAATTGAATAGAGATAAATTAGATGCGATCAGAGTAGGACCTTTCAAAATAAAACAGAAAATCTCAGAGGTAATATTTTTAATAGATAGTAGATTTCGTAAAAAGGAGTCAAACTTATTTCATGCTAGTAAGCTCGTGCCTTATTCCAAAGGGCTTTATTACCCTCTGTCTCAAAAAGGGGGGATGTAAGTTTAAACGTAACCGCCAAACTTCGGCACATATGCGAGATGTCCCGACAGAGAGCGCTACTATCAAAGGACGCTTAGTTGTAACCTCCTGATATGGGTACGCTTGTTAAGACAATGGTCATCTCTAAGTATCGACAATTGTATTGATTCAGGTTAGTTATAAGTTTTATTGGTTTATTGTTATATTTGTAGCGCTAGCTAATGTGTACATATGTTTAATATTACAGTTCTAAACTGCATCTGCAAGTGTTCGATTTATACCCTGAGAACCTCCACCTCCTTTTAAGTTTCTGAATTCGAAACTTACATAGGTATCTTTATTTATATTTTTTTTAATTCTTTACCAATATTCTTTATTATAGTAACTGGTGTTAAATTACAATAGTACTGATTATAAATTCTTACAAACTCAAAACAAGTACATTGGGGTAAAAAAGTCTCATTGCCTTTTCAAAATTTACCAATTCGCTTGTAGCTTTATGAGGTAACTTTTATACACAATGATTATAGGAGGTCATGAGGCTTCCTCCTCCTTAGGTGTCGCTCTGAATCACTAGGGATGAGATAGGAGAAGAGATCATTTGCATAGGGATTTGGATTAGGGTTACCAGGAAGATGGGAATGATGGTTGGCTTGATCCAGGATGAATGGAATGTCGAGGTTGAGTGAAGGGCCTCAGCTCTGGTAATTGACATAGAAAAGAGCATTGGCCACATGTTAGAGGATCCTGGATTTTGAAATTTGGAAAATAAACACTAAATGCGAAGAATATTTTGGTTGAAGGAATAGTAGACATGTCAGCTGAGAACAAAACAAACAGGATGTAACTTGAGACATCACCATGGGGAACATCAGCAACCAAGTAATGAAATTGTTGACTGTATCTAAAATTTTTATGTAGGAAGAAGATCAGTAGGTAGGTTTAGTTGGACTGTTGAGCAAAAGAAAGTAAGGACAGACCTAAAGAAATTCCTCTGGGATAAGATATTCACCTGGGAAATTAAAATTAGTTTTGTAAACGTACCTCCTAATGCTTGTTCCTGTTCTCTCATTTATTTCAGTTTCAGAGGACCTGATTGTGGATTCAGAAAGGATGAAGCTGTAAATCTTTCAAAGGTGCCAACATTATTTTATCCACCACTCCAAAAGCAATTACTAGATGGACATTGCATGGAGAAAGATAAATTAGAATCATTTTTTCCCGACGCTAAAAACGTTTCTTAAAATTACTACCCTATGTATTATAATGAGATAATAATAATTTTCTAATTATTCTAAAATATGAAGAAGTTAAATATTGTATTTAAAAAACAGTGAAATTGTATTATTTTTATGACTATGTTTTGCTAAATTTAATAAATTAATTTATGAATGTTTGCTTTTTTTTTTGTTTTACTCCCCTATAAAACATATATTCTTGTAAGATATCGGTTTTTGTCGTTATTTATGAATGGAAATACAAATACTTTCTTCTCATAGGTTTTCCTAGGTAAAAATTTGTAATAAACTTATTTCACTTCTGACAGTCTGGGTATTTTCACATTTCTTGTGCCATTGGGGAAATCACTATTTGTTCTTCCAAACTTGATGAATTCTGTTATGCCTGGTTGATTGTAATGTGCCTTAATACTTCGTGATATGTTCTTCTCTTTACCCAAAAATTTCCAATTCGAAACATTTATGAAGAGCTTGGTGGATGAAGATGTTATGAGACAAATAAGTGAAATCGGGAAAATCAGCTTTAAAGTTGTTAGTGTGCTCTTTTTCTTTGATTAACACCATTAGTAGATTTTCAGAAAATAGCCTTCCTTGAAGGGAAAAATATGCTATGTACAAAGGAGATAATAACATGTTCATCCACATGATTTAACCAGGCGAGATCTCAATGCTCAGGACAGAGCTACCAAGGTGCATAATATAATATAAATCCAAGTGTTTACAAGCTATTTTAGTATGCTTTTTTGAGCTTATTAAAGCTGCTGTGGCCATTTGCATAAAAACTTAAATAATTCTTTTACAGCATTCGAGGTTTTATTTTACAAATATTAATGTGGTATTAAATAAACGATAATAATATGTTTTACCTCATAGTAACATACCACAATTTAATTACCTTACTTTAACCCTTTTAACCTTTTAGGGGTGTGTGGCGATTCTTAGTATATAAAGTGAAATCACCCTATACGTTATTGCAGATATATTATAGACAAAGGTAAATAACATGAACAAAAGTAAATTATTATAAATCTATTAGCAATAAAGAAAAGCAGAAGCAAGTAACATGAGACGGGACAACAACTGTCAGTCATAAATTAGAGAGACCCTTACAGCCAGGCCTGCGGGACCCTTGTCACATGTAAACCACAGCCTAAGTGGTCCTGTCAGCAGTCTGACAGATTACTGAGAATCGGCATGCTCCTTACCACATGTTAGGATCTCGCAGGCCCTAAGGAACCTTTTTGTTCAGCCTCCGAGGAGGCGTGGGCCATATTTAACGGAGGAGGCTAGCCCCAGACAGTCAGTCTTTTCGCGCCGTTCCTCCGTGATACTTGCTTCTGTTCAAACTCTGAAACTTTGACTTATTCTTTATGAATCCTCTGTACCCCTTGAACATAGTGCATTGTCGGGGCACATACCTATCAGAAATGGAGTCAGATGTTAACGCCGACCTGGAACGATTGTCCAGGTCACAAACTTGAACAATTCGCACTTGTCACCAGGGCTAGAGAGCTTGGGCACTCCCCTAGTGACATTTCCCGACAACTGGTGACCCCGACGTGATCTCAGATGATAAAAAAAAAGAAAGAAAAAACTTTTCTTATGATGCCCGACCCACCAGCCCCGTCCGACGAAGCGTGCCGTGCAACCTTACACGCCATTTCTCGGACGTGCAAACTGCCAGGGTTTCATGAAGAAGACCCAAGACTATGGTTTCTGCAGGTCGAAAATATTTTTTTAACGAGCCAGATCTCTTCGTCTAAAGCCAAATCGGAGCATATTTACGCTCAGCTTCCGTTCAGGGTACTAACGCAGGTCGCAGACCTAGCGTATTCTCCCAGCGATAGTCCCTACGAAGACTTAAAGGCTCGTCTTATCGAAACATACAGCCAGAGCCACTACAGACGACTGATCCGGTTATTGGAAGACACACACCTCGGAGACCAGAAACCGTCACATCTCCTGCGACAAATGCAGGCACTGGCAGGACCCACGACTTTTGAGGACATCATTCGCACCCTCTGGCTACGCGCCTTGCCAGACAGGGTCCGCGACATACTGGCATCACACTACGAGGCGAAATTGTCGAAACTGACGTTGATAGCGGACAAAATCATGGACTTAAGTTCAGCTACCGCAATACACACAGTCCAGCCCGCATCGCCTCCCAAGGCCAGCCTGCCACGCTCCGGCTGTGACTGCCAGACAGCCATCGCACAGCTCACCCAACAAGTAACCGTGCTGGCCAATTCAATGAGCAGACGAAAAGAAAACAGGTCTGCTCAGCGATACCAGCGACCAAGGCTAACTACCGAGTCTAATGGTAACGGCTTATGCTTCTACCACGACAGATTCGGTAAGGATGCTCATCGATGTCGCAGGCCCTGTAGGTGGGTTGATGACGCTACCACACCGGCGGGGAAACTAAATGTCACCATGGTCAGAGCGGTACCCATGGCAGCCATAACCTTTCGCCGCCTATTCGTGACAGACGTCCGCACGCGGCAGCATTACCTGGTAGATACGGGAGCAGCTATCTCCGTACTTCCACCACCCAAAGTAAAAAGGGCTATACCCTCCGACTACCAGCTCTACGCCGCTAACGGCAGCTCCATTCCAACGTATGGAGAAGTCAACAGGAACCTCGACCTAGGCCTGCAGCGGATCTTTAAATGGAACTTCATAATGGCAGAAGTTCAACAGCCAATCCTAGGGGCCGACTTCCTTGCTCATTACCACCTACTGGTCGATCTTCAGCACCGCCAGCTGATCGATGGAATTACTGGTCGTCGTACCACGGGAAGAACACACGTCGCTACGCTCTCCGTGATATCAAGCATACCACCCGACAACAAATACGCCGGCCTCTTACGGCGCTATCCTCAGCTCACACGACCACAACAACCTATGAGTTCAATTCTGCCGACAAAGGTAGAGCACTACATAGACACTCGTGGACCGCCCGTATGCAGCAAGGCTCGCCGATTAGCGCCAGCAAAATATCAAGCCGCCAAAGAAGAATTCCGGCGTATGATGGACGAAGGAATTTGTCGGCCCTCCAACAGCCCATGGGCAAGTCCGCTTCACATTGTTACGAAGAAGGACGGGACTATACGCCCCTGTGGAGACTACCGACAACTGAACAACAAAACCATCCCAGACCGGTATGGTGTGCCCAATATTTCAGACTTTAACAACCAGTTGTTTGGCACTACCATATTTTCAACACTTGATATCAAAAGAGCGTACCATCACATTCCGGTAAACCCCCAGGACATTCCCAAAACAGCTATTATCACCCCCTTTGGACTGTTTGAATTTCTCCGGATGACGTTTGGCCTTCGCAACGCCGCGCAGTCGTTCCAGAGGTATATGGACAACATTTTTAGAGATCTACAATTTGTGTTTATATACCTCGATGACATACTGATCGCTTCAGTCAGCGAATAGGAACACCACCGTCACCTGGAAACAGTCTTCGGTCGGCTGGCTGCTCATGGGCTAACCTTTAACATCGCGAAATGCGTGCTAGGACAGCCCGAGGTTGGATTCCTAGGGTACCATGTCTCACCCCAGGGCATCGTTCCATCACCAGCTAAAGTACAGGTAATCTTAGATTACCCCCGACCTACTACGATACGAGACCTCAGACGTTTTCTCGGAATGGTCAACTTTTATCGCCGATGCTTACCTAACGCAGCTGAGCACCAGAGTGTACTTAACGCCTACTTACAAGGCGCCAAGAAAAATGACCGTACCATCGTCAACTGGACCGAAGAAGCTCTAGCGCTTTCGAGGAAACCCGCAGGACTCTGGCGAACGCCGCCTATCTCGCTCATCCATCAACAGACGGGCAGCTAATCCTAGCCACTGACGCCAGTGACACAGCTATGGGTGCAGCACTACAACAGATGGAGGGCGGCGCGTTACGGCCTATTGGCTTCTTCAGCCGCGCTTTTAACACTGCTCAGTCAAAATACAGCACCTTCGATAGAGAGCTATTAGCTATCTACGAAGCAGTCAAATATTTTCGACAGCTTCTCGAAGCGCGGGAAGTAATCATTTATACAGACCACAAACCGCTCACCCACGCCATGGCCCAACAAAGTGACACTTCCTGCCCACGACGTATGCGATACCTAAATTACATAGCTCAATTCACGACAGAAATACGCTATTGTAAGGGTGAGGACAACGTCGTGGCGGATGCCCTCTCGCGCATAGAAGCCATCTGTGTCCCGGAAAATTTTCAAAAATTACACACGGCTCAAGTAGAAGATCAAGAATTAACAGTCTTCAGGGAACAGAACGCCACATGCAGGTTAGAGCCCGTTAACATCCCCGGCAGCGACATTTCTCTCATTTGCGAGACCTCACTGGGGGAGCCAAGGCCGTACTTGCCTTCGGGCTTTCGAAGATCCACCTTCGACCAGCTGCACAGCCTAAGCCACCCAGGAGTAAGAGCAAGTCGGAAAATGATGAGCCAGAGGTTTTTTTGGCCGGGTATGAACGCTGACGTGGCTCGATGGGCACGATGTTGTATAGCATGCCAGACCTCTAAAGTACACCGCCACACCATAACCCCTCCAGGGCAATTCGCGGCCGCGGGGAGGTTCGAGCACGTGCACATCGACCTCGTAGGACCCCTACCAACTTCAGAAGGCAAGCGATACATCCTCACCATGATTGACCGAGCCACGGGATGGCCTGAGGCAATTCCACTTGGCAACATGGAAGCTACCACCGTAGCCGACGCCTTCTTTAGTGGCTGGGTTGCCAGGTTCGGCACACCCATTCGAATAACGACTGACCAAGGCCGTCAGTTTGAATCAGAGTTGTTCACGAGACTGACCCGCCTCCTGAGTTTCGAGAGAATTCGGACCACCGCCTACCATCCACAGTCAAACGGCCGAATTGAACGATGGCACCGCTCGCTGAAAACCGCACTAACCGCCCATTCACAACACCGTCAGTGGACGCGAAGCCTACCAGCAGTCCTGCTCGGCCTACGAAGTGTAATCAAAGAGGACCTAGGGTGCAGTGTCGCCGAGCGAACATACAAAAAACCCTTACGCCTTCCCGGAGAATACTTTACACCAACACAAGTAGATCTTGACGTTCGACGCAACATCACTCAACACCGGGAAGACACGAAGAAGACGTTCATTAGCAAAGACCTCAACACCTGCACACACGTCTTCGTTCGACAAGAACACCGGCGTAGCCTCGAACCGGCTTATACTGGTCCGCACCCAGTAGTCAGCAGGAATAATAAAACCATAGTCATAATGGCAGATAATAAGGAGACTCGCATTTCCCTAGACCGTGTCAAGCCAGCTTATTTGCTAAACACCACCGAAAGTTTACCTACACCGGGTGAACCAGAGGAATTAGGAAACACTCCACCACCATACCTCTGCACGAGAAGTTCGGTAGCGCGACGGTAAATATAAAATAGACATTACTGATAAAATATAAGTTATTTTTTTTTTTTTTTTTTTTTTTAGTTGTTTCGAAATATACGCTATAATATTTTTATATATTATATTAGGACCTAAGTTACCACTTGTTACTATAAGTCATTTTATATATTTTTTTTTTTGTTTTTTCTCGTTCGTAAATGTTAAAGCGATCAATAGACCACAACAATTGTAAAATAATGTTAGTCAAACGTGTATGTAAATATGTATATCTTAATACTTGTGACTGTTTGTAGTGGTTACATTTTAATTAGCTAACTGGGTCTGTTATCAAGTACAATGTTGATTCTTTTATTCCCATTCAGGTAAAAGATAAAATTTTTTTAAGGAAAGAGCTATTTAATTGTTTATTTGTAATAATTGTTCTACAAATAATGTCCAATGTACACAAAAGTGTAAGCGTTTAAGAAAAAATTGATAGACATATGTTTGTATTATGTACGTTTTTATTATGCAATGTAATTCAATATATGAAAACTGTCAAACTTGTATAGGGCAATTTGGGGGAGCCCTGTGGCGATTCTTAGTATATAAAGTGAAATCACCCTATACGTTATTGCAGATATATTATAGACAAAGGTAAATAACATGAACAAAAGTAAATTATTATAAATCTATTAGCAATAAAGAAAAGCAGAAGCAAGTAACATGAGACGGGACAACAACTGTCAGTCATAAATTAGAGAGACCCTTACAGCCAGGCCTGCGGGACCCTTGTCACATGTAAACCACAGCCTAAGTGGTCCTGTCAGCAGTCTGACAGATTACTGAGAATCGGCATGCTCCTTACCACATGTTAGGATCTCGCAGGCCCTAAGGAACCTTTTTGTTCAGCCTCCGAGGAGGCGTGGGCCATATTTAACGGAGGAGGCTAGCCCCAGACAGTCAGTCTTTTCGCGCCGTTCCTCCGTGATACTTGCTTCTGTTCAAACTCTGAAACTTTGACTTATTCTTTATGAATCCTCTGTACCCCTTGAACATAGTGCATTGTCGGGGCACATACCTATCAGAAATGGAGTCAGATGTTAACGCCGACCTGGAACGATTGTCCAGGTCACAAACTTGAACAATTCGCACTTGTCACCAGGGCTAGAGAGCTTGGGCACTCCCCTAGTGACATTTCCCGACAGGGTGTAAATTTAATGTAATGAACACTACTACTATGCTGTCGAATTATATTGATCATCAATATAATATCTACTCGTGGTGACACTATGTTACATCTTTGTTACAAACAAATACTAATATCAGGTTTCAATAATATTAATAATAAAACAACTTTATTAAACATTTATTTTATTTATCCATTTACTTTAAATTATTTACTCTTTTAATAATCATCAAGGTTGGGTTCTGACATACCAAATACTCATACATTACACTTTGCTATCTTTAAACATATATAATTTAATGATTTTAAACCTACACTTAACATAAATTATGGTCACTGTCTCTACCTGTGGGGGAAATGTAAATTGTTGTACTCAGAGTTTCAGAGGTCCAACTTCTAGCTGCAAAAGTGGGAACTAAAACTAGCTATAAACGAGGCCATGTTGATCTCATCAGTATGTTTTTAGCCATTATCGGGACAGGTGTCCTTTCGACCATGGTTATGATATAGGCCACCAGTTGGCCTAAGACAGTCATAAAGGTCCCTATCCAAGGTGGGGCCCTTTTAAAATGGGTGTTTCTCAGCAGGCACAATGATATGCCAGGGATCAAGCCTTCGGTCTGGGGTTGTTTGTGTCCTCTAGCAAATCTCATGCCGCATGCGCCAAGCATTTTAAGCAGTTTCTGTTCACTAATGCTATCTGTGATTACAGTTAAAAAATCATACAATGTAAAAGGGGTTAGGTGATGGGCGCACATTAGGATAGATGTGGGGGCCTAGAACTACCTATAAACTACTTTGGACGGGGGGCCCAACTATTTAATATATCTGTGTCGAATGAACTCACCCACTGTAGGTAACTCAAAGTCTTTGTGGAGTCCATAGTTCCTGCTCATTACTCTTGTATATCATCAAGACAGAGATAGGTTGGGGGGAGGCCAGCAGGGGTACAAGCCAGTAAGACTTTGTGCTTGTTTGTTTTTAATTTCCTAGCAAAATGGCCACAAAAAAAGGGTGTTGGTCTATTTGTATGCCCAAATATACCAGGCTGTTCATTGGAGAATTCTGCTCTGTTCCTGCAGCATAGGAAGTTCTTTCCTTTCTGAAAGGAGAATATTATGCTGTCAGTCTTTTCTAGGTCCACAGTAATGCCTGTGTTCACAGTAATTAACGCCCATGTTCATATTAATGTTCACAGCAAATCTCCAACTCACCTCTCCTTTATAGCTGTTTCTCGGTGTCATAGGTCATAAATTAAATAAGCTCCAAGTGACGTAGACTTTTTAAAAAGTTTTATTTTAATTAAACAAAAAAATGGTAATTAGGGCAGAGTGAAGATACATTAATCCGATCATAGAATGGAATAGGTTCTGTCATGGAAGGGGAACAATATATAACCAGAGGAAAAGGAGGGAGTTGTCAGCTTGGTAGTGAATCAGCTGTTCTCATCCTATAACTATTTCCATCTTAAGTTCCAAGGACCTCCGCTGGTACATATTTCCTGAGTAGGATCTGGTGCTGTTTGGGTAAATTTTATGGTACAATTGGGTACAATTTTGATATGGCTTTTTTGTTTGCAATAACAATGTAGGTCTGGTTGTTGAAACAGTTTATCATCTTGGTGACGTTAAAAGATACATATCGGTTTAATTTGCCTGTGGGGGTAGAGTTACATTGCTCTAATTTCCCATTATTTACTATATTAGTTATACATTTATTTTTCTATTGGTTAATATTTGTACAATAATGGTTATTTCCAATTAGATTACATTTTCCTACAAATAAGTCATTTTTCTTATATATAGAGGGGTTAATATAGTGATAGGGGGATATGTAACGATTATACATAAACATGTATAATAACTAGTAAAGCTCACTTCATGTTGCGGTGCATGATAATGTACCATGTAAATAAAATACAATGTACAATGTTGTCATGTATTGTACAGTAAATCTTGCTATTTTTCCATAATACCACTGGATTTGTAGATACTAGTGTTATATTATGATTAATATCTCTCAGTATGCCAGTTATTAAGTTTGTATGTATAATTCCAGTTTTACAAAATTTGAGCAATATTGTCATCATTTATTTGGTTATATATATATCATATATGTATATATCATCCATTTTATTCATATTTTATGGTTTGCTCCAAAATTCTTATTTATTAGTTTTACATTATCTTTTTAGTCCTGTATATTCTTATTATATTAATATTGACCGTGGTCTGGATATTATTTTCAACTTTGTAATTATTCTGTTTCATTTATAACTTTTTGATAGAGTTTTCTTTGTCATCAGAAACCTTATTACCAGTTATCCAGCTAATGATGTTTCCTAGTCCTCTTTTTGTTCTTTTATTTGTTGCTTTCTGTATAAAGTCTAATTTATTTTGTACCTTATTTGTTAAGTATAGTAATAGATTATAAAGCGTATGGTCATAGTATAATGGTATGTCCAGAAAGGCTTAAGTATAACTTTTTAGATTAGTTATTTATTTTCAACAATCGCTGTAATTAGATGTCGGTTTCTTCCCTTTTACTGAATATTCGTAGTGTGCACGTGGCGTCTTCTCTAACTATTTCTTGTGTAAGTGATCTTTTTTGTAGTCGAGTTCTCTAAGTTATGAGATATCAAAACAAATGCAGGACGCTTTCCTTCGATTGCTTTGACTGAGCAAATGAATGCTGTAAAGAAGGAAATATTGTACACTAGTGCGCTTGGAATAAGTTTGAACATTGGTTTCGCATGTGTAGTTAATGAGCTGGGGCTTATGCTTGCTGATTTATTTTTTGTATGTGCTATATGAACATAGTATGTCCAGATAAGCTTAAGCATAGCTTTTTAGATTAGTTATTTAATTTCAACAATCGCTGTAATTAGATGTCTGCCTCTTCGCTTTTAGTGATGATTTGTAGTGTTACACGTGGCCTCTTCTCTAACTATTTCTTGTGTAAGCGGTCTGTATTGCAGTCGAATTCTCGAAGTTAAGAGATATCAAACCAAATGCAGGATGCTTTCCTTTGATAGCTTTGACTGAGCAAATGAATGCTGTAAAGAAGGAAATATTGTACACTAGTGCGCTTGGAATAAGTTTGAACATTGGTTTCGCATGTGTAGTTAATGGGCTGGGGCTTATGCTTGCTGATTTATTTTTTGTATGTGCTATATGAACTTGGTATGTCCAGAAAGGCTTAAGTATAACTTTTTAGATTAGTTATTTATTTTCAACAATCGCTGTAATTAGATGTCGGTTTCTTTCCTTTTACTGAAGATTCGTAGTGTTGCACGTGGCGTCTTCTCTAACTATTTCTTGTGTAAGTGATCTTTTTTGTAGTCGAGTTCTCTAAGTTATGAGATATCAAACCAAATGCAGGACGCTTTCCTTTGATTGCTTTGACTGAGCAAATGAATGCTGTAAAGAAGGAAATATTGTACACTAGTGCGCTTGGAATAAGTTTGAACATTGGTTTCGCATGTGTAGTTAATGGGCTGGGGCTTATGCTTGCTGATTTATTTTTTGTATGTGCTATATGAACATAGTATGTCCAGATAAGCTTAAGCATAGCTTTTTAGATTAGTTATTTAATTTCAACAATCGCTGTAATTAGATGTCTGCCTCTTCGCTTTTAGTGATGATTAGTAGTTTGACACGTGGCCTCTTCTCTAACTATTTCTTGTGTAAGCGGTCTGTATTGCAGTCGAATTCTCTGAGTTGAGAGATATTAAACAAAATGCCGGATAATTTGCTTTGATTGAGCAATTTATTGCAGTAAAGAAGGAAATATTGTACACTAGTGCGCCTGGAATAAGTTTGAACATTTTTTTCGCATGTGTAGCGCTTTCTGTTCGCATTTTGATGGGACGTTTTATCCTTGCCGCATGTGTTTTATTGATATTATTTGTATCCTTATACTGTGGAGTCACTGGTATAAAAGTATCTTTGCTTTTATGTATATTTTATAAAGGTTTTAAATAAATATTTTCATCTTCTAAATTTAGGAGGATTTTCTCTATTCTTAGCTAACCTATTAGCTCTTTCAAATTTTTCTTCATGTATTTTATTATGAATCATTCATTGTTCGTCATTATACATTTGAACATATTTTTCAACTATATTATAATTGATGGTTTCTTACTCGCTCTAGTAGAATACTACCTACGTGATTTCATTAGTAGGTAAGTTTTAAGTGGTTATTAAGCGTGTCATTGTACGTTAGTGCATCAATTCTCAATTTATAATAAAATATTTCTTTATTGATGCTATGTTGTACCGTGTAGAATTTATCCTATTACTACAGTGACGATTCAATAGTCCTAAAGAGTTGGTATTTCCAGGAGAACTCTACTTCAATATTATTTATTTCTAATAAGTGTCTTATAAGTGTGTTGTTCGATTGTCCCTTGGAATTGTCATTGGTTTAGGATAATGTTCAAAGTATTCTTTTAAGACATTGCACATACATATAGCATGTTTTGATGGTATGACTCTAGCTAATAGACAATTCGAAAATGTTGAGTTTTTCATGTTTCTACGATCCCTTTGTGTTGTCATTTTCCTATATGTTGTTTGAAATTAATTCAATTATTCTTTCTTTTTCGGGTATATCTTCCTTTTTTTTTATTTGATATTTATTAATCCTTCTCGTAAGATACAATATTTGTATTAACTTTGATATTTCTTTGAGGTATTCCTCAAACAAAGGTTCTAATATTTTTTTTTTAATGTGGTGCTTAAGAGTAAGTATATTCCATAGCTTTGTTAGTTTGTGATATTTCCTCTAGTAGCGTTCCTATGTCATTTATATCATTAATGTATAGTTTGTAACGCAATTGGTTAAAGGGTTTCGTGAATTCCATGCCTTTAATTCCATGTTTTACTACAATCCAAAGTTTATCTACGTTTAAACCTTATTATTTTTAACTATCCATATTGGTTTATTTGAGGACAGTTGTGAGTGAATAGTCGCCATTACTTTTTCTTCTGATACTATTTCCATGAGTTTTAGTCTTATTTGTTCATACCGGGATGTGTTTTTTAGCGAACTAATCATATTGTCTATTTCCATTTGTTCTATATCTTCATTGAGTATCTGTTCAATTTCTTCTTTACTTGAATGGTGTATTAGGTTTTCATGGTGCCTCTAAAGCGTATCTGTTTTACATCAAACGAACTCACCTAATTTCCATTTATTATTTTAGTCGTTAACCATTTTTGGCATGGAGTCGGTATAGTTTATGTCATGTTCATTTCTGATAGCGGAGGCTCGTTGGTGTTTGGACCTAATTCTTAAAAATGATTAAGTCTTTCCTTTATTGGTTCCTGTAACATTCTTATTTGTTCATATCTGTCATTTTCTGTATAATGAACCCGATTACTAGCTGTTCTGATGGATACAGTCTGATTCTCGCGGTCTTGTTGATAGTTTTGCTAATAATTTCCTGAGGAAGGTTTATTAAAGTAACGTCGTTGGCGCGGTGACCATTGTTGATTGTGGTTTTGGTTATAATCCTGTCACTGATATTCTTGTGTTGCGGTTGATTATTATATCTGTTGGTTTGTGTAAAACGTTGTCTGTAATCTTTCCTGCAATCCTAACGATTGTAAGGTTGCTGTTGCTCATGATGTGGGTTTCTTTCGAAATTTGGGTCATATCTCTTTCCTTTATAATTGGAATTACTTTGTGAGTTAAGTTGAGAATGGTTTTTGTTTCCGAATAACCTTTGAAAATTATGCGCAGCGTGAGTTCTAAGAGTGTTTTCAAAGCCAACTATTTATAGATTATTATTATAACCTATTAAAATTATTATAGATGCATTATGTTCTCTAATGTTCTATTCCATCCCGTTTTTTGACCCTTATCGTCCACAATTTTATTCTTTTTTTTGTGCTGAACCGTTTTCTATTCTATATTGATTTAAAAATTAGATGTATACAATAAGATAATACATATATTGAGTAGTAAATGGCTCCTTGTATTGTTTGGTATGCATTGTACTAAGTTTTTGTAACGTAGACATTCACCTAGTATGGGCAGGTTTACCACGTGGTCTTCGATACGGTCCTCAAAGATGTCGGTACCTTCGATTTTACTTGCGATTCGTAGTGTTACGCGTGGTTTCTTGTCTAACTGTTCTTGTGTAAGCGGTCTGTATTGTAGTCGAGTTCTCTTAGTTGAGAGATATCAATCGAAATGCCAGACGAGTTCCTTTAAGAATCACTGCTCGCCTCGTCATGGAGTGAAAATCGATTGAAATTCAATAATTTTAACAGGTACGTAATGTTCTTATTGATAATGGTTATTCTAGTGCTTCTTAGTTCCAGTAGGAAAAAAAAAATAGTTAAGCTTATGTGGTAAATGATTACTAAAAAGAACGAAATATTGTTTACTAGTGCGCCTGGAATGAGTAAGAGATGTGTTCCGCTATTATAGCGCTTGGGTCGTTGCTTATGCTTGGTGATTTATTTTTTGACGGAATATATGAACTTGGTATGTCCAGAGAGGCTTAAGTATAACTTTTTAGATTAGTTATTTATTTTCAACAATCGCTGTAATTAGATGTCGGTTTCTTCCCTTTTACTGAAGATTCGCAGTGTTGCACGTGGCGTCTTCTCTAACTATTTCTTGTGTAAGTGATCTTTTTTGTAGTCGAGTTCTCTAAGTTATGAGATATCAAACCAAATGCAGGACGCTTTCCTTTGATTGCTTTGACTGAGCAAATGAATGCTGTAAAGAAGGAAATATTGTACACTAGTGCGCTTGGAATAAGTTTGAACATTGGTTTCGCATGTGTAGTTAATGGGCTGGGGCTTATGCTTGCTGATTTATTTTTTGTATGTGCTATATGAACATAGTATGTCCAGATAAGCTTAAGCATAGCTTTTTAGATTAGTTATTTAATTTCAACAATCGCTGTAATTAGATGTCTGCCTCTTCGCTTTTAGTGATGATTAGTAGTGTGACACGTGGCCTCTTCTCTAACTATTTCTTGTGTAAGCGGTCTGTATTGCAGTCGAATTCTCTGAGTTGAGAGATATTAAACAAAATGCCGGATAATTTGCTTTGATTGAGCAATTTATTGCAGTAAAGAAGGAAATATTGTACACTAGTGCGCCTGGAATAAGTTTGAACATTTTTTTCGCATGTGTAGCGCTTTCTGTTCGCATTTTGATGGGACGTTTTATCCTTGCCGCATGTGTTTTATTGATATTATTTGTATCCTTATACTGTGGAGTCACTGGTATAAAAGTATCTTTGCTTTTATGTATATTTTATAAAGGTTTTAAATAAATATTTTCATCTTCTAAATTTAGGAGGATTTTCTCTATTCTTAGCTAACCTATTAGCTCTTTCAAAATTTTCTTCATGTATTTTATTATGAATCATTCATTGTTCGTCATTATACATTTGAACATATTTTTCAACTATATTATAATTGATGGTTTCTTACTCGCTCTAGTAGAATACTACCTACGTGATTTCATTAGTAGGTAAGTTTTAAGTGGTTATTAAGCGTGTCATTGTACGTTAGTGCATCAATTCTCAATTTATAATAAAATATTTCTTTATTGATGCTATGTTGTACCGTGTAGAATTTATCCTATTACTACAGTGACGATTCAATAGTCCTAAAGAGTTGGTATTTCCAGGAGAACTCTACTTCAATATTATTTATTTCTAATAAGTGTCTTATAAGTGTGTTGTTCGATTGTCCCTTGGAATTGTCATTGGTTTAGGATAATGTTCAAAGTATTCTTTTAAGACATTGCACATACATATAGCATGTTTTGATGGTATGACTCTAGCTAATAGACAATTCGAAAATGTTGAGTTTTTCATGTTTCTACGATCCCTTTGTGTTGTCATTTTCCTATATGTTGTTTGAAATTAATTCAATTATTCTTTCTTTTTCGGGTATATCTTCCTTTTTTTTTATTTGATATTTATTAATCCTTCTCGTAAGATACAATATTTGTATTAACTTTGATATTTCTTTGAGGTATTCCTCAAACAAAGGTTCTAATATTTTTTTTTTAATGTGGTGCTTAAGAGTAAGTATATTCCATAGCTTTGTTAGTTTGTGATATTTCCTCTAGTAGCGTTCCTATGTCATTTATATCATTAATGTATAGTTTGTAACGCAATTGGTTAAAGGGTTTCGTGAATTCCATGCCTTTAATTCCATGTTTTACTACAATCCAAAGTTTATCTACGTTTAAACCTTATTATTTTTAACTATCCATATTGGTTTATTTGAGGACAGTTGTGAGTGAATAGTCGCCATTACTTTTTCTTCTGATACTATTTCCATGAGTTTTAGTCTTATTTGTTCATACCGGGATGTGTTTTTTAGCGAACTAATCATATTGTCTATTTCCATTTGTTCTATATCTTCATTGAGTATCTGTTCAATTTCTTCTTTACTTGAATGGTGTATTAGGTTTTCATGGTGCCTCTAAAGCGTATCTGTTTTACATCAAACGAACTCACCTAATTTCCATTTATTATTTTAGTCGTTAACCATTTTTGGCATGGAGTCGGTATAGTTTATGTCATGTTCATTTCTGATAGCGGAGGCTCGTTGGTGTTTGGACCTAATTCTTAAAAATGATTAAGTCTTTCCTTTATTGGTTCCTGTAACATTCTTATTTGTTCATATCTGTCATTTTCTGTATAATGAACCCGATTACTAGCTGTTCTGATGGATACAGTCTGATTCTCGCGGTCTTGTTGATAGTTTTGCTAATAATTTCCTGAGGAAGGTTTATTAAAGTAACGTCGTTGGCGCGGTGACCATTGTTGATTGTGGTTTTGGTTATAATCCTGTCACTGATATTCTTGTGTTGCGGTTGATTATTATATCTGTTGGTTTGTGTAAAACGTTGTCTGTAATCTTTCCTGCAATCCTAACGATTGTAAGGTTGCTGTTGCTCATGATGTGGGTTTCTTTCGAAATTTGGGTCATATCTCTTTCCTTTATAATTGGAATTACTTTGTGAGTTAAGTTGAGAATGATTTTTGTTTCCGAATAACCTTTGAAAATTATGCGCAGCGTGAGTTCTAAGAGTGTTTTCAAAGCCAACTATTTATAGATTATTATTATAACCTATTAAAATTATTATAGATGCATTATGTTCTCTAATGTTCTATTCCATCCCGTTTTTTGACCCTTATCGTCCACAATTTTATTCTTTTTTTTGTGCTGAACCGTTTTCTATTCTATATTGATTTAAAAATTAGATGTATACAATAAGATAATACATATATTGAGTAGTAAATGGCTCCTTGTATTGTTTGGTATGCATTGTACTAAGTTTTTGTAACGTAGACATTCACCTAGTATGGGCAGGTTTACCACGTGGTCTTCGATACGGTCCTCAAAGATGTCGGTACCTTCGATTTTACTTGCGATTCGTAGTGTTACGCGTGGTTTCTTGTCTAACTGTTCTTGTGTAAGCGGTCTGTATTGTAGTCGAGTTCTCTTAGTTGAGAGATATCAATCGAAATGCCAGACGAGTTCCTTTAAGAATCACTGCTCGCCTCGTCATGGAGTGAAAATCGATTGAAATTCAATAATTTTAACAGGTACGTAATGTTCTTATTGATAATGGTTATTCTAGTGCTTCTTAGTTCCAGTAGGAAAAAAAAAATAGTTAAGCTTATGTGGTAAATGATTACTAAAAAGAACGAAATATTGTTTACTAGTGCGCCTGGAATGAGTAAGAGATGTGTTCCGCTATTATAGCGCTTGGGTCGTTGCTTATGCTTGGTGATTTATTTTTTGACGGAATATATGAACTTGGTATGTCCAGAGAGGCTTAAGTATAACTTTTTAGATTAGTTATTTATTTTCAACAATCGCTGTAATTAGATGTCGGTTTCTTCCCTTTTACTGAAGATTCGCAGTGTTGCACGTGGCGTCTTCTCTAACTATTTCTTGTGTAAGTGATCTTTTTTGTAGTCGAGTTCTCTAAGTTATGAGATATCAAACCAAATGCAGGACGCTTTCCTTTGATTGCTTTGACTGAGCAAATGAATGCTGTAAAGAAGGAAATATTGTACACTAGTGCGCTTGGAATAAGTTTGAACATTGGTTTCGCATGTGTAGTTAATGGGCTGGGGCTTATGCTTGCTGATTTATTTTTTGTATGTGCTATATGAACATAGTATGTCCAGATAAGCTTAAGCATAGCTTTTTAGATTAGTTATTTAATTTCAACAATCGCTGTAATTAGATGTCTGCCTCTTCGCTTTTAGTGATGATTAGTAGTGTGACACGTGGCCTCTTCTCTAACTATTTCTTGTGTAAGCGGTCTGTATTGCAGTCGAATTCTCTGAGTTGAGAGATATTAAACAAAATGCCGGATAATTTGCTTTGATTGAGCAATTTATTGCAGTAAAGAAGGAAATATTGTACACTAGTGCGCCTGGAATAAGTTTGAACATTTTTTTCGCATGTGTAGCGCTTTCTGTTCGCATTTTGATGGGACGTTTTATCCTTGCCGCATGTGTTTTATTGATATTATTTGTATCCTTATACTGTGGAGTCACTGGTATAAAAGTATCTTTGCTTTTATGTATATTTTATAAAGGTTTTAAATAAATATTTTCATCTTCTAAATTTAGGAGGATTTTCTCTATTCTTAGCTAACCTATTAGCTCTTTCAAATTTTTCTTCATGTATTTTATTATGAATCATTCATTGTTCGTCATTATACATTTGAACATATTTTTCAACTATATTATAATTGATGGTTTCTTACTCGCTCTAGTAGAATACTACCTACGTGATTTCATTAGTAGGTAAGTTTTAAGTGGTTATTAAGCGTGTCATTGTACGTTAGTGCATCAATTCTCAATTTATAATAAAATATTTCTTTATTGATGCTATGTTGTACCGTGTAGAATTTATCCTATTACTACAGTGACGATTCAATAGTCTTAAAGAGTTGGTATTTCCAGGAGAACTCTACTTCAATATTATTTATTTCTAATAAGTGTCTTATAAGTGTGTTGTTCGATTGTCCCTTGGAATTGTCATTGGTTTAGGATAATGTTCAAAGTATTCTTTTAAGACATTGCACATACATATAGCATGTTTTGATGGTATGACTCTAGCTAATAGACAATTCGAAAATGTTGAGTTTTTCATGTTTCTACGATCCCTTTGTGTTGTCATTTTCCTATATGTTGTTTGAAATTAATTCAATTATTCTTTCTTTTTCGGGTATATCTTCCTTTTTTTTTATTTGATATTTATTAATCCTTCTCGTAAGATACAATATTTGTATTAACTTTGATATTTCTTTGAGGTATTCCTCAAACAAAGGTTCTAATATTTTTTTTTTAATGTGGTGCTTAAGAGTAAGTATATTCCATAGCTTTGTTAGTTTGTGATATTTCCTCTAGTAGCGTTCCTATGTCATTTATATCATTAATGTATAGTTTGTAACGCAATTGGTTAAAGGGTTTCGTGAATTCCATGCCTTTAATTCCATGTTTTACTACAATCCAAAGTTTATCTACGTTTAAACCTTATTATTTTTAACTATCCATATTGGTTTATTTGAGGACAGTTGTGAGTGAATAGTCGCCATTACTTTTTCTTCTGATACTATTTCCATGAGTTTTAGTCTTATTTGTTCATACTGGGATGTGTTTTTTAGCGAACTAATCATATTGTCTATTTCCATTTGTTCTATATCTTCATTGAGTATCTGTTCAATTTCTTCTTTACTTGAATGGTGTATTAGGTTTTCATGGTGCCTCTAAAGCGTATCTGTTTTACATCAAACGAACTCACCTAATTTCCATTTATTATTTTAGTCGTTAACCATTTTTGGCATGGAGTCGGTATAGTTTATGTCATGTTCATTTCTGATAGCGGAGGCTCGTTGGTGTTTGGACCTAATTCTTAAAAATGATTAAGTCTTTCCTTTATTGGTTCCTGTAACATTCTTATTTGTTCATATCTGTCATTTTCTGTATAATGAACCCGATTACTAGCTGTTCTGATGGATACAGTCTGATTCTCGCGGTCTTGTTGATAGTTTTGCTAATAATTTCCTGAGGAAGGTTTATTAAAGTAACGTCGTTGGCGCGGTGACCATTGTTGATTGTGGTTTTGGTTATAATCCTGTCACTGATATTCTTGTGTTGCGGTTGATTATTATATCTGTTGGTTTGTGTAAAACGTTGTCTGTAATCTTTCCTGCAATCCTAACGATTGTAAGGTTGCTGTTGCTCATGATGTGGGTTTCTTTCGAAATTTGGGTCATATCTCTTTCCTTTATAATTGGAATTACTTTGTGAGTTAAGTTGAGAATGGTTTTTGTTTCCGAATAACCTTTGAAAATTATGCGCAGCGTGAGTTCTAAGAGTGTTTTCAAAGCCAACTATTTATAGATTATTATTATAACCTATTAAAATTATTATAGATGCATTATGTTCTCTAATGTTCTATTCCATCCCGTTTTTTGACCCTTATCGTCCACAATTTTATTCTTTTTTTTGTGCTGAACCGTTTTCTATTCTATATTGATTTAAAAATTAGATGTATACAATAAGATAATACATATATTGAGTAGTAAATGGCTCCTTGTATTGTTTGGTATGCATTGTACTAAGTTTTTGTAACGTAGACATTCACCTAGTATGGGCAGGTTTACCACGTGGTCTTCGATACGGTCCTCAAAGATGTCGGTACCTTCGATTTTACTTGCGATTCGTAGTGTTACGCGTGGTTTCTTGTCTAACTGTTCTTGTGTAAGCGGTCTGTATTGTAGTCGAGTTCTCTTAGTTGAGAGATATCAATCGAAATGCCAGACGAGTTCCTTTAAGAATCACTGCTCGCCTCGTCATGGAGTGAAAATCGATTGAAATTCAATAATTTTAACAGGTACGTAATGTTCTTATTGATAATGGTTATTCTAGTGCTTCTTAGTTCCAGTAGGAAAAAAAAAATAGTTAAGCTTATGTGGTAAATGATTACTAAAAAGAACGAAATATTGTTTACTAGTGCGCCTGGAATGAGTAAGAGATGTGTTCCGCTATTATAGCGCTTGGGTCGTTGCTTATGCTTGGTGATTTATTTTTTGACGGAATATATGAACTTGGTATGTCCAGAGAGGCTTAAGTATAACTTTTTAGATTAGTTATTTATTTTCAACAATCGCTGTAATTAGATGTCGGTTTCTTCCCTTTTACTGAAGATTCGCAGTGTTGCACGTGGCGTCTTCTCTAACTATTTCTTGTGTAAGTGATCTTTTTTGTAGTCGAGTTCTCTAAGTTATGAGATATCAAACCAAATGCAGGACGCTTTCCTTTGATTGCTTTGACTGAGCAAATGAATGCTGTAAAGAAGGAAATATTGTACACTAGTGCGCTTGGAATAAGTTTGAACATTGGTTTCGCATGTGTAGTTAATGGGCTGGGGCTTATGCTTGCTGATTTATTTTTTGTATGTGCTATATGAACATAGTATGTCCAGATAAGCTTAAGCATAGCTTTTTAGATTAGTTATTTAATTTCAACAATCGCTGTAATTAGATGTCTGCCTCTTCGCTTTTAGTGATGATTAGTAGTGTGACACGTGGCCTCTTCTCTAACTATTTCTTGTGTAAGCGGTCTGTATTGCAGTCGAATTCTCTGAGTTGAGAGATATTAAACAAAATGCCGGATAATTTGCTTTGATTGAGCAATTTATTGCAGTAAAGAAGGAAATATTGTACACTAGTGCGCCTGGAATAAGTTTGAACATTTTTTTCGCATGTGTAGCGCTTTCTGTTCGCATTTTGATGGGACGTTTTATCCTTGCCGCATGTGTTTTATTGATATTATTTGTATCCTTATACTGTGGAGTCACTGGTATAAAAGTATCTTTGCTTTTATGTATATTTTATAAAGGTTTTAAATAAATATTTTCATCTTCTAAATTTAGGAGGATTTTCTCTATTCTTAGCTAACCTATTAGCTCTTTCAAATTTTTCTTCATGTATTTTATTATGAATCATTCATTGTTCGTCATTATACATTTGAACATATTTTTCAACTATATTATAATTGATGGTTTCTTACTCGCTCTAGTAGAATACTACCTACGTGATTTCATTAGTAGGTAAGTTTTAAGTGGTTATTAAGCGTGTCATTGTACGTTAGTGCATCAATTCTCAATTTATAATAAAATATTTCTTTATTGATGCTATGTTGTACCGTGTAGAATTTATCCTATTACTACAGTGACGATTCAATAGTCTTAAAGAGTTGGTATTTCCAGGAGAACTCTACTTCAATATTATTTATTTCTAATAAGTGTCTTATAAGTGTGTTGTTCGATTGTCCCTTGGAATTGTCATTGGTTTAGGATAATGTTCAAAGTATTCTTTTAAGACATTGCACATACATATAGCATGTTTTGATGGTATGACTCTAGCTAATAGACAATTCGAAAATGTTGAGTTTTTCATGTTTCTACGATCCCTTTGTGTTGTCATTTTCCTATATGTTGTTTGAAATTAATTCAATTATTCTTTCTTTTTCGGGTATATCTTCCTTTTTTTTTATTTGATATTTATTAATCCTTCTCGTAAGATACAATATTTGTATTAACTTTGATATTTCTTTGAGGTATTCCTCAAACAAAGGTTCTAATATTTTTTTTTTAATGTGGTGCTTAAGAGTAAGTATATTCCATAGCTTTGTTAGTTTGTGATATTTCCTCTAGTAGCGTTCCTATGTCATTTATATCATTAATGTATAGTTTGTAACGCAATTGGTTAAAGGGTTTCGTGAATTCCATGCCTTTAATTCCATGTTTTACTACAATCCAAAGTTTATCTACGTTTAAACCTTATTATTTTTAACTATCCATATTGGTTTATTTGAGGACAGTTGTGAGTGAATAGTCGCCATTACTTTTTCTTCTGATACTATTTCCATGAGTTTTAGTCTTATTTGTTCATACTGGGATGTGTTTTTTAGCGAACTAATCATATTGTCTATTTCCATTTGTTCTATATCTTCATTGAGTATCTGTTCAATTTCTTCTTTACTTGAATGGTGTATTAGGTTTTCATGGTGCCTCTAAAGCGTATCTGTTTTACATCAAACGAACTCACCTAATTTCCATTTATTATTTTAGTCGTTAACCATTTTTGGCATGGAGTCGGTATAGTTTATGTCATGTTCATTTCTGATAGCGGAGGCTCGTTGGTGTTTGGACCTAATTCTTAAAAATGATTAAGTCTTTCCTTTATTGGTTCCTGTAACATTCTTATTTGTTCATATCTGTCATTTTCTGTATAATGAACCCGATTACTAGCTGTTCTGATGGATACAGTCTGATTCTCGCGGTCTTGTTGATAGTTTTGCTAATAATTTCCTGAGGAAGGTTTATTAAAGTAACGTCGTTGGCGCGGTGACCATTGTTGATTGTGGTTTTGGTTATAATCCTGTCACTGATATTCTTGTGTTGCGGTTGATTATTATATCTGTTGGTTTGTGTAAAACGTTGTCTGTAATCTTTCCTGCAATCCTAACGATTGTAAGGTTGCTGTTGCTCATGATGTGGGTTTCTTTCGAAATTTGGGTCATATCTCTTTCCTTTATAATTGGAATTACTTTGTGAGTTAAGTTGAGAATGGTTTTTGTTTCCGAATAACCTTTGAAAATTATGCGCAGCGTGAGTTCTAAGAGTGTTTTCAAAGCCAACTATTTATAGATTATTATTATAACCTATTAAAATTATTATAGATGCATTATGTTCTCTAATGTTCTATTCCATCCCGTTTTTTGACCCTTATCGTCCACAATTTTATTCTTTTTTTTGTGCTGAACCGTTTTCTATTCTATATTGATTTAAAAATTAGATGTATACAATAAGATAATACATATATTGAGTAGTAAATGGCTCCTTGTATTGTTTGGTATGCATTGTACTAAGTTTTTGTAACGTAGACATTCACCTAGTATGGGCAGGTTTACCACGTGGTCTTCGATACGGTCCTCAAAGATGTCGGTACCTTCGATTTTACTTGCGATTCGTAGTGTTACGCGTGGTTTCTTGTCTAACTGTTCTTGTGTAAGCGGTCTGTATTGTAGTCGAGTTCTCTTAGTTGAGAGATATCAATCGAAATGCCAGACGAGTTCCTTTAAGAATCACTGCTCGCCTCGTCATGGAGTGAAAATCGATTGAAATTCAATAATTTTAACAGGTACGTAATGTTCTTATTGATAATGGTTATTCTAGTGCTTCTTAGTTCCAGTAGGAAAAAAAAAATAGTTAAGCTTATGTGGTAAATGATTACTAAAAAGAACGAAATATTGTTTACTAGTGCGCCTGGAATGAGTAAGAGATGTGTTCCGCTATTATAGCGCTTGGGTCGTTGCTTATGCTTGGTGATTTATTTTTTGACGGAATATATGAACTTGGTATGTCCAGAGAGGCTTAAGTATAACTTTTTAGATTAGTTATTTATTTTCAACAATCGCTGTAATTAGATGTCGGTTTCTTCCCTTTTACTGAAGATTCGCAGTGTTGCACGTGGCGTCTTCTCTAACTATTTCTTGTGTAAGTGATCTTTTTTGTAGTCGAGTTCTCTAAGTTATGAGATATCAAACCAAATGCAGGACGCTTTCCTTTGATTGCTTTGACTGAGCAAATGAATGCTGTAAAGAAGGAAATATTGTACACTAGTGCGCTTGGAATAAGTTTGAACATTGGTTTCGCATGTGTAGTTAATGGGCTGGGGCTTATGCTTGCTGATTTATTTTTTGTATGTGCTATATGAACATAGTATGTCCAGATAAGCTTAAGCATAGCTTTTTAGATTAGTTATTTAATTTCAACAATCGCTGTAATTAGATGTCTGCCTCTTCGCTTTTAGTGATGATTAGTAGTGTGACACGTGGCCTCTTCTCTAACTATTTCTTGTGTAAGCGGTCTGTATTGCAGTCGAATTCTCTGAGTTGAGAGATATTAAACAAAATGCCGGATAATTTGCTTTGATTGAGCAATTTATTGCAGTAAAGAAGGAAATATTGTACACTAGTGCGCCTGGAATAAGTTTGAACATTTTTTTCGCATGTGTAGCGCTTTCTGTTCGCATTTTGATGGGACGTTTTATCCTTGCCGCATGTGTTTTATTGATATTATTTGTATCCTTATACTGTGGAGTCACTGGTATAAAAGTATCTTTGCTTTTATGTATATTTTATAAAGGTTTTAAATAAATATTTTCATCTTCTAAATTTAGGAGGATTTTCTCTATTCTTAGCTAACCTATTAGCTCTTTCAAATTTTTCTTCATGTATTTTATTATGAATCATTCATTGTTCGTCATTATACATTTGAACATATTTTTCAACTATATTATAATTGATGGTTTCTTACTCGCTCTAGTAGAATACTACCTACGTGATTTCATTAGTAGGTAAGTTTTAAGTGGTTATTAAGCGTGTCATTGTACGTTAGTGCATCAATTCTCAATTTATAATAAAATATTTCTTTATTGATGCTATGTTGTACCGTGTAGAATTTATCCTATTACTACAGTGACGATTCAATAGTCTTAAAGAGTTGGTATTTCCAGGAGAACTCTACTTCAATATTATTTATTTCTAATAAGTGTCTTATAAGTGTGTTGTTCGATTGTCCCTTGGAATTGTCATTGGTTTAGGATAATGTTCAAAGTATTCTTTTAAGACATTGCACATACATATAGCATGTTTTGATGGTATGACTCTAGCTAATAGACAATTCGAAAATGTTGAGTTTTTCATGTTTCTACGATCCCTTTGTGTTGTCATTTTCCTATATGTTGTTTGAAATTAATTCAATTATTCTTTCTTTTTCGGGTATATCTTCCTTTTTTTTTATTTGATATTTATTAATCCTTCTCGTAAGATACAATATTTGTATTAACTTTGATATTTCTTTGAGGTATTCCTCAAACAAAGGTTCTAATATTTTTTTTTTAATGTGGTGCTTAAGAGTAAGTATATTCCATAGCTTTGTTAGTTTGTGATATTTCCTCTAGTAGCGTTCCTATGTCATTTATATCATTAATGTATAGTTTGTAACGCAATTGGTTAAAGGGTTTCGTGAATTCCATGCCTTTAATTCCATGTTTTACTACAATCCAAAGTTTATCTACGTTTAAACCTTATTATTTTTAACTATCCATATTGGTTTATTTGAGGACAGTTGTGAGTGAATAGTCGCCATTACTTTTTCTTCTGATACTATTTCCATGAGTTTTAGTCTTATTTGTTCATACCGGGATGTGTTTTTTAGCGAACTAATCATATTGTCTATTTCCATTTGTTCTATATCTTCATTGAGTATCTGTTCAATTTCTTCTTTACTTGAATGGTGTATTAGGTTTTCATGGTGCCTCTAAAGCGTATCTGTTTTACATCAAACGAACTCACCTAATTTCCATTTATTATTTTAGTCGTTAACCATTTTTGGCATGGAGTCGGTATAGTTTATGTCATGTTCATTTCTGATAGCGGAGGCTCGTTGGTGTTTGGACCTAATTCTTAAAAATGATTAAGTCTTTCCTTTATTGGTTCCTGTAACATTCTTATTTGTTCATATCTGTCATTTTCTGTATAATGAACCCGATTACTAGCTGTTCTGATGGATACAGTCTGATTCTCGCGGTCTTGTTGATAGTTTTGCTAATAATTTCCTGAGGAAGGTTTATTAAAGTAACGTCGTTGGCGCGGTGACCATTGTTGATTGTGGTTTTGGTTATAATCCTGTCACTGATATTCTTGTGTTGCGGTTGATTATTATATCTGTTGGTTTGTGTAAAACGTTGTCTGTAATCTTTCCTGCAATCCTAACGATTGTAAGGTTGCTGTTGCTCATGATGTGGGTTTCTTTCGAAATTTGGGTCATATCTCTTTCCTTTATAATTGGAATTACTTTGTGAGTTAAGTTGAGAATGGTTTTTGTTTCCGAATAACCTTTGAAAATTATGCGCAGCGTGAGTTCTAAGAGTGTTTTCAAAGCCAACTATTTATAGATTATTATTATAACCTATTAAAATTATTATAGATGCATTATGTTCTCTAATGTTCTATTCCATCCCGTTTTTTGACCCTTATCGTCCACAATTTTATTCTTTTTTTTGTGCTGAACCGTTTTCTATTCTATATTGATTTAAAAATTAGATGTATACAATAAGATAATACATATATTGAGTAGTAAATGGCTCCTTGTATTGTTTGGTATGCATTGTACTAAGTTTTTGTAACGTAGACATTCACCTAGTATGGGCAGGTTTACCACGTGGTCTTCGATACGGTCCTCAAAGATGTCGGTACCTTCGATTTTACTTGCGATTCGTAGTGTTACGCGTGGTTTCTTGTCTAACTGTTCTTGTGTAAGCGGTCTGTATTGTAGTCGAGTTCTCTTAGTTGAGAGATATCAATCGAAATGCCAGACGAGTTCCTTTAAGAATCACTGCTCGCCTCGTCATGGAGTGAAAATCGATTGAAATTCAATAATTTTAACAGGTACGTAATGTTCTTATTGATAATGGTTATTCTAGTGCTTCTTAGTTCCAGTAGGAAAAAAAAAATAGTTAAGCTTATGTGGTAAATGATTACTAAAAAGAACGAAATATTGTTTACTAGTGCGCCTGGAATGAGTAAGAGATGTGTTCCGCTATTATAGCGCTTGGGTCGTTGCTTATGCTTGGTGATTTATTTTTTGACGGAATATATGAACTTGGTATGTCCAGAGAGGCTTAAGTATAACTTTTTAGATTAGTTATTTATTTTCAACAATCGCTGTAATTAGATGTCGGTTTCTTCCCTTTTACTGAAGATTCGCAGTGTTGCACGTGGCGTCTTCTCTAACTATTTCTTGTGTAAGTGATCTTTTTTGTAGTCGAGTTCTCTAAGTTATGAGATATCAAACCAAATGCAGGACGCTTTCCTTTGATTGCTTTGACTGAGCAAATGAATGCTGTAAAGAAGGAAATATTGTACACTAGTGCGCTTGGAATAAGTTTGAACATTGGTTTCGCATGTGTAGTTAATGGGCTGGGGCTTATGCTTGCTGATTTATTTTTTGTATGTGCTATATGAACATAGTATGTCCAGATAAGCTTAAGCATAGCTTTTTAGATTAGTTATTTAATTTCAACAATCGCTGTAATTAGATGTCTGCCTCTTCGCTTTTAGTGATGATTAGTAGTGTGACACGTGGCCTCTTCTCTAACTATTTCTTGTGTAAGCGGTCTGTATTGCAGTCGAATTCTCTGAGTTGAGAGATATTAAACAAAATGCCGGATAATTTGCTTTGATTGAGCAATTTATTGCAGTAAAGAAGGAAATATTGTACACTAGTGCGCCTGGAATAAGTTTGAACATTTTTTTCGCATGTGTAGCGCTTTCTGTTCGCATTTTGATGGGACGTTTTATCCTTGCCGCATGTGTTTTATTGATATTATTTGTATCCTTATACTGTGGAGTCACTGGTATAAAAGTATCTTTGCTTTTATGTATATTTTATAAAGGTTTTAAATAAATATTTTCATCTTCTAAATTTAGGAGGATTTTCTCTATTCTTAGCTAACCTATTAGCTCTTTCAAATTTTTCTTCATGTATTTTATTATGAATCATTCATTGTTCGTCATTATACATTTGAACATATTTTTCAACTATATTATAATTGATGGTTTCTTACTCGCTCTAGTAGAATACTACCTACGTGATTTCATTAGTAGGTAAGTTTTAAGTGGTTATTAAGCGTGTCATTGTACGTTAGTGCATCAATTCTCAATTTATAATAAAATATTTCTTTATTGATGCTATGTTGTACCGTGTAGAATTTATCCTATTACTACAGTGACGATTCAATAGTCCTAAAGAGTTGGTATTTCCAGGAGAACTCTACTTCAATATTATTTATTTCTAATAAGTGTCTTATAAGTGTGTTGTTCGATTGTCCCTTGGAATTGTCATTGGTTTAGGATAATGTTCAAAGTATTCTTTTAAGACATTGCACATACATATAGCATGTTTTGATGGTATGACTCTAGCTAATAGACAATTCGAAAATGTTGAGTTTTTCATGTTTCTACGATCCCTTTGTGTTGTCATTTTCCTATATGTTGTTTGAAATTAATTCAATTATTCTTTCTTTTTCGGGTATATCTTCCTTTTTTTTTATTTGATATTTATTAATCCTTCTCGTAAGATACAATATTTGTATTAACTTTGATATTTCTTTGAGGTATTCCTCAAACAAAGGTTCTAATATTTTTTTTTTAATGTGGTGCTTAAGAGTAAGTATATTCCATAGCTTTGTTAGTTTGTGATATTTCCTCTAGTAGCGTTCCTATGTCATTTATATCAATTATGTATAGTTTGTAACGCAATTGGTTAAAGGGTTTCGTGAATTCCATGCCTTTAATTCCATGTTTTACTACAATCCAAAGTTTATCTACGTTTAAACCTTATTATTTTTAACTATCCATATTGGTTTATTTGAGGACAGTTGTGAGTGAATAGTCGCCATTACTTTTTCTTCTGATACTATTTCCATGAGTTTTAGTCTTATTTGTTCATACCGGGATGTGTTTTTTAGCGAACTAATCATATTGTCTATTTCCATTTGTTCTATATCTTCATTGAGTATCTGTTCAATTTCTTCTTTACTTGAATGGTGTATTAGGTTTTCATGGTGCCTCTAAAGCGTATCTGTTTTACATCAAACGAACTCACCTAATTTCCATTTATTATTTTAGTCGTTAACCATTTTTGGCATGGAGTCGGTATAGTTTATGTCATGTTCATTTCTGATAGCGGAGGCTCGTTGGTGTTTGGACCTAATTCTTAAAAATGATTAAGTCTTTCCTTTATTGGTTCCTGTAACATTCTTATTTGTTCATATCTGTCATTTTCTGTATAATGAACCCGATTACTAGCTGTTCTGATGGATACAGTCTGATTCTCGCGGTCTTGTTGATAGTTTTGCTAATAATTTCCTGAGGAAGGTTTATTAAAGTAACGTCGTTGGCGCGGTGACCATTGTTGATTGTGGTTTTGGTTATAATCCTGTCACTGATATTCTTGTGTTGCGGTTGATTATTATATCTGTTGGTTTGTGTAAAACGTTGTCTGTAATCTTTCCTGCAATCCTAACGATTGTAAGGTTGCTGTTGCTCATGATGTGGGTTTCTTTCGAAATTTGGGTCATATCTCTTTCCTTTATAATTGGAATTACTTTGTGAGTTAAGTTGAGAATGGTTTTTGTTTCCGAATAACCTTTGAAAATTATGCGCAGCGTGAGTTCTAAGAGTGTTTTCAAAGCCAACTATTTATAGATTATTATTATAACCTATTAAAATTATTATAGATGCATTATGTTCTCTAATGTTCTATTCCATCCCGTTTTTTGACCCTTATCGTCCACAATTTTATTCTTTTTTTTGTGCTGAACCGTTTTCTATTCTATATTGATTTAAAAATTAGATGTATACAATAAGATAATACATATATTGAGTAGTAAATGGCTCCTTGTATTGTTTGGTATGCATTGTACTAAGTTTTTGTAACGTAGACATTCACCTAGTATGGGCAGGTTTACCACGTGGTCTTCGATACGGTCCTCAAAGATGTCGGTACCTTCGATTTTACTTGCGATTCGTAGTGTTACGCGTGGTTTCTTGTCTAACTGTTCTTGTGTAAGCGGTCTGTATTGTAGTCGAGTTCTCTTAGTTGAGAGATATCAATCGAAATGCCAGACGAGTTCCTTTAAGAATCACTGCTCGCCTCGTCATGGAGTGAAAATCGATTGAAATTCAATAATTTTAACAGGTACGTAATGTTCTTATTGATAATGGTTATTCTAGTGCTTCTTAGTTCCAGTAGGAAAAAAAAAATAGTTAAGCTTATGTGGTAAATGATTACTAAAAAGAACGAAATATTGTTTACTAGTGCGCCTGGAATGAGTAAGAGATGTGTTCCGCTATTATAGCGCTTGGGTCGTTGCTTATGCTTGGTGATTTATTTTTTGACGGAATATATGAACTTGGTATGTCCAGAGAGGCTTAAGTATAACTTTTTAGATTAGTTATTTATTTTCAACAATCGCTGTAATTAGATGTCGGTTTCTTCCCTTTTACTGAAGATTCGCAGTGTTGCACGTGGCGTCTTCTCTAACTATTTCTTGTGTAAGTGATCTTTTTTGTAGTCGAGTTCTCTAAGTTATGAGATATCAAACCAAATGCAGGACGCTTTCCTTTGATTGCTTTGACTGAGCAAATGAATGCTGTAAAGAAGGAAATATTGTACACTAGTGCGCTTGGAATAAGTTTGAACATTGGTTTCGCATGTGTAGTTAATGGGCTGGGGCTTATGCTTGCTGATTTATTTTTTGTATGTGCTATATGAACATAGTATGTCCAGATAAGCTTAAGCATAGCTTTTTAGATTAGTTATTTAATTTCAACAATCGCTGTAATTAGATGTCTGCCTCTTCGCTTTTAGTGATGATTAGTAGTGTGACACGTGGCCTCTTCTCTAACTATTTCTTGTGTAAGCGGTCTGTATTGCAGTCGAATTCTCTGAGTTGAGAGATATTAAACAAAATGCCGGATAATTTGCTTTGATTGAGCAATTTATTGCAGTAAAGAAGGAAATATTGTACACTAGTGCGCCTGGAATAAGTTTGAACATTTTTTTCGCATGTGTAGCGCTTTCTGTTCGCATTTTGATGGGACGTTTTATCCTTGCCGCATGTGTTTTATTGATATTATTTGTATCCTTATACTGTGGAGTCACTGGTATAAAAGTATCTTTGCTTTTATGTATATTTTATAAAGGTTTTAAATAAATATTTTCATCTTCTAAATTTAGGAGGATTTTCTCTATTCTTAGCTAACCTATTAGCTCTTTCAAATTTTTCTTCATGTATTTTATTATGAATCATTCATTGTTCGTCATTATACATTTGAACATATTTTTCAACTATATTATAATTGATGGTTTCTTACTCGCTCTAGTAGAATACTACCTACGTGATTTCATTAGTAGGTAAGTTTTAAGTGGTTATTAAGCGTGTCATTGTACGTTAGTGCATCAATTCTCAATTTATAATAAAATATTTCTTTATTGATGCTATGTTGTACCGTGTAGAATTTATCCTATTACTACAGTGACGATTCAATAGTCTTAAAGAGTTGGTATTTCCAGGAGAACTCTACTTCAATATTATTTATTTCTAATAAGTGTCTTATAAGTGTGTTGTTCGATTGTCCCTTGGAATTGTCATTGGTTTAGGATAATGTTCAAAGTATTCTTTTAAGACATTGCACATACATAGAGCATGTTTTGATGGTATGACTCTAGCTAATAGACAATTCGAAAATGTTGAGTTTTTCATGTTTCTACGATCCCTTTGTGTTGTCATTTTCCTATATGTTGTTTGAAATTAATTCAATTATTCTTTCTTTTTCGGGTATATCTTCCTTTTTTTTTATTTGATATTTATTAATCCTTCTCGTAAGATACAATATTTGTATTAACTTTGATATTTCTTTGAGGTATTCCTCAAACAAAGGTTCTAATATTCTTTTTTTTATGTGGTGCTTTAGAGTAAGTATATTCCATAGCTTTGTTAGTTTGTGATATTTCCTCTAGTAGCGTTCCTATGTCATTTATATCATTAATGTATAGTTTGTAACGCAATTGGTTAAAGGGTTTCGTGAATTCCATGCCTTTAATTCCATGTTTTACTACAATCCAAAGTTTATCTACGTTTAAACCTTATTATTTTTAACTATCCATATTGGTTTATTTGAGGACAGTTGTGAGTGAATAGTCGCCATTACTTTTTCTTCTGATACTATTTCCATGAGTTTTAGTCTTATTTGTTCATACCGAGATGTGTTTTTTAGCGAACTAATCATATTGTCTATTACCATTTGTTCTATATCTTCATTGAGTATCTGTTCAATTTCTTCTTTACTTGAATGGTGTATTAGGTTTTCATGGTGCCTCTAAAGCGTATCTGTTTTACATCAAACGAACTCACCTAATTTCCATTTATTATTTTAGTCGTTAACCATTTTTGGCATGGAGTCGGTATAGTTTATGTCATGTTCATTTCTGACTGCGGAGGCTCGTTGGTGTTTGGACCTAATTCTTAAAAATGATTAAGTGTTTCCTTTATTTGTTCCTGTAACATTCTTATTTGTTCATATCTGTCATTTTCTGTATAATGAACCCGATTACTAGCTGTTCTGACGGATACATTCTAATTCTCGCGGTCTTGTTGATAGTTTTGCTAATAATTTCCTGAGGAAGGTTTATTAAAGTAACGTCGTTGGCGCGGTGACCATTGTTGATTGTGGTTTTGGTTATAATCCTGTCACTGATATTCTTGTGTTGCGGTTGATTATTATATCTGTTGGTTTGTGTAAAACGTTGTCTGTAATCTTTCCTGCAATCCTAACGATTGTAAGGTTGCTGTTGCTCATGATGTGGGTTTCTTTCGAAATTTGGGTCATATCTCTTTCCTTTATAATTGGAATTACTTTGTGAGTTAAGTTGAGAATGGTTTTTGTTTCCGAATAACCTTTGAAAATTATGCGCAGCGTGAGTTCTAAGAGTGTTTTCAAAGCCAACTATTTATAGATTATTATTATAACCTATTAAAATTATTATAGATGCATTATGTTCTCTAATGTTCTATTCCATCCCGTTTTTTGACCCTTATCGTCCACAATTTTATTCTTTTTTTTGTGCTGAACCGTTTTCTATTCTATATTGATTTAAAAATTAGATGTATACAATAAGATAATACATATATTGAGTAGTAAATGGCTCCTTGTATTGTTTGGTATGCATTGTACTAAGTTTTTGTAACGTAGACATTCACCTAGTATGGGCAGGTTTACCACGTGGTCTTCGATACGGTCCTCAAAGATGTCGGTACCTTCGATTTTACTTGCGATTCGTAGTGTTACGCGTGGTTTCTTGTCTAACTGTTCTTGTGTAAGCGGTCTGTATTGTAGTCGAGTTCTCTTAGTTGAGAGATATCAATCGAAATGCCAGACGAGTTCCTTTAAGAATCACTGCTCGCCTCGTCATGGAGTGAAAATCGATTGAAATTCAATAATTTTAACAGGTACGTAATGTTCTTATTGATAATGGTTATTCTAGTGCTTCTTAGTTCCAGTAGGAAAAAAAAAATAGTTAAGCTTATGTGGTAAATGATTACTAAAAAGAACGAAATATTGTTTACTAGTGCGCCTGGAATGAGTAAGAGATGTGTTCCGCTATTATAGCGCTTGGGTCGTTGCTTATGCTTGGTGATTTATTTTTTGACGGAATATATGAACTTGGTATGTCCAGAGAGGCTTAAGTATAACTTTTTAGATTAGTTATTTATTTTCAACAATCGCTGTAATTAGATGTCGGTTTCTTCCCTTTTACTGAAGATTCGCAGTGTTGCACGTGGCGTCTTCTCTAACTATTTCTTGTGTAAGTGATCTTTTTTGTAGTCGAGTTCTCTAAGTTATGAGATATCAAACCAAATGCAGGACGCTTTCCTTTGATTGCTTTGACTGAGCAAATGAATGCTGTAAAGAAGGAAATATTGTACACTAGTGCGCTTGGAATAAGTTTGAACATTGGTTTCGCATGTGTAGTTAATGGGCTGGGGCTTATGCTTGCTGATTTATTTTTTGTATGTGCTATATGAACATAGTATGTCCAGATAAGCTTAAGCATAGCTTTTTAGATTAGTTATTTAATTTCAACAATCGCTGTAATTAGATGTCTGCCTCTTCGCTTTTAGTGATGATTAGTAGTGTGACACGTGGCCTCTTCTCTAACTATTTCTTGTGTAAGCGGTCTGTATTGCAGTCGAATTCTCTGAGTTGAGAGATATTAAACAAAATGCCGGATAATTTGCTTTGATTGAGCAATTTATTGCAGTAAAGAAGGAAATATTGTACACTAGTGCGCCTGGAATAAGTTTGAACATTTTTTTCGCATGTGTAGCGCTTTCTGTTCGCATTTTGATGGGACGTTTTATCCTTGCCGCATGTGTTTTATTGATATTATTTGTATCCTTATACTGTGGAGTCACTGGTATAAAAGTATCTTTGCTTTTATGTATATTTTATAAAGGTTTTAAATAAATATTTTCATCTTCTAAATTTAGGAGGATTTTCTCTATTCTTAGCTAACCTATTAGCTCTTTCAAATTTTTCTTCATGTATTTTATTATGAATCATTCATTGTTCGTCATTATACATTTGAACATATTTTTCAACTATATTATAATTGATGGTTTCTTACTCGCTCTAGTAGAATACTACCTACGTGATTTCATTAGTAGGTAAGTTTTAAGTGGTTATTAAGCGTGTCATTGTACGTTAGTGCATCAATTCTCAATTTATAATAAAATATTTCTTTATTGATGCTATGTTGTACCGTGTAGAATTTATCCTATTACTACAGTGACGATTCAATAGTCTTAAAGAGTTGGTATTTCCAGGAGAACTCTACTTCAATATTATTTATTTCTAATAAGTGTCTTATAAGTGTGTTGTTCGATTGTCCCTTGGAATTGTCATTGGTTTAGGATAATGTTCAAAGTATTCTTTTAAGACATTGCACATACATATAGCATGTTTTGATGGTATGACTCTAGCTAATAGACAATTCGAAAATGTTGAGTTTTTCATGTTTCTACGATCCCTTTGTGTTGTCATTTTCCTATATGTTGTTTGAAATTAATTCAATTATTCTTTCTTTTTCGGGTATATCTTCCTTTTTTTTTATTTGATATTTATTAATCCTTCTCGTAAGATACAATATTTGTATTAACTTTGATATTTCTTTGAGGTATTCCTCAAACAAAGGTTCTAATATTTTTTTTTTTATGTGGTGCTTTAGAGTAAGTATATTCCATAGCTTTGTTAGTTTGTGATATTTCCTCTAGTAGCGTTCCTATGTCATTTATATCATTAATGTATAGTTTGTAACGCAATTGGTTAAAGGGTTTCGTGAATTCCATGCCTTTAATTCCATGTTTTACTACAATCCAAAGTTTATCTACGTTTAAACCTTATTATTTTTAACTATCCATATTGGTTTATTTGAGGACAGTTGTGAGTGAATAGTCGCCATTACTTTTTCTTCTGATACTATTTCCATGAGTTTTAGTCTTATTTGTTCATACCGAGATGTGTTTTTTAGCGAACTAATCATATTGTCTATTACCATTTGTTCTATATCTTCATTGAGTATCTGTTCAATTTCTTCTTTACTTGAATGGTGTATTAGGTTTTCATGGTGCCTCTAAAGCGTATCTGTTTTACATCAAACGAACTCACCTAATTTCCATTTATTATTTTAGTCGTTAACCATTTTTGGCATGGAGTCGGTATAGTTTATGTCATGTTCATTTCTGACTGCGGAGGCTCGTTGGTGTTTGGACCTAATTCTTAAAAATGATTAAGTGTTTCCTTTATTTGTTCCTGTAACATTCTTATTTGTTCATATCTGTCATTTTCTGTATAATGAACCCGATTACTAGCTGTTCTGACGGATACATTCTAATTCTCGCGGTCTTGTTGATAGTTTTGCTAATAATTTCCTGAGGAAGGTTTATTAAAGTAACGTCGTTGGCGCGGTGACCATTGTTGATTGTGGTTTTGGTTATAATCCTGTCACTGATATTCTTGTGTTGCGGTTGATTATTATATCTGTTGGTTTGTGTAAAACGTTGTCTGTAATCTTTCCTGCAATCCTACCGATTGTAAGGTTGCTGTTGATTATGATGTGGGTTTCTTTCGAAAGTTGGGTCATATCTCTTTCCTTTATAATTGGAATTCCTTTGTGAGTTAAGTTGAGAATGGTTTTTGTTTCCGAATATCCTTTAAAAATTATGCGCAGCGATCTTATAGTCTTTCCTTTATTTGTTCCTGTAACATTCTTATTTGTTCATATCTGTCATTTTCTGTATAATGAACCCGATTACTAGCTGTTCTGATGGATACAGTCTGATTTGGCCTTTGAAAATTATGCGCAGCGTGAGTTCTAAGAGTGTTTTCAAGGCCAACTATTTACAGATTATTATTATAACCTATTAAAATTATTTTAGATGCATTATGTTCTCTAATGTTCTATTCCATCCCGTTTTTTGACCCTTATCGTCCACAATTTTATTCTTTTTTTTGTGCTGAACCGTTTTCTATTCTATATTGATTTAAAAATTAGATGTATACAATAAGATAATACATATATTGAGTAGTAAATGGCTCCTTGTATTGTTTGGTATGCATTGTACTAAGTTTTTGTAACGTAGACATTCACCTAGTATGGGCAGGTTTACCACGTGGTCTTCGATACGGTCCTCAAAGATGTCGGTACCTTCGATTTTACTTGCGATTCGTAGTGTTACGCGTGGTTTCTTGTCTAACTGTTCTTGTGTAAGCGGTCTGTATTGTAGTCGAGTTCTCTTAGTTGAGAGATATCAATCGAAATGCCAGACGAGTTCCTTTAAGAATCACTGCTCGCCTCGTCATGGAGTGAAAATCGATTGAAATTCAATAATTTTAACAGGTACGTAATGTTCTTATTGATAATGGTTATTCTAGTGCTTCTTAGTTCCAGTAGGAAAAAAAAAATAGTTAAGCTTATGTGGTAAATGATTACTAAAAAGAACGAAATATTGTTTACTAGTGCGCCTGGAATGAGTAAGAGATGTGTTCCGCTATTATAGCGCTTGGGTCGTTGCTTATGCTTGGTGATTTATTTTTTGACGGAATATATGAACTTGGTATGTCCAGAGAGGCTTAAGTATAACTTTTTAGATTAGTTATTTATTTTCAACAATCGCTGTAATTAGATGTCGGTTTCTTCCCTTTTACTGAAGATTCGCAGTGTTGCACGTGGCGTCTTCTCTAACTATTTCTTGTGTAAGTGATCTTTTTTGTAGTCGAGTTCTCTAAGTTATGAGATATCAAACCAAATGCAGGACGCTTTCCTTTGATTGCTTTGACTGAGCAAATGAATGCTGTAAAGAAGGAAATATTGTACACTAGTGCGCTTGGAATAAGTTTGAACATTGGTTTCGCATGTGTAGTTAATGGGCTGGGGCTTATGCTTGCTGATTTATTTTTTGTATGTGCTATATGAACATAGTATGTCCAGATAAGCTTAAGCATAGCTTTTTAGATTAGTTATTTAATTTCAACAATCGCTGTAATTAGATGTCTGCCTCTTCGCTTTTAGTGATGATTAGTAGTGTTACACGTGGCCTCTTCTCTAACTATTTCTTGTGTAAGCGGTCTGTATTGCAGTCGAATTCTCTGAGTTGAGAGATATTAAACAAAATGCCGGATAATTTGCTTTGATTGAGCAATTTATTGCAGTAAAGAAGGAAATATTGTACACTAGTGCGCCTGGAATAAGTTTGAACATTTTTTTCGCATGTGTAGCGCTTTCTGTTCGCATTTTGATGGGACGTTTTATCCTTGCCGCATGTGTTTTATTGATATTATTTGTATCCTTATACTGTGGAGTCACTGGTATAAAAGTATCTTTGCTTTTATGTATATTTTATAAAGGTTTTAAATAAATATTTTCATCTTCTAAATTTAGGAGGATTTTCTCTATTCTTAGCTAACCTATTAGCTCTTTCAAATTTTTCTTCATGTATTTTATTATGAATCATTCATTGTTCGTCATTATACATTTGAACATATTTTTCAACTATATTATAATTGATGGTTTCTTACTCGCTCTAGTAGAATACTACCTACGTGATTTCATTAGTAGGTAAGTTTTAAGTGGTTATTAAGCGTGTCATTGTACGTTAGTGCATCAATTCTCAATTTATAATAAAATATTTCTTTATTGATGCTATGTTGTACCGTGTAGAATTTATCCTATTACTACAGTGACGATTCAATAGTCTTAAAGAGTTGGTATTTCCAGGAGAACTCTACTTCAATATTATTTATTTCTAATAAGTGTCTTATAAGTGTGTTGTTCGATTGTCCCTTGGAATTGTCATTGGTTTAGGATAATGTTCAAAGTATTCTTTTAAGACATTGCACATACATAGAGCATGTTTTGATGGTATGACTCTAGCTAATAGACAATTCGAAAATGTTGAGTTTTTCATGTTTCTACGATCCCTTTGTGTTGTCATTTTCCTATATGTTGTTTGAAATTAATTCAATTATTCTTTCTTTTTCGGGTATATCTTCCTTTTTTTTTATTTGATATTTATTAATCCTTCTCGTAAGATACAATATTTGTATTAACTTTGATATTTCTTTGAGGTATTCCTCAAACAAAGGTTCTAATATTTTTTTTTTTATGTGGTGCTTTAGAGTAAGTATATTCCATAGCTTTGTTAGTTTGTGATATTTCCTCTAGTAGCGTTCCTATGTCATTTATATCATTAATGTATAGTTTGTAACGCAATTGGTTAAAGGGTTTCGTGAATTCCATGCCTTTAATTCCATGTTTTACTACAATCCAAAGTTTATCTACGTTTAAACCTTATTATTTTTAACTATCCATATTGGTTTATTTGAGGACAGTTGTGAGTGAATAGTCGCCATTACTTTTTCTTCTGATACTATTTCCATGAGTTTTAGTCTTATTTGTTCATACCGAGATGTGTTTTTTAGCGAACTAATCATATTGTCTATTACCATTTGTTCTATATCTTCATTGAGTATCTGTTCAATTTCTTCTTTACTTGAATGGTGTATTAGGTTTTCATGGTGCCTCTAAAGCGTATCCGTTTTACATCAAACGAACTCACCTAATTTCCATTTATTATTTTAGTCGTTAACCATTTTTGGCATGGAGTCGGTATAGTTTATGTCATGTTCATTTCTGACTGCGGAGGCTCGTTGGTGTTTGGACCTAATTCTTAAAAATGATTAAGTGTTTCCTTTATTTGTTCCTGTAACATTCTTATTTGTTCATATCTGTCATTTTCTGTATAATGAACCCGATTACTAGCTGTTCTGACGGATACATTCTAATTCTCGCGGTCTTGTTGATAGTTTTGCTAATAATTTCCTGAGGAAGGTTTATTAAAGTAACGTCGTTGGCGCGGTGACCATTGTTGATTGTGGTTTTGGTTATAATCCTGTCACTGATATTCTTGTGTTGCGGTTGATTATTATATCTGTTGGTTTGTGTAAAACGTTGTCTGTAATCTTTCCTGCAATCCTACCGATTGTAAGGTTGCTGTTGATTATGATGTGGGTTTCTTTCGAAAGTTGGGTCATATCTCTTTCCTTTATAATTGGAATTCCTTTGTGAGTTAAGTTGAGAATGGTTTTTGTTTCCGAATATCCTTTAAAAATTATGCGCAGCGATCTTATAGTCTTTCCTTTATTTGTTCCTGTAACATTCTTATTTGTTCATATCTGTCATTTTCTGTATAATGAACCCGATTACTAGCTGTTCTGATGGATACAGTCTGATTTGGCCTTTGAAAATTATGCGCAGCGTGAGTTCTAAGAGTGTTTTCAAGGCCAACTATTTACAGATTATTATTATAACCTATTAAAATTATTTTAGATGCATTATGTTCTCTAATGTTCTATTCCATCCCGTTTTTTGACCCTTATCGTCCACAATTTTATTCTTTTTTTTGTGCTGAACCGTTTTCTATTCTATATTGATTTAAAAATTAGATGTATACAATAAGATAATACATATATTGAGTAGTAAATGGCTCCTTGTATTGTTTGGTATGCATTGTACTAAGTTTTTGTAACGTAGACATTCACCTAGTATGGGCAGGTTTACCACGTGGTCTTCGATACGGTCCTCAAAGATGTCGGTACCTTCGATTTTACTTGCGATTCGTAGTGTTACGCGTGGTTTCTTGTCTAACTGTTCTTGTGTAAGCGGTCTGTATTGTAGTCGAGTTCTCTTAGTTGAGAGATATCAATCGAAATGCCAGACGAGTTCCTTTAAGAATCACTGCTCGCCTCGTCATGGAGTGAAAATCGATTGAAATTCAATAATTTTAACAGGTACGTAATGTTCTTATTGATAATGGTTATTCTAGTGCTTCTTAGTTCCAGTAGGAAAAAAAAAATAGTTAAGCTTATGTGGTAAATGATTACTAAAAAGAACGAAATATTGTTTACTAGTGCGCCTGGAATGAGTAAGAGATGTGTTCCGCTATTATAGCGCTTGGGTCGTTGCTTATGCTTGGTGATTTATTTTTTGACGGAATATATGAACTTGGTATGTCCAGAGAGGCTTAAGTATAACTTTTTAGATTAGTTATTTATTTTCAACAATCGCTGTAATTAGATGTCGGTTTCTTCCCTTTTACTGAAGATTCGCAGTGTTGCACGTGGCGTCTTCTCTAACTATTTCTTGTGTAAGTGATCTTTTTTGTAGTCGAGTTCTCTAAGTTATGAGATATCAAACCAAATGCAGGACGCTTTCCTTTGATTGCTTTGACTGAGCAAATGAATGCTGTAAAGAAGGAAATATTGTACACTAGTGCGCTTGGAATAAGTTTGAACATTGGTTTCGCATGTGTAGTTAATGGGCTGGGGCTTATGCTTGCTGATTTATTTTTTGTATGTGCTATATGAACATAGTATGTCCAGATAAGCTTAAGCATAGCTTTTTAGATTAGTTATTTAATTTCAACAATCGCTGTAATTAGATGTCTGCCTCTTCGCTTTTAGTGATGATTAGTAGTGTGACACGTGGCCTCTTCTCTAACTATTTCTTGTGTAAGCGGTCTGTATTGCAGTCGAATTCTCTGAGTTGAGAGATATTAAACAAAATGCCGGATAATTTGCTTTGATTGAGCAATTTATTGCAGTAAAGAAGGAAATATTGTACACTAGTGCGCCTGGAATAAGTTTGAACATTTTTTTCGCATGTGTAGCGCTTTCTGTTCGCATTTTGATGGGACGTTTTATCCTTGCCGCATGTGTTTTATTGATATTATTTGTATCCTTATACTGTGGAGTCACTGGTATAAAAGTATCTTTGCTTTTATGTATATTTTATAAAGGTTTTAAATAAATATTTTCATCTTCTAAATTTAGGAGGATTTTCTCTATTCTTAGCTAACCTATTAGCTCTTTCAAATTTTTCTTCATGTATTTTATTATGAATCATTCATTGTTCGTCATTATACATTTGAACATATTTTTCAACTATATTATAATTGATGGTTTCTTACTCGCTCTAGTAGAATACTACCTACGTGATTTCATTAGTAGGTAAGTTTTAAGTGGTTATTAAGCGTGTCATTGTACGTTAGTGCATCAATTCTCAATTTATAATAAAATATTTCTTTATTGATGCTATGTTGTACCGTGTAGAATTTATCCTATTACTACAGTGACGATTCAATAGTCTTAAAGAGTTGGTATTTCCAGGAGAACTCTACTTCAATATTATTTATTTCTAATAAGTGTCTTATAAGTGTGTTGTTCGATTGTCCCTTGGAATTGTCATTGGTTTAGGATAATGTTCAAAGTATTCTTTTAAGACATTGCACATACATATAGCATGTTTTGATGGTATGACTCTAGCTAATAGACAATTCGAAAATGTTGAGTTTTTCATGTTTCTACGATCCCTTTGTGTTGTCATTTTCCTATATGTTGTTTGAAATTAATTCAATTATTCTTTCTTTTTCGGGTATATCTTCCTTTTTTTTTATTTGATATTTATTAATCCTTCTCGTAAGATACAATATTTGTATTAACTTTGATATTTCTTTGAGGTATTCCTCAAACAAAGGTTCTAATATTTTTTTTTTTATGTGGTGCTTTAGAGTAAGTATATTCCATAGCTTTGTTAGTTTGTGATATTTCCTCTAGTAGCGTTCCTATGTCATTTATATCATTAATGTATAGTTTGTAACGCAATTGGTTAAAGGGTTTCGTGAATTCCATGCCTTTAATTCCATGTTTTACTACAATCCAAAGTTTATCTACGTTTAAACCTTATTATTTTTAACTATCCATATTGGTTTATTTGAGGACAGTTGTGAGTTAATAGTCGCCATTACTTTTTCTTCTGATACTATTTCCATGAGTTTTAGTCTTATTTGTTCATACCGAGATGTGTTTTTTAGCGAACTAATCATATTGTCTATTACCATTTGTTCTATATCTTCATTGAGTATCTGTTCAATTTCTTCTTTACTTGAATGGTGTATTAGGTTTTCATGGTGCCTCTAAAGCGTATCTGTTTTACATCAAACGAACTCACCTAATTTCCATTTATTATTTTAGTCGTTAACCATTTTTGGCATGGAGTCGGTATAGTTTATGTCATGTTCATTTCTGACTGCGGAGGCTCGTTGGTGTTTGGACCTAATTCTTAAAAATGATTAAGTGTTTCCTTTATTTGTTCCTGTAACATTCTTATTTGTTCATATCTGTCATTTTCTGTATAATGAACCCGATTACTAGCTGTTCTGACGGATACATTCTAATTCTCGCGGTCTTGTTGATAGTTTTGCTAATAATTTCCTGAGGAAGGTTTATTAAAGTAACGTCGTTGGCGCGGTGACCATTGTTGATTGTGGTTTTGGTTATAATCCTGTCACTGATATTCTTGTGTTGCGGTTGATTATTATATCTGTTGGTTTGTGTAAAACGTTGTCTGTAATCTTTCCTGCAATCCTACCGATTGTAAGGTTGCTGTTGATTATGATGTGGGTTTCTTTCGAAAGTTGGGTCATATCTCTTTCCTTTATAATTGGAATTCCTTTGTGAGTTAAGTTGAGAATGGTTTTTGTTTCCGAATATCCTTTAAAAATTATGCGCAGCGATCTTATAGTCTTTCCTTTATTTGTTCCTGTAACATTCTTATTTGTTCATATCTGTCATTTTCTGTATAATGAACCCGATTACTAGCTGTTCTGATGGATACAGTCTGATTTGGCCTTTGAAAATTATGCGCAGCGTGAGTTCTAAGAGTGTTTTCAAGGCCAACTATTTACAGATTATTATTATAACCTATTAAAATTATTTTAGATGCATTATGTTCTCTAATGTTCTATTCCATCCCGTTTTTTGACCCTTATCGTCCACAATTTTATTCTTTTTTTTGTGCTGAACCGTTTTCTATTCTATATTGATTTAAAAATTAGATGTATACAATAAGATAATACATATATTGAGTAGTAAATGGCTCCTTGTATTGTTTGGTATGCATTGTACTAAGTTTTTGTAACGTAGACATTCACCTAGTATGGGCAGGTTTACCACGTGGTCTTCGATACGGTCCTCAAAGATGTCGGTACCTTCGATTTTACTTGCGATTCGTAGTGTTACGCGTGGTTTCTTGTCTAACTGTTCTTGTGTAAGCGGTCTGTATTGTAGTCGAGTTCTCTTAGTTGAGAGATATCAATCGAAATGCCAGACGAGTTCCTTTAAGAATCACTGCTCGCCTCGTCATGGAGTGAAAATCGATTGAAATTCAATAATTTTAACAGGTACGTAATGTTCTTATTGATAATGGTTATTCTAGTGCTTCTTAGTTCCAGTAGGAAAAAAAAAATAGTTAAGCTTATGTGGTAAATGATTACTAAAAAGAACGAAATATTGTTTACTAGTGCGCCTGGAATGAGTAAGAGATGTGTTCCGCTATTATAGCGCTTGGGTCGTTGCTTATGCTTGGTGATTTATTTTTTGACGGAATATATGAACTTGGTATGTCCAGAGAGGCTTAAGTATAACTTTTTAGATTAGTTATTTATTTTCAACAATCGCTGTAATTAGATGTCGGTTTCTTCCCTTTTACTGAAGATTCGCAGTGTTGCACGTGGCGTCTTCTCTAACTATTTCTTGTGTAAGTGATCTTTTTTGTAGTCGAGTTCTCTAAGTTATGAGATATCAAACCAAATGCAGGACGCTTTCCTTTGATTGCTTTGACTGAGCAAATGAATGCTGCAAAGAAGGAAATATTGTACACTAGTGCGCTTGGAATAAGTTTGAACATTGGTTTCGCATGTGTAGTTAATGGGCTGGGGCTTATGCTTGCTGATTTATTTTTTGTATGTGCTATATGAACATAGTATGTCCAGATAAGCTTAAGCATAGCTTTTTAGATTAGTTATTTAATTTCAACAATCGCTGTAATTAGATGTCTGCCTCTTCGCTTTTAGTGATGATTAGTAGTGTTACACGTGGCCTCTTCTCTAACTATTTCTTGTGTAAGCGGTCTGTATTGCAGTCGAATTCTCTGAGTTGAGAGATATTAAACAAAATGCCGGATAATTTGCTTTGATTGAGCAATTTATTGCAGTAAAGAAGGAAATATTGTACACTAGTGCGCCTGGAATAAGTTTGAACATTTTTTTCGCATGTGTAGCGCTTTCTGTTCGCATTTTGATGGGACGTTTTATCCTTGCCGCATGTGTTTTATTGATATTATTTGTATCCTTATACTGTGGAGTCACTGGTATAAAAGTATCTTTGCTTTTATGTATATTTTATAAAGGTTTTAAATAAATATTTTCATCTTCTAAATTTAGGAGGATTTTCTCTATTCTTAGCTAACCTATTAGCTCTTTCAAATTTTTCTTCATGTATTTTATTATGAATCATTCATTGTTCGTCATTATACATTTGAACATATTTTTCAACTATATTATAATTGATGGTTTCTTACTCGCTCTAGTAGAATACTACCTACGTGATTTCATTAGTAGGTAAGTTTTAAGTGGTTATTAAGCGTGTCATTGTACGTTAGTGCATCAATTCTCAATTTATAATAAAATATTTCTTTATTGATGCTATGTTGTACCGTGTAGAATTTATCCTATTACTACAGTGACGATTCAATAGTCTTAAAGAGTTGGTATTTCCAGGAGAACTCTACTTCAATATTATTTATTTCTAATAAGTGTCTTATAAGTGTGTTGTTCGATTGTCCCTTGGAATTGTCATTGGTTTAGGATAATGTTCAAAGTATTCTTTTAAGACATTGCACATACATATAGCATGTTTTGATGGTATGACTCTAGCTAATAGACAATTCGAAAATGTTGAGTTTTTCATGTTTCTACGATCCCTTTGTGTTGTCATTTTCCTATATGTTGTTTGAAATTAATTCAATTATTCTTTCTTTTTCGGGTATATCTTCCTTTTTTTTTATTTGATATTTATTAATCCTTCTCGTAAGATACAATATTTGTATTAACTTTGATATTTCTTTGAGGTATTCCTCAAACAAAGGTTCTAATATTTTTTTTTTTATGTGGTGCTTTAGAGTAAGTATATTCCATAGCTTTGTTAGTTTGTGATATTTCCTCTAGTAGCGTTCCTATGTCATTTATATCATTAATGTATAGTTTGTAACGCAATTGGTTAAAGGGTTTCGTGAATTCCATGCCTTTAATTCCATGTTTTACTACAATCCAAAGTTTATCTACGTTTAAACCTTATTATTTTTAACTATCCATATTGGTTTATTTGAGGACAGTTGTGAGTGAATAGTCGCCATTACTTTTTCTTCTGATACTATTTCCATGAGTTTTAGTCTTATTTGTTCATACCGAGATGTGTTTTTTAGCGAACTAATCATATTGTCTATTACCATTTGTTCTATATCTTCATTGAGTATCTGTTCAATTTCTTCTTTACTTGAATGGTGTATTAGGTTTTCATGGTGCCTCTAAAGCGTATCCGTTTTACATCAAACGAACTCACCTAATTTCCATTTATTATTTTAGTCGTTAACCATTTTTGGCATGGAGTCGGTATAGTTTATGTCATGTTCATTTCTGACTGCGGAGGCTCGTTGGTGTTTGGACCTAATTCTTAAAAATGATTAAGTGTTTCCTTTATTTGTTCCTGTAACATTCTTATTTGTTCATATCTGTCATTTTCTGTATAATGAACCCGATTACTAGCTGTTCTGACGGATACATTCTAATTCTCGCGGTCTTGTTGATAGTTTTGCTAATAATTTCCTGAGGAAGGTTTATTAAAGTAACGTCGTTGGCGCGGTGACCATTGTTGATTGTGGTTTTGGTTATAATCCTGTCACTGATATTCTTGTGTTGCGGTTGATTATTATATCTGTTGGTTTGTGTAAAACGTTGTCTGTAATCTTTCCTGCAATCCTACCGATTGTAAGGTTGCTGTTGATTATGATGTGGGTTTCTTTCGAAAGTTGGGTCATATCTCTTTCCTTTATAATTGGAATTCCTTTGTGAGTTAAGTTGAGAATGGTTTTTGTTTCCGAATATCCTTTAAAAATTATGCGCAGCGATCTTATAGTCTTTCCTTTATTTGTTCCTGTAACATTCTTATTTGTTCATATCTGTCATTTTCTGTATAATGAACCCGATTACTAGCTGTTCTGATGGATACAGTCTGATTTGGCCTTTGAAAATTATGCGCAGCGTGAGTTCTAAGAGTGTTTTCAAGGCCAACTATTTACAGATTATTATTATAACCTATTAAAATTATTTTAGATGCATTATGTTCTCTAATGTTCTATTCCATCCCGTTTTTTGACCCTTATCGTCCACAATTTTATTCTTTTTTTTGTGCTGAACCGTTTTCTATTCTATATTGATTTAAAAATTAGATGTATACAATAAGATAATACATATATTGAGTAGTAAATGGCTCCTTGTATTGTTTGGTATGCATTGTACTAAGTTTTTGTAACGTAGACATTCACCTAGTATGGGCAGGTTTACCACGTGGTCTTCGATACGGTCCTCAAAGATGTCGGTACCTTCGATTTTACTTGCGATTCGTAGTGTTACGCGTGGTTTCTTGTCTAACTGTTCTTGTGTAAGCGGTCTGTATTGTAGTCGAGTTCTCTTAGTTGAGAGATATCAATCGAAATGCCAGACGAGTTCCTTTAAGAATCACTGCTCGCCTCGTCATGGAGTGAAAATCGATTGAAATTCAATAATTTTAACAGGTACGTAATGTTCTTATTGATAATGGTTATTCTAGTGCTTCTTAGTTCCAGTAGGAAAAAAAAAATAGTTAAGCTTATGTGGTAAATGATTACTAAAAAGAACGAAATATTGTTTACTAGTGCGCCTGGAATGAGTAAGAGATGTGTTCCGCTATTATAGCGCTTGGGTCGTTGCTTATGCTTGGTGATTTATTTTTTGACGGAATATATGAACTTGGTATGTCCAGAGAGGCTTAAGTATAACTTTTTAGATTAGTTATTTATTTTCAACAATCGCTGTAATTAGATGTCGGTTTCTTCCCTTTTACTGAAGATTCGCAGTGTTGCACGTGGCGTCTTCTCTAACTATTTCTTGTGTAAGTGATCTTTTTTGTAGTCGAGTTCTCTAAGTTATGAGATATCAAACCAAATGCAGGACGCTTTCCTTTGATTGCTTTGACTGAGCAAATGAATGCTGTAAAGAAGGAAATATTGTACACTAGTGCGCTTGGAATAAGTTTGAACATTGGTTTCGCATGTGTAGTTAATGGGCTGGGGCTTATGCTTGCTGATTTATTTTTTGTATGTGCTATATGAACATAGTATGTCCAGATAAGCTTAAGCATAGCTTTTTAGATTAGTTATTTAATTTCAACAATCGCTGTAATTAGATGTCTGCCTCTTCGCTTTTAGTGATGATTAGTAGTGTTACACGTGGCCTCTTCTCTAACTATTTCTTGTGTAAGCGGTCTGTATTGCAGTCGAATTCTCTGAGTTGAGAGATATTAAACAAAATGCCGGATAATTTGCTTTGATTGAGCAATTTATTGCAGTAAAGAAGGAAATATTGTACACTAGTGCGCCTGGAATAAGTTTGAACATTTTTTTCGCATGTGTAGCGCTTTCTGTTCGCATTTTGATGGGACGTTTTATCCTTGCCGCATGTGTTTTATTGATATTATTTGTATCCTTATACTGTGGAGTCACTGGTATAAAAGTATCTTTGCTTTTATGTATATTTTATAAAGGTTTTAAATAAATATTTTCATCTTCTAAATTTAGGAGGATTTTCTCTATTCTTAGCTAACCTATTAGCTCTTTCAAATTTTTCTTCATGTATTTTATTATGAATCATTCATTGTTCGTCATTATACATTTGAACATATTTTTCAACTATATTATAATTGATGGTTTCTTACTCGCTCTAGTAGAATACTACCTACGTGATTTCATTAGTAGGTAAGTTTTAAGTGGTTATTAAGCGTGTCATTGTACGTTAGTGCATCAATTCTCAATTTATAATAAAATATTTCTTTATTGATGCTATGTTGTACCGTGTAGAATTTATCCTATTACTACAGTGACGATTCAATAGTCTTAAAGAGTTGGTATTTCCAGGAGAACTCTACTTCAATATTATTTATTTCTAATAAGTGTCTTATAAGTGTGTTGTTCGATTGTCCCTTGGAATTGTCATTGGTTTAGGATAATGTTCAAAGTATTCTTTTAAGACATTGCACATACATATAGCATGTTTTGATGGTATGACTCTAGCTAATAGACAATTCGAAAATGTTGAGTTTTTCATGTTTCTACGATCCCTTTGTGTTGTCATTTTCCTATATGTTGTTTGAAATTAATTCAATTATTCTTTCTTTTTCGGGTATATCTTCCTTTTTTTTTATTTGATATTTATTAATCCTTCTCGTAAGATACAATATTTGTATTAACTTTGATATTTCTTTGAGGTATTCCTCAAACAAAGGTTCTAATATTTTTTTTTTTATGTGGTGCTTTAGAGTAAGTATATTCCATAGCTTTGTTAGTTTGTGATATTTCCTCTAGTAGCGTTCCTATGTCATTTATATCATTAATGTATAGTTTGTAACGCAATTGGTTAAAGGGTTTCGTGAATTCCATGCCTTTAATTCCATGTTTTACTACAATCCAAAGTTTATCTACGTTTAAACCTTATTATTTTTAACTATCCATATTGGTTTATTTGAGGACAGTTGTGAGTGAATAGTCGCCATTACTTTTTCTTCTGATACTATTTCCATGAGTTTTAGTCTTATTTGTTCATACCGAGATGTGTTTTTTAGCGAACTAATCATATTGTCTATTACCATTTGTTCTATATCTTCATTGAGTATCTGTTCAATTTCTTCTTTACTTGAATGGTGTATTAGGTTTTCATGGTGCCTCTAAAGCGTATCTGTTTTACATCAAACGAACTCACCTAATTTCCATTTATTATTTTAGTCGTTAACCATTTTTGGCATGGAGTCGGTATAGTTTATGTCATGTTCATTTCTGACTGCGGAGGCTCGTTGGTGTTTGGACCTAATTCTTAAAAATGATTAAGTGTTTCCTTTATTTGTTCCTGTAACATTCTTATTTGTTCATATCTGTCATTTTCTGTATAATGAACCCGATTACTAGCTGTTCTGACGGATACATTCTAATTCTCGCGGTCTTGTTGATAGTTTTGCTAATAATTTCCTGAGGAAGGTTTATTAAAGTAACGTCGTTGGCGCGGTGACCATTGTTGATTGTGGTTTTGGTTATAATCCTGTCACTGATATTCTTGTGTTGCGGTTGATTATTATATCTGTTGGTTTGTGTAAAACGTTGTCTGTAATCTTTCCTGCAATCCTACCGATTGTAAGGTTGCTGTTGATTATGATGTGGGTTTCTTTCGAAAGTTGGGTCATATCTCTTTCCTTTATAATTGGAATTCCTTTGTGAGTTAAGTTGAGAATGGTTTTTGTTTCCGAATATCCTTTAAAAATTATGCGCAGCGATCTTATAGTCTTTCCTTTATTTGTTCCTGTAACATTCTTATTTGTTCATATCTGTCATTTTCTGTATAATGAACCCGATTACTAGCTGTTCTGATGGATACAGTCTGATTTGGCCTTTGAAAATTATGCGCAGCGTGAGTTCTAAGAGTGTTTTCAAGGCCAACTATTTACAGATTATTATTATAACCTATTAAAATTATTTTAGATGCATTATGTTCTCTAATGTTCTATTCCATCCCGTTTTTTGACCCTTATCGTCCACAATTTTATTCTTTTTTTTGTGCTGAACCGTTTTCTATTCTATATTGATTTAAAAATTAGATGTATACAATAAGATAATACATATATTGAGTAGTAAATGGCTCCTTGTATTGTTTGGTATGCATTGTACTAAGTTTTTGTAACGTAGACATTCACCTAGTATGGGCAGGTTTACCACGTGGTCTTCGATACGGTCCTCAAAGATGTCGGTACCTTCGATTTTACTTGCGATTCGTAGTGTTACGCGTGGTTTCTTGTCTAACTGTTCTTGTGTAAGCGGTCTGTATTGTAGTCGAGTTCTCTTAGTTGAGAGATATCAATCGAAATGCCAGACGAGTTCCTTTAAGAATCACTGCTCGCCTCGTCATGGAGTGAAAATCGATTGAAATTCAATAATTTTAACAGGTACGTAATGTTCTTATTGATAATGGTTATTCTAGTGCTTCTTAGTTCCAGTAGGAAAAAAAAAATAGTTAAGCTTATGTGGTAAATGATTACTAAAAAGAACGAAATATTGTTTACTAGTGCGCCTGGAATGAGTAAGAGATGTGTTCCGCTATTATAGCGCTTGGGTCGTTGCTTATGCTTGGTGATTTATTTTTTGACGGAATATATGAACTTGGTATGTCCAGAGAGGCTTAAGTATAACTTTTTAGATTAGTTATTTATTTTCAACAATCGCTGTAATTAGATGTCGGTTTCTTCCCTTTTACTGAAGATTCGCAGTGTTGCACGTGGCGTCTTCTCTAACTATTTCTTGTGTAAGTGATCTTTTTTGTAGTCGAGTTCTCTAAGTTATGAGATATCAAACCAAATGCAGGACGCTTTCCTTTGATTGCTTTGACTGAGCAAATGAATGCTGTAAAGAAGGAAATATTGTACACTAGTGCGCTTGGAATAAGTTTGAACATTGGTTTCGCATGTGTAGTTAATGGGCTGGGGCTTATGCTTGCTGATTTATTTTTTGTATGTGCTATATGAACATAGTATGTCCAGATAAGCTTAAGCATAGCTTTTTAGATTAGTTATTTAATTTCAACAATCGCTGTAATTAGATGTCTGCCTCTTCGCTTTTAGTGATGATTAGTAGTGTTACACGTGGCCTCTTCTCTAACTATTTCTTGTGTAAGCGGTCTGTATTGCAGTCGAATTCTCTGAGTTGAGAGATATTAAACAAAATGCCGGATAATTTGCTTTGATTGAGCAATTTATTGCAGTAAAGAAGGAAATATTGTACACTAGTGCGCCTGGAATAAGTTTGAACATTTTTTTCGCATGTGTAGCGCTTTCTGTTCGCATTTTGATGGGACGTTTTATCCTTGCCGCATGTGTTTTATTGATATTATTTGTATCCTTATACTGTGGAGTCACTGGTATAAAAGTATCTTTGCTTTTATGTATATTTTATAAAGGTTTTAAATAAATATTTTCATCTTCTAAATTTAGGAGGATTTTCTCTATTCTTAGCTAACCTATTAGCTCTTTCAAAATTTTCTTCATGTATTTTATTATGAATCATTCATTGTTCGTCATTATACATTTGAACATATTTTTCAACTATATTATAATTGATGGTTTCTTACTCGCTCTAGTAGAATACTACCTACGTGATTTCATTAGTAGGTAAGTTTTAAGTGGTTATTAAGCGTGTCATTGTACGTTAGTGCATCAATTCTCAATTTATAATAAAATATTTCTTTATTGATGCTATGTTGTACCGTGTAGAATTTATCCTATTACTACAGTGACGATTCAATAGTCTTAAAGAGTTGGTATTTCCAGGAGAACTCTACTTCAATATTATTTATTTCTAATAAGTGTCTTATAAGTGTGTTGTTCGATTGTCCCTTGGAATTGTCATTGGTTTAGGATAATGTTCAAAGTATTCTTTTAAGACATTGCACATACATATAGCATGTTTTGATGGTATGACTCTAGCTAATAGACAATTCGAAAATGTTGAGTTTTTCATGTTTCTACGATCCCTTTGTGTTGTCATTTTCCTATATGTTGTTTGAAATTAATTCAATTATTCTTTCTTTTTCGGGTATATCTTCCTTTTTTTTTATTTGATATTTATTAATCCTTCTCGTAAGATACAATATTTGTATTAACTTTGATATTTCTTTGAGGTATTCCTCAAACAAAGGTTCTAATATTTTTTTTTTTATGTGGTGCTTTAGAGTAAGTATATTCCATAGCTTTGTTAGTTTGTGATATTTCCTCTAGTAGCGTTCCTATGTCATTTATATCATTAATGTATAGTTTGTAACGCAATTGGTTAAAGGGTTTTGTGAATTCCATGCCTTTAATTCCATGTTTTACTACAATCCAAAGTTTATCTACGTTTAAACCTTATTATTTTTAACTATCCATATTGGTTTATTTGAGGACAGTTGTGAGTGAATAGTCGCCATTACTTTTTCTTCTGATACTATTTCCATGAGTTTTAGTCTTATTTGTTCATACCGGGATGTGTTTTTTAGCGAACTAATCATATTGTCTATTTCCATTTGTTCTATATCTTCATTGAGTATCTGTTCAATTTCTTCTTTACTTGAATGGTGTATTAGGTTTTCATGGTGCCTCTAAAGCGTATCTGTTTTACATCAAACGAACTCACCTAATTTCCATTTATTATTTTAGTCGTTAACCATTTTTGGCATGGAGTCGGTATAGTTTGTATCATGTTCATTTCTGATGGCGGAGGCTCGTTGGTGTTTGGACCTAATTCTTAAAAATGATTAAGTCTTTCCTTTATTTGTTCCTGTAACATTCTTATTTGTTCATATCTGTCATTTTCTGTATAATGAACCCGATTACTAGCTGTTCTGATGGATACAGTCTGATTCTCGTGGTCTTGTTGATAGTTTTGCTAATAATTTCCTGAGGAAGGTTTATTAAAGTAACGTCGTTGGCGCGGTGACCATTGTTGATTGTGGTTTTGGTTATAATCCTGTCACTGATATTCTTGTGTTGCGGTTGATTATTATATCTGTTGGTTTGTGTAAAACGTTGTCTGTAATCTTTCCTGCAATCCTAACGATTGTAAGGTTGCTGTTGCTCATGGTGTGGGTTTCTTTCGAAATTTGGGTCATATCTCTTTCCTTTATAATTGGAATTCCTTTGTGAGTTAAGTTGAGAATGGTTTTTGTTTCCGAATAACCTTTGAAAATTATGCGCAGCGTGAGTTCTAAGAGTGTTTTCAAAGCCAACTATTTATAGATTATTATTATAACCTATTAAAATTATTATAGATGCATTATGTTCTCTAATGTTCTATTCCATCCCGTTTTTTGACCCTTATCGTCCACAATTTTATTCTTTTTTTTGTGCTGAACCGTTTTCTATTCTATATTGATTTAAAAATTAGATGTATACAATAAGATAATACATATATTGAGTAGTAAATGGCTCCTTGTATTGTTTGGTATGCATTGTACTAAGTTTTTGTAACGTAGACATTCACCTAGTATGGGCAGGTTTACCACGTGGTCTTCGATACGGTCCTCAAAGATGTCGGTACCTTCGATTTTACTTGCGATTCGTAGTGTTACGCGTGGTTTCTTGTCTAACTGTTCTTGTGTAAGCGGTCTGTATTGTAGTCGAGTTCTCTTAGTTGAGAGATATCAATCGAAATGCCAGACGAGTTCCTTTAAGAATCACTGCTCGCCTCGTCATGGAGTGAAAATCGATTGAAATTCAATAATTTTAACAGGTACGTAATGTTCTTATTGATAATGGTTATTCTAGTGCTTCTTAGTTCCAGTAGGAAAAAAAAAATAGTTAAGCTTATGTGGTAAATGATTACTAAAAAGAACGAAATATTGTTTACTAGTGCGCCTGGAATGAGTAAGAGATGTGTTCCGCTATTATAGCGCTTGGGTCGTTGCTTATGCTTGGTGATTTATTTTTTGACGGAATATATGAACTTGGTATGTCCGGAGAGGCTTAAGTATAACTTTTTAGATTAGTTATTTATTTTCAACAATCGCTGTAATTAGATGTCGGTTTCTTCCCTTTTACTGAAGATTCGTAGTGTTGCACGTGGCGTCTTCTCTAACTATTTCTTGTGTAAGTGATCTTTTTTGTAGTCGAGTTCTCTAAGTTATGAGATATCAAACCAAATGCAGGACGCTTTCCTTTGATTGCTTTGACTGAGCAAATGAATGCTGTAAAGAAGGAAATATTGTACACTAGTGCGCTTGGAATAAGTTTGAACATTGGTTTCGCATGTGTAGTTAATGGGCTGGGGCTTATGCTTGCTGATTTATTTTTTGTATGTGCTATATGAACATAGTATGTCCAGATAAGCTTAAGCATAGCTTTTTAGATTAGTTATTTAATTTCAACAATCGCTGTAATTAGATGTCTGCCTCTTCGCTTTTAGTGATGATTAGTAGTGTTACACGTGGCCTCTTCTCTAACTATTTCTTGTGTAAGCGGTCTGTATTGCAGTCGAATTCTCTGAGTTGAGAGATATTAAACAAAATGCCGGATAATTTGCTTTGATTGAGCAATTTATTGCAGTAAAGAAGGAAATATTGTACACTAGTGCGCCTGGAATAAGTTTGAACATTTTTTTCGCATGTGTAGCGCTTTCTGTTCGCATTTTGATGGGACGTTTTATCCTTGCCGCATGTGTTTTATTGATATTATTTGTATCGTTATACTGTGGAGTCACTGGTATAAAAGTATCTTTGCTTTTATGTATATTTTATAAAGGTTTTAAATAAATATTTTCATCTTCTAAATTTAGGAGGATTTTCTCTATTCTTAGCTAACCTATTAGCTCTTTCAAATTTTTCTTCATGTATTTTATTATGAATCATTCATTGTTCGTCATTATACTTTTGAACATATTTTTCAACTATATTATAATTGATGGTTTCTTACTCGCTCTAGTAGAATACTACCTACGTGATTTCATTAGTAGGTAAGTTTTAAGTGGTTATTAAGCGTGTCATTGTACGTTAGTGCATCAATTCTCAATTTATAATAAAATATTTCTTTATTGATGCTATGTTGTACCGTGTAGAATTTATCCTATTACTACAGTGACGATTCAATAGTCCTAAAGAGTTGGTATTTCCAGGAGAACTCTACTTCAATATTATTTATTTCTAATAAGTGTCTTATAAGTGTGTTGTTCGATTGTCCCTTGGAATTGTCATTGGTTTAGGATAATGTTCAAAGTATTCTTTTAAGACATTGCACATACATATAGCATGTTTTGATGGTATGACTCTAGCTAATAGACAATTCGAAAATGTTGAGTTTTTCATGTTTCTACGATCCCTTTGTGTTGTCATTTTCCTATATGTTGTTTGAAATTAATTCAATTATTCTTTCTTTTTCGGGTATATCTTCCTTTTTTTTTATTTGATATTTATTAATCCTTCTCGTAAGATACAATATTTGTATTAACTTTGATATTTCTTTGAGGTATTCCTCAAACAAAGGTTCTAATATTTTTTTTTTTATGTGGTGCTTTAGAGTAAGTATATTCCATAGCTTTGTTAGTTTGTGATATTTCCTCTAGTAGCGTTCCTATGTCATTTATATCATTAATGTATAGTTTGTAACGCAATTGGTTAAAGGGTTTCGTGAATTCCATGCCTTTAATTCCATGTTTTACTACAATCCAAAGTTTATCTACGTTTAAACCTTATTATTTTTAACTATCCATATTGGTTTATTTGAGGACAGTTGTGAGTGAATAGTCGCCATTACTTTTTCTTCTGATACTATTTCCATGAGTTTTAGTCTTATTTGTTCATACCGGGATGTGTTTTTTAGCGAACTAATCATATTGTCTATTTCCATTTGTTCTATATCTTCATTGAGTATCTGTTCAATTTCTTCTTTACTTGAATGGTGTATTAGGTTTTCATGGTGCCTCTAAAGCGTATCTGTTTTACATCAAACGAACTCACCTAATTTCCATTTATTATTTTAGTCGTTAACCATTTTTGGCATGGAGTCGGTATAGTTTATGTCATGTTCATTTCTGATGGCGGAGGCTCGTTGGTGTTTGGACCTAATTCTTAAAAATGATTAAGTGTTTCCTTTATTTGTTCCTGTAACATTCTTATTTGTTCATATCTGTCATTTTCTGTATAATGAACCCGATTACTAGCTGTTCTGATGGATACAGTCTGATTCTCGCGGTCTTGTTGATAGTTTTGCTAATAATTTCCTGAGGAAGGTTTATTAAAGTAACGTCGTTGGCGCGGTGACCATTGTTGATTGTGGTTTTGGTTATAATCCTGTCACTGATATTCTTGTGTTGCGGTTGATTATTATATCTGTTGGTTTGTGTAAAACGTTGTCTGTAATCTTTCCTGCAATCCTAACGATTGTAAGGTTGCTGTTGCTCATGATGTGGGTTTCTTTCGAAATTTGGGTCATATCTCTTTCCTTTATAATTGGAATTCCTTTGTGAGTTAAGTTGAGAATGGTTTTTGTTTCCGAATAACCTTTGAAAATTATGCGCAGCGTGAGTTCTAAGAGTGTTTTCAAAGCCAACTATTTATAGATTATTATTATAACCTATTAAAATTATTATAGATGCATTATGTTCTCTAATGTTCTATTCCATCCCGTTTTTTGACCCTTATCGTCCACAATTTTATTCTTTTTTTTGTGCTGAACCGTTTTCTATTCTATATTGATTTAAAAATTAGATGTATACAATAAGATAATACATATATTGAGTAGTAAATGGCTCCTTGTACTGTTTGGTATGCATTGTACTAAGTTTTTGTAACGTAGACATTCACCTAGTATGGGCAGGTTTATCACGTGGTCTTCGATACGGTCCTCAAAGATGTCGGTACCTTCGATTTTACTTGCGATTCGTAGTGTTACGCGTGGTTTCTTGTCTAACTGTTCTTGTGTAAGCTGTCTGTATTGTAGTCGAGTTCTCTTAGTTGAGAGATATCAATCGAAATGCCAGACGAGTTCCTTTAAGAATCACTGCTCGCCTCGTCATGGAGTGAAAATCGATTGAAATTCAATAATTTTAACAGGTACGTAATGTTCTTATTGATAATGGTTATTCTAGTGCTTCTTAGTTCCAGTAGGAAAAAAAAAATAGTTAAGCTTATGTGGTAAATGATTACTAAAAAGAACGAAATATTGTTTACTAGTGCGCCTGGAATGAGTAAGAGATGTGTTCCGCTATTATAGCGCTTGGGTCGTTGCTTATGCTTGGTGATTTATTTTTTGACGGAATATATGAACTTGGTATGTCCAGAGAGGCTTAAGTATAACTTTTTAGATTAGTTATTTATTTTCAACAATCGCTGTAATTAGATGTCGGTTTCTTCCCTTTTCTGAAGATTCGCAGTGTTGCACGTGGCGTCTTCTCTAACTATTTCTTGTGTAAGTGATCTTTTTTGTAGTCGAGTTCTCTAAGTTATGAGATATCAAACCAAATGCAGGACGCTTTCCTTTGATTGCTTTGACTGAGCAAATGAATGCTGTAAAGAAGGAAATATTGTACACTAGTGCGCTTGGAATAAGTTTGAACATTGGTTTCGCATGTGTAGTTAATGGGCTGGGGCTTATGCTTGCTGATTTATTTTTTGTATGTGCTATATGAACATAGTATGTCCAGATAAGCTTAAGCATAGCTTTTTAGATTAGTTATTTAATTTCAACAATCGCTGTAATTAGATGTCTGCCTCTTCGCTTTTAGTGATGATTAGTAGTGTTACACGTGGCCTCTTCTCTAACTATTTCTTGTGTAAGCGGTCTGTATTGCAGTCGAATTCTCTGAGTTGAGAGATATTAAACAAAATTCCGGATAATTTGCTTTGATTGAGCAATTTATTGCAGTAAAGAAGGAAATATTGTACACTAGTGCGCCTGGAATAAGTTTGAACATTTTTTTCGCATGTGTAGCGCTTTCTGTTCGCATTTTGATGGGACGTTTTATCCTTGCCGCATGTGTTTTATTGATATTATTTGTATCCTTATACTGTGGAGTCACTGGTATAAAAGTATCTTTGCTTTTATGTATATTTTATAAAGGTTTTAAATAAATATTTTCATCTTCTAAATTTAGGAGGATTTTCTCTATTCTTAGCTAACCTATTAGCTCTTTCAAATTTTTCTTCATGTATTTTATTATGAATCATTCATTGTTCGTCATCATACATTTGAACATATTTTTCAACTATATTATAATTGATGGTTTCTTACTCGCTCTAGTAGAATACTACCTACGTGATTTCATTAGTAGGTAAGTTTTAAGTGGTTATTAAGCGTGTCATTGTACGTTAGTGCATCAATTCTCAATTTATAATAAAATATTTCTTTATTGATGCTATGTTGTACCGTGTAGAATTTATCCTATTACTACAGTGACGATTCAATAGTCCTAAAGAGTTGGTATTTCCAGGAGAACTCTACTTCAATATTATTTATTTCTAATAAGTGTCTTATAAGTGTGTTGTTCGATTGTCCCTTGGAATTGTCATTGGTTTAGGATAATGTTCAAAGTATTCTTTTAAGACATTGCACATACATATAGCATGTTTTGATGGTATGACTCTAGCTAATAGACAATTCGAAAATGTTGAGTTTTTCATGTTTCTACGATCCCTTTGTGTTGTCATTTTCCTATATGTTGTTTGAAATTAATTCAATTATTCTTTCTTTTTCGGGTATATCTTCCTTTTTTTTTATTTGATATTTATTAATCCTTCTCGTAAGATACAATATTTGTATTAACTTTGATATTTCTTTGAGGTATTCCTCAAACAAAGGTTCTAATATTTTTTTTTTTATGTGGTGCTTTAGAGTAAGTATATTCCATAGCTTTGTTAGTTTGTGATATTTCCTCTAGTAGCGTTCCTATGTCATTTATATCATTAATGTATAGTTTGTAACGCAATTGGTTAAAGGGTTTTGTGAATTCCATGCCTTTAATTCCATGTTTTACTACAATCCAAAGTTTATCTACGTTTAAACCTTATTATTTTTAACTATCCATATTGGTTTATTTGAGGACAGTTGTGAGTGAATAGTCGCCATTACTTTTTCTTCTGATACTATTTCCATGAGTTTTAGTCTTATTTGTTCATACCGGGATGTGTTTTTTAGCGAACTAATCATATTGTCTATTACCATTTGTTCTATATCTTCATTGAGTATCTGTTCAATTTCTTCTTTACTTGAATGGTGTATTAGGTTTTCATGGTGCCTCTAAAGCGTATCCGTTTTACATCAAACGAACTCACCTAATTTCCATTTATTATTTTAGTCGTTAACCATTTTTGGCATGGAGTCGGTATAGTTTATGTCATGTTCATTTCTGACTGCGGAGGCTCGTTGGTGTTTGGACCTAATTCTTAAAAATGATTAAGTGTTTCCTTTATTTGTTCCTGTAACATTCTTATTTGTTCATATCTGTCATTTTCTGTATAATGAACCCGATTACTAGCTGTTCTGACGGATACATTCTAATTCTCGCGGTCTTGTTGATAGTTTTGCTAATAATTTCCTGAGGAAGGTTTATTAAAGTAACGTCGTTGGCGCGGTGACCATTGTTGATTGTGGTTTTGGTTATAATCCTGTCACTGATATTCTTGTGTTGCGGTTGATTATTATATCTGTTGGTTTGTGTAAAACGTTGTCTGTAATCTTTCCTGCAATCCTACCGATTGTAAGGTTGCTGTTGATTATGATGTGGGTTTCTTTCGAAAGTTGGGTCATATCTCTTTCCTTTATAATTGGAATTCCTTTGTGAGTTAAGTTGAGAATGGTTTTTGTTTCCGAATATCCTTTAAAAATTATGCGCAGCGATCTTATAGTCTTTCCTTTATTTGTTCCTGTAACATTCTTATTTGTTCATATCTGTCATTTTCTGTATAATGAACCCGATTACTAGCTGTTCTGATGGATACAGTCTGATTTGGCCTTTGAAAATTATGCGCAGCGTGAGTTCTAAGAGTGTTTTCAAGGCCAACTATTTACAGATTATTATTATAACCTATTAAAATTATTTTAGATGCATTATGTTCTCTAATGTTCTATTCCATCCCGTTTTTTGACCCTTATCGTCCACAATTTTATTCTTTTTTTTGTGCTGAACCGTTTTCTATTCTATATTGATTTAAAAATTAGATGTATACAATAAGATAATACATATATTGAGTAGTAAATGGCTCCTTGTATTGTTTGGTATGCATTGTACTAAGTTTTTGTAACGTAGACATTCACCTAGTATGGGCAGGTTTACCACGTGGTCTTCGATACGGTCCTCAAAGATGTCGGTACCTTCGATTTTACTTGCGATTCGTAGTGTTACGCGTGGTTTCTTGTCTAACTGTTCTTGTGTAAGCGGTCTGTATTGTAGTCGAGTTCTCTTAGTTGAGAGATATCAATCGAAATGCCAGACGAGTTCCTTTAAGAATCACTGCTCGCCTCGTCATGGAGTGAAAATCGATTGAAATTCAATAATTTTAACAGGTACGTAATGTTCTTATTGATAATGGTTATTCTAGTGCTTCTTAGTTCCAGTAGGAAAAAAAAAATAGTTAAGCTTATGTGGTAAATGATTACTAAAAAGAACGAAATATTGTTTACTAGTGCGCCTGGAATGAGTAAGAGATGTGTTCCGCTATTATAGCGCTTGGGTCGTTACTTATGCTTGGTGATTTATTTTTTGACGGAATATATGAACTTGGTATGTCCAGAGAGGCTTAAGTATAACTTTTTAGATTAGTTATTTATTTTCAACAATCGCTGTAATTAGATGTCGGTTTCTTCCCTTTTACTGAAGATTCGCAGTGTTGCACGTGGCGTCTTCTCTAACTATTTCTTGTGTAAGTGATCTTTTTTGTAGTCGAGTTCTCTAAGTTATGAGATATCAAACCAAATGCAGGACGCTTTCCTTTGATTGCTTTGACTGAGCAAATGAATGCTGTAAAGAAGGAAATATTGTACACTAGTGCGCTTGGAATAAGTTTGAACATTGGTTTCGCATGTGTAGTTAATGGGCTGGGGCTTATGCTTGCTGATTTATTTTTTGTATGTGCTATATGAACATAGTATGTCCAGATAAGCTTAAGCATAGCTTTTTAGATTAGTTATTTAATTTCAACAATCGCTGTAATTAGATGTCTGCCTCTTCGCTTTTAGTGATGATTAGTAGTGTTACACGTGGCCTCTTCTCTAACTATTTCTTGTGTAAGCGGTCTGTATTGCAGTCGAATTCTCTGAGTTGAGAGATATTAAACAAAATGCCGGATAATTTGCTTTGGTTGAGCAATTTATTGCAGTAAAGAAGGAAATATTGTACACTAGTGCGCCTGGAATAAGTTTGAACATTTTTTTCGCATGTGTAGCGCTTTCTGTTCGCATTTTGATGGGACGTTTTATCCTTGCCGCATGTGTTTTATTGATATTATTTGTATCCTTATACTGTGGAGTCACTGGTATAAAAGTATCTTTGCTTTTATGTATATTTTATAAAGGTTTTAAATAAATATTTTCATCTTCTAAATTTAGGAGGATTTTCTCTATTCTTAGCTAACCTATTAGCTCTTTCAAATTTTTCTTCATGTATTTTATTATGAATCATTCATTGTTCGTCATTATACATTTGAACATATTTTTCAACTATATTATAATTGATGGTTTCTTACTCGCTCTAGTAGAATACTACCTACGTGATTTCATTAGTAGGTAAGTTTTAAGTGGTTATTAAGCGTGTCATTGTACGTTAGTGCATCAATTCTCAATTTATAATAAAATATTTCTTTATTGATGCTATGTTGTACCGTGTAGAATTTATCCTATTACTACAGTGACGATTCAATAGTCTTAAAGAGTTGGTATTTCCAGGAGAACTCTACTTCAATATTATTTATTTCTAATAAGTGTCTTATAAGTGTGTTGTTCGATTGTCCCTTGGAATTGTCATTGGTTTAGGATAATGTTCAAAGTATTCTTTTAAGACATTGCACATACATAGAGCATGTTTTGATGGTATGACTCTAGCTAATAGACAATTCGAAAATGTTGAGTTTTTCATGTTTCTACGATCCCTTTGTGTTGTCATTTTCCTATATGTTGTTTGAAATTAATTCAATTATTCTTTCTTTTTCGGGTATATCTTCCTTTTTTTTTATTTGATATTTATTAATCCTTCTCGTAAGATACAATATTTGTATTAACTTTGATATTTCTTTGAGGTATTCCTCAAACAAAGGTTCTAATATTTTTTTTTTTATGTGGTGCTTTAGAGTAAGTATATTCCATAGCTTTGTTAGTTTGTGATATTTCCTCTAGTAGCGTTCCTATGTCATTTATATCATTAATGTATAGTTTGTAACGCAATTGGTTAAAGGGTTTCGTGAATTCCATGCCTTTAATTCCATGTTTTACTACAATCCAAAGTTTATCTACGTTTAAACCTTATTATTTTTAACTATCCATATTGGTTTATTTGAGGACAGTTGTGAGTGAATAGTCGCCATTACTTTTTCTTCTGATACTATTTCCATGAGTTTTAGTCTTATTTGTTCATACCGAGATGTGTTTTTTAGCGAACTAATCATATTGTCTATTACCATTTGTTCTATATCTTCATTGAGTATCTGTTCAATTTCTTCTTTACTTGAATGGTGTATTAGGTTTTCATGGTGCCTCTAAAGCGTATCTGTTTTACATCAAACGAACTCACCTAATTTCCATTTATTATTTTAGTCGTTAACCATTTTTGGCATGGAGTCGGTATAGTTTATGTCATGTTCATTTCTGACTGCGGAGGCTCGTTGGTGTTTGGACCTAATTCTTAAAAATGATTAAGTGTTTCCTTTATTTGTTCCTGTAACATTCTTATTTGTTCATATCTGTCATTTTCTGTATAATGAACCCGATTACTAGCTGTTCTGACGGATACATTCTAATTCTCGCGGTCTTGTTGATAGTTTTGCTAATAATTTCCTGAGGAAGGTTTATTAAAGTAACGTCGTTGGCGCGGTGACCATTGTTGATTGTGGTTTTGGTTATAATCCTGTCACTGATATTCTTGTGTTGCGGTTGATTATTATATCTGTTGGTTTGTGTAAAACGTTGTCTGTAATCTTTCCTGCAATCCTACCGATTGTAAGGTTGCTGTTGATTATGATGTGGGTTTCTTTCGAAAGTTGGGTCATATCTCTTTCCTTTATAATTGGAATTCCTTTGTGAGTTAAGTTGAGAATGGTTTTTGTTTCCGAATATCCTTTAAAAATTATGCGCAGCGATCTTATAGTCTTTCCTTTATTTGTTCCTGTAACATTCTTATTTGTTCATATCTGTCATTTTCTGTATAATGAACCCGATTACTAGCTGTTCTGATGGATACAGTCTGATTTGGCCTTTGAAAATTATGCGCAGCGTGAGTTCTAAGAGTGTTTTCAAGGCCAACTATTTACAGATTATTATTATAACCTATTAAAATTATTTTAGATGCATTATGTTCTCTAATGTTCTATTCCATCCCGTTTTTTGACCCTTATCGTCCACAATTTTATTCTTTTTTTTGTGCTGAACCGTTTTCTATTCTATATTGATTTAAAAATTAGATGTATACAATAAGATAATACATATATTGAGTAGTAAATGGCTCCTTGTATTGTTTGGTATGCATTGTACTAAGTTTTTGTAACGTAGACATTCACCTAGTATGGGCAGGTTTACCACGTGGTCTTCGATACGGTCCTCAAAGATGTCGGTACCTTCGATTTTACTTGCGATTCGTAGTGTTACGCGTGGTTTCTTGTCTAACTGTTCTTGTGTAAGCGGTCTGTATTGTAGTCGAGTTCTCTTAGTTGAGAGATATCAATCGAAATGCCAGACGAGTTCCTTTAAGAATCACTGCTCGCCTCGTCATGGAGTGAAAATCGATTGAAATTCAATAATTTTAACAGGTACGTAATGTTCTTATTGATAATGGTTATTCTAGTGCTTCTTAGTTCCAGTAGGAAAAAAAAAATAGTTAAGCTTATGTGGTAAATGATTACTAAAAAGAACGAAATATTGTTTACTAGTGCGCCTGGAATGAGTAAGAGATGTGTTCCGCTATTATAGCGCTTGGGTCGTTGCTTATGCTTGGTGATTTATTTTTTGACGGAATATATGAACTTGGTATGTCCAGAGAGGCTTAAGTATAACTTTTTAGATTAGTTATTTATTTTCAACAATCGCTGTAATTAGATGTCGGTTTCTTCCCTTTTACTGAAGATTCGCAGTGTTGCACGTGGCGTCTTCTCTAACTATTTCTTGTGTAAGTGATCTTTTTTGTAGTCGAGTTCTCTAAGTTATGAGATATCAAACCAAATGCAGGACGCTTTCCTTTGATTGCTTTGACTGAGCAAATGAATGCTGTAAAGAAGGAAATATTGTACACTAGTGCGCTTGGAATAAGTTTGAACATTGGTTTCGCATGTGTAGTTAATGGGCTGGGGCTTATGCTTGCTGATTTATTTTTTGTATGTGCTATATGAACATAGTATGTCCAGATAAGCTTAAGCATAGCTTTTTAGATTAGTTATTTAATTTCAACAATCGCTGTAATTAGATGTCTGCCTCTTCGCTTTTAGTGATGATTAGTAGTGTTACACGTGGCCTCTTCTCTAACTATTTCTTGTGTAAGCGGTCTGTATTGCAGTCGAATTCTCTGAGTTGAGAGATATTAAACAAAATGCCGGATAATTTGCTTTGATTGAGCAATTTATTGCAGTAAAGAAGGAAATATTGTACACTAGTGCGCCTGGAATAAGTTTGAACATTTTTTTCGCATGTGTAGCGCTTTCTGTTCGCATTTTGATGGGACGTTTTATCCTTGCCGCATGTGTTTTATTGATATTATTTGTATCCTTATACTGTGGAGTCACTGGTATAAAAGTATCTTTGCTTTTATGTATATTTTATAAAGGTTTTAAATAAATATTTTCATCTTCTAAATTTAGGAGGATTTTCTCTATTCTTAGCTAACCTATTAGCTCTTTCAAATTTTTCTTCATGTATTTTATTATGAATCATTCATTGTTCGTCATCATACATTTGAACATATTTTTCAACTATATTATAATTGATGGTTTCTTACTCGCTCTAGTAGAATACTACCTACGTGATTTCATTAGTAGGTAAGTTTTAAGTGGTTATTAAGCGTGTCATTGTACGTTAGTGCATCAATTCTCAATTTATAATAAAATATTTCTTTATTGATGCTATGTTGTACCGTGTAGAATTTATCCTATTACTACAGTGACGATTCAATAGTCCTAAAGAGTTGGTATTTCCAGGAGAACTCTACTTCAATATTATTTATTTCTAATAAGTGTCTTATAAGTGTGTTGTTCGATTGTCCCTTGGAATTGTCATTGGTTTAGGATAATGTTCAAAGTATTCTTTTAAGACATTGCACATACATATAGCATGTTTTGATGGTATGACTCTAGCTAATAGACAATTCGAAAATGTTGAGTTTTTCATGTTTCTACGATCCCTTTGTGTTGTCATTTTCCTATATGTTGTTTGAAATTAATTCAATTATTCTTTCTTTTTCGGGTATATCTTCCTTTTTTTTTATTTGATATTTATTAATCCTTCTCGTAAGATACAATATTTGTATTAACTTTGATATTTCTTTGAGGTATTCCTCAAACAAAGGTTCTAATATTTTTTTTTTTATGTGGTGCTTTAGAGTAAGTATATTCCATAGCTTTGTTAGTTTGTGATATTTCCTCTAGTAGCGTTCCTATGTCATTTATATCATTAATGTATAGTTTGTAACGCAATTGGTTAAAGGGTTTTGTGAATTCCATGCCTTTAATTCCATGTTTTACTACAATCCAAAGTTTATCTACGTTTAAACCTTATTATTTTTAACTATCCATATTGGTTTATTTGAGGACAGTTGTGAGTGAATAGTCGCCATTACTTTTTCTTCTGATACTATTTCCATGAGTTTTAGTCTTATTTGTTCATACCGGGATGTGTTTTTTAGCGAACTAATCATATTGTCTATTTCCATTTGTTCTATATCTTCATTGAGTATCTGTTCAATTTCTTCTTTACTTGAATGGTGTATTAGGTTTTCATGGTGCCTCTAAAGCGTATCTGTTTTACATCAAACGAACTCACCTAATTTCCATTTATTATTTTAGTCGTTAACCATTTTTGGCATGGAGTCGGTATAGTTTGTATCATGTTCATTTCTGATGGCGGAGGCTCGTTGGTGTTTGGACCTAATTCTTAAAAATGATTAAGTCTTTCCTTTATTTGTTCCTGTAACATTCTTATTTGTTCATATCTGTCATTTTCTGTATAATGAACCCGATTACTAGCTGTTCTGATGGATACAGTCTGATTCTCGCGGTCTTGTTGATAGTTTTGCTAATAATTTCCTGAGGAAGGTTTATTAAAGTAACGTCGTTGGCGCGGTGACCATTGTTGATTGTGGTTTTGGTTATAATCCTGTCACTGATATTCTTGTGTTGCGGTTGATTATTATATCTGTTGGTTTGTGTAAAACGTTGTCTGTAATCTTTCCTGCAATCCTAACGATTGTAAGGTTGCTGTTGCTCATGATGTGGGTTTCTTTCGAAATTTGGGTCATATCTCTTTCCTTTATAATTGGAATTCCTTTGTGAGTTAAGTTGAGAATGGTTTTTGTTTCCGAATAACCTTTGAAAATTATGCGCAGCGTGAGTTCTAAGAGTGTTTTCAAAGCCAACTATTTATAGATTATTATTATAACCTATTAAAATTATTATAGATGCATTATGTTCTCTAATGTTCTATTCCATCCCGTTTTTTGACCCTTATCGTCCACAATTTTATTCTTTTTTTTGTGCTGAACCGTTTTCTATTCTATATTGATTTAAAAATTAGATGTATACAATAAGATAATACATATATTGAGTAGTAAATGGCTCCTTGTACTGTTTGGTATGCATTGTACTAAGTTTTTGTAACGTAGACATTCACCTAGTATGGGCAGGTTTATCACGTGGTCTTCGATACGGTCCTCAAAGATGTCGGTACCTTCGATTTTACTTGCGATTCGTAGTGTTACGCGTATGGTTTCTTGTCTAACTGTTCTTGTGTAAGCGGTCTGTATTGTAGTCGAGTTCTCTTAGTTGAGAGATATCAATCGAAATGCCAGACGAGTTCCTTTAAGAATCACTGCTCGCCTCGTCATGGAGTGAAAATCGATTGAAATTCAATAATTTTAACAGGTACGTAATGTTCTTATTGATAATGGTTATTCTAGTGCTTCTTAGTTCCAGTAGGAAAAAAAAAATAGTTAAGCTTATGTGGTAAATGATTACTAAAAAGAACGAAATATTGTTTACTAGTGCGCCTGGAATGAGTAAGAGATGTGTTCCGCTATTATAGCGCTTGGGTCGTTGCTTATGCTTGGTGATTTATTTTTTGACGGAATATATGAACTTGGTATGTCCAGAGAGGCTTAAGTATAACTTTTTAGATTAGTTATTTATTTTCAACAATCGCTGTAATTAGATGTCGGTTTCTTCCCTTTTACTGAAGATTCGTAGTGTTGCACGTGGCGTCTTCTCTAACTATTTCTTGTGTAAGTGATCTTTTTTGTAGTCGAGTTCTCTAAGTTATGAGATATCAAACCAAATGCAGGACGCTTTCCTTTGATTGCTTTGACTGAGCAAATGGATGCTGTAAAGAAGGAAATATTGTACACTAGTGCGCTTGGAATAAGTTTGAACATTGGTTTCGCATGTGTAGTTAATGGGCTGGGGCTTATGCTTGCTGATTTATTTTTTGTATGTGCTATATGAACATAGTATGTCCAGATAAGCTTAAGCATAGCTTTTTAGATTAGTTATTTAATTTCAACAATCGCTGTAATTAGATGTCTGCCTCTTCGCTTTTAGTGATGATTAGTAGTGTTACACGTGGCCTCTTCTCTAACTATTTCTTGTGTAAGCGGTCTGTATTGCAGTCGAATTCTCTGAGTTGAGAGATATTAAACAAAATGCCGGATAATTTGCTTTGATTGAGCAATTTATTGCAGTAAAGAAGGAAATATTGTACACTAGTGCGCCTGGAATAAGTTTGAACATTTTTTTCGCATGTGTAGCGCTTTCTGTTCGCATTTTGATGGGACGTTTTATCCTTGCCGCATGTGTTTTATTGATATTATTTGTATCCTTATACTGTGGAGTCACTGGTATAAAAGTATCTTTGCTTTTATGTATATTTTATAAAGGTTTTAAATAAATATTTTCATCTTCTAAATTTAGGAGGATTTTCTCTATTCTTAGCTAACCTATTAGCTCTTTCAAATTTTTCTTCATGTATTTTATTATGAATCATTCATTGTTCGTCATTATACATTTGAACATATTTTTCAACTATATTATAATTGATGGTTTCTTACTCGCTCTAGTAGAATACTACCTACGTGATTTCATTAGTAGGTAAGTTTTAAGTGGTTATTAAGCGTGTCATTGTACGTTAGTGCATCAATTCTCAATTTATAATAAAATATTTCTTTATTGATGCTATGTTGTACCGTGTAGAATTTATCCTATTACTACAGTGACGATTCAATAGTCCTAAAGAGTTGGTATTTCCAGGAGAACTCTACTTCAATATTATTTATTTCTAATAAGTGTCTTATAAGTGTGTTGTTCGATTGTCCCTTGGAATTGTCATTGGTTTAGGATAATGTTCAAAGTATTCTTTTAAGACATTGCACATACATATAGCATGTTTTGATGGTATGACTCTAGCTAATAGACAATTCGAAAATGTTGAGTTTTTCATGTTTCTACGATCCCTTTGTGTTGTCATTTTCCTATATGTTGTTTGAAATTAATTCAATTATTCTTTCTTTTTCGGGTATATCTTCCTTTTTTTTTATTTGATATTTATTAATCCTTCTCGTAAGATACAATATTTGTATTAACTTTGATATTTCTTTGAGGTATTCCTCAAACAAAGGTTCTAATATTTTTTTTTTTATGTGGTGCTTTAGAGTAAGTATATTCCATAGCTTTGTTAGTTTGTGATATTTCCTCTAGTAGCGTTCCTATGTCATTTATATCATTAATGTATAGTTTGTAACGCAATTGGTTAAAGGGTTTCGTGAATTCCATGCCTTTAATTCCATGTTTTACTACAATCCAAAGTTTATCTACGTTTAAACCTTATTATTTTTAACTATCCATATTGGTTTATTTGAGGACAGTTGTGAGTGAATAGTCGCCATTACTTTTTCTTCTGATACTATTTCCATGAGTTTTAGTCTTATTTGTTCATACCGAGATGTGTTTTTTAGCGAACTAATCATATTGTCTATTACCATTTGTTCTATATCTTCATTGAGTATCTGTTCAATTTCTTCTTTACTTGAATGGTGTATTAGGTTTTCATGGTGCCTCTAAAGCGTATCTGTTTTACATCAAACGAACTCACCTAATTTCCATTTATTATTTTAGTCGTTAACCATTTTTGGCATGGAGTCGGTATAGTTTATGTCATGTTCATTTCTGACTGCGGAGGCTCGTTGGTGTTTGGACCTAATTCTTAAAAATGATTAAGTGTTTCCTTTATTTGTTCCTGTAACATTCTTATTTGTTCATATCTGTCATTTTCTGTATAATGAACCCGATTACTAGCTGTTCTGACGGATACATTCTAATTCTCGCGGTCTTGTTGATAGTTTTGCTAATAATTTCCTGAGGAAGGTTTATTAAAGTAACGTCGTTGGCGCGGTGACCATTGTTGATTGTGGTTTTGGTTATAATCCTGTCACTGATATTCTTGTGTTGCGGTTGATTATTATATCTGTTGGTTTGTGTAAAACGTTGTCTGTAATCTTTCCTGCAATCCTACCGATTGTAAGGTTGCTGTTGATTATGATGTGGGTTTCTTTCGAAAGTTGGGTCATATCTCTTTCCTTTATAATTGGAATTCCTTTGTGAGTTAAGTTGAGAATGGTTTTTGTTTCCGAATATCCTTTAAAAATTATGCGCAGCGATCTTATAGTCTTTCCTTTATTTGTTCCTGTAACATTCTTATTTGTTCATATCTGTCATTTTCTGTATAATGAACCCGATTACTAGCTGTTCTGATGGATACAGTCTGATTTGGCCTTTGAAAATTATGCGCAGCGTGAGTTCTAAGAGTGTTTTCAAGGCCAACTATTTACAGATTATTATTATAACCTATTAAAATTATTTTAGATGCATTATGTTCTCTAATGTTCTATTCCATCCCGTTTTTTGACCCTTATCGTCCACAATTTTATTCTTTTTTTTGTGCTGAACCGTTTTCTATTCTATATTGATTTAAAAATTAGATGTATACAATAAGATAATACATATATTGAGTAGTAAATGGCTCCTTGTATTGTTTGGTATGCATTGTACTAAGTTTTTGTAACGTAGACATTCACCTAGTATGGGCAGGTTTACCACGTGGTCTTCGATACGGTCCTCAAAGATGTCGGTACCTTCGATTTTACTTGCGATTCGTAGTGTTACGCGTGGTTTCTTGTCTAACTGTTCTTGTGTAAGCGGTCTGTATTGTAGTCGAGTTCTCTTAGTTGAGAGATATCAATCGAAATGCCAGACGAGTTCCTTTAAGAATCACTGCTCGCCTCGTCATGGAGTGAAAATCGATTGAAATTCAATAATTTTAACAGGTACGTAATGTTCTTATTGATAATGGTTATTCTAGTGCTTCTTAGTTCCAGTAGGAAAAAAAAAATAGTTAAGCTTATGTGGTAAATGATTACTAAAAAGAACGAAATATTGTTTACTAGTGCGCCTGGAATGAGTAAGAGATGTGTTCCGCTATTATAGCGCTTGGGTCGTTGCTTATGCTTGGTGATTTATTTTTTGACGGAATATATGAACTTGGTATGTCCGGAGAGGCTTAAGTATAACTTTTTAGATTAGTTATTTATTTTCAACAATCGCTGTAATTAGATGTCGGTTTCTTCCCTTTTACTGAAGATTCGTAGTGTTGCACGTGGCGTCTTCTCTAACTATTTCTTGTGTAAGTGATCTTTTTTGTAGTCGAGTTCTCTAAGTTATGAGATATCAAACCAAATGCAGGACGCTTTCCTTTGATTGCTTTGACTGAGCAAATGAATGCTGTAAAGAAGGAAATATTGTACACTAGTGCGCTTGGAATAAGTTTGAACATTGGTTTCGCATGTGTAGTTAATGGGCTGGGGCTTATGCTTGCTGATTTATTTTTTGTATGTGCTATATGAACATAGTATGTCCAGATAAGCTTAAGCATAGCTTTTTAGATTAGTTATTTAATTTCAACAATCGCTGTAATTAGATGTCTGCCTCTTCGCTTTTAGTGATGATTAGTAGTGTTACACGTGGCCTCTTCTCTAACTATTTCTTGTGTAAGCGGTCTGTATTGCAGTCGAATTCTCTGAGTTGAGAGATATTAAACAAAATGCCGGATAATTTGCTTTGATTGAGCAATTTATTGCAGTAAAGAAGGAAATATTGTACACTAGTGCGCCTGGAATAAGTTTGAACATTTTTTTCGCATGTGTAGCGCTTTCTGTTCGCATTTTGATGGGACGTTTTATCCTTGCCGCATGTGTTTTATTGATATTATTTGTATCCTTATACTGTGGAGTCACTGGTATAAAAGTATCTTTGCTTTTATGTATATTTTATAAAGGTTTTAAATAAATATTTTCATCTTCTAAATTTAGGAGGATTTTCTCTATTCTTAGGTAACCTATTAGCTCTTTCAAATTTTTCTTCATGTATTTTATTATGAATCATTCATTGTTCGTCATTATACTTTTGAACATATTTTTCAACTATATTATAATTGATGGTTTCTTACTCGCTCTAGTAGAATACTACCTACGTGATTTCATTAGTAGGTAAGTTTTAAGTGGTTATTAAGCGTGTCATTGTACGTTAGTGCATCAATTCTCAATTTATAATAAAATATTTCTTTATTGATGCTATGTTGTACCGTGTAGAATTTATCCTATTACTACAGTGACGATTCAATAGTCCTAAAGAGTTGGTATTTCCAGGAGAACTCTACTTCAATATTATTTATTTCTAATAAGTGTCTTATAAGTGTGTTGTTCGATTGTCCCTTGGAATTGTCATTGGTTTAGGATAATGTTCAAAGTATTCTTTTAAGACATTGCACATACATATAGCATGTTTTGATGGTATGACTCTAGCTAATAGACAATTCGAAAATGTTGAGTTTTTCATGTTTCTACGATCCCTTTGTGTTGTCATTTTCCTATATGTTGTTTGAAATTAATTCAATTATTCTTTCTTTTTCGGGTATATCTTCCTTTTTTTTTATTTGATATTTATTAATCCTTCTCGTAAGATACAATATTTGTATTAACTTTGATATTTCTTTGAGGTATTCCTCAAACAAAGGTTCTAATATTTTTTTTTTTATGTGGTGCTTTAGAGTAAGTATATTCCATAGCTTTGTTAGTTTGTGATATTTCCTCTAGTAGCGTTCCTATGTCATTTATATCATTAATGTATAGTTTGTAACGCAATTGGTTAAAGGGTTTCGTGAATTCCATGCCTTTAATTCCATGTTTTACTACAATCCAAAGTTTATCTACGTTTAAACCTTATTATTTTTAACTATCCATATTGGTTTATTTGAGGACAGTTGTGAGTGAATAGTCGCCATTACTTTTTCTTCTGATACTATTTCCATGAGTTTTAGTCTTATTTGTTCATACCGGGATGTGTTTTTTAGCGAACTAATCATATTGTCTATTTCCATTTGTTCTATATCTTCATTGAGTATCTGTTCAATTTCTTCTTTACTTGAATGGTGTATTAGGTTTTCATGGTGCCTCTAAAGCGTATCTGTTTTACATCAAACGAACTCACCTAATTTCCATTTATTTATTTGATGGGACGTTTTATCCTTGCCGCATGTGTTTTATTGATATTATTTGTATCCTTATACTGTGGAGTCACTGGTATAAAAGTATCTTTGCTTTTATGTATATTTTATAAAGGTTTTAAATAAATATTTTCATCTTCTAAATTTAGGAGGATTTTCTCTATTCTTAGCTAACCTATTAGCTCTTTCAAATTTTTCTTCATGTATTTTATTATGAATCATTCATTGTTCGTCATTATACATTTGAACATATTTTTCAACTATATTATAATTGATGGTTTCTTACTCGCTCTAGTAGAATACTACCTACGTGATTTCATTAGTAGGTAAGTTTTAAGTGGTTATTAAGCGTGTCATTGTACGTTAGTGCATCAATTCTCAATTTATAATAAAATATTTCTTTATTGATGCTATGTTGTACCGTGTAGAATTTATCCTATTACTACAGTGACGATTCAATAGTCCTAAAGAGTTGGTATTTCCAGGAGAACTCTACTTCAATATTATTTATTTCTAATAAGTGTCTTATAAGTGTGTTGTTCGATTGTCCCTTGGAATTGTCATTGGTTTAGGATAATGTTCAAAGTATTCTTTTAAGACATTGCACATACATATAGCATGTTTTGATGGTATGACTCTAGCTAATAGACAATTCGAAAATGTTGAGTTTTTCATGTTTCTACGATCCCTTTGTGTTGTCATTTTCCTATATGTTGTTTGAAATTAATTCAATTATTCTTTCTTTTTCGGGTATATCTTCCTTTTTTTTTATTTGATATTTATTAATCCTTCTCGTAAGATACAATATTTGTATTAACTTTGATATTTCTTTGAGGTATTCCTCAAACAAAGGTTCTAATATTTTTTTTTTTATGTGGTGCTTTAGAGTAAGTATATTCCATAGCTTTGTTAGTTTGTGATATTTCCTCTAGTAGCGTTCCTATGTCATTTATATCATTAATGTATAGTTTGTAACGCAATTGGTTAAAGGGTTTCGTGAATTCCATGCCTTTAATTCCATGTTTTACTACAATCCAAAGTTTATCTACGTTTAAACCTTATTATTTTTAACTATCCATATTGGTTTATTTGAGGACAGTTGTGAGTGAATAGTCGCCATTACTTTTTCTTCTGATACTATTTCCATGAGTTTTAGTCTTATTTGTTCATACCGGGATGTGTTTTTTAGCGAACTAATCATATTGTCTATTTCCATTTGTTCTATATCTTCATTGAGTATCTGTTCAATTTCTTCTTTACTTGAATGGTGTATTAGGTTTTCATGGTGCCTCTAAAGCGTATCTGTTTTACATCAAACGAACTCACCTAATTTCCATTTATTATTTTAGTCGTTAACCATTTTTGGCATGGAGTCGGTATAGTTTATGTCATGTTCATTTCTGATGGCGGAGGCTCGTTGGTGTTTGGACCTAATTCTTAAAAATGATTAAGTGTTTCCTTTATTTGTTCCTGTAACATTCTTATTTGTTCATATCTGTCATTTTCTGTATAATGAACCCGATTACTAGCTGTTCTGATGGATACAGTCTGATTCTCGCGGTCTTGTTGATAGTTTTGCTAATAATTTCCTGAGGAAGGTTTATTAAAGTAACGTCGTTGGCGCGGTGACCATTGTTGATTGTGGTTTTGGTTATAATCCTGTCACTGATATTCTTGTGTTGCGGTTGATTATTATATCTGTTGGTTTGTGTAAAACGTTGTCTGTAATCTTTCCTGCAATCCTAACGATTGTAAGGTTGCTGTTGCTCATGATGTGGGTTTCTTTCGAAATTTGGGTCATATCTCTTTCCTTTATAATTGGAATTCCTTTGTGAGTTAAGTTGAGAATGGTTTTTGTTTCCGAATAACCTTTGAAAATTATGCGCAGCGTGAGTTCTAAGAGTGTTTTCAAGGCCAACTATTTATAGATTATTATTATAACCTATTAAAATTGTTATAGATGCATTATGTTCTCTAATGTTCTATTCCATCCCGTTTTTTGACCCTTATCGTCCACAATTTTATTCTTTTTTTTGTGCTGAACCGTTTTCTATTCTATATTGATTAAAAAATTAGATGTATACAATAAGATAATACATATATTGAGTAGTAAATGGCTCCTTGTATTGTTTGGTATGCATTGTACTAAGTTTTTGTAACGTAGACATTCACCTAGCATGGGCAGGTTTACCACGTGGTCTTCGATACGGTCCTCAAAGATGTCGGTACCTTCGATTTTACTTGCGATTCGTAGTGTTACGCGTGGTTTCTTGTCTAACTGTTCTTGTGTAAGCGGTCTGTATTGTAGTCGAGTTCTCTTAGTTGAGAGATATCAATCGAAATGCCAGACGAGTTCCTTTAAGAATCACTGCTCGCCTCGTCATGGAGTGAAAATCGATTGAAATTCAATAATTTTAACAGGTACGTAATGTTCTTATTGATAATGGTTATTCTAGTGCTTCTTAGTTCCAGTAGGAAAAAAAAAATAGTTAAGCTTATGTGGTAAATGATTACTAAAAAGAACGAAATATTGTTTACTAGTGCGCCTGGAATGAGTAAGAGATGTGTTCCGCTATTATAGCGCTTGGGTCGTTGCTTATGCTTGGTGATTTATTTTTTGACGGAATATATGAACTTGGTATGTCCAGAGAGGCTTAAGTATAACTTTTTAGATTAGTTATTTATTTTCAACAATCGCTGTAATTAGATGTCGGTTTCTTCCCTTTTACTGAAGATTCGTAGTGTTGCACGTGGCGTCTTCTCTAACTATTTCTTGTGTAAGTGATCTTTTTTGTAGTCGAGTTCTCTAAGTTATGAGATATCAAACCAAATGCAGGACGCTTTCCTTTGATTGCTTTGACTGAGCAAATGAATGCTGTAAAGAAGGAAATATTGTACACTAGTGCGCTTGGAATAAGTTTGAACATTGGTTTCGCATGTGTAGTTAATGGGCTGGGGCTTATGCTTGCTGATTTATTTTTTGTATGTGCTATATGAACATAGTATGTCCAGATAAGCTTAAGCATAGCTTTTTAGATTAGTTATTTAATTTCAACAATCGCTGTAATTAGATGTCTGCCTCTTCGCTTTTAGTGATGATTAGTAGTGTTACACGTGGCCTCTTCTCTAACTATTTCTTGTGTAAGCGGTCTGTATTGCAGTCGAATTCTCTGAGTTGAGAGATATTAAACAAAATTCCGGATAATTTGCTTTGATTGAGCAATTTATTGCAGTAAAGAAGGAAATATTGTACACTAGTGCGCCTGGAATAAGTTTGAACATTTTTTTCGCATGTGTAGCGCTTTCTGTTCGCATTTTGATGGGACGTTTTATCCTTGCCGCATGTGTTTTATTGATATTATTTGTATCCTTATACTGTGGAGTCACTGGTATAAAAGTATCTTTGCTTTTATGTATATTTTATAAAGGTTTTAAATAAATATTTTCATCTTCTAAATTTAGGAGGATTTTCTCTATTCTTAGCTAACCTATTAGCTCTTTCAAATTTTTCTTCATGTATTTTATTATGAATCATTCATTGTTCGTCATTATACATTTGAACATATTTTTCAACTATATTATAATTGATGGTTTCTTACTCGCTCTAGTAGAATACTACCTACGTGATTTCATTAGTAGGTAAGTTTTAAGTGGTTATTAAGCGTGTCATTGTACGTTAGTGCATCAATTCTCAATTTATAATAAAATATTTCTTTATTGATGCTATGTTGTACCGTGTAGAATTTATCCTATTACTACAGTGACGATTCAATAGTCCTAAAGAGTTGGTATTTCCAGGAGAACTCTACTTCAATATTATTTATTTCTAATAAGTGTCTTATAAGTGTGTTGTTCGATTGTCCCTTGGAATTGTCATTGGTTTAGGATAATGTTCAAAGTATTCTTTTAAGACATTGCACATACATATAGCATGTTTTGATGGTATGACTCTAGCTAATAGACAATTCGAAAATGTTGAGTTTTTCATGTTTCTACGATCCCTTTGTGTTGTCATTTTCCTATATGTTGTTTGAAATTAATTCAATTATTCTTTCTTTTTCGGGTATATCTTCCTTTTTTTTTATTTGATATTTATTAATCCTTCTCGTAAGATACAATATTTGTATTAACTTTGATATTTCTTTGAGGTATTCCTCAAACAAAGGTTCTAATATTTTTTTTTTTATGTGGTGCTTTAGAGTAAGTATATTCCATAGCTTTGTTAGTTTGTGATATTTCCTCTAGTAGCGTTCCTATGTCATTTATATCATTAATGTATAGTTTGTAACGCAATTGGTTAAAGGGTTTCGTGAATTCCATGCCTTTAATTCCATGTTTTACTACAATCCAAAGTTTATCTACGTTTAAACCTTATTATTTTTAACTATCCATATTGGTTTATTTGAGGACAGTTGTGAGTGAATAGTCGCCATTACTTTTTCTTCTGATACTATTTCCATGAGTTTTAGTCTTATTTGTTCATACCGGGATGTGTTTTTTAGCGAACTAATCATATTGTCTATTTCCATTTGTTCTATATCTTCATTGAGTATCTGTTCAATTTCTTCTTTACTTGAATGGTGTATTAGGTTTTCATGGTGCCTCTAAAGCGTATCTGTTTTACATCAAACGAACTCACCTAATTTCCATTTATTATTTTAGTCGTTAACCATTTTTGGCATGGAGTCGGTATAGTTTATGTCATGTTCATTTCTGATGGCGGAGGCTCGTTGGTGTTTGGACCTAATTCTTAAAAATGATTAAGTGTTTCCTTTATTTGTTCCTGTAACATTCTTATTTGTTCATATCTGTCATTTTCTGTATAATGAACCCGATTACTAGCTGTTCTGATGGATACAGTCTGATTCTCGCGGTCTTGTTGATAGTTTTGCTAATAATTTCCTGAGGAAGGTTTATTAAAGTAACGTCGTTGGCGCGGTGACCATTGTTGATTGTGGTTTTGGTTATAATCCTGTCACTGATATTCTTGTGTTGCGGTTGATTATTATATCTGTTGGTTTGTGTAAAACGTTGTCTGTAATCTTTCCTGCAATCCTAACGATTGTAAGGTTGCTGTTGCTCATGATGTGGGTTTCTTTCGAAATTTGGGTCATATCTCTTTCCTTTATAATTGGAATTCCTTTGTGAGTTAAGTTGAGAATGGTTTTTGTTTCCGAATAACCTTTGAAAATTATGCGCAGCGTGAGTTCTAAGAGTGTTTTCAAAGCCAACTATTTATAGATTATTATTATAACCTATTAAAATTATTATAGATGCATTATGTTCTCTAATGTTCTATTCCATCCCGTTTTTTGACCCTTATCGTCCACAATTTTATTCTTTTTTTTGTGCTGAACCGTTTTCTATTCTATATTGATTTAAAAATTAGATGTATACAATAAGATAATACATATATTGAGTAGTAAATGGCTCCTTGTACTGTTTGGTATGCATTGTACTAAGTTTTTGTAACGTAGACATTCACCTAGTATGGGCAGGTTTATCACGTGGTCTTCGATACGGTCCTCAAAGATGTCGGTACCTTCGATTTTACTTGCGATTCGTAGTGTTACGCGTATGGTTTCTTGTCTAACTGTTCTTGTGTAAGCGGTCTGTATTGTAGTCGAGTTCTCTTAGTTGAGAGATATCAATCGAAATGCCAGACGAGTTCCTTTAAGAATCACTGCTCGCCTCGTCATGGAGTGAAAATCGATTGAAATTCAATAATTTTAACAGGTACGTAATGTTCTTATTGATAATGGTTATTCTAGTGCTTCTTAGTTCCAGTAGGAAAAAAAAAATAGTTAAGCTTATGTGGTAAATGATTACTAAAAAGAACGAAATATTGTTTACTAGTGCGCCTGGAATGAGTAAGAGATGTGTTCCGCTATTATAGCGCTTGGGTCGTTGCTTATGCTTGGTGATTTATTTTTTGACGGAATATATGAACTTGGTATGTCCAGAGAGGCTTAAGTATAACTTTTTAGATTAGTTATTTATTTTCAACAATCGCTGTAATTAGATGTCGGTTTCTTCCCTTTTACTGAAGATTCGTAGTGTTGCACGTGGCGTCTTCTCTAACTATTTCTTGTGTAAGTGATCTTTTTTGTAGTCGAGTTCTCTAAGTTATGAGATATCAAACCAAATGCAGGACGCTTTCCTTTGATTGCTTTGACTGAGCAAATGGATGCTGTAAAGAAGGAAATATTGTACACTAGTGCGCTTGGAATAAGTTTGAACATTGGTTTCGCATGTGTAGTTAATGGGCTGGGGCTTATGCTTGCTGATTTATTTTTTGTATGTGCTATATGAACATAGTATGTCCAGATAAGCTTAAGCATAGCTTTTTAGATTAGTTATTTAATTTCAACAATCGCTGTAATTAGATGTCTGCCTCTTCGCTTTTAGTGATGATTAGTAGTGTTACACGTGGCCTCTTCTCTAACTATTTCTTGTGTAAGCGGTCTGTATTGCAGTCGAATTCTCTGAGTTGAGAGATATTAAACAAAATGCCGGATAATTTGCTTTGATTGAGCAATTTATTGCAGTAAAGAAGGAAATATTGTACACTAGTGCGCCTGGAATAAGTTTGAACATTTTTTTCGCATGTGTAGCGCTTTCTGTTCGCATTTTGATGGGACGTTTTATCCTTGCCGCATGTGTTTTATTGATATTATTTGTATCCTTATACTGTGGAGTCACTGGTATAAAAGTATCTTTGCTTTTATGTATATTTTATAAAGGTTTTAAATAAATATTTTCATCTTCTAAATTTAGGAGGATTTTCTCTATTCTTAGCTAACCTATTAGCTCTTTCAAATTTTTCTTCATGTATTTTATTATGAATCATTCATTGTTCGTCATTATACATTTGAACATATTTTTCAACTATATTATAATTGATGGTTTCTTACTCGCTCTAGTAGAATACTACCTACGTGATTTCATTAGTAGGTAAGTTTTAAGTGGTTATTAAGCGTGTCATTGTACGTTAGTGCATCAATTCTCAATTTATAATAAAATATTTCTTTATTGATGCTATGTTGTACCGTGTAGAATTTATCCTATTACTACAGTGACGATTCAATAGTCCTAAAGAGTTGGTATTTCCAGGAGAACTCTACTTCAATATTATTTATTTCTAATAAGTGTCTTATAAGTGTGTTGTTCGATTGTCCCTTGGAATTGTCATTGGTTTAGGATAATGTTCAAAGTATTCTTTTAAGACATTGCACATACATATAGCATGTTTTGATGGTATGACTCTAGCTAATAGACAATTCGAAAATGTTGAGTTTTTCATGTTTCTACGATCCCTTTGTGTTGTCATTTTCCTATATGTTGTTTGAAATTAATTCAATTATTCTTTCTTTTTCGGGTATATCTTCCTTTTTTTTTATTTGATATTTATTAATCCTTCTCGTAAGATACAATATTTGTATTAACTTTGATATTTCTTTGAGGTATTCCTCAAACAAAGGTTCTAATATTTTTTTTTTTATGTGGTGCTTTAGAGTAAGTATATTCCATAGCTTTGTTAGTTTGTGATATTTCCTCTAGTAGCGTTCCTATGTCATTTATATCATTAATGTATAGTTTGTAACGCAATTGGTTAAAGGGTTTCGTGAATTCCATGCCTTTAATTCCATGTTTTACTACAATCCAAAGTTTATCTACGTTTAAACCTTATTATTTTTAACTATCCATATTGGTTTATTTGAGGACAGTTGTGAGTGAATAGTCGCCATTACTTTTTCTTCTGATACTATTTCCATGAGTTTTAGTCTTATTTGTTCATACCGGGATGTGTTTTTTAGCGAACTAATCATATTGTCTATTTCCATTTGTTCTATATCTTCATTGAGTATCTGTTCAATTTCTTCTTTACTTGAATGGTGTATTAGGTTTTCATGGTGCCTCTAAAGCGTATCTGTTTTACATCAAACGAACTCACCTAATTTCCATTTATTATTTTAGTCGTTAACCATTTTTGGCATGGAGTCGGTATAGTTTATGTCATGTTCATTTCTGATGGCGGAGGCTCGTTGGTGTTTGGACCTAATTCTTAAAAATGATTAAGTCTTTCCTTTATTTGTTCCTGTAACATTCTTATTTGTTCATATCTGTCATTTTCTGTATAATGAACCCGATTACTAGCTGTTCTGATGGATACAGTCTGATTCTCGCGGTCTTGTTGATAGTTTTGCTAATAATTTCCTGAGGAAGGTTTATTAAAGTAACGTCGTTGGCGCGGTGACCATTGTTGATTGTGGTTTTGGTTATAATCCTGTCACTGATATTCTTGTGTTGCGGTTGATTATTATATCTGTTGGTTTGTGTAAAACGTTGTCTGTAATCTTTCCTGCAATCCTAACGATTGTAAGGTTGCTGTTGCTCATGATGTGGGTTTCTTTCGAAATTTGGGTCATATCTCTTTCCTTTATAATTGGAATTCCTTTGTGAGTTAAGTTGAGAATGGTTTTTGTTTCCGAATAACCTTTGAAAATTATGCGCAGCGTGAGTTCTAAGAGTGTTTTCAAAGCCAACTATTTATAGATTATTATTATAACCTATTAAAATTATTATAGATGCATTATGTTCTCTAATGTTCTATTCCATCCCGTTTTTTGACCCTTATCGTCCACAATTTTATTCTTTTTTTTGTGCTGAACCGTTTTCTATTCTATATTGATTTAAAAATTAGATGTATACAATAAGATAATACATATATTGAGTAGTAAATGGCTCCTTGTACTGTTTGGTATGCATTGTACTAAGTTTTTGTAACGTAGACATTCACCTAGTATGGGCAGGTTTATCACGTGGTCTTCGATACGGTCCTCAAAGATGTCGGTACCTTCGATTTTACTTGCGATTCGTAGTGTTACGCGTATGGTTTCTTGTCTAACTGTTCTTGTGTAAGCGGTCTGTATTGTAGTCGAGTTCTCTTAGTTGAGAGATATCAATCGAAATGCCAGACGAGTTCCTTTAAGAATCACTGCTCTCCTCGTCATGGAGTGAAAATCGATTGAAATTCAATAATTTTAACAGGTACGTAATGTTCTTATTGATAATGGTTATTCTAGTGCTTCTTAGTTCCAGTAGGAAAAAAAAAATAGTTAAGCTTATGTGGTAAATGATTACTAAAAAGAACGAAATATTGTTTACTAGTGCGCCTGGAATGAGTAAGAGATGTGTTCCGCTATTATAGCGCTTGGGTCGTTGCTTATGCTTGGTGATTTATTTTTTGACGGAATATATGAACTTGGTATGTCCAGAGAGGCTTAAGTATAACTTTTTAGATTAGTTATTTATTTTCAACAATCGCTGTAATTAGATGTCGGTTTCTTCCCTTTTACTGAAGATTCGTAGTGTTGCACGTGGCGTCTTCTCTAACTATTTCTTGTGTAAGTGATCTTTTTTGTAGTCGAGTTCTCTAAGTTATGAGATATCAAACCAAATGCAGGACGCTTTCCTTTGATTGCTTTGACTGAGCAAATGAATGCTGTAAAGAAGGAAATATTGTACACTAGTGCGCTTGGAATAAGTTTGAACATTGGTTTCGCATGTGTAGTTAATGGGCTGGGGCTTATGCTTGCTGATTTATTTTTTGTATGTGCTATATGAACATAGTATGTCCAGATAAGCTTAAGCATAGCTTTTTAGATTAGTTATTTAATTTCAACAATCGCTGTAATTAGATGTCTGCCTCTTCGCTTTTAGTGATGATTAGTAGTGTTACACGTGGCCTCTTCTCTAACTATTTCTTGTGTAAGCGGTCTGTATTGCAGTCGAATTCTCTGAGTTGAGAGATATTAAACAAAATGCCGGATAATTTGCTTTGATTGAGCAATTTATTGCAGTAAAGAAGGAAATATTGTACACTAGTGCGCCTGGAATAAGTTTGAACATTTTTTTCGCATGTGTAGCGCTTTCTGTTCGCATTTTGATGGGACGTTTTATCCTTGCCGCATGTGTTTTATTGATATTATTTGTATCCTTATACTGTGGAGTCACTGGTATAAAAGTATCTTTGCTTTTATGTATATTTTATAAAGGTTTTAAATAAATATTTTCATCTTCTAAATTTAGGAGGATTTTCTCTATTCTTAGCTAACCTATTAGCTCTTTCAAATTTTTCTTCATGTATTTTATTATGAATCATTCATTGTTCGTCATTATACATTTGAACATATTTTTCAACTATATTATAATTGATGGTTTCTTACTCGCTCTAGTAGAATACTACCTACGTGATTTCATTAGTAGGTAAGTTTTAAGTGGTTATTAAGCGTGTCATTGTACGTTAGTGCATCAATTCTCAATTTATAATAAAATATTTCTTTATTGATGCTATGTTGTACCGTGTAGAATTTATCCTATTACTACAGTGACGATTCAATAGTCCTAAAGAGTTGGTATTTCCAGGAGAACTCTACTTCAATATTATTTATTTCTAATAAGTGTCTTATAAGTGTGTTGTTCGATTGTCCCTTGGAATTGTCATTGGTTTAGGATAATGTTCAAAGTATTCTTTTAAGACATTGCACATACATATAGCATGTTTTGATGGTATGACTCTAGCTAATAGACAATTCGAAAATGTTGAGTTTTTCATGTTTCTACGATCCCTTTGTGTTGTCATTTTCCTATATGTTGTTTGAAATTAATTCAATTATTCTTTCTTTTTCGGGTATATCTTCCTTTTTTTTTATTTGATATTTATTAATCCTTCTCGTAAGATACAATATTTGTATTAACTTTGATATTTCTTTGAGGTATTCCTCAAACAAAGGTTCTAATATTTTTTTTTTTATGTGGTGCTTTAGAGTAAGTATATTCCATAGCTTTGTTAGTTTGTGATATTTCCTCTAGTAGCGTTCCTATGTCATTTATATCATTAATGTATAGTTTGTAACGCAATTGGTTAAAGGGTTTCGTGAATTCCATGCCTTTAATTCCATGTTTTACTACAATCCAAAGTTTATCTACGTTTAAACCTTATTATTTTTAACTATCCATATTGGTTTATTTGAGGACAGTTGTGAGTGAATAGTCGCCATTACTTTTTCTTCTGATACTATTTCCATGAGTTTTAGTCTTATTTGTTCATACCGGGATGTGTTTTTTAGCGAACTAATCATATTGTCTATTTCCATTTGTTCTATATCTTCATTGAGTATCTGTTCAATTTCTTCTTTACTTGAATGGTGTATTAGGTTTTCATGGTGCCTCTAAAGCGTATCTGTTTTACATCAAACGAACTCACCTAATTTCCATTTATTATTTTAGTCGTTAACCATTTTTGGCATGGAGTCGGTATAGTTTATGTCATGTTCATTTCTGATGGCGGAGGCTCGTTGGTGTTTGGACCTAATTCTTAAAAATGATTAAGTGTTTCCTTTATTTGTTCCTGTAACATTCTTATTTGTTCATATCTGTCATTTTCTGTATAATGAACCCGATTACTAGCTGTTCTGATGGATACAGTCTGATTCTCGCGGTCTTGTTGATAGTTTTGCTAATAATTTCCTGAGGAAGGTTTATTAAAGTAACGTCGTTGGCGCGGTGACCATTGTTGATTGTGGTTTTGGTTATAATCCTGTCACTGATATTCTTGTGTTGCGGTTGATTATTATATCTGTTGGTTTGTGTAAAACGTTGTCTGTAATCTTTCCTGCAATCCTAACGATTGTAAGGTTGCTGTTGCTCATGATGTGGGTTTCTTTCGAAATTTGGGTCATATCTCTTTCCTTTATAATTGGAATTCCTTTGTGAGTTAAGTTGAGAATGGTTTTTGTTTCCGAATAACCTTTGAAAATTATGCGCAGCGTGAGTTCTAAGAGTGTTTTCAAAGCCAACTATTTATAGATTATTATTATAACCTATTAAAATTATTATAGATGCATTATGTTCTCTAATGTTCTATTCCATCCCGTTTTTTGACCCTTATCGTCCACAATTTTATTCTTTTTTTTGTGCTGAACCGTTTTCTATTCTATATTGATTTAAAAATTAGATGTATACAATAAGATAATACATATATTGAGTAGTAAATGGCTCCTTGTACTGTTTGGTATGCATTGTACTAAGTTTTTGTAACGTAGACATTCACCTAGTATGGGCAGGTTTATCACGTGGTCTTCGATACGGTCCTCAAAGATGTCGGTACCTTCGATTTTACTTGCGATTCGTAGTGTTACGCGTATGGTTTCTTGTCTAACTGTTCTTGTGTAAGCGGTCTGTATTGTAGTCGAGTTCTCTTAGTTGAGAGATATCAATCGAAATGCCAGACGAGTTCCTTTAAGAATCACTGCTCTCCTCGTCATGGAGTGAAAATCGATTGAAATTCAATAATTTTAACAGGTACGTAATGTTCTTATTGATAATGGTTATTCTAGTGCTTCTTAGTTCCAGTAGGAAAAAAAAAATAGTTAAGCTTATGTGGTAAATGATTACTAAAAAGAACGAAATATTGTTTACTAGTGCGCCTGGAATGAGTAAGAGATGTGTTCCGCTATTATAGCGCTTGGGTCGTTGCTTATGCTTGGTGATTTATTTTTTGACGGAATATATGAACTTGGTATGTCCAGAGAGGCTTAAGTATAACTTTTTAGATTAGTTATTTATTTTCAACAATCGCTGTAATTAGATGTCGGTTTCTTCCCTTTTACTGAAGATTCGTAGTGTTGCACGTGGCGTCTTCTCTAACTATTTCTTGTGTAAGTGATCTTTTTTGTAGTCGAGTTCTCTAAGTTATGAGATATCAAACCAAATGCAGGACGCTTTCCTTTGATTGCTTTGACTGAGCAAATGAATGCTGTAAAGAAGGAAATATTGTACACTAGTGCGCTTGGAATAAGTTTGAACATTGGTTTCGCATGTGTAGTTAATGGGCTGGGGCTTATGCTTGCTGATTTATTTTTTGTATGTGCTATATGAACATAGTATGTCCAGATAAGCTTAAGCATAGCTTTTTAGATTAGTTATTTAATTTCAACAATCGCTGTAATTAGATGTCTGCCTCTTCGCTTTTAGTGATGATTAGTAGTGTTACACGTGGCCTCTTCTCTAACTATTTCTTGTGTAAGCGGTCTGTATTGCAGTCGAATTCTCTGAGTTGAGAGATATTAAACAAAATGCCGGATAATTTGCTTTGATTGAGCAATTTATTGCAGTAAAGAAGGAAATATTGTACACTAGTGCGCCTGGAATAAGTTTGAACATTTTTTTCGCATGTGTAGCGCTTTCTGTTCGCATTTTGATGGGACGTTTTATCCTTGCCGCATGTGTTTTATTGATATTATTTGTATCCTTATACTGTGGAGTCACTGGTATAAAAGTATCTTTGCTTTTATGTATATTTTATAAAGGTTTTAAATAAATATTTTCATCTTCTAAATTTAGGAGGATTTTCTCTATTCTTAGCTAACCTATTAGCTCTTTCAAATTTTTCTTCATGTATTTTATTATGAATCATTCATTGTTCGTCATTATACATTTGAACATATTTTTCAACTATATTATAATTGATGGTTTCTTACTCGCTCTAGTAGAATACTACCTACGTGATTTCATTAGTAGGTAAGTTTTAAGTGGTTATTAAGCGTGTCATTGTACGTTAGTGCATCAATTCTCAATTTATAATAAAATATTTCTTTATTGATGCTATGTTGTACCGTGTAGAATTTATCCTATTACTACAGTGACGATTCAATAGTCCTAAAGAGTTGGTATTTCCAGGAGAACTCTACTTCAATATTATTTATTTCTAATAAGTGTCTTATAAGTGTGTTGTTCGATTGTCCCTTGGAATTGTCATTGGTTTAGGATAATGTTCAAAGTATTCTTTTAAGACATTGCACATACATATAGCATGTTTTGATGGTATGACTCTAGCTAATAGACAATTCGAAAATGTTGAGTTTTTCATGTTTCTACGATCCCTTTGTGTTGTCATTTTCCTATATGTTGTTTGAAATTAATTCAATTATTCTTTCTTTTTCGGGTATATCTTCCTTTTTTTTTATTTGATATTTATTAATCCTTCTCGTAAGATACAATATTTGTATTAACTTTGATATTTCTTTGAGGTATTCCTCAAACAAAGGTTCTAATATTTTTTTTTTTATGTGGTGCTTTAGAGTAAGTATATTCCATAGCTTTGTTAGTTTGTGATATTTCCTCTAGTAGCGTTCCTATGTCATTTATATCATTAATGTATAGTTTGTAACGCAATTGGTTAAAGGGTTTCGTGAATTCCATGCCTTTAATTCCATGTTTTACTACAATCCAAAGTTTATCTACGTTTAAACCTTATTATTTTTAACTATCCATATTGGTTTATTTGAGGACAGTTGTGAGTGAATAGTCGCCATTACTTTTTCTTCTGATACTATTTCCATGAGTTTTAGTCTTATTTGTTCATACCGGGATGTGTTTTTTAGCGAACTAATCATATTGTCTATTTCCATTTGTTCTATATCTTCATTGAGTATCTGTTCAATTTCTTCTTTACTTGAATGGTGTATTAGGTTTTCATGGTGCCTCTAAAGCGTATCTGTTTTACATCAAACGAACTCACCTAATTTCCATTTATTATTTTAGTCGTTAACCATTTTTGGCATGGAGTCGGTATAGTTTATGTCATGTTCATTTCTGATGGCGGAGGCTCGTTGGTGTTTGGACCTAATTCTTAAAAATGATTAAGTCTTTCCTTTATTTGTTCCTGTAACATTCTTATTTGTTCATATCTGTCATTTTCTGTATAATGAACCCGATTACTAGCTGTTCTGATGGATACAGTCTGATTCTCGCGGTCTTGTTGATAGTTTTGCTAATAATTTCCTGAGGAAGGTTTATTAAAGTAACGTCGTTGGCGCGGTGACCATTGTTGATTGTGGTTTTGGTTATAATCCTGTCACTGATATTCTTGTGTTGCGGTTGATTATTATATCTGTTGGTTTGTGTAAAACGTTGTCTGTAATCTTTCCTGCAATCCTAACGATTGTAAGGTTGCTGTTGCTCATGATGTGGGTTTCTTTCGAAATTTGGGTCATATCTCTTTCCTTTATAATTGGAATTCCTTTGTGAGTTAAGTTGAGAATGGTTTTTGTTTCCGAATAACCTTTGAAAATTATGCGCAGCGTGAGTTCTAAGAGTGTTTTCAAAGCCAACTATTTATAGATTATTATTATAACCTATTAAAATTATTATAGATGCATTATGTTCTCTAATGTTCTATTCCATCCCGTTTTTTGACCCTTATCGTCCACAATTTTATTCTTTTTTTTGTGCTGAACCGTTTTCTATTCTATATTGATTTAAAAATTAGATGTATACAATAAGATAATACATATATTGAGTAGTAAATGGCTCCTTGTACTGTTTGGTATGCATTGTACTAAGTTTTTGTAACGTAGACATTCACCTAGTATGGGCAGGTTTATCACGTGGTCTTCGATACGGTCCTCAAAGATGTCGGTACCTTCGATTTTACTTGCGATTCGTAGTGTTACGCGTATGGTTTCTTGTCTAACTGTTCTTGTGTAAGCGGTCTGTATTGTAGTCGAGTTCTCTTAGTTGAGAGATATCAATCGAAATGCCAGACGAGTTCCTTTAAGAATCACTGCTCGCCTCGTCATGGAGTGAAAATCGATTGAAATTCAATAATTTTAACAGGTACGTAATGTTCTTATTGATAATGGTTATTCTAGTGCTTCTTAGTTCCAGTAGGAAAAAAAAAATAGTTAAGCTTATGTGGTAAATGATTACTAAAAAGAACGAAATATTGTTTACTAGTGCGCCTGGAATGAGTAAGAGATGTGTTCCGCTATTATAGCGCTTGGGTCGTTGCTTATGCTTGGTGATTTATTTTTTGACGGAATATATGAACTTGGTATGTCCAGAGAGGCTTAAGTATAACTTTTTAGATTAGTTATTTATTTTCAACAATCGCTGTAATTAGATGTCGGTTTCTTCCCTTTTACTGAAGATTCGTAGTGTTGCACGTGGCGTCTTCTCTAACTATTTCTTGTGTAAGTGATCTTTTTTGTAGTCGAGTTCTCTAAGTTATGAGATATCAAACCAAATGCAGGACGCTTTCCTTTGATTGCTTTGACTGAGCAAATGGATGCTGTAAAGAAGGAAATATTGTACACTAGTGCGCTTGGAATAAGTTTGAACATTGGTTTCGCATGTGTAGTTAATGGGCTGGGGCTTATGCTTGCTGATTTATTTTTTGTATGTGCTATATGAACATAGTATGTCCAGATAAGCTTAAGCATAGCTTTTTAGATTAGTTATTTAATTTCAACAATCGCTGTAATTAGATGTCTGCCTCTTCGCTTTTAGTGATGATTAGTAGTGTTACACGTGGCCTCTTCTCTAACTATTTCTTGTGTAAGCGGTCTGTATTGCAGTCGAATTCTCTGAGTTGAGAGATATTAAACAAAATGCCGGATAATTTGCTTTGATTGAGCAATTTATTGCAGTAAAGAAGGAAATATTGTACACTAGTGCGCCTGGAATAAGTTTGAACATTTTTTTCGCATGTGTAGCGCTTTCTGTTCGCATTTTGATGGGACGTTTTATCCTTGCCGCATGTGTTTTATTGATATTATTTGTATCCTTATACTGTGGAGTCACTGGTATAAAAGTATCTTTGCTTTTATGTATATTTTATAAAGGTTTTAAATAAATATTTTCATCTTCTAAATTTAGGAGGATTTTCTCTATTCTTAGCTAACCTATTAGCTCTTTCAAATTTTTCTTCATGTATTTTATTATGAATCATTCATTGTTCGTCATTATACATTTGAACATATTTTTCAACTATATTATAATTGATGGTTTCTTACTCGCTCTAGTAGAATACTACCTACGTGATTTCATTAGTAGGTAAGTTTTAAGTGGTTATTAAGCGTGTCATTGTACGTTAGTGCATCAATTCTCAATTTATAATAAAATATTTCTTTATTGATGCTATGTTGTACCGTGTAGAATTTATCCTATTACTACAGTGACGATTCAATAGTCCTAAAGAGTTGGTATTTCCAGGAGAACTCTACTTCAATATTATTTATTTCTAATAAGTGTCTTATAAGTGTGTTGTTCGATTGTCCCTTGGAATTGTCATTGGTTTAGGATAATGTTCAAAGTATTCTTTTAAGACATTGCACATACATATAGCATGTTTTGATGGTATGACTCTAGCTAATAGACAATTCGAAAATGTTGAGTTTTTCATGTTTCTACGATCCCTTTGTGTTGTCATTTTCCTATATGTTGTTTGAAATTAATTCAATTATTCTTTCTTTTTCGGGTATATCTTCCTTTTTTTTTATTTGATATTTATTAATCCTTCTCGTAAGATACAATATTTGTATTAACTTTGATATTTCTTTGAGGTATTCCTCAAACAAAGGTTCTAATATTTTTTTTTTTATGTGGTGCTTTAGAGTAAGTATATTCCATAGCTTTGTTAGTTTGTGATATTTCCTCTAGTAGCGTTCCTATGTCATTTATATCATTAATGTATAGTTTGTAACGCAATTGGTTAAAGGGTTTCGTGAATTCCATGCCTTTAATTCCATGTTTTACTACAATCCAAAGTTTATCTACGTTTAAACCTTATTATTTTTAACTATCCATATTGGTTTATTTGAGGACAGTTGTGAGTGAATAGTCGCCATTACTTTTTCTTCTGATACTATTTCCATGAGTTTTAGTCTTATTTGTTCATACCGGGATGTGTTTTTTAGCGAACTAATCATATTGTCTATTTCCATTTGTTCTATATCTTCATTGAGTATCTGTTCAATTTCTTCTTTACTTGAATGGTGTATTAGGTTTTCATGGTGCCTCTAAAGCGTATCTGTTTTACATCAAACGAACTCACCTAATTTCCATTTATTATTTTAGTCGTTAACCATTTTTGGCATGGAGTCGGTATAGTTTATGTCATGTTCATTTCTGATGGCGGAGGCTCGTTGGTGTTTGGACCTAATTCTTAAAAATGATTAAGTCTTTCCTTTATTTGTTCCTGTAACATTCTTATTTGTTCATATCTGTCATTTTCTGTATAATGAACCCGATTACTAGCTGTTCTGATGGATACAGTCTGATTCTCGCGGTCTTGTTGATAGTTTTGCTAATAATTTCCTGAGGAAGGTTTATTAAAGTAACGTCGTTGGCGCGGTGACCATTGTTGATTGTGGTTTTGGTTATAATCCTGTCACTGATATTCTTGTGTTGCGGTTGATTATTATATCTGTTGGTTTGTGTAAAACGTTGTCTGTAATCTTTCCTGCAATCCTAACGATTGTAAGGTTGCTGTTGCTCATGATGTGGGTTTCTTTCGAAATTTGGGTCATATCTCTTTCCTTTATAATTGGAATTCCTTTGTGAGTTAAGTTGAGAATGGTTTTTGTTTCCGAATAACCTTTGAAAATTATGCGCAGCGTGAGTTCTAAGAGTGTTTTCAAAGCCAACTATTTATAGATTATTATTATAACCTATTAAAATTATTATAGATGCATTATGTTCTCTAATGTTCTATTCCATCCCGTTTTTTGACCCTTATCGTCCACAATTTTATTCTTTTTTTTGTGCTGAACCGTTTTCTATTCTATATTGATTTAAAAATTAGATGTATACAATAAGATAATACATATATTGAGTAGTAAATGGCTCCTTGTACTGTTTGGTATGCATTGTACTAAGTTTTTGTAACGTAGACATTCACCTAGTATGGGCAGGTTTATCACGTGGTCTTCGATACGGTCCTCAAAGATGTCGGTACCTTCGATTTTACTTGCGATTCGTAGTGTTACGCGTATGGTTTCTTGTCTAACTGTTCTTGTGTAAGCGGTCTGTATTGTAGTCGAGTTCTCTTAGTTGAGAGATATCAATCGAAATGCCAGACGAGTTCCTTTAAGAATCACTGCTCGCCTCGTCATGGAGTGAAAATCGATTGAAATTCAATAATTTTAACAGGTACGTAATGTTCTTATTGATAATGGTTATTCTAGTGCTTCTTAGTTCCAGTAGGAAAAAAAAAATAGTTAAGCTTATGTGGTAAATGATTACTAAAAAGAACGAAATATTGTTTACTAGTGCGCCTGGAATGAGTAAGAGATGTGTTCCGCTATTATAGCGCTTGGGTCGTTGCTTATGCTTGGTGATTTATTTTTTGACGGAATATATGAACTTGGTATGTCCAGAGAGGCTTAAGTATAACTTTTTAGATTAGTTATTTATTTTCAACAATCGCTGTAATTAGATGTCGGTTTCTTCCCTTTTACTGAAGATTCGTAGTGTTGCACGTGGCGTCTTCTCTAACTATTTCTTGTGTAAGTGATCTTTTTTGTAGTCGAGTTCTCTAAGTTATGAGATATCAAACCAAATGCAGGACGCTTTCCTTTGATTGCTTTGACTGAGCAAATGGATGCTGTAAAGAAGGAAATATTGTACACTAGTGCGCTTGGAATAAGTTTGAACATTGGTTTCGCATGTGTAGTTAATGGGCTGGGGCTTATGCTTGCTGATTTATTTTTTGTATGTGCTATATGAACATAGTATGTCCAGATAAGCTTAAGCATAGCTTTTTAGATTAGTTATTTAATTTCAACAATCGCTGTAATTAGATGTCTGCCTCTTCGCTTTTAGTGATGATTAGTAGTGTTACACGTGGCCTCTTCTCTAACTATTTCTTGTGTAAGCGGTCTGTATTGCAGTCGAATTCTCTGAGTTGAGAGATATTAAACAAAATGCCGGATAATTTGCTTTGATTGAGCAATTTATTGCAGTAAAGAAGGAAATATTGTACACTAGTGCGCCTGGAATAAGTTTGAACATTTTTTTCGCATGTGTAGCGCTTTCTGTTCGCATTTTGATGGGACGTTTTATCCTTGCCGCATGTGTTTTATTGATATTATTTGTATCCTTATACTGTGGAGTCACTGGTATAAAAGTATCTTTGCTTTTATGTATATTTTATAAAGGTTTTAAATAAATATTTTCATCTTCTAAATTTAGGAGGATTTTCTCTATTCTTAGCTAACCTATTAGCTCTTTCAAATTTTTCTTCATGTATTTTATTATGAATCATTCATTGTTCGTCATTATACATTTGAACATATTTTTCAACTATATTATAATTGATGGTTTCTTACTCGCTCTAGTAGAATACTACCTACGTGATTTCATTAGTAGGTAAGTTTTAAGTGGTTATTAAGCGTGTCATTGTACGTTAGTGCATCAATTCTCAATTTATAATAAAATATTTCTTTATTGATGCTATGTTGTACCGTGTAGAATTTATCCTATTACTACAGTGACGATTCAATAGTCCTAAAGAGTTGGTATTTCCAGGAGAACTCTACTTCAATATTATTTATTTCTAATAAGTGTCTTATAAGTGTGTTGTTCGATTGTCCCTTGGAATTGTCATTGGTTTAGGATAATGTTCAAAGTATTCTTTTAAGACATTGCACATACATATAGCATGTTTTGATGGTATGACTCTAGCTAATAGACAATTCGAAAATGTTGAGTTTTTCATGTTTCTACGATCCCTTTGTGTTGTCATTTTCCTATATGTTGTTTGAAATTAATTCAATTATTCTTTCTTTTTCGGGTATATCTTCCTTTTTTTTTATTTGATATTTATTAATCCTTCTCGTAAGATACAATATTTGTATTAACTTTGATATTTCTTTGAGGTATTCCTCAAACAAAGGTTCTAATATTTTTTTTTTTATGTGGTGCTTTAGAGTAAGTATATTCCATAGCTTTGTTAGTTTGTGATATTTCCTCTAGTAGCGTTCCTATGTCATTTATATCATTAATGTATAGTTTGTAACGCAATTGGTTAAAGGGTTTCGTGAATTCCATGCCTTTAATTCCATGTTTTACTACAATCCAAAGTTTATCTACGTTTAAACCTTATTATTTTTAACTATCCATATTGGTTTATTTGAGGACAGTTGTGAGTGAATAGTCGCCATTACTTTTTCTTCTGATACTATTTCCATGAGTTTTAGTCTTATTTGTTCATACCGGGATGTGTTTTTTAGCGAACTAATCATATTGTCTATTTCCATTTGTTCTATATCTTCATTGAGTATCTGTTCAATTTCTTCTTTACTTGAATGGTGTATTAGGTTTTCATGGTGCCTCTAAAGCGTATCTGTTTTACATCAAACGAACTCACCTAATTTCTATTTATTATTTTAGTCGTTAACCATTTTTGGCATGGAGTCGGTATAGTTTATGTCATGTTCATTTCTGATGGCGGAGGCTCGTTGGTGTTTGGACCTAATTCTTAAAAATGATTAAGTCTTTCCTTTATTTGTTCCTGTAACATTCTTATTTGTTCATATCTGTCATTTTCTGTATAATGAACCCGATTACTAGCTGTTCTGATGGATACAGTCTGATTCTCGCGGTCTTGTTGATAGTTTTGCTAATAATTTCCTGAGGAAGGTTTATTAAAGTAACGTCGTTGGCGCGGTGACCATTGTTGATTGTGGTTTTGGTTATAATCCTGTCACTGATATTCTTGTGTTGCGGTTGATTATTATATCTGTTGGTTTGTGTAAAACGTTGTCTGTAATCTTTCCTGCAATCCTAACGATTGTAAGGTTGCTGTTGCTCATGATGTGGGTTTCTTTCGAAATTTGGGTCATATCTCTTTCCTTTATAATTGGAATTCCTTTGTGAGTTAAGTTGAGAATGGTTTTTGTTTCCGAATAACCTTTGAAAATTATGCGCAGCGTGAGTTCTAAGAGTGTTTTCAAAGCCAACTATTTATAGATTATTATTATAACCTATTAAAATTATTATAGATGCATTATGTTCTCTAATGTTCTATTCCATCCCGTTTTTTGACCCTTATCGTCCACAATTTTATTCTTTTTTTTGTGCTGAACCGTTTTCTATTCTATATTGATTTAAAAATTAGATGTATACAATAAGATAATACATATATTGAGTAGTAAATGGCTCCTTGTACTGTTTGGTATGCATTGTACTAAGTTTTTGTAACGTAGACATTCACCTAGTATGGGCAGGTTTATCACGTGGTCTTCGATACGGTCCTCAAAGATGTCGGTACCTTCGATTTTACTTGCGATTCGTAGTGTTACGCGTATGGTTTCTTGTCTAACTGTTCTTGTGTAAGCGGTCTGTATTGTAGTCGAGTTCTCTTAGTTGAGAGATATCAATCGAAATGCCAGACGAGTTCCTTTAAGAATCACTGCTCGCCTCGTCATGGAGTGAAAATCGATTGAAATTCAATAATTTTAACAGGTACGTAATGTTCTTATTGATAATGGTTATTCTAGTGCTTCTTAGTTCCAGTAGGAAAAAAAAAATAGTTAAGCTTATGTGGTAAATGATTACTAAAAAGAACGAAATATTGTTTACTAGTGCGCCTGGAATGAGTAAGAGATGTGTTCCGCTATTATAGCGCTTGGGTCGTTGCTTATGCTTGGTGATTTATTTTTTGACGGAATATATGAACTTGGTATGTCCAGAGAGGCTTAAGTATAACTTTTTAGATTAGTTATTTATTTTCAACAATCGCTGTAATTAGATGTCGGTTTCTTCCCTTTTACTGAAGATTCGTAGTGTTGCACGTGGCGTCTTCTCTAACTATTTCTTGTGTAAGTGATCTTTTTTGTAGTCGAGTTCTCTAAGTTATGAGATATCAAACCAAATGCAGGACGCTTTCCTTTGATTGCTTTGACTGAGCAAATGAATGCTGTAAAGAAGGAAATATTGTACACTAGTGCGCTTGGAATAAGTTTGAACATTGGTTTCGCATGTGTAGTTAATGGGCTGGGGCTTATGCTTGCTGATTTATTTTTTGTATGTGCTATATGAACATAGTATGTCCAGATAAGCTTAAGCATAGCTTTTTAGATTAGTTATTTAATTTCAACAATCGCTGTAATTAGATGTCTGCCTCTTCGCTTTTAGTGATGATTAGTAGTGTTACACGTGGCCTCTTCTCTAACTATTTCTTGTGTAAGCGGTCTGTATTGCAGTCGAATTCTCTGAGTTGAGAGATATTAAACAAAATGCCGGATAATTTGCTTTGATTGAGCAATTTATTGCAGTAAAGAAGGAAATATTGTACACTAGTGCGCCTGGAATAAGTTTGAACATTTTTTTCGCATGTGTAGCGCTTTCTGTTCGCATTTTGATGGGACGTTTTATCCTTGCCGCATGTGTTTTATTGATATTATTTGTATCCTTATACTGTGGAGTCACTGGTATAAAAGTATCTTTGCTTTTATGTATATTTTATAAAGGTTTTAAATAAATATTTTCATCTTCTAAATTTAGGAGGATTTTCTCTATTCTTAGCTAACCTATTAGCTCTTTCAAATTTTTCTTCATGTATTTTATTATGAATCATTCATTGTTCGTCATTATACATTTGAACATATTTTTCAACTATATTATAATTGATGGTTTCTTACTCGCTCTAGTAGAATACTACCTACGTGATTTCATTAGTAGGTAAGTTTTAAGTGGTTATTAAGCGTGTCATTGTACGTTAGTGCATCAATTCTCAATTTATAATAAAATATTTCTTTATTGATGCTATGTTGTACCGTGTAGAATTTATCCTATTACTACAGTGACGATTCAATAGTCCTAAAGAGTTGGTATTTCCAGGAGAACTCTACTTCAATATTATTTATTTCTAATAAGTGTCTTATAAGTGTGTTGTTCGATTGTCCCTTGGAATTGTCATTGGTTTAGGATAATGTTCAAAGTATTCTTTTAAGACATTGCACATACATATAGCATGTTTTGATGGTATGACTCTAGCTAATAGACAATTCGAAAATGTTGAGTTTTTCATGTTTCTACGATCCCTTTGTGTTGTCATTTTCCTATATGTTGTTTGAAATTAATTCAATTATTCTTTCTTTTTCGGGTATATCTTCCTTTTTTTTTATTTGATATTTATTAATCCTTCTCGTAAGATACAATATTTGTATTAACTTTGATATTTCTTTGAGGTATTCCTCAAACAAAGGTTCTAATATTTTTTTTTTTATGTGGTGCTTTAGAGTAAGTATATTCCATAGCTTTGTTAGTTTGTGATATTTCCTCTAGTAGCGTTCCTATGTCATTTATATCATTAATGTATAGTTTGTAACGCAATTGGTTAAAGGGTTTCGTGAATTCCATGCCTTTAATTCCATGTTTTACTACAATCCAAAGTTTATCTACGTTTAAACCTTATTATTTTTAACTATCCATATTGGTTTATTTGAGGACAGTTGTGAGTGAATAGTCGCCATTACTTTTTCTTCTGATACTATTTCCATGAGTTTTAGTCTTATTTGTTCATACCGGGATGTGTTTTTTAGCGAACTAATCATATTGTCTATTTCCATTTGTTCTATATCTTCATTGAGTATCTGTTCAATTTCTTCTTTACTTGAATGGTGTATTAGGTTTTCATGGTGCCTCTAAAGCGTATCTGTTTTACATCAAACGAACTCACCTAATTTCCATTTATTATTTTAGTCGTTAACCATTTTTGGCATGGAGTCGGTATAGTTTATGTCATGTTCATTTCTGATGGCGGAGGCTCGTTGGTGTTTGGACCTAATTCTTAAAAATGATTAAGTGTTTCCTTTATTTGTTCCTGTAACATTCTTATTTGTTCATATCTGTCATTTTCTGTATAATGAACCCGATTACTAGCTGTTCTGATGGATACAGTCTGATTCTCGCGGTCTTGTTGATAGTTTTGCTAATAATTTCCTGAGGAAGGTTTATTAAAGTAACGTCGTTGGCGCGGTGACCATTGTTGATTGTGGTTTTGGTTATAATCCTGTCACTGATATTCTTGTGTTGCGGTTGATTATTATATCTGTTGGTTTGTGTAAAACGTTGTCTGTAATCTTTCCTGCAATCCTAACGATTGTAAGGTTGCTGTTGCTCATGATGTGGGTTTCTTTCGAAATTTGGGTCATATCTCTTTCCTTTATAATTGGAATTCCTTTGTGAGTTAAGTTGAGAATGGTTTTTGTTTCCGAATAACCTTTGAAAATTATGCGCAGCGTGAGTTCTAAGAGTGTTTTCAAAGCCAACTATTTATAGATTATTATTATAACCTATTAAAATTATTATAGATGCATTATGTTCTCTAATGTTCTATTCCATCCCGTTTTTTGACCCTTATCGTCCACAATTTTATTCTTTTTTTTGTGCTGAACCGTTTTCTATTCTATATTGATTTAAAAATTAGATGTATACAATAAGATAATACATATATTGAGTAGTAAATGGCTCCTTGTACTGTTTGGTATGCATTGTACTAAGTTTTTGTAACGTAGACATTCACCTAGTATGGGCAGGTTTATCACGTGGTCTTCGATACGGTCCTCAAAGATGTCGGTACCTTCGATTTTACTTGCGATTCGTAGTGTTACGCGTATGGTTTCTTGTCTAACTGTTCTTGTGTAAGCGGTCTGTATTGTAGTCGAGTTCTCTTAGTTGAGAGATATCAATCGAAATGCCAGACGAGTTCCTTTAAGAATCACTGCTCGCCTCGTCATGGAGTGAAAATCGATTGAAATTCAATAATTTTAACAGGTACGTAATGTTCTTATTGATAATGGTTATTCTAGTGCTTCTTAGTTCCAGTAGGAAAAAAAAAATAGTTAAGCTTATGTGGTAAATGATTACTAAAAAGAACGAAATATTGTTTACTAGTGCGCCTGGAATGAGTAAGAGATGTGTTCCGCTATTATAGCGCTTGGGTCGTTGCTTATGCTTGGTGATTTATTTTTTGACGGAATATATGAACTTGGTATGTCCAGAGAGGCTTAAGTATAACTTTTTAGATTAGTTATTTATTTTCAACAATCGCTGTAATTAGATGTCGGTTTCTTCCCTTTTACTGAAGATTCGTAGTGTTGCACGTGGCGTCTTCTCTAACTATTTCTTGTGTAAGTGATCTTTTTTGTAGTCGAGTTCTCTAAGTTATGAGATATCAAACCAAATGCAGGACGCTTTCCTTTGATTGCTTTGACTGAGCAAATGAATGCTGTAAAGAAGGAAATATTGTACACTAGTGCGCTTGGAATAAGTTTGAACATTGGTTTCGCATGTGTAGTTAATGGGCTGGGGCTTATGCTTGCTGATTTATTTTTTGTATGTGCTATATGAACATAGTATGTCCAGATAAGCTTAAGCATAGCTTTTTAGATTAGTTATTTAATTTCAACAATCGCTGTAATTAGATGTCTGCCTCTTCGCTTTTAGTGATGATTAGTAGTGTTACACGTGGCCTCTTCTCTAACTATTTCTTGTGTAAGCGGTCTGTATTGCAGTCGAATTCTCTGAGTTGAGAGATATTAAACAAAATGCCGGATAATTTGCTTTGATTGAGCAATTTATTGCAGTAAAGAAGGAAATATTGTACACTAGTGCGCCTGGAATAAGTTTGAACATTTTTTTCGCATGTGTAGCGCTTTCTGTTCGCATTTTGATGGGACGTTTTATCCTTGCCGCATGTGTTTTATTGATATTATTTGTATCCTTATACTGTGGAGTCACTGGTATAAAAGTATCTTTGCTTTTATGTATATTTTATAAAGGTTTTAAATAAATATTTTCATCTTCTAAATTTAGGAGGATTTTCTCTATTCTTAGCTAACCTATTAGCTCTTTCAAATTTTTCTTCATGTATTTTATTATGAATCATTCATTGTTCGTCATTATACATTTGAACATATTTTTCAACTATATTATAATTGATGGTTTCTTACTCGCTCTAGTAGAATACTACCTACGTGATTTCATTAGTAGGTAAGTTTTAAGTGGTTATTAAGCGTGTCATTGTACGTTAGTGCATCAATTCTCAATTTATAATAAAATATTTCTTTATTGATGCTATGTTGTACCGTGTAGAATTTATCCTATTACTACAGTGACGATTCAATAGTCCTAAAGAGTTGGTATTTCCAGGAGAACTCTACTTCAATATTATTTATTTCTAATAAGTGTCTTATAAGTGTGTTGTTCGATTGTCCCTTGGAATTGTCATTGGTTTAGGATAATGTTCAAAGTATTCTTTTAAGACATTGCACATACATATAGCATGTTTTGATGGTATGACTCTAGCTAATAGACAATTCGAAAATGTTGAGTTTTTCATGTTTCTACGATCCCTTTGTGTTGTCATTTTCCTATATGTTGTTTGAAATTAATTCAATTATTCTTTCTTTTTCGGGTATATCTTCCTTTTTTTTTATTTGATATTTATTAATCCTTCTCGTAAGATACAATATTTGTATTAACTTTGATATTTCTTTGAGGTATTCCTCAAACAAAGGTTCTAATATTTTTTTTTTTATGTGGTGCTTTAGAGTAAGTATATTCCATAGCTTTGTTAGTTTGTGATATTTCCTCTAGTAGCGTTCCTATGTCATTTATATCATTAATGTATAGTTTGTAACGCAATTGGTTAAAGGGTTTCGTGAATTCCATGCCTTTAATTCCATGTTTTACTACAATCCAAAGTTTATCTACGTTTAAACCTTATTATTTTTAACTATCCATATTGGTTTATTTGAGGACAGTTGTGAGTGAATAGTCGCCATTACTTTTTCTTCTGATACTATTTCCATGAGTTTTAGTCTTATTTGTTCATACCGGGATGTGTTTTTTAGCGAACTAATCATATTGTCTATTTCCATTTGTTCTATATCTTCATTGAGTATCTGTTCAATTTCTTCTTTACTTGAATGGTGTATTAGGTTTTCATGGTGCCTCTAAAGCGTATCTGTTTTACATCAAACGAACTCACCTAATTTCCATTTATTATTTTAGTCGTTAACCATTTTTGGCATGGAGTCGGTATAGTTTATGTCATGTTCATTTCTGATGGCGGAGGCTCGTTGGTGTTTGGACCTAATTCTTAAAAATGATTAAGTCTTTCCTTTATTTGTTCCTGTAACATTCTTATTTGTTCATATCTGTCATTTTCTGTATAATGAACCCGATTACTAGCTGTTCTGATGGATACAGTCTGATTCTCGCGGTCTTGTTGATAGTTTTGCTAATAATTTCCTGAGGAAGGTTTATTAAAGTAACGTCGTTGGCGCGGTGACCATTGTTGATTGTGGTTTTGGTTATAATCCTGTCACTGATATTCTTGTGTTGCGGTTGATTATTATATCTGTTGGTTTGTGTAAAACGTTGTCTGTAATCTTTCCTGCAATCCTAACGATTGTAAGGTTGCTGTTGCTCATGATGTGGGTTTCTTTCGAAATTTGGGTCATATCTCTTTCCTTTATAATTGGAATTCCTTTGTGAGTTAAGTTGAGAATGGTTTTTGTTTCCGAATAACCTTTGAAAATTATGCGCAGCGTGAGTTCTAAGAGTGTTTTCAAAGCCAACTATTTATAGATTATTATTATAACCTATTAAAATTATTATAGATGCATTATGTTCTCTAATGTTCTATTCCATCCCGTTTTTTGACCCTTATCGTCCACAATTTTATTCTTTTTTTTGTGCTGAACCGTTTTCTATTCTATATTGATTTAAAAATTAGATGTATACAATAAGATAATACATATATTGAGTAGTAAATGGCTCCTTGTACTGTTTGGTATGCATTGTACTAAGTTTTTGTAACGTAGACATTCACCTAGTATGGGCAGGTTTATCACGTGGTCTTCGATACGGTCCTCAAAGATGTCGGTACCTTCGATTTTACTTGCGATTCGTAGTGTTACGCGTATGGTTTCTTGTCTAACTGTTCTTGTGTAAGCGGTCTGTATTGTAGTCGAGTTCTCTTAGTTGAGAGATATCAATCGAAATGCCAGACGAGTTCCTTTAAGAATCACTGCTCGCCTCGTCATGGAGTGAAAATCGATTGAAATTCAATAATTTTAACAGGTACGTAATGTTCTTATTGATAATGGTTATTCTAGTGCTTCTTAGTTCCAGTAGGAAAAAAAAAATAGTTAAGCTTATGTGGTAAATGATTACTAAAAAGAACGAAATATTGTTTACTAGTGCGCCTGGAATGAGTAAGAGATGTGTTCCGCTATTATAGCGCTTGGGTCGTTGCTTATGCTTGGTGATTTATTTTTTGACGGAATATATGAACTTGGTATGTCCAGAGAGGCTTAAGTATAACTTTTTAGATTAGTTATTTATTTTCAACAATCGCTGTAATTAGATGTCGGTTTCTTCCCTTTTACTGAAGATTCGTAGTGTTGCACGTGGCGTCTTCTCTAACTATTTCTTGTGTAAGTGATCTTTTTTGTAGTCGAGTTCTCTAAGTTATGAGATATCAAACCAAATGCAGGACGCTTTCCTTTGATTGCTTTGACTGAGCAAATGAATGCTGTAAAGAAGGAAATATTGTACACTAGTGCGCTTGGAATAAGTTTGAACATTGGTTTCGCATGTGTAGTTAATGGGCTGGGGCTTATGCTTGCTGATTTATTTTTTGTATGTGCTATATGAACATAGTATGTCCAGATAAGCTTAAGCATAGCTTTTTAGATTAGTTATTTAATTTCAACAATCGCTGTAATTAGATGTCTGCCTCTTCGCTTTTAGTGATGATTAGTAGTGTTACACGTGGCCTCTTCTCTAACTATTTCTTGTGTAAGCGGTCTGTATTGCAGTCGAATTCTCTGAGTTGAGAGATATTAAACAAAATGCCGGATAATTTGCTTTGATTGAGCAATTTATTGCAGTAAAGAAGGAAATATTGTACACTAGTGCGCCTGGAATAAGTTTGAACATTTTTTTCGCATGTGTAGCGCTTTCTGTTCGCATTTTGATGGGACGTTTTATCCTTGCCGCATGTGTTTTATTGATATTATTTGTATCCTTATACTGTGGAGTCACTGGTATAAAAGTATCTTTGCTTTTATGTATATTTTATAAAGGTTTTAAATAAATATTTTCATCTTCTAAATTTAGGAGGATTTTCTCTATTCTTAGCTAACCTATTAGCTCTTTCAAATTTTTCTTCATGTATTTTATTATGAATCATTCATTGTTCGTCATTATACATTTGAACATATTTTTCAACTATATTATAATTGATGGTTTCTTACTCGCTCTAGTAGAATACTACCTACGTGATTTCATTAGTAGGTAAGTTTTAAGTGGTTATTAAGCGTGTCATTGTACGTTAGTGCATCAATTCTCAATTTATAATAAAATATTTCTTTATTGATGCTATGTTGTACCGTGTAGAATTTATCCTATTACTACAGTGACGATTCAATAGTCCTAAAGAGTTGGTATTTCCAGGAGAACTCTACTTCAATATTATTTATTTCTAATAAGTGTCTTATAAGTGTGTTGTTCGATTGTCCCTTGGAATTGTCATTGGTTTAGGATAATGTTCAAAGTATTCTTTTAAGACATTGCACATACATATAGCATGTTTTGATGGTATGACTCTAGCTAATAGACAATTCGAAAATGTTGAGTTTTTCATGTTTCTACGATCCCTTTGTGTTGTCATTTTCCTATATGTTGTTTGAAATTAATTCAATTATTCTTTCTTTTTCGGGTATATCTTCCTTTTTTTTTATTTGATATTTATTAATCCTTCTCGTAAGATACAATATTTGTATTAACTTTGATATTTCTTTGAGGTATTCCTCAAACAAAGGTTCTAATATTTTTTTTTTTATGTGGTGCTTTAGAGTAAGTATATTCCATAGCTTTGTTAGTTTGTGATATTTCCTCTAGTAGCGTTCCTATGTCATTTATATCATTAATGTATAGTTTGTAACGCAATTGGTTAAAGGGTTTCGTGAATTCCATGCCTTTAATTCCATGTTTTACTACAATCCAAAGTTTATCTACGTTTAAACCTTATTATTTTTAACTATCCATATTGGTTTATTTGAGGACAGTTGTGAGTGAATAGTCGCCATTACTTTTTCTTCTGATACTATTTCCATGAGTTTTAGTCTTATTTGTTCATACCGGGATGTGTTTTTTAGCGAACTAATCATATTGTCTATTTCCATTTGTTCTATATCTTCATTGAGTATCTGTTCAATTTCTTCTTTACTTGAATGGTGTATTAGGTTTTCATGGTGCCTCTAAAGCGTATCTGTTTTACATCAAACGAACTCACCTAATTTCCATTTATTATTTTAGTCGTTAACCATTTTTGGCATGGAGTCGGTATAGTTTATGTCATGTTCATTTCTGATGGCGGAGGCTCGTTGGTGTTTGGACCTAATTCTTAAAAATGATTAAGTGTTTCCTTTATTTGTTCCTGTAACATTCTTATTTGTTCATATCTGTCATTTTCTGTATAATGAACCCGATTACTAGCTGTTCTGATGGATACAGTCTGATTCTCGCGGTCTTGTTGATAGTTTTACTAATAATTTCCTGAGGAAGGTTTATTAAAGTAACGTCGTTGGCGCGGTGACCATTGTTGATTGTGGTTTTGGTTATAATCCTGTCACTGATATTCTTGTGTTGCGGTTGATTATTATATCTGTTGGTTTGTGTAAAACGTTGTCTGTAATCTTTCCTGCAATCCTAACGATTGTAAGGTTGCTGTTGCTCATGATGTGGGTTTCTTTCGAAATTTGGGTCATATCTCTTTCCTTTATAATTGGAATTCCTTTGTGAGTTAAGTTGAGAATGGTTTTTGTTTCCGAATAACCTTTGAAAATTATGCGCAGCGTGAGTTCTAAGAGTGTTTTCAAAGCCAACTATTTATAGATTATTATTATAACCTATTAAAATTATTATAGATGCATTATGTTCTCTAATGTTCTATTCCATCCCGTTTTTTGACCCTTATCGTCCACAATTTTATTCTTTTTTTTTGTGCTGAACCGTGTTCTATTCTATATTGATTTAAAAATTAGATGTATACAATAAGATAATACATATATTGAGTAGTAAATGGCTCCTTGTACTGTTTGGTATGCATTGTACTAAGTTTTTGTAACGTAGACATTCACCTAGTATGGGCAGGTTTATCACGTGGTCTTCGATACGGTCCTCAAAGATGTCGGTACCTTCGATTTTACTTGCGATTCGTAGTGTTACGCGTGGTTTCTTGTCTAACTGTTCTTGTGTAAGCTGTCTGTATTGTAGTCGAGTTCTCTTAGTTGAGAGATATCAATCGAAATGCCAGACGAGTTCCTTTAAGAATCACTGCTCGCCTCGTCATGGAGTGAAAATCGATTGAAATTCAATAATTTTAACAGGTACGTAATGTTCTTATTGATAATGGTTATTCTAGTGCTTCTTAGTTCCAGTAGGAAAAAAAAAATAGTTAAGCTTATGTGGTAAATGATTACTAAAAAGAACGAAATATTGTTTACTAGTGCACCTGGAATGAGTAAGAGATGTGTTCCGCTATTATAGCGCTTGGGTCGTTGCTTATGCTTGGTGATTTATTTTTTGACGGAATATATGAACTTGGTATGTCCAGAGAGGCTTAAGTATAACTTTTTAGATTAGTTATTTATTTTCAACAATCGCTGTAATTAGATGTCGGTTTCTTCCCTTTTACTGAAGATTCGTAGTGTTGCACGTGGCGTCTTCTCTAACTATTTCTTGTGTAAGTGATCTTTTTTGTAGTCGAGTTCTCTAAGTTATGAGATATCAAACCAAATGCAGGACGCTTTCCTTTGATTGCTTTGACTGAGCAAATGAATGCTGTAAAGAAGGAAATATTGTACACTAGTGCGCTTGGAATAAGTTTGAACATTGGTTTCGCATGTGTAGTAGTTAATGGGCTGGGGCTTATGCTTGCTGATTTATTTTTTGTATGTGCTATATGAACATAGTATGTCCAGATAAGCTTAAGCATAGCTTTTTAGATTAGTTATTTAATTTCAACAATCGCTGTAATTAGATGTCTGCCTCTTCGCTTTTAGTGATGATTAGTAGTGTTACACGTGGCCTCTTCTCTAACTATTTCTTGTGTAAGCGGTCTGTATTGCAGTCGAATTCTCTGAGTTGAGAGATATTAAACAAAATGCCGGATAATTTGCTTTGATTGAGCAATTTATTGCAGTAAAGAAGGAAATATTGTACATTACTGCGCCTGGAATAAGTTTGAACATTTTTTTCGCATGTGTAGCGCTTTCTGTTCGCATTTTGATGGGACGTTTTATCCTTGCCGCATGTGTTTTATTGATATTATTTGTATCCTTATACTGTGGAGTCACTGGTATAAAAGTATCTTTGCTTTTATGTATATTTTATAAAGGTTTTAAATAAATATTTTCATCTTCTAAATTTAGGAGGATTTTCTCTATTCTTAGCTAACCTATTAGCTCTTTCAAATTTTTCTTCATGTATTTTATTATGAATCATTCATTGTTCGTCATTATACTTTTGAACATATTTTTCAACTATATTATAATTGATGGTTTCTTACTCGCTCTAGTAGAATACTACCTACGTGATTTCATTAGTAGGTAAGTTTTAAGTGGTTATTAAGCGTGTCATTGTACGTTAGTGCATCAATTCTCAATTTATAATAAAATATTTCTTTATTGATGCTATGTTGTACCGTGTAGAATTTATCCTATTACTACAGTGACGATTCAATAGTCCTAAAGAGTTGGTATTTCCAGGAGAACTCTACTTCAATATTATTTATTTCTAATAAGTGTCTTATAAGTGTGTTGTTCGATTGTCCCTTGGAATTGTCATTGGTTTAGGATAATGTTCAAAGTATTCTTTTAAGACATTGCACATACATATAGCATGTTTTGATGGTATGACTCTAGCTAATAGACAATTCGAAAATGTTGAGTTTTTCATGTTTCTACGATCCCTTTGTGTTGTCATTTTCCTATATGTTGTTTGAAATTAATTCAATTATTCTTTCTTTTTCGGGTATATCTTCCTTTTTTTTTATTTGATATTTATTAATCCTTCTCGTAAGATACAATATTTGTATTAACTTTGATATTTCTTTGAGGTATTCCTCAAACAAAGGTTCTAATATTTTTTTTTTTATGTGGTGCTTTAGAGTAAGTATATTCCATAGCTTTGTTAGTTTGTGATATTTCCTCTAGTAGCGTTCCTATGTCATTTATATCATTAATGTATAGTTTGTAACGCAATTGGTTAAAGGGTTTCGTGAATTCCATGCCTTTAATTCCATGTTTTACTACAATCCAAAGTTTATCTACGTTTAAACCTTATTATTTTTAACTATCCATATTGGTTTATTTGAGGACAGTTGTGAGTGAATAGTCGCCATTACTTTTTCTTCTGATACTATTTCCATGAGTTTTAGTCTTATTTGTTCATACCGGGATGTGTTTTTTAGCGAACTAATCATATTGTCTATTTCCATTTGTTCTATATCTTCATTGAGTATCTGTTCAATTTCTTCTTTACTTGAATGGTGTATTAGGTTTTCATGGTGCCTCTAAAGCGTATCTGTTTTACATCAAACGAACTCACCTAATTTCCATTTATTATTTTAGTCGTTAACCATTTTTGGCATGGAGTCGGTATAGTTTATGTCATGTTCATTTCTGATGGCGGAGGCTCGTTGGTGTTTGGACCTAATTCTTAAAAATGATTAAGTGTTTCCTTTATTTGTTCCTGTAACATTCTTATTTGTTCATATCTGTCATTTTCTGTATAATGAACCCGATTACTAGCTGTTCTGATGGATACAGTCTGATTCTCGCGGTCTTGTTGATAGTTTTACTAATAATTTCCTGAGGAAGGTTTATTAAAGTAACGTCGTTGGCACGGTGACCATTGTTGATTGTGGTTTTGGTTATAATCCTGTCACTGATATTCTTGTGTTGCGGTTGATTATTATATCTGTTGGTTTGTGTAAAACGTTGTCTGTAATCTTTCCTGCAATCCTAACGATTGTAAGGTTGCTGTTGCTCATGATGTGGGTTTCTTTCGAAATTTGGGTCATATCTCTTTCCTTTATAATTGGAATTCCTTTGTGAGTTAAGTTGAGAATGGTTTTTGTTTCCGAATAACCTTTGAAAATTATGCGCAGCGTGAGTTCTAAGAGTGTTTTCAAAGCCAACTATTTATAGATTATTATTATAACCTATTAAAATTATTATAGATGCATTATGTTCTCTAATGTTCTATTCCATCCCGTTTTTTGACCCTTATCGTCCACAATTTTATTCTTTTTTTTGTGCTGAACCGTGTTCTATTCTATATTGATTTAAAAATTAGATGTATACAATAAGATAATACATATATTGAGTAGTAAATGGCTCCTTGTACTGTTTGGTATGCATTGTACTAAGTTTTTGTAACGTAGACATTCACCTAGTATGGGCAGGTTTATCACGTGGTCTTCGATACGGTCCTCAAAGATGTCGGTACCTTCGATTTTACTTGCGATTCGTAGTGTTACGCGTGGTTTCTTGTCTAACTGTTCTTGTGTAAGCTGTCTGTATTGTAGTCGAGTTCTCTTAGTTGAGAGATATCAATCGAAATGCCAGACGAGTTCCTTTAAGAATCACTGCTCGCCTCGTCATGGAGTGAAAATCGATTGAAATTCAATAATTTTAACAGGTACGTAATGTTCTTATTGATAATGGTTATTCTAGTGCTTCTTAGTTCCAGTAGGAAAAAAAAAATAGTTAAGCTTATGTGGTAAATGATTACTAAAAAGAACGAAATATTGTTTACTAGTGCACCTGGAATGAGTAAGAGATGTGTTCCGCTATTATAGCGCTTGGGTCGTTGCTTATGCTTGGTGATTTATTTTTTGACGGAATATATGAACTTGGTATGTCCAGAGAGGCTTAAGTATAACTTTTTAGATTAGTTATTTATTTTCAACAATCGCTGTAATTAGATGTCGGTTTCTTCCCTTTTACTGAAGATTCGTAGTGTTGCACGTGGCGTCTTCTCTAACTATTTCTTGTGTAAGTGATCTTTTTTGTAGTCGAGTTCTCTAAGTTATGAGATATCAAACCAAATGCAGGACGCTTTCCTTTGATTGCTTTGACTGAGCAAATGAATGCTGTAAAGAAGGAAATATTGTACACTAGTGCGCTTGGAATAAGTTTGAACATTGGTTTCGCATGTGTAGTAGTTAATGGGCTGGGGCTTATGCTTGCTGATTTATTTTTTGTATGTGCTATATGAACATAGTATGTCCAGATAAGCTTAAGCATAGCTTTTTAGATTAGTTATTTAATTTCAACAATCGCTGTAATTAGATGTCTGCCTCTTCGCTTTTAGTGATGATTAGTAGTGTTACACGTGGCCTCTTCTCTAACTATTTCTTGTGTAAGCGGTCTGTATTGCAGTCGAATTCTCTGAGTTGAGAGATATTAAACAAAATGCCGGATAATTTGCTTTGATTGAGCAATTTATTGCAGTAAAGAAGGAAATATTGTACACTAGTGCGCCTGGAATAAGTTTGAACATTTTTTTCGCATGTGTAGCGCTTTCTGTTCGCATTTTGATGGGACGTTTTATCCTTGCCGCATGTGTTTTATTGATATTATTTGTATCCTTATACTGTGGAGTCACTGGTATAAAAGTATCTTTGCTTTTATGTATATTTTATAAAGGTTTTAAATAAATATTTTCATCTTCTAAATTTAGGAGGATTTTCTCTATTCTTAGCTAACCTATTAGCTCTTTCAAATTTTTCTTCATGTATTTTATTATGAATCATTCATTGTTCGTCATTATACATTTGAACATATTTTTCAACTATATTATAATTGATGGTTTCTTACTCGCTCTAGTAGAATACTACCTACGTGATTTCATTAGTAGGTAAGTTTTAAGTGGTTATTAAGCGTGTCATTGTACGTTAGTGCATCAATTCTCAATTTATAATAAAATATTTCTTTATTGATGCTATGTTGTACCGTGTAGAATTTATCCTATTACTACAGTGACGATTCAATAGTCCTAAAGAGTTGGTATTTCCAGGAGAACTCTACTTCAATATTATTTATTTCTAATAAGTGTCTTATAAGTGTGTTGTTCGATTGTCCCTTGGAATTGTCATTGGTTTAGGATAATGTTCAAAGTATTCTTTTAAGACATTGCACATACATATAGCATGTTTTGATGGTATGACTCTAGCTAATAGACAATTCGAAAATGTTGAGTTTTTCATGTTTCTACGATCCCTTTGTGTTGTCATTTTCCTATATGTTGTTTGAAATTAATTCAATTATTCTTTCTTTTTCGGGTATATCTTCCTTTTTTTTTATTTGATATTTATTAATCCTTCTCGTAAGATACAATATTTGTATTAACTTTGATATTTCTTTGAGGTATTCCTCAAACAAAGGTTCTAATATTTTTTTTTTTATGTGGTGCTTTAGAGTAAGTATATTCCATAGCTTTGTTAGTTTGTGATATTTCCTCTAGTAGCGTTCCTATGTCATTTATATCATTAATGTATAGTTTGTAACGCAATTGGTTAAAGGGTTTCGTGAATTCCATGCCTTTAATTCCATGTTTTACTACAATCCAAAGTTTATCTACGTTTAAACCTTATTATTTTTAACTATCCATATTGGTTTATTTGAGGACAGTTGTGAGTGAATAGTCGCCATTACTTTTTCTTCTGATACTATTTCCATGAGTTTTAGTCTTATTTGTTCATACCGGGATGTGTTTTTTAGCGAACTAATCATATTGTCTATTTCCATTTGTTCTATATCTTCATTGAGTATCTGTTCAATTTCTTCTTTACTTGAATGGTGTATTAGGTTTTCATGGTGCCTCTAAAGCGTATCTGTTTTACATCAAACGAACTCACCTAATTTCCATTTATTATTTTAGTCGTTAACCATTTTTGGCATGGAGTCGGTATAGTTTATGTCATGTTCATTTCTGATGGCGGAGGCTCGTTGGTGTTTGGACCTAATTCTTAAAAATGATTAAGTGTTTCCTTTATTTGTTCCTGTAACATTCTTATTTGTTCATATCTGTCATTTTCTGTATAATGAACCCGATTACTAGCTGTTCTGATGGATACAGTCTGATTCTCGCGGTCTTGTTGATAGTTTTACTAATAATTTCCTGAGGAAGGTTTATTAAAGTAACGTCGTTGGCGCGGTGACCATTGTTGATTGTGGTTTTGGTTATAATCCTGTCACTGATATTCTTGTGTTGCGGTTGATTATTATATCTGTTGGTTTGTGTAAAACGTTGTCTGTAATCTTTCCTGCAATCCTAACGATTGTAAGGTTGCTGTTGCTCATGATGTGGGTTTCTTTCGAAATTTGGGTCATATCTCTTTCCTTTATAATTGGAATTCCTTTGTGAGTTAAGTTGAGAATGGTTTTTGTTTCCGAATAACCTTTGAAAATTATGCGCAGCGTGAGTTCTAAGAGTGTTTTCAAAGCCAACTATTTATAGATTATTATTATAACCTATTAAAATTATTATAGATGCATTATGTTCTCTAATGTTCTATTCCATCCCGTTTTTTGACCCTTATCGTCCACAATTTTATTCTTTTTTTTTGTGCTGAACCGTGTTCTATTCTATATTGATTTAAAAATTAGATGTATACAATAAGATAATACATATATTGAGTAGTAAATGGCTCCTTGTACTGTTTGGTATGCATTGTACTAAGTTTTTGTAACGTAGACATTCACCTAGTATGGGCAGGTTTATCACGTGGTCTTCGATACGGTCCTCAAAGATGTCGGTACCTTCGATTTTACTTGCGATTCGTAGTGTTACGCGTGGTTTCTTGTCTAACTGTTCTTGTGTAAGCTGTCTGTATTGTAGTCGAGTTCTCTTAGTTGAGAGATATCAATCGAAATGCCAGACGAGTTCCTTTAAGAATCACTGCTCGCCTCGTCATGGAGTGAAAATCGATTGAAATTCAATAATTTTAACAGGTACGTAATGTTCTTATTGATAATGGTTATTCTAGTGCTTCTTAGTTCCAGTAGGAAAAAAAAAATAGTTAAGCTTATGTGGTAAATGATTACTAAAAAGAACGAAATATTGTTTACTAGTGCACCTGGAATGAGTAAGAGATGTGTTCCGCTATTATAGCGCTTGGGTCGTTGCTTATGCTTGGTGATTTATTTTTTGACGGAATATATGAACTTGGTATGTCCAGAGAGGCTTAAGTATAACTTTTTAGATTAGTTATTTATTTTCAACAATCGCTGTAATTAGATGTCGGTTTCTTCCCTTTTACTGAAGATTCGTAGTGTTGCACGTGGCGTCTTCTCTAACTATTTCTTGTGTAAGTGATCTTTTTTGTAGTCGAGTTCTCTAAGTTATGAGATATCAAACCAAATGCAGGACGCTTTCCTTTGATTGCTTTGACTGAGCAAATGAATGCTGTAAAGAAGGAAATATTGTACACTAGTGCGCTTGGAATAAGTTTGAACATTGGTTTCGCATGTGTAGTAGTTAATGGGCTGGGGCTTATGCTTGCTGATTTATTTTTTGTATGTGCTATATGAACATAGTATGTCCAGATAAGCTTAAGCATAGCTTTTTAGATTAGTTATTTAATTTCAACAATCGCTGTAATTAGATGTCTGCCTCTTCGCTTTTAGTGATGATTAGTAGTGTTACACGTGGCCTCTTCTCTAACTATTTCTTGTGTAAGCGGTCTGTATTGCAGTCGAATTCTCTGAGTTGAGAGATATTAAACAAAATGCCGGATAATTTGCTTTGATTGAGCAATTTATTGCAGTAAAGAAGGAAATATTGTACATTACTGCGCCTGGAATAAGTTTGAACATTTTTTTCGCATGTGTAGCGCTTTCTGTTCGCATTTTGATGGGACGTTTTATCCTTGCCGCATGTGTTTTATTGATATTATTTGTATCCTTATACTGTGGAGTCACTGGTATAAAAGTATCTTTGCTTTTATGTATATTTTATAAAGGTTTTAAATAAATATTTTCATCTTCTAAATTTAGGAGGATTTTCTCTATTCTTAGCTAACCTATTAGCTCTTTCAAATTTTTCTTCATGTATTTTATTATGAATCATTCATTGTTCGTCATTATACTTTTGAACATATTTTTCAACTATATTATAATTGATGGTTTCTTACTCGCTCTAGTAGAATACTACCTACGTGATTTCATTAGTAGGTAAGTTTTAAGTGGTTATTAAGCGTGTCATTGTACGTTAGTGCATCAATTCTCAATTTATAATAAAATATTTCTTTATTGATGCTATGTTGTACCGTGTAGAATTTATCCTATTACTACAGTGACGATTCAATAGTCCTAAAGAGTTGGTATTTCCAGGAGAACTCTACTTCAATATTATTTATTTCTAATAAGTGTCTTATAAGTGTGTTGTTCGATTGTCCCTTGGAATTGTCATTGGTTTAGGATAATGTTCAAAGTATTCTTTTAAGACATTGCACATACATATAGCATGTTTTGATGGTATGACTCTAGCTAATAGACAATTCGAAAATGTTGAGTTTTTCATGTTTCTACGATCCCTTTGTGTTGTCATTTTCCTATATGTTGTTTGAAATTAATTCAATTATTCTTTCTTTTTCGGGTATATCTTCCTTTTTTTTTATTTGATATTTATTAATCCTTCTCGTAAGATACAATATTTGTATTAACTTTGATATTTCTTTGAGGTATTCCTCAAACAAAGGTTCTAATATTTTTTTTTTTATGTGGTGCTTTAGAGTAAGTATATTCCATAGCTTTGTTAGTTTGTGATATTTCCTCTAGTAGCGTTCCTATGTCATTTATATCATTAATGTATAGTTTGTAACGCAATTGGTTAAAGGGTTTCGTGAATTCCATGCCTTTAATTCCATGTTTTACTACAATCCAAAGTTTATCTACGTTTAAACCTTATTATTTTTAACTATCCATATTGGTTTATTTGAGGACAGTTGTGAGTGAATAGTCGCCATTACTTTTTCTTCTGATACTATTTCCATGAGTTTTAGTCTTATTTGTTCATACCGGGATGTGTTTTTTAGCGAACTAATCATATTGTCTATTTCCATTTGTTCTATATCTTCATTGAGTATCTGTTCAATTTCTTCTTTACTTGAATGGTGTATTAGGTTTTCATGGTGCCTCTAAAGCGTATCTGTTTTACATCAAACGAACTCACCTAATTTCCATTTATTATTTTAGTCGTTAACCATTTTTGGCATGGAGTCGGTATAGTTTATGTCATGTTCATTTCTGATGGCGGAGGCTCGTTGGTGTTTGGACCTAATTCTTAAAAATGATTAAGTGTTTCCTTTATTTGTTCCTGTAACATTCTTATTTGTTCATATCTGTCATTTTCTGTATAATGAACCCGATTACTAGCTGTTCTGATGGATACAGTCTGATTCTCGCGGTCTTGTTGATAGTTTTACTAATAATTTCCATGAGGAAGGTTTATTAAAGTAACGTCGTTGGCGCGGTGACCATTGTTGATTGTGGTTTTGGTTATAATCCTGTCACTGATATTCTTGTGTTGCGGTTGATTATTATATCTGTTGGTTTGTGTAAAACGTTGTCTGTAATCTTTCCTGCAATCCTAACGATTGTAAGGTTGCTGTTGCTCATGATGTGGGTTTCTTTCGAAATTTGGGTCATATCTCTTTCCTTTATAATTGGAATTCCTTTGTGAGTTAAGTTGAGAATGGTTTTTGTTTCCGAATAACCTTTGAAAATTATGCGCAGCGTGAGTTCTAAGAGTGTTTTCAAAGCCAACTATTTATAGATTATTATTATAACCTATTAAAATTATTATAGATGCATTATGTTCTCTAATGTTCTATTCCATCCCGTTTTTTGACCCTTATCGTCCACAATTTTATTCTTTTTTTTGTGCTGAACCGTGTTCTATTCTATATTGATTTAAAAATTAGATGTATACAATAAGATAATACATATATTGAGTAGTAAATGGCTCCTTGTACTGTTTGGTATGCATTGTACTAAGTTTTTGTAACGTAGACATTCACCTAGTATGGGCAGGTTTATCACGTGGTCTTCGATACGGTCCTCAAAGATGTCGGTACCTTCGATTTTACTTGCGATTCGTAGTGTTACGCGTGGTTTTTTGTCTAACTGTTCTTGTGTAAGCGGTCTGTATTGTAGTCGAGTTCTCTTAGTTGAGAGATATCAATCGAAATGCCAGACGAGTTCCTTTAAGAATCACTGCTCGCCTCGTCATGGAGTGAAAATCGATTGAAATTCAATAATTTTAACAGGTACGTAATGTTCTTATTGATAATGGTTATTCTAGTGCTTCTTAGTTCCAGTAGGAAAAAAAAAATAGTTAAGCTTATGTGGTAAATGATTACTAAAAAGAACGAAATATTGTTTACTAGTGCGCCTGGAATGAGTAAGAGATGTGTTCCGCTATTATAGCGCTTGGGTCGTTGCTTATGCTTGGTGATTTATTTTTTGACGGAATATATGAACTTGGTATGTCCAGAGAGGCTTAAGTATAACTTTTTAGATTAGTTATTTATTTTCAACAATCGCTGTAATTAGATGTCGGTTTCTTCCCTTTTACTGAAGATTCGTAGTGTTGCACGTGGCGTCTTCTCTAACTATTTCTTGTGTAAGTGATCTTTTTTGTAGTCGAGTTCTCTAAGTTATGAGATATCAAACCAAATGCAGGACGCTTTCCTTTGATTGCTTTGACTAAGCAAATGAATGCTGTAAAGAAGGAAATATTGTACACTAGTGCGCTTGGAATAAGTTTGAACATTGGTTTCGCATGTGTAGTAGTTAATGGGCTGGGGCTTATGCTTGCTGATTTATTTTTTGTATGTGCTATATGAACATAGTATGTCCAGATAAGCTTAAGCATAGCTTTTTAGATTAGTTATTTAATTTCAACAATCGCTGTAATTAGATGTCTGCCTCTTCGCTTTTAGTGATGATTAGTAGTGTTACACGTGGCCTCTTCTCTAACTATTTCTTGTGTAAGCGGTCTGTATTGCAGTCGAATTCTCTGAGTTGAGAGATATTAAACAAAATGCCGGATAATTTGCTTTGATTGAGCAATTTATTGCAGTAAAGAAGGAAATATTGTACATTACTGCGCCTGGAATAAGTTTGAACATTTTTTTCGCATGTGTAGCGCTTTCTGTTCGCATTTTGATGGGACGTTTTATCCTTGCCGCATGTGTTTTATTGATATTATTTGTATCCTTATACTGTGGAGTCACTGGTATAAAAGTATCTTTGCTTTTATGTATATTTTATAAAGGTTTTAAATAAATATTTTCATCTTCTAAATTTAGGAGGATTTTCTCTATTCTTAGCTAACCTATTAGCTCTTTCAAATTTTTCTTCATGTATTTTATTATGAATCATTCATTGTTCGTCATTATACATTTGAACATATTTTTCAACTATATTATAATTGATGGTTTCTTACTCGCTCTAGTAGAATACTACCTACGTGATTTCATTAGTAGGTAAGTTTTAAGTGGTTATTAAGCGTGTCATTGTACGTTAGTGCATCAATTCTCAATTTATAATAAAATATTTCTTTATTGATGCTATGTTGTACCGTGTAGAATTTATCCTATTACTACAGTGACGATTCGATAGTCCTAAAGAGTTGGTATTTCCAGGAGAACTCTACTTCAATATTATTTATTTCTAATAAGTGTCTTATAAGTGTGTTGTTCGATTGTCCCTTGGAATTGTCATTGGTTTAGGATAATGTTCAAAGTATTCTTTTAAGACATTGCACATACATATAGCATGTTTTGATGGTATGACTCTAGCTAATAGACAATTCGAAAATGTTGAGTTTTTCATGTTTCTACGATCCCTTTGTGTTGTCATTTTCCTATATGTTGTTTGAAATTAATTCAATTATTCTTTCTTTTTCGGGTATATCTTCCTTTTTTTTTATTTGATATTTATTAATCCTTCTCGTAAGATACAATATTTGTATTAACTTTGATATTTCTTTGAGGTATTCCTCAAACAAAGGTTCTAATATTTTTTTTTTTATGTGGTGCTTTAGAGTAAGTATATTCCATAGCTTTGTTAGTTTGTGATATTTCCTCTAGTAGCGTTCCTATGTCATTTATATCATTAATGTATAGTTTGTAACGCAATTGGTTAAAGGGTTTCGTGAATTCCATGCCTTTAATTCCATGTTTTACTACAATCCAAAGTTTATCTACGTTTAAACCTTATTATTTTTAACTATCCATATTGGTTTATTTGAGGACAGTTGTGAGTGAATAGTCGCCATTACTTTTTCTTCTGATACTATTTCCATGAGTTTTAGTCTTATTTGTTCATACCGGGATGTGTTTTTTAGCGAACTAATCATATTGTCTATTTCCATTTGTTCTATATCTTCATTGAGTATCTGTTCAATTTCTTCTTTACTTGAATGGTGTATTAGGTTTTCATGGTGCCTCTAAAGCGTATCTGTTTTACATCAAACGAACTCACCTAATTTCCATTTATTATTTTAGTCGTTAACCATTTTTGGCATGGAGTCGGTATAGTTTATGTCATGTTCATTTCTGATGGCGGAGGCTCGTTGGTGTTTGGACCTAATTCTTAAAAATGATTAAGTGTTTCCTTTATTTGTTCCTGTAACATTCTTATTTGTTCATATCTGTCATTTTCTGTATAATGAACCCGATTACTAGCTGTTCTGATGGATACAGTCTGATTCTCGCGGTCTTGTTGATAGTTTTACTAATAATTTCCATGAGGAAGGTTTATTAAAGTAACGTCGTTGGCGCGGTGACCATTGTTGATTGTGGTTTTGGTTATAATCCTGTCACTGATATTCTTGTGTTGCGGTTGATTATTATATCTGTTGGTTTGTGTAAAACGTTGTCTGTAATCTTTCCTGCAATCCTAACGATTGTAAGGTTGCTGTTGCTCATGATGTGGGTTTCTTTCGAAATTTGGGTCATATCTCTTTCCTTTATAATTGGAATTCCTTTGTGAGTTAAGTTGAGAATGGTTTTTGTTTCCGAATAACCTTTGAAAATTATGCGCAGCGTGAGTTCTAAGAGTGTTTTCAAAGCCAACTATTTATAGATTATTATTATAACCTATTAAAATTATTATAGATGCATTATGTTCTCTAATGTTCTATTCCATCCCGTTTTTTGACCCTTATCGTCCACAATTTTATTCTTTTTTTTGTGCTGAACCGTTTTCTATTCTATATTGATTTAAAAATTAGATGTATACAATAAGATAATACATATATTGAGTAGTAAATGGCTCCTTGTACTGTTTGGTATGCATTGTACTAAGTTTTTGTAACGTAGACATTCACCTAGTATGGGCAGGTTTATCACGTGGTCTTCGATACGGTCCTCAAAGATGTCGGTACCTTCGATTTTACTTGCGATTCGTAGTGTTACGCGTGGTTTCTTGTCTAACTGTTCTTGTGTAAGCGGTCTGTATTGTAGTCGAGTTCTCTTAGTTGAGAGATATCAATCGAAATGCCAGACGAGTTCCTTTAAGAATCACTGCTCGCCTCGTCATGGAGTGAAAATCGATTGAAATTCAATAATTTTAACAGGTACGTAATGTTCTTATTGATAATGGTTATTCTAGTGCTTCTTAGTTCCAGTAGGAAAAAAAAAATAGTTAAGCTTATGTGGTAAATGATTACTAAAAAGAACGAAATATTGTTTACTAGTGCGCCTGGAATGAGTAAGAGATGTGTTCCGCTATTATAGCGCTTGGGTCGTTGCTTATGCTTGGTGATTTATTTTTTGACGGAATATATGAACTTGGTATGTCCAGAGAGGCTTAAGTATAACTTTTTAGATTAGTTATTTATTTTCAACAATCGCTGTAATTAGATGTCGGTTTCTTCCCTTTTACTGAAGATTCGTAGTGTTGCACGTGGCGTCTTCTCTAACTATTTCTTGTGTAAGTGATCTTTTTTGTAGTCGAGTTCTCTAAGTTATGAGATATCAAACCAAATGCAGGACGCTTTCCTTTGATTGCTTTGACTGAGCAAATGAATGCTGTAAAGAAGGAAATATTGTACACTAGTGCGCTTGGAATAAGTTTGAACATTGGTTTCGCATGTGTAGTTAATGGGCTGGGGCTTATGCTTGCTGATTTATTTTTTGTATGTGCTATATGAACATAGTATGTCCAGATAAGCTTAAGCATAGCTTTTTAGATTAGTTATTTTATTTCAACAATCGCTGTAATTAGATGTCTGCCTCTTCGCTTTTAGTGATGATTAGTAGTGTTACACGTGTCCTCTTCTCTAACTATTTCTTGTGAAAGTGATCTTTTTTGTAGTCGAGTTCTCGAAGTTATGAGATATCAAACCAAATGCAGGACGCTTTCCTTTGATTGCTTTCACTGAGCAAATGAATGCTGTAAAGAAGGAAATATTGTACACTAGTGCGCTTGGAATAAGTTTGAACATTGGTTTCGCATGTGTAGTTAATGGGCTGGGGCTTATGCTTGCTGATTTATTTTTTGTATGTGCTATATGAACTTAGTATGTCCAGATAAGCTTAAGCATAGCTTTTTAGATTAGTTATTTAATTTCAACAATCGCTGTAATTAGATGTCTGCCTCTTCGCTTTTAGTAATGATTAGTAGTGTTACACATGGCCTCTTCTCTAACTATTTGTTGTGTAAGCGGTCTGTATTGCAGTCGAATTCTCTGAGTTGAGCGATGTTAAACAAAATGCCGGATAATTTGCTTTGATTGAGCAATTTATTGCAGTAAAGAAGGAAATATTGTACACTAGTGCGCCTGGAATAAGTTTGAACATTTTTTTCGCATGTGTAGCGCTTTCTGTTCGCATTTTGATGGGACGTTTTATCCTTGCCGCATGTGTTTCATTGATATTATTTGTATCCTTATACTGTGGAGTCACTGGTATAAAAGTATCTTTGCTTTTATGTACTTTATTGATGCTATGTTGTACTGTGTAGAATTTATGCTATTACTACAGTGACGATTCAATAGTCCTAAAGAGTTGGTATATATCTTCATGTATTTATGTAATTTGGCGTAAACGTGTTCGGGCGTCTTAATAACTCACAACGGCTACGACTAGCAAGTGGGTTATGTCTCTGTTTGTTCTGCTCGCGTGGCGGTTACTTTATAATGCTTGAACTTGAGAGAATCTTTTAGCATTGCTTGACGTTTGTCTTTACCAAAAGGAATTTTTCAAGACCGTGTAGCCAAGGAGACTCGTATAAAATTACGGGCTCGACTAAAATCTTTGAGGAATGTATGCTAACATAAGCGGCCTAAACTTCTACAGCCATCACAATGACACAAGCTAGTTAAACAAACATGTAGCTTGCCAGGTCTTTATGATTTTACATGGTTTAAAAATAGAAGTAAATAAGCTAGCAGAGGCTTGAACCGAAACCAATGCCTAAACAGGAGCGACAATTCGACAAATGAGAAAAATGAGGAGGAATTATACTTCCACAACAATCCATAGCTGCAGTTAATGAACTGGCTGGTAAGTACAAATTTATTCTTTTCGCACGGTTTTTGTTATGAAAGTCTAACTTTATTTTATATACTTTAATGCTCTTCCTATATATCCTCATGTATTTATGTAATTTGGCGTAAACGGGTTCGGGCGTCTTGATAACTGTCCACGGCTGCGACTAGCAAGTGGGTTATGTCTCTGTTTGTTCTGCTCGTGTGGCGGTTACTTTATAATGCTTGAACTTGAGAGAATCTTTTAGAATTGCTCGACGTTTGTCTTCACTAAAAAAAAGTTTTCAAGACCGTGTAGCCAAGGAGACTCGTACAAAACCAAAATCACGAGCTTGACTAAAATCTTAGAGGAATGGATGCTAACCGAAGCGGCCTAAACTTCTACAGCCATCACAATGACACAAGCTAGTTGAACAAACATGTAGCTTGAAAGTTCTTTATGATTTCACACAATATAAAAATAGAAGTAAATGATGACATTTCAGCAGCTAGCAGAGGCATGAACCGAAACCAATGCCTTAACAGAAACGACAATTCGACAAATGAGAAAAATGAGGAGGAATCATACTTCTACAACAATCCATAGCTGCAGTTAATGAACTCGCTGGTAAGTACAAATTTATTATTTTCGCGCGGTTGGCACGGTTTTTATTATGAAAGTCTAACTTTATTTTATATACTTTAAGGCTCTTCCTATATATCTTCATGTATTAATGTAATTTGGCGTAAACGTGTTCGGGCGTCTTGATAACTCACAACGGCTACGACTAGCAAGTGGGTTATGTCTCGATTTGTCCTGCTCGTGTTGCAGTTACTTTATAATGCTTGAACATGAGAGAATCTTTTAGAATTGCTTGACGTTTGTCTTCACCAAAAGAAATTTTTCAAGACCGTGTAGCTAAGGAGACTCGTACAAAACAAAAATTACTGGCTCGACTAAAATCTTAGAGGAATTGATGCTAACCGAAGCGGCCTAAACTTTTACAGCAATCACAATGGCACAAGCTAGTTAAACAACCATGTAGCTTGAAAGGTCTTTATGATTTTACACGGTTCAAAAATAGAAGTAAATGATGACATTTTAGCAGCTAGCAGAGGCATGAACCGAAACCAATGCCTTAACAGGAGCGACAATTCGACATATGAGAAGAATGAGGAGAAATCATACTTCTACAACAATCCATAGCTGCAGTTAATGAACTCGCTAGTAAGTACAAATTTATTATTTTCACACGGTTTTTATTATAAAAGTCTAACTTTATTTTATATACTTTAATGCTCTTCCTATATATCTTCATGTATTTATGTAATTTGGCATAAACGTGTTCGGGCGTCTTGATAACTCACAACGGCTACGACTAGCAAGTGGGTTATGTCTCTATTTGTCCTGCTCGTGTTGCGGTTACTTTATAATGCTTGAACTTAAGAGAATCTTTTAGAATTGCTCGAAGTTTGTCTTCACTAAAAGGAAGTTTTCAAGACCGTGTAGACAAGGAGACTTGTACAAAGCAAATTACTGGTTTGATTAAAATCTTAGAGGAATGAATGCTAACCGAAACGGCCTAAACTTCTACAGCCATCACAAAGGAACAAGCTAGTTGAACAAACATGTAGCTTGAAAGTTCTTTATGATTTCACACGGTATAAAAATAGAAGTTAATGATGACATTTCAGCAGCTACCATAGGCATGAACCGAAACCAATGCCTTAACAGGAGCGACAATTCGACATATGAGAAAAATGAGGAGGAATTATACTTCTACAACAATCCATAGCTGCAGTTAATGAACACGCTAGTAAGTACAAATTTATTATTTTCGCACGGTTTTTATTATAAAAGTCTACCTTTATTTTATGTACTTTAATGCTCTTTCTATATATCTTCATGTATTTATGTAATTTGCCGTAAACGGGTTCGGGCGTCTTGATAACTGTCAACGGCTGCGACTAGCAAGTGGGTTATGTCTCTGTTTGTTCTGCTCGTGTTGCGGTTACTTTATAATGCTTGAACTTGAGGGAATCTTTTAGAATTGCTTGACGTTTGTCTTCACCAAAAGGAATTTTTCAAGACCGTGTAGCCAAGGAGACTCGTACAAAACCAAAATCACTGGCTCGATTAAAATCTTAGAGGAATGGATGCTAACCGAAGCGGCCTAAACTTCTACAGCCATCACAATGACACAAGCTAGTTGAACAACCATGTAGCTTGACAGGTCTTTATGATTTTACACGGTTTGAAAATAGAAGTAAATGACATTTCAGCAGCTACCATAGGCATGAACCGAAACCAATGCCTTAACAGGAGCGACAATTCAACATATGAGAAAAATGAGGAGGAAATATACTTCTACAACAATCCATAGCTACAGTTAATGAACTCGCTGGTAAGTACAAATTTATTATTTTCGCACGGTTTTTATTATGAAAGTCTAACTTTATTTTATATACTTTAATGCTCTTCCTATATATCTTCATGTATTTATGTAATTTGGCATAAACTTGATCGAGCGTCTTGATAACTCACAACGGCTACGACTAGCAAGTGGTATTTGTTCTACTCGTGTTGCACTTATTTTATATTGCTTGAACTTGAGAAAATCTTTTAGAATTGATTTACGTTTGTCTTCACCAAAAGGAATTTTTCAAGACCGTGTAGCCAAGGAGACATGTACAAAACAAAAATTACTGGCTCGATTAAAATCTTAGAGGAATTAATGCTAACCGAAGCGGCCTAAACTTTTACAGCCATCACAATGACACAAGCTAGTTGAACAAACATGTACCTTGACAGGTCTTTAGGATTTCACTCGGTTTAAAAATAGAATGAAATAAGCTAGCAGGGGCATGAACCGAAACCAATGCCTTAACAGGAGCGACAATTCGAGAAATAAGAAGAATGAGGAGAAATCATACTTCTACAACAATCCATAGCTGCAGTTAATGAACTTGCTGATAGGTACAAATTTATTATTTTGGCACGGTTTTTATTATGAAAGTCTAACTTTATTTTATATACTTTAAGGCTCTTCATATATATCTTCATGTATTTATGTAATTTGGCGTAAACGTGTTCGGGCGTCTTGATAACTCACAACGGCTACGACTAGCAAGTGGTATTTGTTCTGCTCGTGTTGCGGTTACTTTATAATGCTTGAACTTGAGAGAATCTTTTAGAATTGCTCGACGTTTGTGTTCACTAAAAGGAATTTTTCAAGACCGGGTAGCCAAGGAGACTCGTATAAAACCAAAATTACGGGCTCGACTAAAATCTTAGAGGAATAGGTGGTAACGAAGTGGCTTAAACTTCTACTGCCATCACAATGTCACAAGCTAGTTGAACAAACATGTAGCTTGACAGGTCTTTATGATTTTACGTGGTTTAAAAATAGAAGTAAATAAGCTAGCAGGGGCATGAACCGAAACCAATGCCTTAACAGGAGCAACAATTCGAAAAATGAGAAGAATGAGGAGAAATCATACTTCTACAACAATCCATAGCTGCAGTTAATGAACTCGCTAGTAAGTACAAATTTATTATTTTCACACGGTTTTTATTATAAAAGTCTAACTTTATTTTATATACTTTAATGCTCTTCCTATATATCTTCATGTATTTATGTAATTTGGCATAAACGTGTTCGGGCGTCTTGATAACTCACAACGGCTACGACTAGCAAGTGGGTTATGTCTCTATTTGTCCTGCTCGTGTTGCGGTTACTTTATAATGCTTGAACTTAAGAGAATCTTTTAGAATTGCTCGAAGTTTGTCTTCACTAAAAGGAAGTTTTCAAGACCGTGTAGCCAAGGAGACTTGTACAAAGCAAATTACTGGTTTGATTAAAATCTTAGAGGAATGAATGCTAACCGAAACGGCCTAAACTTCTACAGCCATCACAAAGGAACAAGCTAGTTGAACAAACATGTAGCTTGAAAGTTCTTTATGATTTCACACGGTATAAAAATAGAAGTTAATAATGACATTTCAGCAGCTACCATAGGCATGAACCGAAACCAATGCCTTAACAGGAGCGACAATTCGACATATGAGAAAAATGAGGAGGAATTATACTTCTACAACAATCCATAGCTGCAGTTAATGAACACGCTAGTAAGTACAAATTTATTATTTTCGCACGGTTTTTATTATAAAAGTCTACCTTTATTTTATGTACTTTAATGCTCTTTCTATATATCTTCATGTATTTATGTAATTTGGCGTAAACGTGTTAGGGCGTCTTGATAACGCACAACGGCTACGACTAGCAAGTGGTATTTGTTCTGCTCGTGTTGCGGTTACTTTATAATGCTTGAACTTGAGGGAATCTTTTAGAATTGCTTGACGTTTGTCTTTACCAAAAGGAATTTTTCAAGACCGTGTAGCCAAGGAGACTCGTACAAAACCAAAATCACTGGCTCGATTAAAATCTTAGAGGAATGGATGCTAACCGAAGCGGCCAAAACTTCTACAGCCATCACAATGGAACAAGCTAGTTAAACAACCATGTAGCTTGAAAGGTCTTTATGATTTTACACGGTTCAAAAATAGAAGTAAATGATGACATTTTAGCAGCTAGCAGAGGCATGAACCGAAACCAATGCCTTAACAGGAGCGACAATTCGACATATGAGAAGAATGAGGAGAAATCATACTTCTACAACAATCCATAGCTGCAGTTAATGAACTCGCTAGTAAGTACAAATTTATTATTTTCACACGGTTTTTATTATAAAAGTCTAACTTTATTTTATATACTTTAATGCTCTTCCTATATATCTTCATGTATTTATGTAATTTGGCATAAACGTGTTCGGGCGTCTTGATAACTCACAACGGCTACGACTAGCAAGTGGGTTATGTCTCTATTTGTCCTGCTCGTGTTGCGGTTACTTTATAATGCTTGAACTTAAGAGAATCTTTTAGAATTGCTCGAAGTTTGTCTTCACTAAAAGGAAGTTTTCAAGACCGTGTAGCCAAGGAGACTAGTACAAAGCAAATTACTGGTTTGATTAAAATCTTAGAGGAATGAATGCTAACCGAAACGGCCTAAACTTCTACAGCCATCACAAAGGAACAAGCTAGTTGAACAAACATGTAGCTTGAAAGTTCTTTATGATTTCACACGGTATAAAAATAGAAGTTAATGATGACATTTCAGCAGCTACCATAGGCATGAACCGAAACCAATGCCTTAACAGGAGCGACAATTCGACATATGAGAAAAATGAGGAGGAATTATACTTCTACAACAATCCATAGCTGCAGTTAATGAACACGCTAGTAAGTACAAATTTATTATTTTCGCACGGTTTTTATTATAAAAGTCTACCTTTATTTTATGTACTTTAATGCTCTTTCTATATATCTTCATGTATTTATGTAATTTGGCGTAAACGTGTTAGGGCGTCTTGATAACGCACAACGGCTACGACTAGCAAGTGGTATTTGTTCTGCTCGTGTTGCGGTTACTTTATAATGCTTGAACTTGAGGGAATCTTTTAGAATTGCTTGACGTTTGTCTTTACCAAAAGGAATTTTTCAAGACCGTGTAGCCAAGGAGACTCGTACAAAACCAAAATCACTGGCTCGATTAAAATCTTAGAGGAATGGATGCTAACCGAAGCGGCCAAAACTTCTACAGCCATCACAATGGAACAAGCTAGTTAAACAACCATGTAGCTTGAAAGGTCTTTATGATTTTACACGGTTCAAAAATAGAAGTAAATGATGACATTTTAGCAGCTAGCAGGGGCATGAACCGAAACCAATGCCTTAACAGGAGCGACAATTCGACAAATGAGAAGAATGAGGAGAAATCATACTTCTACAACAATCTATAGCTACAGTTAATGAACTCGCTGGTAAGTACAAATTTATTATTTTCGCATGGTTTTTATTATGAAAGTCTAACTTTATTTTATATACTTTAATGCTCTTCCTATATATCTTCATGTATTTATGTAATTTGGCGTAAACGGGTTCGGGCGTCTTGATAACTCACAACGGCTACGACTAGCAAGTGGTATTTGTTCTGCTCGTGTTGCGGTTACTTTATAATGCTTGAACTTGAGAGAATCTGTTAGAATTGCTTGAAGTTTGTCTTCACTAAAAGGAAGTTTTCAAGACCGTGTAGCCAAGGAGACTTGTACAAAGCAAATTACTGGCTTGATTAAAATCTTAGAGGAATGAATGCTAACCGAAACGGCCTAAACTTCTACAGCCATCACAAAGGAACAAGCTAGTTGAACAAACATGTAGCCTGAAAGTTCTTTATGATTTCACACGGTATAAAAATAGAAGTTAATGATGACATTTCAGCAGCTACCATAGGCATGAACCGAAACCAATGCCTTAACAGGAGCGACAATTCGACATATGAGAAAAATGAGGAGGAATTATACTTCTACAACAATCCATAGCTGCAGTTAATGAACACGCTAGTAAGTACAAATTTATTATTTTCGCACGGTTTTTATTATAAAAGTCTACCTTTATTTTATGTACTTTAATGCTCTTTCTATATATCTTCATGTATTTATGTAATTTGGCGTAAACGTGTTAGGGCGTCTTGATAACGCACAACGGCTACGACTAGCAAGTGGTATTTGTTCTGCTCGTGTTGCACTTACTTTATATTGCTTGAACTTGAGAAAATCTTTTAGAATTGATTTACGTTTGTCTTCACCAAAAGGAATTTTTCAAGACCGTGTAGCCAAGGAGACTCGTACAAAACAAAAATTACTGGCTCGACTAAAATCTTAGAGGAATTAATGCTAACCGAAGCGGCCTAAACTTTTACAGCCATCACAATGACACAAGCTAGTTGAACAAACATGTAGCTTGACAGGTCTTTAGGATTTCACTCGGTTTAAAAATAGAAGGAAATAAGCTAGCAGGGGCATGAACCGAAACCAATGCCTTAACAGGAGCGACAATTCGACAAATGAGAAAAAAGAGGAGGAATCATACTTCTACAACAATCCATAGCTGCAGTTAATGAACACGCTAGTAAGTACAAATTTATTATTTTCGCACGGTTTTTATTATAAAAGTCTACCTTTATTTTATGTACTTTAATGCTCTTTCTATATATCTTCATGTATTTATGTAATTTGGCATAAACGTGTTAGGGCGTCTTGATAACGCACAACGGCTACGACTAGCAAGTGGTATTCTTTCTGCTCGTGTTGCGGTTACTTTATAATGCTTGAACTTGAGGGAATCTTTTAGAATTGCTTGACGTTTGTCTTTACCAAAAGGAATTTTTCAAGACCGTGTAGCCAAGGAGACTCGTACAAAACCAAAATCACTGGCTCGATTAAAATCTTAGAGGAATGGATGCTAACCGAAGCGGCCAAAACTTCTACAGCCATCACAATGGAACAAGCTAGTTAAACAACCATGTAGCTTGAAAGGTCTTTATGATTTTACACGGTTCAAAAATAGAAGTAAATGATGACATTTTAGCAGCTAGCAGAGGCATGAACCGAAACCAACGCCTTAACAGGAGCGACAATTCGACATATGAGAAGAATGAGGAGAAATCATACTTCTACAACAATCTATAGCTACAGTTAATGAACTCGCTGGTAAGTACAAATTTATTATTTTCACACGGTTTTTATTATAAAAGTCTACCTTTATTTTATGTACTTTAATGCTCTTTCTATATATCTTCATGTATTTATGTAATTTGGCGTAAACGTGTTAGGGCGTCTTGATAACGCACAACGGCTACGACTAGCAAGTGGTATTTGTTCTGCTCGTGTTGCGGTTACTTTATAATGCTTGAACTTGAGGGAATCTTTTAGAATTGCTTGACGTTTGTCTTTACCAAAAGGAATTTTTCAAGACCGTGTAGCCAAGGAGACTCGTACAAAACCAAAATCACTGGCTCGATTAAAATCTTAGAGGAATGGATGCTAACCGAAGCGGCCAAAACTTCTACAGCCATCACAATGGAACAAGCTAGTTAAACAACCATGTAGCTTGAAAGGTCTTTATGATTTTACACGGTTCAAAAATAGAAGTAAATGATGACATTTTAGCAGCTAGCAGAGGCATGAACCGAAACCAATGCCTTAACAGGAGCGACAATTCGACATATGAGAAGAATGAGGAGAAATCATACTTCTACAACAATCCATAGCTGCAGTTAATGAACTCGCTAGTAAGTACAAATTTATTATTTTCACACGGTTTTTATTATAAAAGTCTAACTTTATTTTATATACTTTAATGCTCTTCCTATATATCTTCATGTATTTATGTAATTTGGCATAAACGTGTTCGGGCGTCTTGATAACTCACAACGGCTACGACTAGCAAGTGGGTTATGTCTCTATTTGTCCTGCTCGTGTTGCGGTTACTTTATAATGCTTGAACTTAAGAGAATCTTTTAGAATTGCTCGAAGTTTGTCTTCACTAAAAGGAAGTTTTCAAGACCGTGTAGCCAAGGAGACTAGTACAAAGCAAATTACTGGTTTGATTAAAATCTTAGAGGAATGAATGCTAACCGAAACGGCCTAAACTTCTACAGCCATCACAAAGGAACAAGCTAGTTGAACAAACATGTAGCTTGAAAGTTCTTTATGATTTCACACGGTATAAAAATAGAAGTTAATAATGACATTTCAGCAGCTACCATAGGCATGAACCGAAACCAATGCCTTAACAGGAGCGACAATTCGACATATGAGAAAAATGAGGAGGAATTATACTTCTACAACAATCCATAGCTGCAATTAATGAACACGCTAGTAAGTACAAATTTATTATTTTCGCACGGTTTTTATTATAAAAGTCTACCTTTATTTTATGTACTTTAATGCTCTTTCTATATATCTTCATGTATTTATGTAATTTGGCGTAAACGTGTTAGGGCGTCTTGATAACGCACAACGGCTACGACTAGCAAGTGGTATTTGTTCTGCTCGTGTTGCGGTTACTTTATAATGCTTGAACTTGAGGGAATCTTTTAGAATTGCTTGACGTTTGTCTTTACCAAAAGGAATTTTTCAAGACCGTGTAGCCAAGGAGACTCGTACAAAACCAAAATCACTGGCTCGATTAAAATCTTAGAGGAATGGATGCTAACCGAAGCGGCCAAAACTTCTACAGCCATCACAATGGAACAAGCTAGTTAAACAACCATGTAGCTTGAAAGGTCTTTATGATTTTACACGGTTCAAAAATAGAAGTAAATGATGACATTTTAGCAGCTAGCAGGGGCATGAACCGAAACCAATGCCTTAACAGGAGCGACAATTCGACAAATGAGAAGAATGAGGAGAAATCATACTTCTACAACAATCTATAGCTACAGTTAATAAACTCGCTGGTAAGTACAAATTTATTATTTTCGCATGGTTTTTATTATGAAAGTCTAACTTTATTTTATATACTTTAATGCTCTTCCTATATATCTTCATGTATTTATGTAATTTGGCGTAAACGGGTTCGGGCGTCTTGATAACTCACAACGGCTACGACTAGCAAGTGGTATTTGTTCTGCTCGTGTTGCGGTTACTTTATAATGCTTGAACTTGAGAGAATCTGTTAGAATTGCTTGAAGTTTGTCTTCACTAAAAGGAAGTTTTCAAGACCGTGTAGCCAAGGAGACTTGTACAAAGCAAATTACTGGCTTGATTAAAATCTTAGAGGAATGAATGCTAACCGAAACGGCCTAAACTTCTACAGCCATCACAAAGGAACAAGCTAGTTGAACAAACATGTAGCCTGAAAGTTCTTTATGATTTCACACGGTATAAAAATAGAAGTAAATGATGACATTTCAGCAGCCGAAACCAATGCCTTAACAGGAGCGACAATTCGACAAATGAGAAAAATGAGGAGGAATTATACTTCCACAACAATCCATAGCTGCAGTTAATGAACTGGCTGGTAAGTACAAATTTATTCTTTTCGCACGGTTTTTGTTATGAAAGTCTACCTTTATTTTATATACTTTAATGCTCTTCCTATATATCCTCATGTATTTATGTAATTTGCCGTAAACGGGTTCGGGCGTCTTGATAACTGTCAACGGCTGCGACTAGCAAGTGGGTTATGTCTCTGTTTGTTCTGCTCGTGTTGCGGTTACTTTATAATGCTTGAACTTGAGGGAATCTTTTAGAATTGCTTGACGTTTGTCTTCACCAAAAGGAATTTTTCAAGACCGTGTAGCCAAGGAGACTCGTACAAAACCAAAATCACTGGCTCGATTAAAATCTTAGAGGAATGGATGCTAACCGAAGCGGCCTAAACTTCTACAGCCATCACAAAGGAACAAGCTAGTTGAACAAACATGTAGCCTGAAAGTTCTTTATGATTTCACACGGTATAAAAATAGAAGTAAATGATGACATTTCAGCAGCCGAAACCAATGCCTAAACAGGAGCGACAATTCGACAAATGAGAAAAATGAGGAGGAATTATACTTCCACAACAATCCATAGCTGCAGTTAATGAACTGGCTGGTAAGTACAAATTTATTCTTTTCGCACGGTTTTTGTTATGAAAGTCTACCTTTATTTTATATACTTTAATGCTCTTCCTATATATCCTCATGTATTTATGTAATTTGCCGTAAACGGGTTCGGGCGTCTTGATAACTGTCAACGGCTGCGACTAGCAAGTGGGTTATGTCTCTGTTTGTTCTGCTCGTGTTGCGGTTACTTTATAATGCTTGAACTTGAGGGAATCTTTTAGAATTGCTTGACGTTTGTCTTCACCAAAAGGAATTTTTCAAGACCGTGTAGCCAAGGAGACTCGTACAAAACCAAAATCACTGGCTCGATTAAAATCTTAGAGGAATGGATGCTAACCGAAGCGGCCTAAACTTCTACAGCCATCACAATGACACAAGCTAGTTGAACAACCATGTAGCTTGACAGGTCTTTATGATTTTACACGGTTCAAAAATAGAAGTAAATGATGACATTTTAGCAGCTAGCAGAGGCATGAACCGAAACCAATGCCTTAACAGGAGCGACAATTCAACATATGAGAAAAATGAGGAGGAAATATACTTCTACAACAATCCATAGCTACAGTTAATGAACTCGCTGGTAAGTACAAATTTATTATTTTCGCACGGTTTTTATTATGAAAGTCTAACTTTATTTTATATACTTTAATGCTCTTCCTATATATCTTCATGTATTTATGTAATTTGGCGTAAACGGGTTCGGGCGTCTTGATAACTCACAACGGCTACGACTAGCAAGTGGTATTTGTTCTGCTCGTGTTGCGGTTACTTTATAATGCTTGAACTTGAGAGAATCTGTTAGAATTGCTCGAAGTTTGTCTTCACTAAAAGGAAGTTTTCAAGACCGTGTAGCCAAGGAGACTTGTACAAAGCAAATTACTGGCTTGATTAAAATCTTAGAGGAATGAATGCTAACCGAAACGGCCTAAACTTCTACAGCCATCACAAAGGAACAAGCTAGTTGAACAAACATGTAGCCTGAAAGTTCTTTATGATTTCACACGGTATAAAAATAGAAGTTAATGATGACATTTCAGCAGCTACCATAGGCATGAACCGAAACCAATGCCTTAACAGGAGCGACAATTCGACATATGAGAAAAATGAGGAGGAATTATACTTCTACAACAATCCATAGCTGCAGTTAATGAACACGCTAGTAAGTACAAATTTATTATTTTCGCACGGTTTTTATTATAAAAGTCTACCTTTATTTTATGTACTTTAATGCTCTTTCTATATATCTTCATGTATTTATGTAATTTGGCGTAAACGTGTTAGGGCGTCTTGATAACGCACAACGGCTACGACTAGCAAGTGGTATTTGTTCTGCTCGTGTTGCACTTACTTTATATTGCTTGAACTTGAGAAAATCTTTTAGAATTGATTTACGTTTGTCTTCACCAAAAGGAATTTTTCAAGACCGTGTAGCCAAGGAGACTCGTACAAAACAAAAATTACTGGCTCGACTAAAATCTTAGAGGAATTAATGCTAACCGAAGCGGCCTAAACTTTTACAGCCATCACAATGACACAAGCTAGTTGAACAAACATGTAGCTTGACAGGTCTTTAGGATTTCACTCGGTTTAAAAATAGAAGGAAATAAGCTAGCAGGGGCATGAACCGAAACCAATGCCTTAACAGGAGCGACAATTCGACAAATGAGAAAAAAGAGGAGGAATCATACTTCTACAACAATCCATAGCTGCAGTTAATGAACACGCTAGTAAGTACAAATTTATTATTTTCGCACGGTTTTTATTATAAAAGTCTACCTTTATTTTATGTACTTTAATGCTCTTTCTATATATCTTCATGTATTTATGTAATTTGGCATAAACGTGTTAGGGCGTCTTGATAACGCACAACGGCTACGACTAGCAAGTGGTATTCTTTCTGCTCGTGTTGCGGTTACTTTATAATGCTTGAACTTGAGGGAATCTTTTAGAATTGCTTGACGTTTGTCTTTACCAAAAGGAATTTTTCAAGACCGTGTAGCCAAGGAGACTCGTACAAAACCAAAATCACTGGCTCGATTAAAATCTTAGAGGAATGGATGCTAACCGAAGCGGCCAAAACTTCTACAGCCATCACAATGGAACAAGCTAGTTAAACAACCATGTAGCTTGAAAGGTCTTTATGATTTTACACGGTTCAAAAATAGAAGTAAATGATGACATTTTAGCAGCTAGCAGAGGCATGAACCGAAACCAACGCCTTAACAGGAGCGACAATTCGACATATGAGAAGAATGAGGAGAAATCATACTTCTACAACAATCTATAGCTACAGTTAATGAACTCGCTGGTAAGTACAAATTTATTATTTTCACACGGTTTTTATTATAAAAGTCTACCTTTATTTTATGTACTTTAATGCTCTTTCTATATATCTTCATGTATTTATGTAATTTGGCGTAAACGTGTTAGGGCGTCTTGATAACGCACAACGGCTACGACTAGCAAGTGGTATTTGTTCTGCTCGTGTTGTTGTTACTTTATAATGCTTGAACTTGAGGGAATCTTTTAGAATTGCTTGACGTTTGTCTTTACCAAAAGGAATTTTTCAAGAATGTGTAGCCAAGGAGACTCGTACAAAACCAAAATCACTGGCTCGATTAAAATCTTAGAGGAATGGATGCTAACCGAAGCGGCCAAAACTTCTACAGCCATCACAATGGAACAAGCTAGTTAAACAACCATGTAGCTTGAAAGGTCTTTATGATTTTACACGGTTCAAAAATAGAAGTAAATGATGACATTTTAGCAGCTAGCAGAGGCATGAACCGAAACCAATGCCTTAACAGGAGCGACAATTCGACATATGAGAAGAATGAGGAGAAATCATACTTCTACAACAATCCATAGCTGCAGTTAATGAACTCGCTAGTAAGTACAAATTTATTATTTTCACACGGTTTTTATTATAAAAGTCTAACTTTATTTTATATACTTTAATGCTCTTCCTATATATCTTCATGTATTTATGTAATTTGGCATAAACGTGTTCGGGCGTCTTGATAACTCACAACGGCTACGACTAGCAAGTGGGTTATGTCTCTATTTGTCCTGCTCGTGTTGCGGTTACTTTATAATGCTTGAACTTAAGAGAATCTTTTAGAATTGCTCGAAGTTTGTCTTCACTAAAAGGAAGTTTTCAAGACCGTGTAGACAAGAAGACTTGTACAAAGCAAATTACTGGTTTGATTAAAATCTTAGAGGAATGAATGCTAACCGAAACGGCCTAAACTTCTACAGCCATCACAAAGGAACAAGCTAGTTGAACAAACATGTAGCTTGAAAGTTCTTTATGATTTCACACGGTATAAAAATAGAAGTTAATGATGACATTTCAGCAGCTACCATAGGCATGAACCGAAACCAATGCCTTAACAGGAGCGACAATTCGACATATGAGAAAAATGAGGAGGAATTATACTTCTACAACAATCCATAGCTGCAGTTAATGAACACGCTAGTAAGTACAAATTTATTATTTTCGCACGGTTTTTATTATAAAAGTCTACCTTTATTTTATGTACTTTAATGCTCTTTCTATATATCTTCATGTATTTATGTAATTTGCCGTAAACGGGTTCGGGCGTCTTGATAACTGTCAACGGCTGCGACTAGCAAGTGGGTTATGTCTCTGTTTGTTCTGCTCGTGTTGCGGTTACTTTATAATGCTTGAACTTGAGGGAATCTTTTAGAATTGCTTGACGTTTGTCTTCACCAAAAGGAATTTTTCAAGACCGTGTAGCCAAGGAGACTCGTACAAAACCAAAATCACTGGCTCGATTAAAATCTTAGAGGAATGGATGCTAACCGAAGCGGCCTAAACTTCTACAGCCATCACAATGACACAAGCTAGTTGAACAACCATGTAGCTTGACAGGTCTTTATGATTTTACACGGTTTGAAAATAGAAGTAAATGACATTTCAGCAGCTACCATAGGCATGAACCGAAACCAATGCCTTAACAGGAGCGACAATTCAACATATGAGAAAAATGAGGAGGAAATATACTTCTACAACAATCCATAGCTACAGTTAATGAACTCGCTGGTAAGTACAAATTTATTATTTTCGCACGGTTTTTATTATGAAAGTCTAACTTTATTTTATATACTTTAATGCTCTTCCTATATATCTTCATGTATTTATGTAATTTGGCGTAAACGGGTTCGGGCGTCTTGATAACTCACAACGGCTACGACTAGCAAGTGGTATTTGTTCTGCTCGTGTTGCGGTTACTTTATAATGCTTGAACTTGAGAGAATCTGTTAGAATTGCTCGAAGTTTGTCTTCACTAAAAGGAAGTTTTCAAGACCGTGTAGCCAAGGAGACTTGTACAAAGCAAATTACTGGCTTGATTAAAATCTTAGAGGAATGAATGCTAACCGAAACGGCCTAAACTTCTACAGCCATCACAAAGGAACAAGCTAGTTGAACAAACATGTAGCCTGAAAGTTCTTTATGATTTCACACGGTATAAAAATAGAAGTAAATGATGACATTTCAGCAGCCGAAACCAATGCCTAAACAGGAGCGACAATTCGACAAATGAGAAAAATGAGGAGGAATTATACTTCCACAACAATCCATAGCTGCAGTTAATGAACTGGCTGGTTAGTACAAATTTATTCTTTTCGCACGGTTTTTGTTATGAAAGTCTACCTTTATTTTATATACTTTAATGCTCTTCCTATATATCCTTATGTATTTATGTAATTTGGCGTAAACGGGTTCGGGCGTCTTGATAACTCACAACGGCTACGACTAGCAAGTGGTATTTGTTCCGCTCGTGTTGCGGTTACTTTATAATGCTTGAACTTGAGAGAATCTTTTAGAATTGCTTTACGTTTGTCTTTATCAAAAGGAATTTTTCAAGACCGTGTAGCCAAGGAGACTCGTATAAAACCAAAATCACAGGCTCGACTAAAATCTTAGAGGAATGGATGCTAACCGAAGCGGCCTAAACTTCTACCGCCATCACAATTACACAAGCTAGTTGAACAAACATGTAGCTTGAAAGTTCCTTATGATTTCACACGGTATAAAAATAGAAGTAAATGATGACATTTCAGCAGCTAGCAGGGGCATGAACCGAAACCAATGCCTTAACAGGAGCAACAATTCGACAAATGAGAAAAATGAGGAGGAATTATACTTCTACAACAATCCATAGCTGCAGTTAATGAACACGCTAGTAAGTACAAATTTATTATTTTCGCACGGTTTTTATTATGAAAGTCTACTTTTATTTTATATACTTTAATGCTCTTCCTATATATCTTCATGTATTTATGTAATTTGGCATAAACGTGTTCGGTCGTCTTGATAACTCACAACAGCTACGACTAGCAAGTGGTATTTGTTCTGCTTGTGTTGCGGTTACTTTATAATGCTTGAACTTGAGAGAATCTTTTAGAATTGCTCACGTTTGTCTTCACCAAAAGGAATTTTTCAAGACCGTGTAGCCAAGGAGACATGTACAAAACCAAAATTACTGGCTTGATTAAAATCTTAGAGGAATGAATGCTAACCGAAACGGCCTAAACTTCTACAGCCATCACAAAGGAACAAGCTAGTTGAACAAACATGTAGCCTGAAAGTTCTTTATGATTTCACACGGTATAAAAATAGAAGTAAATGATGACATTTCAGCAGCCGAAACCAATGCCTAAACAGGAGCGACAATTCGACAAATGAGAAAAATGAGGAGGAATTATACTTCCACAACAATCCATAGCTGCAGTTAATGAACTGGCTGGTAAGTACAAATTTATTCTTTTCGCACGGTTTTTGTTATGAAAGTCTACCTTTATTTTATATACTTTAATGCTCTTCCTATATAGCCTCATGTATTTATGTAATTTGGCGTAAACGTGTTCTGGCGTCTTGATAACTGTCCACGGCTGCGCCTAGCAAGTGGGTTATGTCTCTGTTTGTTCTGCTCGTGTGGCGGTTACTTTATAATGCTTGAACTTGAGAGAATCTTTTAGAATTGCTCGACGTTTGTCTTCACTAAAAAAAAGTTTTCAAGACCGTGTAGCCAAGGAGACTCGTACAAAACCAAAATCACGAGCTTGACTAAAATCTTAGAGGAATGGATGCTAACCGAAGCGGCCTAAACTTCTACAGCCATCACAATGACACAAGCTAGTTGAACAAACATGTACCTTGACAGGTCTTTAGGATTTCACTCGGTTTAAAAATAGAATGAAATAAGCTAGCAGGGGCATGAACCGAAACCAATGCCTTAACAGGAGCGACAATTCGAGAAATAAGAAGAATGAGGAGAAATCATACTTCTACAACAATCCATAGCTGCAGTTAATAATCTCGCTGGTAAGTACAAATTTATTATTTTCGCACGGTTTTTATTATAATAATCTAACTTTATTTTATATACTTTAATGCTCTTCCTATATATCTTCATGTATTTATGTAATTTGGCATAAACTTGATCGAGCGTCTTGATAACTCACAACGGCTACGACTAGCAAGTGGTATTTGTTCTACTCGTGTTGCACTTACTTTATATTGCTTGAACTTGAGAAAATCTTTTAGAATTGATTTACGTTTGTCTTCACCAAAAGGAATTTTTCAAGACCGTGTAGCCAAGGAGACATGTACAAAACAAAAATTACTGGCTCGATTAAAATCTTAGAGGAATTAATGCTAACCGAAGCGGCCTAAACTTTTACAGCCATCACAATGACACAAGCTAGTTGAACAAACATGTACCTTGACAGGTCTTTAGGATTTCACTCGGTTTAAAAATAGAATGAAATAAGCTAGCAGGGGCATGAACCGAAACCAATGCCTTAACAGGAGCGACAATTCGAGAAATAAGAAGAATGAGGAGAAATCATACTTCTACAACAATCCATAGCTGCAGTTAATAATCTCGCTGGTAAGTACAAATTTATTATTTTCGCACGGTTTTTATTATAATAATCTAACTTTATTTTATATACTTTAATGCTCTTCCTATATATCTTCATGTATTTATGTAATTTGGCATAAACTTGATCGAGCGTCTTGATAACTCACAACGGCTACGACTAGCAAGTGGTATTTGTTCTACTCGTGTTGCACTTACTTTATATTGCTTGAACTTGAGAAAATCTTTTAGAATTGATTTACGTTTGTCTTCACCAAAAGGAATTTTTCAAGACCGTGTAGCCAAGGAGACATGTACAAAACAAAAATTACTGGCTCGATTAAAATCTTAGAGGAATTAATGCTAACCGAAGCGGCCTAAACTTTTACAGCCATCACAATGACACAAGCTAGTTGAACAAACATGTACCTTGACAGGTCTTTAGGATTTCACTCGGTTTAAAAATAGAATGAAATAAGCTAGCAGGGGCATGAACCGAAACCAATGCCTTAACAGGAGCGACAATTCGAGAAATAAGAAGAATGAGGAGAAATCATACTTCTACAACAATCCATAGCTGCAGTTAATAATCTCGCTGGTAAGTACAAATTTATTATTTTCGCACGGTTTTTATTATAATAATCTAACTTTATTTTATATACTTTAATGCTCTTCCTATATATCTTCATGTATTTATGTAATTTGGCATAAACTTGATCGAGCGTCTTGATAACTCACAACGGCTACGACTAGCAAGTGGTATTTGTTCTACTCGTGTTGCACTTACTTTATATTGCTTGAACTTGAGAAAATCTTTTAGAATTGATTTACGTTTGTCTTCACCAAAAGGAATTTTTCAAGACCGTGTAGCCAAGGAGACATGTACAAAACAAAAATTACTGGCTCGATTAAAATCTTAGAGGAATTAATGCTAACCGAAGCGGCCTAAACTTTTACAGCCATCACAATGACACAAGCTAGTTGAACAAACATGTACCTTGACAGGTCTTTAGGATTTCACTCGGTTTAAAAATAGAATGAAATAAGCTAGCAGGGGCATGAACCGAAACCAATGCCTTAACAGGAGCGACAATTCGAGAAATAAGAAGAATGAGGAGAAATCATACTTCTACAACAATCCATAGCTGCAGTTAATAATCTCGCTGGTAAGTACAAATTTATTATTTTCGCACGGTTTTTATTATAATAATCTAACTTTATTTTATATACTTTAATGCTCTTCCTATATATCTTCATGTATTTATGTAATTTGGCATAAACGTGATCGGGCGTCTTGATAACTCACAACGGCTACGACTAGCAAGTGGTATTTGTTCCGCTCGTGTTGCGGTTACTTTATAATGCTTGAACTTGAGAGAATCTTTTAGAATTGCTTTACGTTTGTCTTTATCAAAAGGAATTTTTCAAGACCGTGTAGCCAAGGAGACTCGTATAAAACCAAAATCACAGGCTCGACTAAAATCTTAGAGGAATGGATGCTAACCGAAGCGGCCTAAACTTCTACCGCCATCACAATTACACAAGCTAGTTGAACAAACATGTAGCTTGAAAGTTCCTTATGATTTCACACGGTATAAAAATAGAAGTAAATGATGACATTTCAGCAGCTACCAGAGGCATGAACCGAAACCAATGCCTCTACAGGAGCGACAATTCGACAAATGAGAAAAATGAGGAGGAATTATACTTCTACAACAATCCATAGCTGCAGTTAATGAACACGCTAGTAAGTACAAATTTATTATTTTCGCACGGTTTTTATTATGAAAGTCTACTTTTATTTTATATACTTTAATGCTCTTCCTATATATCTTCATGTATTTATGTAATTTGGCGTAAACGTGTTAGGGCGTCTTGATAACGCACAACGGCTACGACTAGCAAGTGGTATTTGTTCTGCTCGTGTTGCACTTACTTTATATTGCTTGAACTTGAGAAAATCTTGTAGAATTGATTTACGTTTGTCTTCACCAAAAAAAATTTTTCAAGACCGTGTAGCCAAGGAGACTCGTACAAAACAAAAATTACTGGCTTGACTAAAATCTTAGAGGAATAGATGCTATCCGAAGCGGCCTAAACTTCTACAGCCATAACAATGGAACAAGCTAGTTGAACAAACATGTAGCTTGAAAGGTCTTTATGATTTTACACGGTTTAAAAAAATAAGTAAATGACATTTCAGCAGCTACCAGAGGCATGAACTGAAACCAATTCTTCAACAGGAGCGACAATTCGACAAATGAGAAAAATGAGGAGGAATTATACTTCTACAACAATCCATAGCTGCAGTTAATAAACTCGCTGGTAAGTACCAATTAATTATTTTCGCACGGTTTTTATTATAAAAATCTAACTATATTTTATATACTTTAATGCTCTTCCTATATATCTTCATGTATTTATGTAATTTGGCATTAACGTGTTCGGGCGTCTTGATAACTCACAACAGCTACGACTAGCAAGTGGGTTATGTCTCGATTTGTTCTGCTTGTGTTGCGGTTACTTTGTAATGCTTGAACTTGTGAGAATCTTTTAGAATTGCTTGACGTTTGTCTTCACAAAAAGAAATTTTTCAAGACCGTGTAGCTAAGGAGATTCGTACAAAACAAAAATTACTGGCTCGACTAAAATCTTAGAGGAATTAATGCTAACCGAAGCGGCCTGAACTTTTACAGCCATCACAATGACACAAGCTAGTTGAACAAACATGTACCTTGACAGGTCTTTAGGATTTCACTCGGTTTAAAAATAGAATGAAATAAGCTAGCAGGGGCATGAACTGAAACCAATGCCTTAACAGGAGCGACAATTCAACATATGAGAAAAATGAGGAGGAATTATACTTCTACAACAATCCATAGCTACAGTTAATGAACTCGCTGGTAAGTACAAATTTATTATTTTCGCACGGTTTTTATTATGAAAGTCTAACTTTATTTGATATACTTTTAATGCTCTTCCTATATATCTTCATGTATTTATGTAATTTGGCGTAAACGGGTTCGGGCGTCTTGATAACTCACAACGGCTACGACTAGCAAGTGGTATTTGTTCTGCTCGTGTTGCGGTTACTTTATAATGCTTGAACTTGAGGGAATCTTTTAGAATTGCTTGACGTTTGTCTTCACCAAAAGGAATTTTTCAAGACCGTGTAGCCAAGGAGACTCGTACAAAACCAAAATCACTGGCTCGATTAAAATCTTAGAGGAATGGATGCTAACCGAAGCGGCCTAATTTTCTACAGCCATCACAATAGCACAAGCTAGTTGAACAACCATGTAGCTTGACAGGTCTTTATGATTTTACACGGTTTGAAAATAGAAGTAAATGACATTTCAGCAGCTACCAGAGGCATGAACCGAAACCAATTTTTCAACAGGAGCGACAATTCGACAAATGAGAAAAATGAGGAGGAATTATACTTCTACAACAATCCATAGCTGCAGTTAATAAACTCGCTGGTAAGTACCAATTAATTATTTTCGCACGGTTTTTATTATAAAAATCTAACTATATTTTATATACTTTAATGCTCTTCCTATATATCTTCATGTATTTATGTAATTTGGCATTAACGTGTTCGGGCGTCTTGATAACTCACAACAGCTACGACTAGCAAGTGGGTTATGTCTCGATTTGTTCTGCTTGTGTTGCGGTTACTTTGTAATGCTTGAACTTGTGAGAATCTTTTAGAATTGCTTGACGTTTGTCTTCACAAAAAGAAATTTTTCAAGACCGTGTAGCTAAGGAGATTCGTACAAAACAAAAATTACTGGCTCGACTAAAATCTTAGAGGAATTAATGCTAACCGAAGCGGCCTGAACTTTTACAGCCATCACAATGACACAAGCTAGTTGAACAAACATGTACCTTGACAGGTCTTTAGGATTTCTCTCGGTTTGAAAATAGAAGGAAATAAGCTAGCAGGGGCATGAACCGAAACCAATGCCTTAACAGGAGCGACAATTCGAGAAATAAGAAGAATGAGGAGAAATCATACTTCTACAACAATCCATAGCTGCAGTTAATAATCTCGCTGGTAAGTACAAATTTATTATTTTCGCACGGTTTTTATTATAATAATCTAACTTTATTTTATATACTTTAATGCTCTTCCTATATATCTTCATGTATTTATGTAATTTGGCATAAACTTGATCGAGCGTCTTGATAACTCACAACGGCTACGACTAGCAAGTGGTATTTGTTCTACTCGTGTTGCACTTATTTTATATTGCTTGAACTTGAGAAAATCTTTTAGAATTGATTTACGTTTGTCTTCACCAAAAGGAATTTTTCAAGACCGTGTAGCCAAGGAGACATGTACAAAACAAAAATTACTGGCTCGATTAAAATCTTAGAGGAATTAATGCTAACCGAAGCGGCCTAAACTTTTACAGCCATCACAATGACACAAGCTAGTTGAACAAACATGTACCTTGACAGGTCTTTAGGATTTCACTCGGTTTAAAAATAGAATGAAATAAGCTAGCAGGGGCATGAACCGAAACCAATGCCTTAACAGGAGCGACAATTCGAGAAATAAGAAGAATGAGGAGAAATCATACTTCTACAACAATCCATAGCTGCAGTTAATAATCTCGCTGGTAAGTACAAATTTATTATTTTCGCACGGTTTTTATTATAATAATCTAACTTTATTTTATATACTTTAATGCTCTTCCTATATATCTTCATGTATTTATGTAATTTGGCATAAACGTGATCGGGCGTCTTGATAACTCACAACGGCTACGGCTAGCAAGTGGTATTTGTTCCGCTCGTGTTGCGGTTACTTTATAATGCTTGAACTTGAGAGAATCTTTTAGAATTGCTTTACGTTTGTCTTTATCAAAAGGAATTTTTCAAGACCGTGTAGCCAAGGAGACTCGTATAAAACCAAAATTACAGGCTCGACTAAAATCTTAGAGGAATGGATGCTAACCGAAGCGGCCTAATCTTCTAGAGCCATCACAATTACACAAGCTAGTTGAACAAACATGTAGCTTGAAAGTTGTTTATGATTTCACACGGTATAAAAATAGAAGTAAATGATGACATTTCAGCAGCTAGCAGGGGCATGAACCGAAACCAATGCCTCAACATGAGCGACAATTCGACAAATGAGAAAAATGAGAAAAATGAGGAGGAATTATACTTCTACAACAATCCATAGCGGCAGTTATTGAACTTGCTGGTAAGTACAAATTTATTATTTTCGCACGGTTTTTATTATGAAAGTCTACTTTTATTTTATATACTTTAATGCTCTTCCTATATATCTTCATGTATTTATGTAATTTGGCGTAAACGTGTTAGGGCGTCTTGATAACGCACAACGGCTACGACTAGCAAGTGGTATTTGTTCTGCTCGTGTTGCACTTACTTTATATTGCTTGAACTTGAGAAAATCTTTTAGAATTGATTTACGTTTGTCTTCACCAAAAGGAATTTTTCAAGACCGTGTAGCCAAGGAGACTCGTACAAAACAAAAATTACTGGCTCGACTAAAATCTTAGAGGAATTAATGCTAACCGAAGCGGCCTAAACTTTTACAGCCATCACAATGACACAAGCTAGTTGAACAAACATGTACCTTGACAGGTCTTTAGGATTTCACTCGGTTTAAAAATAGAATGAAATAAGCTAGCAGGGGCATGAACCGAAACCAATGCCTTAACAGGAGCGACAATTCGAGAAATAAGAAGAATGAGGAGAAATCATACTTCTACAACAATCCATAGCTGCAGTTAATAATCTCGCTGGTAAGTACAAATTTATTATTTTCGCACGGTTTTTATTATAATAATCTAACTTTATTTTATATGCTTTAATGCTCTTCCTATATATCTTCATGTATTTATGTAATTTGGCATAAACGTGATCGGGCGTCTTGATAACTCACAACGGCTACGACTAGCAAGTGGTATTTGTTCCGCTCGTGTTGCGGTTACTTTATAATGCTTGAACTTGAAAGAATCTTTTAGAATTACTCGACGTTTTTCTTCACCAAAAGGAATTTTTCAAGACCGGGAAGCCAAAGAGACTCGTACAAAACAAAAATTACCGGATTGACTAAAATCTTAGAGGAATAGATGCTATCCGAAGCGGCCTAAACTTCTACAGCCATAACAATGGAACAAGCTAGTTGAACAAACATGTAGCTTGAAAGGTCTTTATGATTTTACACGGTTTAAAAAAATAAGTAAATGACATTTCAGCAGCTACCAGAGGCATGAACTGAAACCAATTTTTCAACAGGAGCGACAATTCGACAAATGAGAAAAATGAGGAGGAATTATACTTCTACAACAATCCATAGCTGCAGTTAATAAACTCGCTGGTAAGTACCAATTAATTATTTTCGCACGGTTTTTATTATAATAATCTAACTTTATTTTATATACTTTAATGCTCTTCCTATATATCTTCATGTATTTATGTAATTTGGCATAAACGTGATCGGGCGTCTTGATAACTCACAACGGCTACGACTAGCAAGTGGTATTTGTTCCGCTCGTGTTGCGGTTACTTTATAATGCTTGAACTTGAGAGAATCTTTTAGAATTGCTTTACGTTTGTCTTTATCAAAAGGAATTTTTCAAGACCGTGTAGCCAAGGAGACATGTACAAAACAAAAATTACTGGCTCGATTAAAATCTTAGAGGAATTAATGCTAACCGATGCGGCCTAAACTTTTACAGCCATCACAATGACACAAGCTAGTTGAACAAACATGTACCTTGACAGGTCTTTAGGATTTCACTCGGTTTAAAAATAGAATGAAATAAGCTAGCAGGGGCATGAACCGAAACCAATGCCTTAACAGGAGCGACAATTCGAGAAATAAGAAGAATGAGGAGAAATCATACTTCTACAACAATCCATAGCTGCAGTTAATAATCTCGCTGGTAAGTACAAATTTATTATTTTCGCACGGTTTTTATTATAATAATCTAACTTTATTTTATATACTTTAATGCTCTTCCTATATATCTTCATGTATTTATGTAATTTGGCATAAACGTGATCGGGCGTCTTGATAACTCACAACGGCTACGACTAGCAAGTGGTATTTGTTCTGCTCGTGTTGCGGTTACTTTATAATGCTTGAACTTGAGAGAATCTTTTAGAATTACTCGACGTTTTTTTTCACCAAAAGGAATTTTTCAAGACCGGGAAGCCAAAGAGACTCGTACAAAACAAAAATTACCGGATTGACTAAAATCTTAGAGGAATAGATGCTATCCGAAGCGGCCTAAACTTCTACAGCCATCACAATTACACAAGCTAGTTGAACAAACATGTAGCTTGAAAGTTGTTTATGATTTCACACGGTATAAAAATAGAAGTAAATGATGACATTTCAGCAGCTAGCAGAGGCATGAACCGAAACCAATGCCTCAACATGAGCGACAATTCGACAAATGAGAAAAATGAGAAAAATGAGGAGGAATTATACTTCTACAACAATCCATAGCGGCAGTTATTGAACTTGCTGGTAAGTACAAATTTATTATTTTCGCACGGTTTTTATTATGAAAGTCTACTTTTATTTTATATACTTTAATGCTCTTCCTATATATCTTCATGTATTTATGTAATTTGGCGTAAACGTGTTAGGGCGTCTTGATAACGCACAACGGCTACGACTAGCAAGTGGTATTTGTTCTGCTCGTGTTGCACTTACTTTATATTGCTTGAACTTGAGAAAATCTTTTAGAATTGATTTACGTTTGTCTTCACCAAAAGGAATTTTTCAAGACCGTGTAGCCAAGGAGACTCGTACAAAACAAAAATTACTGGCTCGACTAAAATCTTAGAGGAATTAATGCTAACCGAAGCGGCCTAAACTTTTACAGCCATCACAATGACACAAGCTAGTTGAACAAACATGTAGCTTGACAGGTCTTTAGGATTTCACTCGGTTCAAAAATAGAAGGAAATAAGCTAGCAGGGGCATGAACCGAAACCAATGCCTTAACAGGAGCGACAATTCGACAAATGAGAAAAAAGAGGAGGAATCATACTTCTACAACAATTCATAGCTGCAGTTAATGAACTTGCTGATAGGTACAAATTTATTATTTTGGCACGGTTTTTATTATGAAAGTCTAACTTTATTTTATAAACTTTAAGGCTCTTCCTATATATCTTCATGTATTTATGTAATTTGGCGTAAACGTGTTCGGGCGTCTTGATAACTCACAACGGCTACGACTAGCAAGTGGTATTTGTTCTGCTCGTGTTGCGGTTACTTTATAATGCTTGCACTTGAGAGAATCTTTTAGAATTACTCGACGTTTTTCTTCACCAAAAGGAATTTTTCAAGACCGGGAAGCCAAAGAGACTCGTACAAAACAAAAATTACCGGATTGACTAAAATCTTAGAGGAATAGATGCTATCCGAAGCGGCCTAAACTTCTACAGCCATAACAATGGAACAAGCTAGTTGAACAAACATGTAGCTTGAAAGGTCTTTATGATTTTACACGGTTTAAAAAAATAAGTAAATGACATTTCAGCAGCTACCAAAGGCATGAACTGAAACCAATTTTTCAACAGGAGCGACAATTCGACAAATGAGAAAAATGAGGAGGAATTATACTTCTACAACAATCCATAGCTGCAGTTAATAAACTCGCTGGTAAGTACCAATTAATTATTTTCGCACGGTTTTTATTATAAAAATCTAACTATATTTTATATACTTTAATGCTCTTCCTATATATCTTCATGTATTTATGTAATTTGGCGTAAACGTGTTCGGGCGTCTTGATAACTCACAACAGCTACGACTAGCAAGTGGTATTTGTTCTGCTTGTGTTGCGGTTACTTTATAATGCTTGAACTTGAGAGAATCTTTTAGAATTGCTCGACGTTTGTCTTCACCAAAAGGAATTTTTCAAGACCGTGTAGCCAAGGAGACATGTACAAAACAAAAATTACTGGCTCGATTAAAATCTTAGAGGAATTAATGCTAACCGAAGCGGCCTAAACTTTTACAGCCATCACAATGACACAAGCTAGTTGAACAAACATGTACCTTGACAGGTCTTTAGGATTTCACTCGGTTTAAAAATAGAATGAAATAAGCTAGCAGGGGCATGAACCGAAACCAATGCCTTAACAGGAGCGACAATTCGAGAAATAAGAAGAATGAGGAGAAATCATACTTCTACAACAATCCATAGCTGCAGTTAATAATCTCGCTGGTAAGTACAAATTTATTATTTTCGCACGGTTTTTATTATAATAATCTAACTTTATTTTATATGCTTTAATGCTCTTCCTATATATCTTCATGTATTTATGTAATTTGGCATAAACGTGATCGGGCGTCTTGATAACTCACAACGGCTACGACTAGCAAGTGGTATTTGTTCCGCTCGTGTTGCGGTTACTTTATAATGCTTGAACTTGAGAGAATCTTTTAGAATTGCTTTACGTTTGTCTTTATCAAAAGGAATTTTTCAAGACCGTGTAGCCAAGGAGACTCGTATAAAACCAAAATCACAGGCTCGACTAAAATCTTAGAGGAATGGATGCTAACCGAAGCGGCCTAAACTTCTAGAGCCATCACAATTACACAAGCTAGTTGAACAAACATGTAGCTTGAAAGTTGTTTATGATTTCACACGGTATAAAAATAGAAGTAAATGATGACATTTCAGCAGCTAGCAGGGGCATGAACCGAAACCAATGCCTCAACATGAGCGACAATTCGACAAATGAGAAAAATGAGGAGGAATTATACTTCTACAACAATCCATAGCGGCAGTTATTGAACTTGCTGGTAAGTACAAATTTATTATTTTCGCACGGTTTTTATTATGAAAGTCTACTTTTATTTTATATACTTTAATGCTCTTCCTATATATCTTCATGTATTTATGTAATTTGGCGTAAACGTGTTAGGGCGTCTTGATAACGCACAACGGCTACGACTAGCAAGTGGTATTTGTTCTGCTCGTGTTGCACTTACTTTATATTGCTTGAACTTGAGAAAATCTTTTAGAATTGATTTACGTTTGTCTTCACCAAAAGGAATTTTTCAAGACCGTGAAGCCAAGGAGACTCGTACAAAACAAAAATTACTGGCTCGACTAAAATCTTAGAGGAATTAATGCTAACCGAAGCGGCCTAAACTTTTACAGCCATCACAATGACACAAGCTAGTTGAACAAACATGTAGCTTGACAGGTCTTTAGGATTTCTCTCGGTTTAAAAATAGAAGGAAATAAGCTAGCAGGGGCATGAACCGAAACCAATGCCTTAACAGGAGCGACAATTCGAGAAATAAGAAGAATGAGGAGAAATCATACTTCTACAACAATCCATAGCTGCAGTTAATAATCTCGCTGGTAAGTACAAATTTATTATTTTCGCACGGTTTTTATTATAATAATCTAACTTTATTTTATATACTTTAATGCTCTTCCTATATATCTTCATGTATTTATGTAATTTGGCATAAACGTGATCGGGCGTCTTGATAACTCACAACGGCTACGACTAGCAAGTGGTATTTGTTCTGCTCGTGTTGCGGTTACTTTATAATGCTTGAACTTGAGAGAATCTTTTAGAATTACTCGACGTTTTTTTTCACCAAAAGGAATTTTTCAAGACCGGGAAGCCAAAGAGACTCGTACAAAACAAAAATTACCGGATTGACTAAAATCTTAGAGGAATAGATGCTATCCGAAGCGGCCTAAACTTCTACAGCCATCACAATTACACAAGCTAGTTGAACAAACATGTAGCTTGAAAGTTGTTTATGATTTCACACGGTATAAAAATAGAAGTAAATGATGACATTTCAGCAGCTAGCAGAGGCATGAACCGAAACCAATGCCTCAACATGAGCGACAATTCGACAAATGAGAAAAATGAGAAAAATGAGGAGGAATTATACTTCTACAACAATCCATAGCGGCAGTTATTGAACTTGCTGGTAAGTACAAATTTATTATTTTCGCACGGTTTTTATTATGAAAGTCTACTTTTATTTTATATACTTTAATGCTCTTCCTATATATCTTCATGTATTTATGTAATTTGGCGTAAACGTGTTAGGGCGTCTTGATAACGCACAACGGCTACGACTAGCAAGTGGTATTTGTTCTGCTCGTGTTGCACTTACTTTATATTGCTTGAACTTGAGAAAATCTTTTAGAATTGATTTACGTTTGTCTTCACCAAAAGGAATTTTTCAAGACCGTGTAGCCAAGGAGACTCGTACAAAACAAAAATTACTGGCTCGACTAAAATCTTAGAGGAATTAATGCTAACCGAAGCGGCCTAAACTTTTACAGCCATCACAATGACACAAGCTAGTTGAACAAACATGTAGCTTGACAGGTCTTTAGGATTTCACTCGGTTCAAAAATAGAAGGAAATAAGCTAGCAGGGGCATGAACCGAAACCAATGCCTTAACAGGAGCGACAATTCGACAAATGAGAAAAAAGAGGAGGAATCATACTTCTACAACAATTCATAGCTGCAGTTAATGAACTTGCTGATAGGTACAAATTTATTATTTTGGCACGGTTTTTATTATGAAAGTCTAACTTTATTTTATAAACTTTAAGGCTCTTCCTATATATCTTCATGTATTTATGTAATTTGGCGTAAACGTGTTCGGGCGTCTTGATAACTCACAACGGCTACGACTAGCAAGTGGTATTTGTTCTGCTCGTGTTGCGGTTACTTTATAATGCTTGCACTTGAGAGAATCTTTTAGAATTACTCGACGTTTTTCTTCACCAAAAGGAATTTTTCAAGACCGGGAAGCCAAAGAGACTCGTACAAAACAAAAATTACCGGATTGACTAAAATCTTAGAGGAATAGATGCTATCCGAAGCGGCCTAAACTTCTACAGCCATAACAATGGAACAAGCTAGTTGAACAAACATGTAGCTTGAAAGGTCTTTATGATTTTACACGGTTTAAAAAAATAAGTAAATGACATTTCAGCAGCTACCAAAGGCATGAACTGAAACCAATTTTTCAACAGGAGCGACAATTCGACAAATGAGAAAAATGAGGAGGAATTATACTTCTACAACAATCCATAGCTGCAGTTAATAAACTCGCTGGTAAGTACCAATTAATTATTTTCGCACGGTTTTTATTATAAAAATCTAACTATATTTTATATACTTTAATGCTCTTCCTATATATCTTCATGTATTTATGTAATTTGGCGTAAACGTGTTCGGGCGTCTTGATAACTCACAACAGCTACGACTAGCAAGTGGTATTTGTTCTGCTTGTGTTGCGGTTACTTTATAATGCTTGAACTTGAGAGAATCTTTTAGAATTGCTCGACGTTTGTCTTCACCAAAAGGAATTTTTCAAGACCGTGTAGCCAAGGAGACATGTACAAAACAAAAATTACTGGCTCGATTAAAATCTTAGAGGAATTAATGCTAACCGAAGCGGCCTAAACTTTTACAGCCATCACAATGACACAAGCTAGTTGAACAAACATGTACCTTGACAGGTCTTTAGGATTTCACTCGGTTTAAAAATAGAATGAAATAAGCTAGCAGGGGCATGAACCGAAACCAATGCCTTAACAGGAGCGACAATTCGAGAAATAAGAAGAATGAGGAGAAATCATACTTCTACAACAATCCATAGCTGCAGTTAATAATCTCGCTGGTAAGTACAAATTTATTATTTTCGCACGGTTTTTATTATAATAATCTAACTTTATTTTATATGCTTTAATGCTCTTCCTATATATCTTCATGTATTTATGTAATTTGGCATAAACGTGATCGGGCGTCTTGATAACTCACAACGGCTACGACTAGCAAGTGGTATTTGTTCCGCTCGTGTTGCGGTTACTTTATAATGCTTGAACTTGAGAGAATCTTTTAGAATTGCTTTACGTTTGTCTTTATCAAAAGGAATTTTTCAAGACCGTGTAGCCAAGGAGACTCGTATAAAACCAAAATCACAGGCTCGACTAAAATCTTAGAGGAATGGATGCTAACCGAAGCGGCCTAAACTTCTAGAGCCATCACAATTACACAAGCTAGTTGAACAAACATGTAGCTTGAAAGTTGTTTATGATTTCACACGGTATAAAAATAGAAGTAAATGATGACATTTCAGCAGCTAGCAGGGGCATGAACCGAAACCAATGCCTCAACATGAGCGACAATTCGACAAATGAGAAAAATGAGGAGGAATTATACTTCTACAACAATCCATAGCGGCAGTTATTGAACTTGCTGGTAAGTACAAATTTATTATTTTCGCACGGTTTTTATTATGAAAGTCTACTTTTATTTTATATACTTTAATGCTCTTCCTATATATCTTCATGTATTTATGTAATTTGGCGTAAACGTGTTAGGGCGTCTTGATAACGCACAACGGCTACGACTAGCAAGTGGTATTTGTTCTGCTCGTGTTGCACTTACTTTATATTGCTTGAACTTGAGAAAATCTTTTAGAATTGATTTACGTTTGTCTTCACCAAAAGGAATTTTTCAAGACCGTGAAGCCAAGGAGACTCGTACAAAACAAAAATTACTGGCTCGACTAAAATCTTAGAGGAATTAATGCTAACCGAAGCGGCCTAAACTTTTACAGCCATCACAATGACACAAGCTAGTTGAACAAACATGTAGCTTGACAGGTCTTTAGGATTTCTCTCGGTTTAAAAATAGAAGGAAATAAGCTAGCAGGGGCATGAACCGAAACCAATGCCTTAACAGGAGCGACAATTCGACAAATGAGAAAAATGAGGAGGAATCATACTTCTACAACAATTCATAGCTGCAGTTAATGAACTTGCTGATAGGTACAAATTTATTATTTTGGCACGGTTTTTATTATGAAAGTCTAACTTTATTTTATAAACTTTAAGGCTCTTCCTATATATCTTCATGTATTTATGTAATTTGGCGTAAACGTGTTCGGGCGTCTTGATAACTCACAACGGCTACGACTAGCAAGTGGTATTTGTTCTGCTCGTGTTGCGGTTACTTTATAATGCTTGAACTTGAGAGAATCTTTTAGAATTACTCGACGTTTTTCTTCACCAAAAGGAATTTTTCAAGACCGGGAAGCCAAAGAGACTCGTACAAAACAAAAATTACCGGATTGACTAAAATCTTAGAGGAATAGATGCTATCCGAAGCGGCCTAAACTTCTACAGCCATAACAATGGAACAAGCTAGTTGAACAAACATGTAGCTTGAAAGGTCTTTATGATTTTACACGGTTTAAAAAAATAAGTAAATGACATTTCAGCAGCTACCAGAGGCATGAACTGAAACCAATTTTTCAACAGGAGCGACAATTCGACAAATGAGAAAAATGAGGAGGAATTATACTTCTACAACAATCCATAGCTGCAGTTAATAAACTCGCTGGTAAGTACCAATTAATTATTTTCGCACGGTTTTTATTATAATAATCTAACTTTATTTTATATACTTTAATGCTCTTCCTATATATCTTCATGTATTTATGTAATTTGGCGTAAACGTGTTAGGGCGTCTTGATAACGCACAACGGCTACGACTAGCAAGTGGTATTTGTTCTGCTCGTGTTGCACTTACTTTATATTGCTTGAACTTGAGAAAATCTTTTAGAATTGATTTACGTTTGTCTTCACCAAAAGGAATTTTTCAAGACCGTGTAGCCAAGGAGACTCGTACAAAACAAAAATTACTGGCTCGACTAAAATCTTAGAGGAATTAATGCTAACCGAAGCGGCCTAAACTTTTACAGCCATCACAATGACACAAGCTAGTTGAACAAACATGTAGCTTGACAGGTCTTTAGGATTTCACTCGGTTTAAAAATAGAAGGAAATAAGCTAGCAGGGGCATGAACCGAAACCAATGCCTTAACAGGAGCGACAATTCGACAAATGAGAAAAAAGAGGAGGAATCATACTTCTACAACAATTCATAGCTGCAGTTAATGAACTTGCTGATAGGTACAAATTTATTATTTTGGCACGGTTTTTATTATGAAAGTCTAACTTTATTTTATAAACTTTAAGGCTCTTCCTATATATCTTCATGTATTTATGTAATTTGGCGTAAACGTGTTCGGGCGTCTTGATAACTCACAACGGCTACGACTAGCAAGTGGTATTTGTTCTGCTCGTGTTGCGGTTACTTTATAATGCTTGCACTTGAGAGAATCTTTTAGAATTACTCGACGTTTTTCTTCACCAAAAGGAATTTTTCAAGACCGGGAAGCCAAAGAGACTCGTACAAAACAAAAATTACCGGATTGACTAAAATCTTAGAGGAATAGATGCTATCCGAAGCGGCCTAAACTTCTACAGCCATAACAATGGAACAAGCTAGTTGAACAAACATGTAGCTTGAAAGGTCTTTATGATTTTACACGGTTTAAAAAAATAAGTAAATGACATTTCAGCAGCTACCAAAGGCATGAACTGAAACCAATTTTTCAACAGGAGCGACAATTCGACAAATGAGAAAAATGAGGAGGAATTATACTTCTACAACAATCCATAGCTGCAGTTAATAAACTCGCTGGTAAGTACCAATTAATTATTTTCGCACGGTTTTTATTATAAAAATCTAACTATATTTTATATACTTTAATGCTCTTCCTATATATCTTCATGTATTTATGTAATTTGGCATAAACGTGTTCGGGCGTCTTGATAACTCACAACAGCTACGACTAGCAAGTGGTATTTGTTCTGCTTGTGTTGCGGTTACTTTATAATGCTTGAACTTGAGAGAATCTTTTAGAATTGCTCGACGTTTGTCTTCACCAAAAGGAATTTTTCAAGACCGTGTAGCCAAGGAGACATGTACAAAACAAAAATTACTGGCTCGATTAAAATCTTAGAGGAATTAATGCTAACCGAAGCGGCCTAAACTTTTACAGCCATCACAATGACACAAGCTAGTTGAACAAACATGTACCTTGACAGGTCTTTAGGATTTCACTCGGTTTAAAAATAGAATGAAATAAGCTAGCAGGGGCATGAACCGAAACCAATGCCTTAACAGGAGCGACAATTCGAGAAATAAGAAGAATGAGGAGAAATCATACTTCTACAACAATCCATAGCTGCAGTTAATAATCTCGCTGGTAAGTACAAATTTATTATTTTCGCACGGTTTTTATTATAATAATCTAACTTTATTTTATATGCTTTAATGCTCTTCCTATATATCTTCATGTATTTATGTAATTTGGCATAAACGTGATCGGGCGTCTTGATAACTCACAACGGCTACGACTAGCAAGTGGTATTTGTTCCGCTCGTGTTGCGGTTACTTTATAATGCTTGAACTTGAGAGAATCTTTTAGAATTGCTTTACGTTTGTCTTTATCAAAAGGAATTTTTCAAGACCGTGTAGCCAAGGAGACTCGTATAAAACCAAAATCACAGGCTCGACTAAAATCTTAGAGGAATGGATGCTAACCGAAGCGGCCTAAACTTCTAGAGCCATCACAATTACACAAGCTAGTTGAACAAACATGTAGCTTGAAAGTTGTTTATGATTTCACACGGTATAAAAATAGAAGTAAATGATGACATTTCAGCAGCTAGCAGGGGCATGAACCGAAACCAATGCCTCAACATGAGCGACAATTCGACAAATGAGAAAAATGAGGAGGAATTATACTTCTACAACAATCCATAGCGGCAGTTATTGAACTTGCTGGTAAGTACAAATTTATTATTTTCGCACGGTTTTTATTATGAAAGTCTACTTTTATTTTATATACTTTAATGCTCTTCCTATATATCTTCATGTATTTATGTAATTTGGCGTAAACGTGTTAGGGCGTCTTGATAACGCACAACGGCTACGACTAGCAAGTGGTATTTGTTCTGCTCGTGTTGCACTTACTTTATATTGCTTGAACTTGAGAAAATCTTTTAGAATTGATTTACGTTTGTCTTCACCAAAAGGAATTTTTCAAGACCGTGTAGCCAAGGAGACTCGTACAAAACAAAAATTACTGGCTCGACTAAAATCTTAGAGGAATTAATGCTAACCGAAGCGGCCTAAACTTTTACAGCCATCACAATGACACAAGCTAGTTGAACAAACATGTAGCTTGACAGGTCTTTAGGATTTCTCTCGGTTTGAAAATAGAAGGAAATAAGCTAGCAGGGGCATGAACCGAAACCAATGCCTTAACAGGAGCGACAATTCGACAAATGAGAAAAATGAGGAGGAATCATACTTCTACAACAATTCATAGCTGCAGTTAATGAACTTGCTGATAGGTACAAATTTATTATTTTGGCACGGTTTTTATTATGAAAGTCTAACTTTATTTTATAAACTTTAAGGCTCTTCCTATATATCTTCATGTATTTATGTAATTTGGCGTAAACGTGTTCGGGCGTCTTGATAACTCACAACGGCTACGACTAGCAAGTGGTATTTGTTCTGCTCGTGTTGCGGTTACTTTATAATGCTTGAACTTGAGAGAATCTTTTAGAATTACTCGACGTTTTTCTTCACCAAAAGGAATTTTTCAAGACCGGGAAGCCAAAGAGACTCGTACAAAACAAAAATTACTGGATTGACTAAAATCTTAGAGGAATAGATGCTATCCGAAGCGGCCTAAACTTCTACAGCCATAACAATGGAACAAGCTAGTTGAACAAACATGTAGCTTGAAAGGTCTTTATGATTTTACACGGTTTAAAAAAATAAGTAAATGACATTTCAGCAGCTACCAGAGGCATGAACTGAAACCAATTTTTCAACAGGAGCGACAATTCGACAAATGAGAAAAATGAGGAGGAATTATACTTCTACAACAATCCATAGCTGCAGTTAATAATCTCGCTGGTAAGTACAAATTTATTATTTTCGCACGGTTTTTATTATAATAATCTAACTTTATTTTATATGCTTTAATGCTCTTCCTATATATCTTCATGTATTTATGTAATTTGGCATAAACGTGATCGGGCGTCTTGATAACTCACAACGGCTACGACTAGCAAGTGGTATTTGTTCCGCTCGTGTTGCGGTTACTTTATAATGCTTGAACTTGAGAGAATCTTTTAGAATTGCTTTACGTTTGTCTTTATCAAAAGGAATTTTTCAAGACCGTGTAGCCAAGGAGACTCGTATAAAACCAAAATCACAGGCTCGACTAAAATCTTAGAGGAATGGATGCTAACCGAAGCGGCCTAAACTTCTAGAGCCATCACAATTACACAAGCTAGTTGAACAAACATGTAGCTTGAAAGTTGTTTATGATTTCACACGGTATAAAAATAGAAGTAAATGATGACATTTCAGCAGCTAGCAGGGGCATGAACCGAAACCAATGCCTCAACATGAGCGACAATTCGACAAATGAGAAAAATGAGGAGGAATTATACTTCTACAACAATCCATAGCGGCAGTTATTGAACTTGCTGGTAAGTACAAATTTATTATTTTCGCACGGTTTTTATTATGAAAGTCTACTTTTATTTTATATACTTTAATGCTCTTCCTATATATCTTCATGTATTTATGTAATTTGGCGTAAACGTGTTAGGGCGTCTTGATAACGCACAACGGCTACGACTAGCAAGTGGTATTTGTTCTGCTCGTGTTGCACTTACTTTATATTGCTTGAACTTGAGAAAATCTTTTAGAATTGATTTACGTTTGTCTTCACCAAAAGGAATTTTTCAAGACCGTGTAGCCAAGGAGACTCGTACAAAACAAAAATTACTGGCTCGACTAAAATCTTAGAGGAATTAATGCTAACCGAAGCGGCCTAAACTTTTACAGCCATCACAATGACACAAGCTAGTTGAACAAACATGTAGCTTGACAGGTCTTTAGGATTTCTCTCGGTTTGAAAATAGAAGGAAATAAGCTAGCAGGGGCATGAACCGAAACCAATGCCTTAACAGGAGCGACAATTCGACAAATGAGAAAAATGAGGAGGAATCATACTTCTACAACAATTCATAGCTGCAGTTAATGAACTTGCTGATAGGTACAAATTTATTATTTTGGCACGGTTTTTATTATGAAAGTCTAACTTTATTTTATAAACTTTAAGGCTCTTCCTATATATCTTCATGTATTTATGTAATTTGGCGTAAACGTGTTCGGGCGTCTTGATAACTCACAACGGCTACGACTAGCAAGTGGTATTTGTTCTGCTCGTGTTGCGGTTACTTTATAATGCTTGAACTTGAGAGAATCTTTTAGAATTACTCGACGTTTTTCTTCACCAAAAGGAATTTTTCAAGACCGGGAAGCCAAAGAGACTCGTACAAAACAAAAATTACTGGATTGACTAAAATCTTAGAGGAATAGATGCTATCCGAAGCGGCCTAAACTTCTACAGCCATAACAATGGAACAAGCTAGTTGAACAAACATGTAGCTTGAAAGGTCTTTATGATTTTACACGGTTTAAAAAAATAAGTAAATGACATTTCAGCAGCTACCAGAGGCATGAACTGAAACCAATTTTTCAACAGGAGCGACAATTCGACAAATGAGAAAAATGAGGAGGAATTATACTTCTACAACAATCCATAGCTGCAGTTAATAAACTCGCTGGTAAGTACCAATTAATTATTTTCGCACGGTTTTTATTATAAAAATCTAACTATATTTTATATACTTTAATGCTCTTCCTATATATCTTCATGTATTTATGTAATTTGGCATAAACGTGTTCGGGCGTCTTGATAACTCACAACAGCTACGACTAGCAAGTGGTATTTGTTCTGCTTGTGTTGCGGTTACTTTATAATGCTTGAACTTGAGAGAATCTTTTAGAATTCCTCGACGTTTGTCTTCACCAAAAGGAATTTTTCAAGACCGTGTAGCCAAGGAGACATGTACAAAACAAAAATTACTGGCTCGATTAAAATCTTAGAGGAATTAATGCTAACCGATGCGGCCTAAACTTTTACAGCCATCACAATGACACAAGCTAGTTGAACAAACATGTACCTTGACAGGTCTTTAGGATTTCACTTGGTTTAAAAATAGAATGAAATAAGCTAGCAGGGGCATGAACCGAAACCAATGCCTTAACAGGAGCGACAATTCGAGAAATAAGAAGAATGAGGAGAAATCATACTTCTACAACAATCCATAGCTGCAGTTAATAATCTCGCTGGTAAGTACAAATTTATTATTTTCGCACGGTTTTTATTATAATAATCTAACTTTATTTTATATACTTTAATGCTCTTCCTATATATCTTCATGTATTTATGTAATTTGGCATAAACGTGATCGGGCGTCTTGATAACTCACAACGGCTACGACTAGCAAGTGGTATTTGTTCCGCTCGTGTTGCGGTTACTTTATAATGCTTGAACTTGAGAGAATCTTTTAGAATTGCTTTACGTTTGTCTTTATCAAAAGGAATTTTTCAAGACCGTGTAGCCAAGGAGACTCGTATAAAACCAAAATCACAGGCTCGACTAAAATCTTAGAGGAATGGATGCTAACCGAAGCGGCCTAAACTTCTACAGCCATCACAATTACACAAGCTAGTTGAACAAACATGTAGCTTGAAAGTTGTTTATGATTTCACACGGTATAAAAATAGAAGTAAATGATGACATTTCAGCAGCTAGCAGGGGCATGAACCGAAACCAATGCCTCAACATGAGCGACAATTCGACAAATGAGAAAAATGAGGAGGAATTATACTTCTACAACAATCCATAGCGGCAGTTATTGAACTTGCTGGTAAGTACAAATTTATTATTTTCGCACGGTTTTTATTATGAAAGTCTACTTTTATTTTATATACTTTAATGCTCTTCCTATATATCTTCATGTATTTATGTAATTTGGCGTAAACGTGTTAGGGCGTCTTGATAACGCACAACGGCTACGACTAGCAAGTGGTATTTGTTCTGCTCGTGTTGCACTTACTTTATATTGCTTGAACTTGAGAAAATCTTTTAGAATTGATTTACGTTTGTCTTCACCAAAAGGAATTTTTCAAGACCGTGTAGCCAAGGAGACTCGTACAAAACAAAAATTACTGGCTCGACTAAAATCTTAGAGGAATTAATGCTAACCGAAGCGGCCTAAACTTTTACAGCCATCACAATGACACAAGCTAGTTGAACAAACATGTAGCTTGACAGGTCTTTAGGATTTCACTCGGTTTAAAAATAGAAGGAAATAAGCTAGCAGGGGCATGAACCGAAACCAATGCCTTAACAGGAGCGACAATTCGACAAATGAGAAAAAAGAGGAGGAATCATACTTCTACAACAATTCATAGCTGCAGTTAATGAACTTGCTGATAGGTACAAATTTATTATTTTGGCACGGTTTTTATTATGAAAGTCTAACTTTATTTTATAAACTTTAAGGCTCTTCCTATATATCTTCATGTATTTATGTAATTTGGCGTAAACGTGTTCGGGCGTCTTGATAACTCACAACGGCTACGACTAGCAAGTGGTATTTGATCTGCTCGTGTTGCGGTTACTTTATAATGCTTGAACTTGAGAGAATCTTTTAGAATTACTCGACGTTTTTCTCCACCAAAAGGAATTTTTCAAGACCGGGAAGCCAAAGAGACTCGTACAAAACAAAAATTACCGGATTGACTAAAATCTTAGAGGAATAGATGCTATCCGAAGCGGCCTAAACTTCTACAGCCATAACAATGGAACAAGCTAGTTGAACAAACATGTAGCTTGAAAGGTCTTTATGATTTTACACGGTTTAAAAAAATAAGTAAATGACATTTCAGCAGCTACCAGAGGCATGAACTGAAACCAATTTTTCAACAGGAGCGACAATTCGACAAATGAGAAAAATGAGGAGGAATTATACTTCTACAATAATCCATAGCTGCAGTTAATAAACTCGCTGGTAAGTACCAATTAATTATTTTCGCACGGTTTTTATTATAAAAATCTAACTATATTTTATATACTTTAATGCTCTTCCTATATATCTTCATGTATTTATGTAATTTGGCATAAACGTGTTCGGGCGTCTTGATAACTCACAACAGCTACGACTAGCAAGTGGTATTTGTTCTGCTTGTGTTGCGGTTACTTTATAATGCTTGAACTTGAGAGAATCTTTTAGAATTGCTCGACGTTTGTCTTCACCAAAAGGAATTTTTCAAGACCGTGTAGCCAAGGAGACATGTACAAAACAAAAATTACTGGCTCGATTAAAATCTTAGAGGAATTAATGCTAACCGATGCGGCCTAAACTTTTACAGCCATCACAATGACACAAGCTAGTTGAACAAACATGTACCTTGACAGGTCTTTAGGATTTCACTCGGTTTAAAAATAGAATGAAATAAGCTAGCAGGGGCATGAACCGAAACCAATGCCTTAACAGGAGCGACAATTCGAGAAATAAGAAGAATGAGGAGAAATCATACTTCTACAACAATCCATAGCTGCAGTTAATAATCTCGCTGGTAAGTACAAATTTATTATTTTCGCACGGTTTTTATTATAATAATCTAACTTTATTTTATATACTTTAATGCTCTTCCTATATATCTTCATGTATTTATGTAATTTGGCATAAACGTGATCGGGCGTCTTGATAACTCACAACGGCTACGACTAGCAAGTGGTATTTGTTCCGCTCGTGTTGCGGTTACTTTATAATGCTTGAACTTGAGAGAATCTTTTAGAATTGCTTTACGTTTGTCTTTATCAAAAGGAATTTTTCAAGACCGTGTAGCCAAGGAGACTCGTATAAAACCAAAATCACAGGCTCGACTAAAATCTTAGAGGAATGGATGCTAACCGAAGCGGCCTAAACTTCTACAGCCATCACAATTACACAAGCTAGTTGAACAAACATGTAGCTTGAAAGTTGTTTATGATTTCACACGGTATAAAAATAGAAGTAAATGATGACATTTCAGCAGCTAGCAGGGGCATGAACCGAAACCAATGCCTCAACATGAGCGACAATTCGACAAATGAGAAAAATGAGGAGGAATTATACTTCTACAACAATCCATAGCGGCAGTTATTGAACTTGCTGGTAAGTACAAATTTATTATTTTCGCACGGTTTTTATTATGAAAGTCTACTTTTATTTTATATACTTTAATGCTCTTCCTATATATCTTCATGTATTTATGTAATTTGGCGTAAACGTGTTAGGGCGTCTTGATAACGCACAACGGCTACGACTAGCAAGTGGTATTTGTTCTGCTCGTGTTGCACTTACTTTATATTGCTTGAACTTGAGAAAATCTTTTAGAATTGATTTACGTTTGTCTTCACCAAAAGGAATTTTTCAAGACCGTGTAGCCAAGGAGACTCGTACAAAACAAAAATTACTGGCTCGACTAAAATCTTAGAGGAATTAATGCTAACCGAAGCGGCCTAAACTTTTACAGCCATCACAATGACACAAGCTAGTTGAACAAACATGTAGCTTGACAGGTCTTTAGGATTTCACTCGGTTTAAAAATAGAAGGAAATAAGCTAGCAGGGGCATGAACCGAAACCAAAGCCTTAACAGGAGCGACAATTCGACAAATGAGAAAAAAGAGGAGGAATCATACTTCTACAACAATTCATAGCTGCAGTTAATGAACTTGCTGATAGGTACAAATTTATTATTTTGGCACGGTTTTTATTATGAAAGTCTAACTTTATTTTATAAACTTTAAGGCTCTTCCTATATATCTTCATGTATTTATGTAATTTGGCGTAAACGTGTTCGGGCGTCTTGATAACTCACAACGGCTACGACTAGCAAGTGGTATTTGTTCCGCTCGTGTTGCGGTTACTTTATAATGCTTGAACTTGAGAGAATCTTTTAGAATTGCTTTACGTTTGTCTTTATCAAAAGGAATTTTTCAAGACCGTGTAGCCAAGGAGACTCGTATAAAACCAAAATCACAGGCTCGACTAAAATCTTAGAGGAATGGATGCTAACCGAAGCGGCCTAAACTTCTACAGCCATCACAATTACACAAGCTAGTTGAACACACATGTAGCTTGAAAGTTGTTTATGATTTCACACGGTATAAAAATAGAAGTAAATGATGACATTTCAGCAGCTAGCAGGGGCATGAACCGAAACCAATGCCTCAACATGAGCGACAATTCGACAAATGAGAAAAATGAGGAGGAATTATACTTCTACAACAATCCATAGCGGCAGTTATTGAACTTGCTGGTAAGTACAAATTTATTATTTTCGCACGGTTTTTATTATGAAAGTCTACTTTTATTTTATATACTTTAATGCTCTTCCTATATATCTTCATGTATTTATGTAATTTGGCGTAAACGTGTTAGGGCGTCTTGATAACGCACAACGGCTACGACTAGCAAGTGGTATTTGTTCTGCTCGTGTTGCACTTACTTTATATTGCTTGAACTTGAGAAAATCTTTTAGAATTGATTTACGTTTGTCTTCACCAAAAGGAATTTTTCAAGACCGTGTAGCCAAGGAGACTCGTACAAAACAAAAATTACTGGCTCAACTAAAATCTTAGAGGAATTAATGCTAACCGAAGCGGCCTAAACTTTTACAGCCATCACAATGACACAAGCTAGTTGAACAAACATGTAGCTTGACAGGTCTTTAGGATTTCACTCGGTTTAAAAATAGAAGGAAATAAGCTAGCAGGGGCATGAACCGAAACCAATGCCTTAACAGGAGCGACAATTCGACAAATGAGAAAAAAGAGGAGGAATCATACTTCTACAACAAACCATAGCGGCAGTTATTGAACTTGCTGGTAAGTACAAATTTATTATTTTCGCACGGTTTTTATTATGAAAGTCTACTTTTATTTTATATACTTTAATGCTCTTCCTATATATCTTCATGTATTTATGTAATTTGGCGTAAACGTGTTAGGGCGTCTTGATAACGCACAACGGCTACGACTAGCAAGTGGTATTTGTTCTGCTCGTGTTGCACTTACTTTATATTGCTTGAACTTGAGAAAATCTTTTAGAATTGATTTACGTTTGTCTTCACCAAAAGGAATTTTTCAAGACCGTGTAGCCAAGGAGACTCGTACAAAACAAAAATTACTGGCTCGACTAAAATCTTAGAGGAATTAATGCTAACCGAAGCGGCCTAAACTTTTGCAGCCATCACAATGACACAAGCTAGTTGAACAAACATGTAGCTTGACAGGTCTTTAGGATTTCACTCGGTTTAAAAATAGAAGGAAATAAGCTAGCAGGGGCATGAACCGAAACCAATGCCTTAACAGGAGCGACAATTCGACAAATGAGAAAAAAGAGGAGGAATCATACTTCTACAACAATTCATAGCTGCAGTTAATGAACTTGCTGATAGGTACAAATTTATTATTTTGGCACGGTTTTTATTATGAAAGTCTAACTTTATTTTATAAACTTTAAGGCTCTTCCTATATATCTTCATGTATTTATGTAATTTGGCGTAAACGTGTTCGGGCGTCTTGATAACTCACAACGGCTACGACTAGCAAGTGGTATTTGTTCTGCTCGTGTTGCGGTTACTTTATAATGCTTGCACTTGAGAGAATCTTTTAGAATTACTCGACGTTTTTCTTCACCAAAAGGAATTTTTCAAGACCGGGAAGCCAAAGAGACTCGTACAAAACAAAAATTACCGGTTTGACTAAAATCTTAGAGGAATAGATGCTATCCGAAGCGGCCTAAACTTCTACAGCCATAACAATGGAACAAGCTAGTTGAACAAACATGTAGCTTGAAAGTTGTTTATGATTTCACACGGTATAAAAATAGAAGTAAATGATGACATTTCAGCAGCTAGCAGGGGCATGAACCGAAACCAATGCCTCAACATGAGCGACAATTCGACAAATGAGAAAAATGAGGAGGAATTATACTTCTACAACAATCCATAGCGGCAGTTATTGAACTTGCTGGTAAGTACAAATTTATTATTTTCGCACGGTTTTTATTATGAAAGTCTACTTTTATTTTATATACTTTAATGCTCTTCCTATATATCTTCATGTATTTATGTAATTTGGCGTAAACGTGTTAGGGCGTCTTGATAACGCACAACGGCTACGACTAGCAAGTGGTATTTGTTCTGCTCGTGTTGCACTTACTTTATATTGCTTGAACTTGAGAAAATCTTTTAGAATTGATTTACGTTTGTCTTCACCAAAAGGAATTTTTCAAGACCGTGTAGCCAAGGAGACATGTACAAAACAAAAATTACTGGCTCGATTAAAATCTTAGAGGAATTAATGCTAACCGATGCGGCCTAAACTTTTACAGCCATCACAATGACACAAGCTAGTTGAACAAACATGTACCTTGACAGGTCTTTAGGATTTCACTCGGTTTAAAAATAGAATGAAATAAGCTAGCAGGGGCATGAACCGAAACCAATGCCTTAACAGGAGCGACAATTCGAGAAATAAGAAGAATGAGGAGAAATCATACTTCTACAACAATCCATAGCTGCAGTTAATAATCTCGCTGGTAAGTACAAATTTATTATTTTCGCACGGTTTTTATTATAATAATCTAACTTTATTTTATATACTTTAATGCTCTTCCTATATATCTTCATGTATTTATGTAATTTGGCATAAACGTGATCGGGCGTCTTGATAACTCACAACGGCTACGACTAGCAAGTGGTATTTGTTCCGCTCGTGTTGCGGTTACTTTATAATGCTTGAACTTGAGAGAATCTTTTAGAATTGCTTTACGTTTGTCTTTATCAAAAGGAATTTTTCAAGACCGTGTAGCCAAGGAGACTCGTATAAAACCAAAATCACAGGCTCGACTAAAATCTTAGAGGAATGGATGCTAACCGAAGCGGCCTAAACTTCTACAGCCATCACAATTACACAAGCTAGTTGAACAAACATGTAGCTTGAAAGTTGTTTATGATTTCACACGGTATAAAAATAGAAGTAAATGATGACATTTCAGCAGCTAGCAGGGGCATGAACCGAAACCAATGCCTCAACATGAGCGACAATTCGACAAATGAGAAAAATGAGGAGGAATTATACTTCTACAACAATCCATAGCGGCAGTTATTGATCTTGCTGGTAAGTACAAATTTATTATTTTCGCACGGTTTTTATTATGAAAGTCTACTTTTATTTTATATACTTTAATGCTCTTCCTATATATCTTCATGTATTTATGTAATTTGGCGTAAACGTGTTAGGGCGTCTTGATAACGCACAACGGCTACGACTAGCAAGTGGTATTTGTTCTGCTCGTGTTGCACTTACTTTATATTGCTTGAACTTGAGAAAATCTTTTAGAATTGATTTACGTTTGTCTTCACCAAAAGGAATTTTTCAAGACCGTGTAGCCAAGGAGACTCGTACAAAACAAAAATTACTGGCTCGACTAAAATCTTAGAGGAATTAATGCTAACCGAAGCGGCCTAAACTTTTACAGCCATCACAATGACACAAGCTAGTTGAACAAACATGTAGCTTGACAGGTCTTTAGGATTTCACTCGGTTTAAAAATAGAAGGAAATAAGCTAGCAGGGGCATGAACCGAAACCAATGCCTTAACAGGAGCGACAATTCGACAAATGAGAAAAAAGAGGAGGAATCATACTTCTACAACAATTCATAGCTGCAGTTAATGAACTTGCTGATAGGTACAAATTTATTATTTTGGCACGGTTTTTATTATGAAAGTCTAACTTTATTTTATAAACTTTAAGGCTCTTCCTATATATCTTCATGTATTTATGTAATTTGGCGTAAACGTGTTCGGGCGTCTTGATAACTCACAACGGCTACGACTAGCAAGTGGTATTTGATCTGCTCGTGTTGCGGTTACTTTATAATGCTTGAACTTGAGAGAATCTTTTAGAATTACTCGACGTTTTTCTTCACCAAAAGGAATTTTTCAAGACCGGGAAGCCAAAGAGACTCGTACAAAACAAAAATTACCGGATTGACTAAAATCTTAGAGGAATAGATGCTATCCGAAGCGGCCTAAACTTCTACAGCCATAACAATGGAACAAGCTAGTTGAACAAACATGTAGCTTGAAAGGTCTTTATGATTTTACACGGTTTAAAAAAATAAGTAAATGACATTTCAGCAGCTACCAGAGGCATGAACTGAAACCAATTTTTCAACAGGAGCGACAATTCGACAAATGAGAAAAATGAGGAGGAATTATACTTCTACAATAATCCATAGCTGCAGTTAATAAACTCGCTGGTAAGTACCAATTAATTATTTTCGCACGGTTTTTATTATAAAAATCTAACTATATTTTATGTACTTTAATGCTCTTCCTATATATCTTCATGTATTTATGTAATTTGGCATAAACGTGTTCGAGCGTCTTGATAACTCACAACAGCTACGACTAGCAAGTGGTATTTGTTCTGCTTGTGTTGCGGTTACTTTATAATGCTTGAACTTGAGAGAATCTTTTAGAATTGCTCGACGTTTGTCTTCACCAAAAGGAATTTTTCAAGACCGTGTAGCCAAGGAGACATGTACAAAACCAAAATTACTGGCTCGATTAAAATCTTAAAGAGATGGCTGCTAACCGAAGCGGCTTAAACTTCTACAGCCATCACAATGGCACAAGCTAGATGAACAAACATGTAGCTTGAAAGGTCTTTATGATTTTACACGGTTTAAAAAAATAAGTAAATGACATTTCAGCAGCTACCAGAGGCATGAACTGAAACCAATTTTTCAACAGGAGCGACAATTCGACAAATGAGAAAAATGAGGAGGAATTATACTTCTACAACAATCCATAGCTGCAGTTAATAAACTCGCTGGTAAGTACCAATTAATTATTTTCGCACGGTTTTTATTATAAAAATCTAACTATATTTTATATACTTTAATGCTCTTCCTATATATCTTCATGTATTTATGTAATTTGGCATAAACGTGTTCGGTCGTCTTGATAACTCACAACAGCTACGACTAGCAAGTGGTAATTGTTCTGCTTGTGTTGCGGTTACTTTATAATGCTTGAACTTGAGAGAATCTTTTAGAATTGCTCGACGTTTGTCTTCACCAAAAGGAATTTTTCAATACCGTGTAGCCAAGGAGACATGTACAAAACCAAAATTACTGGCTCGATTACAATCTTAGAGAGATGGCTGCTAACCGAAGCGGCTTAAACTTCTACAGCCATCACAATGGCACAAGCTAGATGAACAAACATGTAGCTTGACAGGTCTTTATGATTTCACACGGTTTAAAAATAGAAGTAAATGAGCTAGCCGAGGCATGAACCGAAACCAATGCCGTAACAGAAGCGACAAATGAGAAAAATAAGGAGGAATCATACTTCTACAACAATCCATAGCTGCAGTTAATGAACTCGCTGGTAAGTACAAATTTATTAATTTCGCACGGTTTTTATTATGTAAGTCTAACTTTATTTTATATTCTTTAATGCTCTTCCTATATATGATCATGTATTTATGTAATTTGGCGTAAACGTGTTCGGGCGTCTTAATAACGAACAACGGCTACGACTAGCAAGTGGTATTTGTTCTGCTCGTGTTGCGGTTACTTTATAATGCTTGAACTTTAGAGAATCTTTTAGAATTGCTCGACGTTTGTCTTCACTAAAAGGAAGTTTTTAAGACCGTGTAGCCAAGGAGACTCGTACAAAACAAAAATTACTGGCTCGATTAAAATCTTAGAGAGATGGCTGCTAACCGAAGCGGCTTAAACTTCTACAGCCATCACAATGGCACAAGCTAGTTGAACAAACATGTAGCTTGACAGGTCTTTATGATTTCACTCGGTTTAAAAATAGAAGTAAATGAGCTAGCAGAGGCATGAACCGAAACCAATGCCCTAACAGGAGCGACAATTTTAAGAATGAGGAGAAATCATACTTCTAAAACAATCCATAGCTTCAGTTAATGAACTCGCTGGTAAGTACAAATTTATTATTTTGGCACGGTTTTTATTATGAAAGTCTAACTTTATTTTATATACTTTAATGCTCTTTCTATATATCTTCATGTATTTATGTAATTTGGCATTAAGGTGTAAGGGCGTATTGATAACTCACAACTGCTACGACTAACAAGTGGGTTATGTCTGTATTTGTTCTGCTCGTGTCGCGGTTACTTTATAATGCTTGAACTTCAGAGAATCTTTTAGAATTGCTCGACGTTTGTCTTCACCAAAAGGAATTTTTCAAGACCGTGTAGCCAAGGAGACTCGTATAAAACCAAAATCACAGGCTCGACTAAAATCTTAGAGGAATAGATGCTATCCGAAGCGGCCTAAACTTCTACAGCCATAACAATGGAACAAGCTAGTTGAACAAACATGTAGCTTGAAAGGTCTTTATGATTTTACACGGTTTAAAAAAATAAGTAAATGACATTTCAGCAGCTACCAGAGGCATGAACTGAAACTAATTTTTCAACAGGAGCGACAATTCGACAAATGAGAAAAATGAGGAGGAATTATACTTCTACAACAATCCATAGCTGCAGTTAATAAACTCGCTGGTAAGTACAAATTTATTATTTTCGCACGGTTTTTATTATGTAAGTCTAACTATATTTTATATACTTTAATGCTCTTCCTATATATCTTCATGTATTTATGTAATTTGGCATAAACGTGTTCAGGCGTCTTGATAACTCACAAGAGCTACGACTAGCAAGTGGTATTTGTTCTGCTTGTGTTGCGGTTACTTCATAATGCTTGAACTTGAGAGAATCTTTTAGAATTGATCGAAGTTTGTCTTCACCAAAAGGAATTTTTCAAGACCGTGTAGCCAAGGAGACTCGTACAAAACCAAAATCACTGGCTCGATTAAAATCTGAGAGGAATGGATGCTAACCGAAGCGGCCTAAACTTCTACAGCCATCATTATTACACAAGCTAGTTGAACAAACATGTAGCTTGAAAGTTCTTTATGATTTCACACGGTATAAAAATAGAAGTAAATGATGACATTTCAGCAGCTAGCAGAGGCATGAACCGAAACCAATGCCTTAACTGGAGCGACAAATCGACAAATGAGAAAAATTAGGAGAAATCATACTTCTACAACAATCCATAGCTACAGTTAATGAACTCGCTGGTAAGTACAAATTTATTATTTTCGCGCGGTTTTCATTATAAAAATCTAACTTTATTTTATATACTTTAATGCTCTTCCTATATATCTTCATGTATTAATGTAATTTGGCGTAAACGTGTTCGGGCGTCTTGATAACTCACAAGGGCTACGACTAGCAAGTGGGTTATTTCTCGATTTGTCCTACTCGTGTTGCGGTCAATTTATAATGCTTGAACTTGAGAGAATCTTTTAGAATTGCTTGACGTTTGTCTTCACCAAAAGGAATTTTTCAAGACCGTGTAGCCAAGGAGACTCGTACAAAACCAAAATCACTGGCTCGATTAAAATCTTAGAGGAATGGATGCTAACCGAAGTGGCCTAAACTTCTACAGCCATCACAATGGCACAAGCTTGTTGAACAACCATGTAGCTTGACAGGTCTTTATGATTTTACACGGTTTAAAAATAGAAGTAAATGACATTTAAGCAGCTACCAGAGACATGAACTGAAACCAATTTTTCAACAGGAGCGACAAATGAGAAAAATGAGGAGGAATTATACTTCTACAACAATCCATAGCTACGGTTAATGAACTCGCTGGTAAGTACAAATTTATTATTTTCGCGCGGTTTTCATTATAAAAATCTAACTTTATTTTATATACTTTAATACTCTTTCTATATATCTTCATGTATTTATGTAATTTGGCGTAAACGTGTTCGGACGTCTTGATAACTCCCAACGGCTACGACTAGCAAGTGGGTTATGTCTATATTTGTTCTGCTCGTGTTGTGGTTACTTTATAATGCTTGATATTGAGAGAATCTTTTAAAATTGCTCGACGTTTGTCTTCACCAAAAGGAATTTTTTAAGACCGTGTAGCCAAGGAGACATGTACAAAACCAAAATTACTGGCTCGATTAAAATCTTAGAGAGATGGCTGCTAACCGAAGCGGCTTAAACTTCTACAGCCATCACAATGGCACAAGCTAGTTGAACAAACATGTAGCTTGACAGGTCTTTATGATTTCACACGGTTTAAAAATAGAAGTAAATGAGCTAGCAGAGGCATGAACCGAAACCAATGCCGTAACAGAAGCGACAAATGAGAAAAATGAGGAGGAATCATACTTCTACAACAATCCATAGCTGCAGTTACTGAACTCGCTGGTAAGTACAAATTTATTAATTTCGCACGGTTTTTATTATGTAAGTCTAACTTTATTTTATATTCTTTAATGCTCTTCCTATATATGATCATGTATTTATGTAATTTGGCGTAAACGTGTTCGGGCGTCTTAATAACGCACAACGGCTACGACTAGCAAGGGGTATTTGTTCTGCTCGTGTTGCGGTTACTTTATAATGCTTGAACTCTAGAGAATTTTTTAGAATTGCTCGACGTTTGTCTTCACTAAAAGGAAGTTTTCAAGACCGTGTAGCCAAGGAGACTCGTACAAAACAAAAATTACTGGCTTGACTAAAATCTTAGAGTAATGGATGCTAACCGAAGTGGCCTAAACTTCTACAGCCATCACAATGGCACAAGGTAGTTGAACAAACATGTAGCTTGACAGGTCTTTATGATTTCACACGGTTTAAAAATAGAAGTAAATGAGCTAGCAGAGGCATGAACCGAAACCAATGCCGTAACAGAAGCGACAAATGAGAAAAATGAGGAGGAATCATACTTCTACAACAATCCATAGCTGCAGTTACTGAACTCGCTGGTAAGTACAAATTTATTAATTTCGCACGGTTTTTATTATGTAAGTCTAACTTTATTTTATATTCTTTAATGCTCTTCCTATATATGATCATGTATTTATGTAATTTGGCGTAAACGTGTTCGGGCGTCTTAATAACGCACAACGGCTACGACTAGCAAGGGGTATTTGTTCTGCTCGTGTTGCGGTTACTTTATAATGCTTGAACTCTAGAGAATTTTTTAGAATTGCTCGACGTTTGTCTTCACTAAAAGGAAGTTTTCAAGACCGTGTAGCCAAGGAGACTCGTACAAAACAAAAATTACTGGCTTGACTAAAATCTTAGAGTAATGGATGCTAACCGAAGTGGCCTAAACTTCTACAGCCATCACAATGGCACAAGGTAGTTGAACAAACATGTAGCTTGACAGGTCTTTATGATTTCACACGGTTTAAAAATAGAAGTAAATGAGCTAGCAGAGGCATGAACCGAAACCAATGCCGTAACAGAAGCGACAAATGAGAAAAATGAGGAGGAATCATACTTCTACAACAATCCATAGCTGCAGTTACTGAACTCGCTGGTAAGTACAAATTTATTAATTTCGCACGGTTTTTATTATGTAAGTCTAACTTTATTTTATATTCTTTAATGCTCTTCCTATATATGATCATGTATTTATGTAATTTGGCGTAAACGTGTTCGGGCGTCTTAATAACGCACAACGGCTACGACTAGCAAGTGGTATTTGTTCTGCTCGTGTTGCGGTTACTTTATAATGCTTGAACTTGAGAGAATCTTTTAGAATTGCTCCACGTTTGTCTTCACCAAAAGGAATTTTTCAAGACCGTGTAGCCAAGGAGACTCGTATAAAACCAAAATCACAGGCTCGACTAAAATCTTAGAGGAATGGATGCTAACCGAAGCGGCCTAAACTTCTACAGCCATCACAATTACACAAGCTAGTTGAACAAACATGTAGCTTGAAAGTTCTTTATGATTTCACACGGTATAAAAATAGAAGTAAATGATGACATTTCAGCAGCTAGCAGAGGCATGAACCAAAACCAATTTTTCAACAGGAGCGACAATTCGAGAAATGAGGAGGAATTATACTTCTACAACAATCCATAGCTACAGTTAATGAACTCGCTGGTAAGTACAAATTTATTATTTTCGCGCGGTTTTTATTTTAAAAATCTAACTATATTTTATATACTTTAATGCTCTTCCTATATATCTTCATGTATTTATGTAATTTGGCATAAACGTGGTTCGGGCGTCTTGATAACTCACAACAGCTACGACTAGCAAGTGGGTTATGTCTCGATTTGTTCTGCTTGTGTTGCGGTTACTTTGTAATGCTTGAACTTGTGAGAATCTTTTAGAATTGCTTGACGTTTGTCTTCACAAAAAGAAATTTTTCAAGACCGTGTAGCCAAGGAGACATGTACAAAACCAAAATTACTGGCTCGATTAAAATCTTAGAGAGATGGCTGCTAACCGAAGCGGCTTAAACTTCTACAGCCATCACAGTGGCACAAGCTAGATGAACAAACATGTAGCTTGACAGGTCTTTATGATTTCACACGGTTTAAAAATAGAAGTAAATGAGCTAGCAGAGGCATGAACCGAAACCAATGCCGTAACAGAAGCGACAAATGAGAAAAATAAGGAGGAATCATACTTCTACAACAATCCATAGCTGCAGTTAATAATCTCGCTGGTAAGTACAAATTTATTATTTTCGCACGGTTTTTATTATAATAATCTAACTTTATTTTATATACTTTAATGCTCTTCCTATATATCTTCATGTATTTATGTAATTTGGCATAAACGTGATCGGGCGTCTTGATAACTCACAACGGCTACGACTAGCAAGTGGTATTTGTTCCGCTCGTGTTGCGGTTACTTTATAATGCTTGAACTTGAGAGAATCTTTTAGAATTGCTTTACGTTTGTCTTTATCAAAAGGAATTTTTCAAGACCGTGTAGCCAAGGAGACTCGTATAAAACCAAAATCACAGGCTCGACTAAAATCTTAGAGGAATGGATGCTAACCGAAGCGGCCTAAACTTCTACAGCCATCACAATTACACAAGCTAGCTGAACAAACATGTAGCTTGACAGGTCTTTATGATTTCACACGGTTTAAAAATAGAAGTAAATGAGCTAGCAGAGGCATGAACCGAAACCAATGCCGTAACAGAAGCGACAAATGAGAAAAATAAGGAGGAATCATACTTCTACAACAATCCATAGCTGCAGTTAATGAACTCGCTGGTAAGTACAAATTTATTAATTTCGCACGGTTTTTATTATGTAAGTCTAACTTTATTTTATATTCTTTAATGCTCTTCCTATATATGATCATGTATTTATGTAATTTTGCGTAAACGTGTTCGGGCGTCTTAATAACGAACAACGGCTACGACTAGCAAGTGGTATTTGTTCTGCTCGTGTTGCGGTTACTTTATAATGCTTGAACTTGAGAGAATCTTTTAGAATTGCTCGACGTTTGTCTTCACCAAAAGGAATTTTTCAAGACCGTGTAGCCAAGGAGACTCGTACAAAACAAAAATTACGTGATTGACTAAAATCTTAGAGGAATAGATGCTATCCGAAGCGGCCTAAACTTCTACAGCCATAACAATGGAACAAGCTAGTTGAACAAACATGTAGCTTGAAAGGTCTTTATGATTTTACACGGTTTAAAAAAATAAGTAAATGACATTTCAGCAGCTACCAGAGGCATGAACTGAAACTAATTTTTCAACAGGAGCGACAATTCGACAAATGAGAAAAATGAGGAGGAATTATACTTCTACAACAATCCATAGCTGCAGTTAATAAACTCGCTGGTAAGTACAAATTTATTATTTTCGCGCGGTTTTTATTATAAAAATCTAACTTTATTTTATATACTTTAATACTCTTTCTATATATCTTCATGTATTTATGTAATTTGGCGTAAACGTGTTCGGACGTCTTGATAACTCCCAACGGCTACGACTAGCAAGTGGGTTATGTCTATATTTGTTCTGCTCGTGTTGTGGTTACTTTATAATGCTTGATATTGAGAGAATCTTTTAAAATTGCTCGACGTTTGTCTTCACCAAAAGGAATTTTTTAAGACCGTGTAGCCAAGGAGACATGTACAAAACCAAAATTACTGGCTCGATTAAAATCTTAGAGAGATGGCTGCTAACCGAAGCGGCTTAAACTTCTACAGCCATCACAATGGCACAAGCTAGTTGAACAAACATGTAGCTTGACAGGTCTTTATGATTTCACACGGTTTAAAAATAGAAGTAAATGAGCTAGCAGAGGCATGAACCGAAACCAATGCCGTAACAGAAGCGACAAATGAGAAAAATGAGGAGGAATCATACTTCTACAACAATCCATAGCTGCAGTTACTGAACTCGCTGGTAAGTACAAATTTATTAATTTCGCACGGTTTTTATTATGTAAGTCTAACTTTATTTTATATTCTTTAATGCTCTTCCTATATATGATCATGTATTTATGTAATTTGGCGTAAACGTGTTCGGGCGTCTTAATAACGCACAACGGCTACGACTAGCAAGGGGTATTTGTTCTGCTCGTGTTGCGGTTACTTTATAATGCTTGAACTTGAGAGAATCTTTTAGAATTGCTCGACGTTTGTCTTCACCAAAAGGAATTTTTCAAGACCGTGTAGCCAAGGAGACTCGTACAAAACAAAAATTACGTGATTGACTAAAATCTTAGAGGAATAGATGCTATCCGAAGCGGCCTAAACTTCTACAGCCATAACAATGGAACAAGCTAGTTGAACAAACATGTAGCTTGAAAGGTCTTTATGATTTTACACGGTTTAAAAAAATAAGTAAATGACATTTCAGCAGCTACCAGAGGCATGAACTGAAACTAATTTTTCAACAGGAGCGACAATTCGACAAATGAGAAAAATGAGGAGGAATTATACTTCTACAACAATCCATAGCTGCAGTTAATAAACTCGCTGGTAAGTACAAATTTATTATTTTCGCGCGGTTTTTATTATAAAAATCTAACTTTATTTTATATACTTTAATACTCTTTCTATATATCTTCATGTATTTATGTAATTTGGCGTAAACGTGTTCGGACGTCTTGATAACTCCCAACGGCTACGACTAGCAAGTGGGTTATGTCTATATTTGTTCTGCTCGTGTTGTGGTTACTTTATAATGCTTGATATTGAGAGAATCTTTTAAAATTGCTCGACGTTTGTCTTCACCAAAAGGAATTTTTTAAGACCGTGTAGCCAAGGAGACATGTACAAAACCAAAATTACTGGCTCGATTAAAATCTTAGAGAGATGGCTGCTAACCGAAGCGGCTTAAACTTCTACAGCCATCACAATGGCACAAGCTAGTTGAACAAACATGTAGCTTGACAGGTCTTTATGATTTCACACGGTTTAAAAATAGAAGTAAATGAGCTAGCAGAGGCATGAACCGAAACCAATGCCGTAACAGAAGCGACAAATGAGAAAAATGAGGAGGAATCATACTTCTACAACAATCCATAGCTGCAGTTACTGAACTCGCTGGTAAGTACAAATTTATTAATTTCGCACGGTTTTTATTATGTAAGTCTAACTTTATTTTATATTCTTTAATGCTCTTCCTATATATGATCATGTATTTATGTAATTTGGCGTAAACGTGTTCGGGCGTCTTAATAACGCACAACGGCTACGACTAGCAAGGGGTATTTGTTCTGCTTGTGTTGCGGTTACTTTGTAATGCTTGAACTTGTGAGAATCTTTTAGAATTGCTTGACGTTTGTCTTCACAAAAAGAAATTTTTCAAGACCGTGTAGCCAAGGAGACATGTACAAAACCAAAATTACTGGCTCGATTAAAATCTTAGAGAGATGGCTGCTAACCGAAGCGGCTTAAACTTCTACAGCCATCACAGTGGCACAAGCTAGATGAACAAACATGTAGCTTGACAGGTCTTTATGATTTCACACGGTTTAAAAATAGAAGTAAATGAGCTAGCAGAGGCATGAACCGAAACCAATGCCGTAACAGAAGCGACAAATGAGAAAAATAAGGAGGAATCATACTTCTACAACAATCCATAGCTGCAGTTAATAATCTCGCTGGTAAGTACAAATTTATTATTTTCGCACGGTTTTTATTATAATAATCTAACTTTATTTTATATACTTTAATGCTCTTCCTATATATCTTCATGTATTTATGTAATTTGGCATAAACGTGATCGGGCGTCTTGATAACTCACAACGGCTACGACTAGCAAGTGGTATTTGTTCCGCTCGTGTTGCGGTTACTTTATAATGCTTGAACTTGAGAGAATCTTTTAGAATTGCTTTACGTTTGTCTTTATCAAAAGGAATTTTTCAAGACCGTGTAGCCAAGGAGACTCGTATAAAACCAAAATCACAGGCTCGACTAAAATCTTAGAGGAATGGATGCTAACCGAAGCGGCCTAAACTTCTACAGCCATCACAATTACACAAGCTAGCTGAACAAACATGTAGCTTGACAGGTCTTTATGATTTCACACGGTTTAAAAATAGAAGTAAATGAGCTAGCAGAGGCATGAACCGAAACCAATGCCGTAACAGAAGCGACAAATGAGAAAAATAAGGAGGAATCATACTTCTACAACAATCCATAGCTGCAGTTAATGAACTCGCTGGTAAGTACAAATTTATTAATTTCGCACGGTTTTTATTATGTAAGTCTAACTTTATTTTATATTCTTTAATGCTCTTCCTATATATGATCATGTATTTATGTAATTTTGCGTAAACGTGTTCGGGCGTCTTAATAACGAACAACGGCTACGACTAGCAAGTGGTATTTGTTCTGCTCGTGTTGCGGTTACTTTATAATGCTTGAACGTGAGAGAATCTTTTAGAATTGCTCGACGTTTGTCTTCACCAAAAGGAATTTTTCAAGACCGTGTAGCCAAGGAGACTCGTACAAAACAAAAATTACGTGATTGACTAAAATCTTAGAGGAATAGATGCTATCCGAAGCGGCCTAAACTTCTACAGCCATAACAATGGAACAAGCTAGTTGAACAAACATGTAGCTTGAAAGGTCTTTATGATTTTACACGGTTTAAAAAAATAAGTAAATGACATTTCAGCAGCTACCAGAGGCATGAACTGAAACTAATTTTTCAACAGGAGCGACAATTCGACAAATGAGAAAAATGAGGAGGAATTATACTTCTACAACAATCCATAGCTGCAGTTAATAAACTCGCTGGTAAGTACAAATTTATTATTTTCGCGCGGTTTTTATTATAAAAATCTAACTTTATTTTATATACTTTAATACTCTTTCTATATATCTTCATGTATTTATGTAATTTGGCGTAAACGTGTTCGGACGTCTTGATAACTCCCAACGGCTACGACTAGCAAATGGGTTATGTCTATATTTGTTCTGCTCGTGTTGTGGTTACTTTATAATGCTTGATATTGAGAGAATCTTTTAAAATTGCTCGACGTTTGTCTTCACCAAAAGGAATTTTTTAAGACCGTGTAGCCAAGGAGACATGTACAAAACCAAAATTACTGGCTCGATTAAAATCTTAGAGAGATGGCTGCTAACCGAAGCGGCTTAAACTTCTACAGCCATCACAATGGCACAAGCTAGTTGAACAAACATGTAGCTTGACAGGTCTTTATGATTTCACACGGTTTAAAAATAGAAGTAAATGAGCTAGCAGAGGCATGAACCGAAACCAATGCCGTAACAGAAGCGACAAATGAGAAAAATGAGGAGGAATCATACTTCTACAACAATCCATAGCTGCAGTTACTGAACTCGCTGGTAAGTACAAATTTATTAATTTCGCACGGTTTTTATTATGTAAGTCTAACTTTATTTTATATTCTTTAATGCTCTTCCTATATATGATCATGTATTTATGTAATTTGGCGTAAACGTGTTCGGGCGTCTTAATAACGCACAACGGCTACGACTAGCAAGGGGTATTTGTTCTGCTCGTGTTGCGGTTACTTTATAATGCTTGAACTCTAGAGAATTTTTTAGAATTGCTCGACGTTTGTCTTCACTAAAAGGAAGTTTTCAAGACCGTGTAGCCAAGGAGACTCGTACAAAACAAAAATTACTGGCTTGACTAAAATCTTAGAGTAATGGATGCTAACCGAAGTGGCCTAAACTTCTACAGCCATCACAATGGCACAAGGTAGTTGAACAAACATGTAGCTTGACAGGTCTTTATGATTTCACACGGTTTAAAAATAGAAGTAAATGAGCTAGCAGAGGCATGAACCGAAACCAATGCCGTAACAGAAGCGACAAATGAGAAAAATGAGGAGGAATCATACTTCTACAACAATCCATAGCTGCAGTTACTGAACTCGCTGGTAAGTACAAATTTATTAATTTCGCACGGTTTTTATTATGTAAGTCTAACTTTATTTTATATTCTTTAATGCTCTTCCTATATATGATCATGTATTTATGTAATTTGGCGTAAACGTGTTCGGGCGTCTTAATAACGCACAACGGCTACGACTAGCAAGTGGTATTTGTTCTGCTCGTGTTGCGGTTACTTTATAATGCTTGAACTTTAGAGAATCTTTTAGAATTGCTCGACGTTTGTCTTCACTAAAAGGAAGTTTTCAAGACCGTGTAGCCAAGGAGACTCGTACAAAACAATAATTACTGGCTCGATTAAAATCTTAGAGGAATGGATGCTAACCGAAGCGGCCTAAACTTCTACAGCCATCACTATTACACAAGCTAGTTGAACAAACATGTAGCTTGAAAGTTCTTTATGATTTCACACGGTATAAAAATAGAAGTAAATGATGACATTTCAGCAGCTAGCAGAGGCATGAACCAAAACCAATTTTTCAACAGGAGCGACAATTCGAGAAATGAGGAGGAATTATACTTCTACAACAATCCATAGCTACGGTTAATGAACTCGCTGGTAAGTACAAATTTATTATTTTCGCGCGGTTTTTATTATAAAAATCTAACTATATTTTATATACTTTAATGCTCTTCCTATATATCTTCATGTATTTATGTAATTTGGCATAAACGTGGTTCGGGCGTCTTGATAACTCACAACAGCTACGACTAGCAAGTGGGTTATGTCTCGATTTGTTCTGCTTGTGTTGCGGTTACTTTGTAATGCTTGAACTTGTGAGAATCTTTTAGAATTGCTTGACGTTTGTCTTCACAAAAAGAAATTTTTCAAGACCGTGTAGCCAAGGAGACATGTACAAAACCAAAATTACTGGCTCGATTAAAATCTTAGAGAGATGGCTGCTAACCGAAGCGGCTTAAACTTCTACAGCCATCACAGTGGCACAAGCTAGATGAACAAACATGTAGCTTGACAGGTCTTTATGATTTCACACGGTTTAAAAATAGAAGTAAATGAGCTAGCAGAGGCATGAACCGAAACCAATGCCGTAACAGAAGCGACAAATGAGAAAAATAAGGAGGAATCATACTTCTACAACAATCCATAGCTGCAGTTAATGAACTCGCTGGTAAGTACAAATTTATTAATTTCGCACGGTTTTTATTATGTAAGTCTAACTTTATTTTATATTCTTTAATGCTCTTCCTATATATGATCATGTATTTATGTAATTTTGCGTAAACGTGTTCGGGCGTCTTAATAACGAACAACGGCTACGACTAGCAAGTGGTATTTGTTCTGCTCGTGTTGCGGTTACTTTATAATGCTTGAACTTGAGAGAATCTTTTAGAATTGCTCCACGTTTGTCTTCACCAAAAGGAATTTTTCAAGACCGTGTAGCCAAGGAGACTCGTATAAAACCAAAATCACAGGCTCGACTAAAATCTTAGAGGAATGGATGCTAACCGAAGCGGCCTAAACTTCTACAGCCATCACAATTACACAAGCTAGTTGAACAAACATGTAGCTTGAAAGTTCTTTATGATTTCACACGGTATAAAAATAGAAGTAAATGATGACATTTCAGCAGCTAGCAGAGGCATGAACCGAAACCAATGCCTCAACAGGAGCGACAATTCGACAAATGAGAAAAATGAGGAGGAATTATACTTCTACAACAATCCATAGCTACAGTTAATGAACTCGCTGGTAAGTACAAATTTATTATTTTCGCACGGTTTTTATTATAAAAGTCAACCTTTATTTTATATTCTTTAATCCTCTTCCTATATATGATCATGTATTTATGTAATTTGGCGTAAACGTGTTCGGGCGTCTTAATAACGCACAACGGCTACGACTAGCAAGTGGTATTTGTTCTGCTCGTGTTGCGGTTACTTTATAATGCTTGAACTTTAGAGAATCTTTTAGAATTGCTCGACGTTTGTCTTCACTAAAAGGAAGTTTTCAAGACCGTGTAGCCAAGCAGACTCGTACAAAACAAAAATTACTGGCTCGATTAAAATCTTAGAGAGATGGCTGCTAACCGAAGCGGCTTAAACTTCTACAGCCATCACAATGGCACAAGCTAGTTGAACAAACATGTAGCTTGACAGGTCTTTATGATTTCACACGGTTTAAAAATAGAAGTAAATGAGCTAGCAGAGGCATGAACCGAAACCAATGCCTTAACAGGAGCGACAATTCAAAGAATGAGGAGAAATCGTACTTCTAAAACAATCCATAGCTTCAGTTAATGAACTCGCTGGTAAGTACAAATTTATTATTTTCGCACGGTTTTTATTATGAAAGTCTAACTTTATTTTATATACTTTAATACTCTTTCTATATATCTTCATGTATTTATGTAATTTGGCGTAAACGTGTTCGGACGTCTTGATAACTCCCAACGGCTACGACTAGCAAGTGGGTTATGTCTATATTTGTTCTGCTCGTGTTGTGGTTACTTTATAATGCTTGAAATTGAGAGAATCTTTTAGAATTGCTCGACGTTTGTCTTCACCAAAAGGAATTTTTCAAGACCGTGTAGCCAAGGAGACATGTACAAAACCAAAATTACTGGCTCGATTAAAATCTTAGAGAGATGGCTGCTAACCGAAGCGGCTTAAACTTCTACAGCCATCACAATGGCACAAGCTAGTTGAACAAACATGTAGCTTGACAGGTCTTTATGATTTCACACGGTTTAAAAATAGAAGTAAATGAGCTAGCAGAGGCATGAACCGAAACCAATGCCTTAACAGAAGCGACAAATGAGAAAAATGAGGAGGAATCATACTTCTACAACAATCCATAGCTGCAGTTAATGAACTCGCTGGTAAGTATAAATTTATTAATTTCGCACGGTTTTTATTATGAAAGTCTAACTTTATTCTATATACTTTAATGCTCTTTCTTTATATCTTCATGTATTTATGTAAATTGGCATAAACGTGTTCGAACGTCTTGATAATTCACAACGGCTACGACTAGCAAGTGGGTTATGTCTGTATTTGTTCTGCTCGTGTTGCGGTTACTTTATAATGCTTGAATTTTTGAGAATCTTACAATACAATAATTATTTTAGAATAATGATTGGACAATATATAAAAACAAAATTTGTTCATTGTTTGGGTGAACCTATTATTAAAGGTTTGTTCGATTCTTTGGAAGTGACAGAAACATAAATGTTGTTTGTGCTGAAGTTGAACGAGAAGAGTAAGTTCAAAAATTGTAAAGATTAGACATTACAATGTTGAAGTAAAACAGGAATGGTTATCTTGTTATGCTACTTTTAATTGCTTGTTAGTAAAAGATTGTGTCATTTTCCATACCTTTATTGTTTGAAAAGGATTTCTTCTTCTTAAACAAGAACTTAGAAGTAAATCTGGATCTATAAAATAATTTGGCCCACTATCAAGGATAGCTAAGAAATTTTTAAAATTGATATGGCTACCAATTTATTTACTTTTTTAAATTTTACTATATTCAGGATTAATAAGTATTTTTTTTTTAATATTTCTAATTGAACAATACAAAAACAGCTCATTAATTAGTATGTGAATTATAAAACTATAGCTTTTATTTGTTTATTTAACTAGAGAAACCTTCTTAATGTTATATTTTTTTTAAGTTTTAGAAATTTTATATAAATAAAATTGGAACTCTAATTAAGTAAATAAACAGCAATTAATTATTACATTATCATAAATTGTTCAGTTCTAAATCAGATAATTAAAAATAAAATCCCAAGTTGTTGCGATTAAACCTTTCCTGGCGAACCAAATAATGAATCTAATTATAATGTAAAAGCTGTTCACAAAGTAAATTGGCTCCCAATATTTTTTTAGATACCCTACTCATAAACAGCTTCTCAAACTTAGCCATGCTCTATTGATTTATTGTTTCTCCTTAAGATTTAGTTAACAGCCAGTTAACTAAGCCATAACCAAGCCAGTTGTCAGTGTTGCGATTTGAGTGATGACTTTTTAGACTTCTTCAAATTTTGTCAGTTGTCTGGCAACTGACACTGGCAGTTGTCAGTATTTGCACGGTTATGATATAAGTAGAATATCACTGCTCTGCAGCTTGTCCCTGCCTCTTTTTTTCCTGAGTCAACGCTGTCAATCACCAATTGCCTCTTCCTTCCATTCACCACACTCTTCATAGTTGAGCGATGATTACCTTCTTCTTTCTTCTAGGACTACAAACCAGAGGTGGTCTTGGCCACATCCATGAGTTTCCTATAAGCATTCCTGTCCTGCAACTATAACTATGACTATGACTGATGGATTCAAATCCAACTAAGGTAGATATCAATTTAATCCCTAGACTGTGACAGCATACCCAAAAGAAACTGAACTGATGGATTTGGCAGAGTTTTTATATTACTGGGTTTCGCCGGTAGGACTGTGTAAAGAAACTTTTCACCATCAGTCTGCTTAGTGCCGTCTCTGGAGAAGTTTCTATTTTACTTCTGTTATTTATTATTATGTAATTTATTTGTGACAGTTGCTTTGCAGTCTCATTGGTTGTGATGGCTGATTTTCACGAACAGCGCTAGTTTTGGTTCCTTCTCAGGAAATGTTTATTTTTAAATCAGCAAGATAAATAGTCATTTTTTATGACTCATCTTAATAGTATACTTACTGAAACTCATGTCACAGAAGACGACTTTACTAAATATGAAAAATATTTTATTCAGCCATGAAGTGATCTCGGTCTTGAAAAAAAATTACAAATTAATCAAACTTCCTGAAATATGTAAATATTGATCAGATAAAAAAGTTTGCTTGCTTTTCTAAGTCATCTGAGAAAATCTGTAAATGACCTATGACTAATTAAGGTTGGCAATCTTTATAAAAAGTAATATAGTAAAGAATAAATCACTGAAAACCGTCGAGCTTACTTCTCTCTTCTGGCAAACCATAAATGTTTATGCTTATATTTAAGTTGTATTAAGGAGGAGACAAAAACGGATTGCTTGTAAAATATTTTTTGGGAAGACTAGACTTTTTATTTTACAAATATCCAGTAGACAAGTGGGAATGCCAGATATCATTGAAGAAGGTTTGGTTTGTTAATTATTTAGATAAGAGGGGCTGCACATAGAGGAATATTTATATTGATTAAATATAATTGAACATTCATTATTTTTTCCCCGTAGTTTTACAGCCATTTCTGGTCGTTAAGAAGATATTCATTTTAGTTTCTAAGATTGTTAATTACTGAGTATTTATTGTGCAATGATTGTGTTATATATGTATCTTTATTTATATTTTTTTTAATTCTTTACCAATATTCTTTATTATAGTAACTGGTGTTAAATTACAATAGTACTGATTATAAATTCTTACAAACTCAAAACAAGTACATTGGGGTAAAAAAGTCTCATTGCCTTTTCAAAATTTACCAATTCGCTTGTAGCTTTATGAGGTAACTTTTATACACAATGATTATAGGAGGTCATGAGGCTTCCTCCTCCTTAGGTGTCCCTCTGAATCACTAGGGATGAGATAGGAGAAGAGATCATTTGCATAGGGATTTGGATTAGGGTTACCAGGAAGATGGGAATGATGGTTGGCTTGATCCAGGATGAATGGAATGTCGAGGTTGAGTGAAGGGCCTCAGCTCTGGTAATTGACATAGAAAAGAGCATTGGCCACATGTTAGAGGATCCTGGATTTTGAAATTTGGAAAATAAACACTAAATGCGAAGAATATTTTGGTTGAAGGAATAGTAGACATGTCAGCTGAGAACAAAACAAACAGGATGTAACTTGAGACATCACCATGGGGAACATCAGCAACCAAGTAATGAAATTGTTGACTGTATCTAAAATTTTTATGTAGGAAGAAGATCAGTAGGTAGGTTTAGTTGGACTGTTGAGCAAAAGAAAGTAAGGACAGACCTAAAGAAATTCCTCTGGGATAAGATATTCACCTGGGAAATTAAAATTAGTTTTGTAAACGTACCTCCTAATGCTTGTTCCTGTTCTCTCATTTATTTCAGTTTCAGAGGACCTGATTGTGGATTCAGAAAGGATGAAGCTGTAAATCTTTCAAAGGTGCCAACATTATTTTATCCACCACTCCAAAAGCAATTACTAGATGGACATTGCATGGATAAAGATAAATTAGAATCATTTTTTGCCGATGCTAAAAACGTTTCACAAAAATTACTACCCTATGTATTATAATGAGATAATAATAATTTTCTAAATATTCTAAAATATGAAGAAGTTAAATATTGTATTTAAAAACAGTGAAATTGTATTATTTTTATAACTATGTTTTGCTAAATTTAATAAATTAATTTATGAATGTTTGCTTTTTTTTTTGTTTTACTCCCCTATAAAACATATATTCTTGTAAGATATCGGTTTTTGTCGTTATTTATGAATGGAAATACAAATACTTTCTTCTCATAGGTTTTCCTAGGTAAAAATTTGTAATAAACTTATTTCACTTCTGACAGTCTGGGTATTTTCACATTTCTTGTGCCATTGGGGAAATCACTATTTGTTCTTCCAAACTTGATGAATTCTGTTATGTCTGGTTGATTGTAATGTGCCTTAATACTTCGTGATATGTTCTTCTCTTTACCCAAAAATTTCCAATTCGAAACATTTATGAAGAGCTTGGTGGATGAAGATGTTATGAGACAAATAAGTGAAATCGGAAAAATCAGCTTTAAAGTTGTTAGTGTGCTCTTTTTCTTTGATTAACACCATTAGTAGATTTTCAGAAAATAGCCTTCCTTGAAGGGAAAAATATGCTATGTACAAAGGAGATAATAACATGTTCATCCACATGATTTAACCAGGCGAGATCTCACTGCTCAGGACAGAGCTACCAAGGTGCATAATATAATATAAATCCAAGTGTTTACAAGCTATTTTAGTATGCTTTTTTGAGCTTATTAAAGCTGCTGTGGCCATTTGCATAAAAACTTAAATAATTCTTTTACAGCATTCGAGGTTTTATTTTACAAATATTAATGTGGTATTAAATAAACGATAATAATATGTTTTACCTCATAGTAAAATACCACAATTTAATTACCTTACTTTAACCCTTTTAACCTTTTAGGGGTGTAAATTTAATGTAATGAACACTACTACTATGCTGTCGAATTATATTGATCATCAATATAATATCTACTCGTGGTGACACTATGTTACATTTTTGTTACAAACAAATACTAATATCAGGTTTCAATAATATTAATAATAAAACAACTTTATTAAACATTTATTTTATTTATCCATTTACTTTAAATTATTTACTCTTTTAATAATCATCAAGGTTGGGTTCTGACATACCAAATACTCATACATTACACTTTGCTATCTTTAAACATATATAATTTAATGATTTTAAACCTACACTTAACATAAATTATGGTCACTGTCTCTACCTGTGGGGGAAATGTAAATTGTTGTACTCAGAGTTTCAGAGGTCCAACTTCTAGCTGCAAAAGTGGGAACTAAAACTAGCTATAAACGAGGCCATGTTGATCTCATCAGTATGTTTTTAGCCATTATCGGGACTGGTGTCCTTTCGACCATGGTTTTGATATAGGCCACCAGTTGGCCTAAGACAGTCATAAAGGTCCCTATCCATGGTGGGGCCCTTTTAAAATGGGTGTTTCTCAGCAGGCACAATGATATGCCAGGGATCAAGCCTTCGGTCTGGGGTTGTTTGTGTCCTCTAGCTAATCTCATGCAGCATGCGCCAAGCATTTTAAGCAGTTTCTGTTCACTAATGCTATCTGTGATTACAGTTAAAAAATCATACAATGTAAAAGGGGTTAGGTGATGGGCGCACATTAGGATAGATGTGGGGGCCTAGAACTACCTATAAACTACTTTGGACGGGGGGCCTAACTATTTAATATATCTGTGTCGAATGAACTCACCCACTGTAGGTAACTCAAAGTCTTTGTGGAGTCCATAGTTCCTGCTCATTACTCTTGTATATCATCAAGACAGAGATAGGTTGGGGGGAGGCCAGCAGGGGTACAAGCCAGTAAGACTTTGTGCTTGTTTGTTTTTAATTTCCTAGCAAAATGGCCACAAAAAAAGGGTGTTGGTCTATTTGTATGCCCAAATATACCAGGCTGTTCATTGGAGAATTCTGCTCTGTTCCTGCAGCATAGGAAGTTCTTTCCTTTCTGAAAGGAGAATATGATGCTGTCAGTCTTTTCTAGGTCCACAGTAATGCCTGTGTTCACAGTAATTAACGCCCATGTTCATATTAATGTTCACAGCAAATCTCCAACTCACCTCTCCTTTATAGCTGTTTCTCGGTGCCATAGGTCATAAATTAAATAAGCTCCAAGTGACTGAGACTTTTTAAAAAGTTTTATTTTAATTAAACAAAAAAATGGTAATTAGGGCAGAGTGAAGATACATTAATCCGATCATAGAATGGAATAGGTTCTGTCATGGAAGGGGAACAATATATAACCAGAGGAAAAGGAGGGAGTTGTCAGCTTGGTAGTGAATCAGCTGTTCTCATCCTATAACTATTTCCATCTTAAGTTCCAAGGACCTCCGCTGGTACATATTTCCTGAGTAGGATCTGGTGCTGTTTGGGTAAATTTTATGGTACAATTGGGTACAATTTTGATATGGCTTTTTTGTTTGCAATAACAATGTAGGTCTGGTTGTTGAAACAGTTTATCATCTTGGTGACGTTAAAAGATACATATCGGTTTAATTTGCCTGCGGGGGTAGAGTTACATTGCTCTAATTTCCCATTATTTACTATATTAGTTATACATTTATTTTTCTATTGGTTAATATTTGTACAATAATGGTTATTTCCAATTAGATTACATTTTCCTACAAATAAGTCATTTTTCTTATATATAGAGGGGTTAATATAGTGATAGGGGGATATGTAACGATTATACATAAACATGTATAATAACTAGTAAAGCTCACTTCATGTTGCGGTGCATGATAATGTACCATGTAAATAAAATACAATGTACAATGTTGTCATGTATTGTACAGTAAATCTTGCTATTTTTCCATAATACCACTGGATTTGTAGATACTAGTGTTATATTATGATTAATATCTCTCAGTATGCCAGTTATTAAGTTTGTATGTATAATTCCAGTTTTACAAAATTTGAGCAATATTGTCATCATTTATTTGGTTATATATATATCATATATGTATATATCATCCATTTTATTCATATTTTATGGTTTGCTCCAAAATTCTTATTTATTAGTTTTACATTATCTTTTTAGTCCTGTATATTCTTATTATATTAATATTGACCGTGGTCTGGATATTATTTTCAACTTTGTAATTATTCTGTTTCATTTATAACTTTTTGATAGAGTTTTCTTTGTCATCAGAAAGCTTATTACCAGTTATCCAGCTAATGATGTTTCCTAGTCCTCTTGTTGTTCTTTTATTTGTTGCTTTCTGTATAAAGTATAATTTATTTTGTACCTTATTTGTTAAGTATAGTAATAGATTATAAAGCGTATGGTCATAGTATAATGGTAAGTGGTACTTTAAATTTAATAATTACTTTTCTAATAATTTACTATTCAAAAAATGATATGTTTCATAATAATCCTTAATTATTTTTACATTATTTAGTGTGTAGTGTATGATTCCAGGTAAATTTGTGATATCAACCACTTTTAATGTTTTAGTCCCTAGAGCGAGAAAAATAATCATTAGACTAGTTATATTCCACACTTTCTTCATCATCTTTATCTGAAACAATAGGTCTGTTCATTCTTTTCTTCCTTTTTCTTGGGACGTTTTATCCTTGCCGCATGTGTTTTATTGATTGTACATATTGTACACTAGTGCGCCTGGAATAAGTTTGAACATTTTTTTCGCATGTGTAGCGCTTTCTGTTCGCATTTTGATGGGACGTTTTATCCTTGCTGCATGTGTTTTATTGATATTATTTGTATCCTTATACTGTGGAGTCACTGGTATAAAAGTATCTTTGCTTTTATGTATATTTTATAAAGGTTTTAAATAAATATGTTCATCTTCTAAATTTAGGAGGATTTTCTCTATTCTTAGCTAACCTATTGGCTCTTTCAACTTTTTCTTTATGTATTTTATTATGAATCATTCATTGTTCGTCATGATACATTTGAACATATTTTTCAATTATATTATAATTGATGGTTTCTTACTCGCTCTAGTAGAGTACTACCTACGTGATTCCATTAGTAGGTTAGTTTTAAGTAGTTATTAAGCGTGTCATTGTACGTTAGTGCATCAACTCTCAATTTATAATAAAATATTTCTTTATTGATGCTATGTTGTACTGTGTAGAATTGATCCTATTACTACAGTGACGATTCAATAGTCCTAAAGAGTTAGTATTTCCAAGAGAACTCGACTGTGCTTCAATATTATTTATTTCTAATAAGTGTCTTATAAGTGTGTTGTTCCATTGTCCCTTGGAATTGTCATTGGTTTAGGATAATGTTCAAAGTATTCTTTTAAGACATTGCACATACCTATAGCATGTTTTGATGGTATAGTTAATAAATAATAGACGATTCGAAAATGTTGAGTTTTTCATGTTTCTATGATCCCTTGAAATTAATTCAATTATTCGTTCTTTTTCGGGTATATCTTCCTTTTTTTTTATTTGATATTTATTAATCCTTCTCGTAGGATACAATATTTGTATTAACTTTGATATTTCTTTGAGGTATTCCTCAAACAAAGGTTCTAATATTTTTTTTTTTATGTGGTGCTTTAGAGTAAGTATATTCCATAGCTTTGTTAGTTTGTGATATTTCCTCTAGTTGCGTTCCTATGTTATTTATATCATTAATGTATAGTTTGTAACGCAACTGGTTAAAGGGTTTCGTGAATTCCATGTCTTTAATTCCATGTTTTACTACAATCCGAAGTTTATCTACGTTTAAACCTTATTATTTTTAACTATCCAGTTGTGAGTGAATAGTCGCCATTACTTTTTCTTCTGATACTATTTCCATGAGTTTTAGTCTTATTTGTTCATACCAGGATGTGTTTTTTAGCGAACTAATCATATTGTCTATTTCCATTTGTTCTATATCTTCATTGAGTATCTGTTCAATTTCTTCTTTACTTGAATGGTGTATTAGGTTTTCATGGTGCCTCTAAAGCGTATCTGTTTTACATCAAACGAACTCACCTAATTTCCATTTATTATTTTAGTCGTTAACCATTTTTGGCCGGGAGTCGGTATTGTTTATGTCATGTTCATTTCTGATGGTGGAGGCTCGTTGGTGTTTGGACCTAATTCTTAAAAATGATTAAGTCTTTCCTTCATTTATTCTTGTAACATTCTTATTTGTTCATATCTGTCATTTTCTGTATAATGAACCCGATTACTAGCTGTTCTGATGGGTACAGTCTGATTCTCGCGGTCTTGTTGATAATTTCCTGAAGAAGGTTTATTAAAGTAACGTCGTTGGCGCGGTGACCATTGCTGTTGCTCATGATGTGGGTTTCTTTCGAAATTAGGGTCATATCTCTTTCCTTTATAATTTGAATTCCTTTGTGAGTTAAGTTGAGAATGGTTTTTGTTTCCGAATAACCTTTGAAAATTATGCGCAGCGTGAGTTCTAAGAGTGTTTTCAAAGCCAACTATTTATAGATTATTATTATAACCTATTAAAATTATTTTAGATGCATTATGTTCTCTAATGTTCTATTCCATCCCGTTTTTTGACCCTTATCGTCCACAATTTTATTCTTTTTTTTGTGCTGAACCGTTTTCTATTCTATATTGATTAAAAAATTAGATGTATACAATAAGATAATACATATATTGAGTAGTAAATGGCTCCTTGTACTGTTTGGTATGCATTGTACTAAGTTTTTGTAACGTAGACATTCACCTAGTATGGGCAGGTTTACCACGTGGTCTTCGATACGGTCCTCAAAGATGTCGGTACCTTCGATTTTACTTGCGATTCGTAGTGTTACGCGCACAGGCCTAAGTGCGAATAACAACCTGGTGAGGTTGCAACATCACGTCGCATCGAACATCCGAAGCAACAGAGCGACCGCTATGATTTCTCTGGACTGTTCGAAGGCCTTTGACTCCGTCGATCACTACATCCTACTCCAACGTCTGAGGGAATATGAATTCTCGGAACAGATGCAGAACCTGATGAGATCCTACCTTACAGGCAGAACTTTTTCTGTTCGTATTGGCTCCACGACAACGACACGAAGGAACTACTCTGCCGGCGTACCCCAAGGGTCGGTGCTTGGACCCCTACTATTCAACATTTATACCGCCCACATCGTAGGAGCCTCGTACTCCAACTGCGAGGTATCCGCGTATGCAGACGATATAGGGGTTTTTAGCACCAGTATCAACCCCTCAAGAGCCCTGACGCGTGGTTTCTTGTCTAACTGTTCTTGTGTAAGCGGTCTGTATTGTAGTCGAGTTCTCTTAGTTGAGAGATATCAATCGAAATGCCAGACGAGTTCCTTTAAGAATCACTGCTCGCCTCGTCATGGAGTGAAAATCGATTGAAATTCAATAATTTTAACAGGTACGTAATGTTCTTATTGATAATGGTTATTCTAGTGCTTCTTAGTTCCAGTAGGAAAAAAAAAATAGTTAAGCTTATGTGGTAAATGATTACTAAAAAGAACGAAATATTGTTTACTAGTGCGCCTGGAATGAGTAAGAGATGTGTTCCGCTATTATAGCGCTTGGGTCGTTGCTTATGCTTGGTGATTTATTTTTTGACGGAATATATGAACTTGGTATGTCCAGAGAGGCTTAAGTATAACTTTTTAGATTAGTTATTTATTTTCAACAATCGCTGTAATTAGATGTCGGTTTCTTCCCTTTTACTGAAGATTCGTAGTGTTGCACGTGGCGTCTTCTCTAACTATTTCTTGTGTAAGTGATCTTTTTTGTAGTCGAGTTCTCTAAGTTATGAGATATCAAACCAAATGCAGGACGCTTTCCTTTGATTGCTTTGACTGAGCAAATGAATGCTGTAAAGAAGGAAATATTGTACACTAGTGCGCTTGGAATAAGTTTGAACATTGGTTTCGCATGTGTAGTTAATGGGCTGGGGCTTATGCTTGCTGATTTATTTTTTGTATGTGCTATATGAACATAGTATGTCCAGATAAGCTTAAGCATAGCTTTTTAGATTAGTTATTTAATTTCAACAATCGCTGTAATTAGATGTCTGCCTCTTCGCTTTTAGTGATGATTAGTAGTGTTACACGTGGCCTCTTCTCTAACTATTTCTTGTGTAAGCGGTCTGTATTGCAGTCGAATTCTCTGAGTTGAGAGATATTAAACAAAATGCCGGATAATTTGCTTTGATTGAGCAATTTATTGCAGTAAAGAAGGAAATATTGTACACTAGTGCGCCTGGAATAAGTTTGAACATTTTTTTCGCATGTGTAGCGCTTTCTGTTCGCATTTTGATGGGACGTTTTATCCTTGCCGCATGTGTTTTATTGATATTATTTGTATCCTTATACTGTGGAGTCACTGGTATAAAAGTATCTTTGCTTTTATGTATATTTTATAAAGGTTTTAAATAAATATTTTCATCTTCTAAATTTAGGAGGATTTTCTCTATTCTTAGCTAACCTATTAGCTCTTTCAAATTTTTCTTCATGTATTTTATTATGAATCATTCATTGTTCGTCATTATACATTTGAACATATTTTTCAACTATATTATAATTGATGGTTTCTTACTCGCTCTAGTAGAATACTACCTACGTGATTTCATTAGTAGGTAAGTTTTAAGTGGTTATTAAGCGTGTCATTGTACGTTAGTGCATCAATTCTCAATTTATAATAAAATATTTCTTTATTGATGCTATGTTGTACCGTGTAGAATTTATCCTATTACTACAGTGACGATTCGATAGTCCTAAAGAGTTGGTATTTCCAGGAGAACTCTACTTCAATATTATTTATTTCTAATAAGTGTCTTATAAGTGTGTTGTTCGATTGTCCCTTGGAATTGTCATTGGTTTAGGATAATGTTCAAAGTATTCTTTTAAGACATTGCACATACATATAGCATGTTTTGATGGTATGACTCTAGCTAATAGACAATTCGAAAATGTTGAGTTTTTCATGTTTCTACGATCCCTTTGTGTTGTCATTTTCCTATATGTTGTTTGAAATTAATTCAATTATTCTTTCTTTTTCGGGTATATCTTCCTTTTTTTTTATTTGATATTTATTAATCCTTCTCGTAAGATACAATATTTGTATTAACTTTGATATTTCTTTGAGGTATTCCTCAAAGAAAGGTTCTAATATTTTTTTTTTTATGTGGTGCTTTAGAGTAAGTATATTCCATAGCTTTGTTAGTTTGTGATATTTCCTCTAGTAGCGTTCCTATGTCATTTATATCATTAATGTATAGTTTGTAACGCAATTGGTTAAAGGGTTTCGTGAATTCCATGTCTTTAATTCCATGTTTTACTACAATCCAAAGTTTATCTACGTTTAAACCTTATTATTTTTAACTATCCATATTGGTTTATTTGAGGACAGTTGTGAGTGAATAGTCGCCATTACTTTTTCTTCTGATACTATTTCCATGAGTTTTAGTCTTATTTGTTCATACCGAGATGTGTTTTTTAGCGAACTAATCATATTGTCTATTACCATTTGTTCTATATCTTCATTGAGTATCTGTTCAATTTCTTCTTTACTTGAATGGTGTATTAAGTTTTCATGGTGCCTCTAAAGCGTATCTGTTTTACATCAAACGAACTCACCTAATTTCCATTTATTATTTTAGTCGTTAACCATTTTTGGCATGGAGTCGGTATAGTTTATGTCATGTTCATTTCTGATGGCGGAGGCTCGTTGGTGTTTGGACCTAATTCTTAAAAATGATTAAGTGTTTCCTTTATTTGTTCCTGTAACATTCTTATTTGTTCATATCTGTCATTTTCTGTATAATGAACCCGATTACTAGCTGTTCTGATGGATACAGTCTGATTCTCGCGGTCTTGTTGATAGTTTTGCTAATAATTTCCTGAGGAAGGTTTATTAAAGTAACGTCGTTGGCGCGGTGACCATTGTTGATTGTGGTGTTGGTTATAATCCTGTCACTGATATTCTTGTGTTGCGGTTGATTATTATATCTGTTGGTTTGTGTAAAACGTTGTCTGTAATCTTTCCTGCAATCCTAACGATTGTAAGGTTGCTGTTGCTCATGATGTGGGTTTCTTTCGAAATTTGGGTCATATCTCTTTCCTTTATAATTGGAATTCCTTTGTGAGTTAAGTTGAGAATGGTTTTTGTTTCCGAATAACCTTTGAAAATTATGCGCAGCGTGAGTTCTAAGAGTGTTTTCAAAGCCAACTATTTATAGATTATTATTATAACCTATTAAAATTATTATAGATGCATTATGTTCTCTAATGTTCTATTCCATCCCGTTTTTTGACCCTTATCGTCCACAATTTTATTCTTTTTTTTGTGCTGAACCGTTTTCTATTCTATATTGATTAAAAAATTAGATGTATACAATAAGATAATACATATATTGAGTAGTAAATGGCTCCTTGTATTGTTTGGTATGCATCGTACTAAGTTTTTGTAACGTAGACATTCACCTAGTATGGGCAGGTTTACAACGTGGTCTTCGATACGGTCCTCAAAGATGTCGGTACCTTCGATTTTACTTGCGATTCGTAGTGTTACGCGTGGTTTCTTGTCTAACTGTTCTTGTGTAAGCGGTCTGTATTGTAGTCGAGTTCTCTTAGTTGAGAGATATCAATCGAAATGCCAGACGAGTTCCTTTAAGAATCACTGCTCGCCTCGTCATGGAGTGAAAATCGATTGAAATTCAATAATTTTAACAGGTACGTAATGTTCTTATTGATAATGGTTATTCTAGTGCTTCTTAGTTCCAGTAGGAAAAAAAAAATAGTTAAGCTTATGTGGTAAATGATTACTAAAAAGAACGAAATATTGTTTACTAGTGCGCCTGGAATGAGTAAGAGATGTGTTCCGCTATTATAGCGCTTGGGTCGTTGCTTATGCTTGGTGATTTATTTTTTGACGGAATATATGAACTTGGTATGTCCAGAGAGGCTTAAGTATAACTTTTTAGATTAGTTATTTATTTTCAACAATCGCTGTAATTAGATGTCGGTTTCTTCCCTTTTACTGAAGATTCGTAGTGTTGCACGTGGCGTCTTCTCTAACTATTTCTTGTGTAAGTGATCTTTTTTGTAGTCGAGTTCTCTAAGTTATGAGATATCAAACCAAATGCAGGACGCTTTCCTTTGATTGCTTTGACTGAGCAAATGAATGCTGTAAAGAAGGAAATATTGTACACTAGTGCGCTTGGAATAAGTTTGAATATTGGTTTCGCATGTGTAGTTAATGGGCTGGGGCTTATGCTTGCTGATTTATTTTTTGTATGTGCTATATGAACATAGTATGTCCAGATAAGCTTAAGCATAGCTTTTTAGATTAGTTATTTAATTTCAACAATCGCTGTAATTAGATGTCTGCCTCTTCGCTTTTAGTGATGATTAGTAGTGTTACACGTGGCCTCTTCTCTAACTATTTCTTGTGTAAGCGGTCTGTATTGCAGTCGAATTCTCTGAGTTGAGAGATATTAAACAAAATGCCGGATAATTTGCTTTGATTGAGCAATTTATTGCAGTAAAGAAGGAAATATTGTACACTAGTGCGCCTGGAATAAGTTTGAACATTTTTTTCGCATGTGTAGCGCTTTCTGTTCGCATTTTGATGGGACGTTTTATCCTTGCCGCATGTGTTTTATTGATATTATTTGTATCCTTATACTGTGGAGTCACTGGTATAAAAGTATCTTTGCTTTTATGTATATTTTATAAAGGTTTTAAATAAATATTTTCATCTTCTAAATTTAGGAGGATTTTCTCTATTCTTAGCTAACCTATTAGCTCTTTCAAATTTTTCTTCATGTATTTTATTATGAATCATTCATTGTTCGTCATTATACATTTGAACATATTTTTCAACTATATTATAATTGATGGTTTCTTACTCGCTCTAGTAGAATACTACCTACGTGATTTCATTAGTAGGTAAGTTTTAAGTGGTTATTAAGCGTGTCATTGTACGTTAGTGCATCAATTCTCAATTTATAATAAAATATTTCTTTATTGATGCTATGTTGTACCGTGTAGAATTTATCCTATTACTACAGTGACGATTCAATAGTCCTAAAGAGTTGGTATTTCCAGGAGAACTCTACTTCAATATTATTTATTTCTAATAAGTGTCTTATAAGTGTGTTGTTCGATTGTCCCTTGGAATTGTCATTGGTTTAGGATAATGTTCAAAGTATTCTTTTAAGACATTGCACATACATATAGCATGTTTTGATGGTATGACTCTAGCTAATAGACAATTCGAAAATGTTGAGTTTTTCATGTTTCTACGATCCCTTTGTGTTGTCATTTTCCTATATGTTGTTTGAAATTAATTCAATTATTCTTTCTTTTTCGGGTATATCTTCCTTTTTTTTTATTTGATATTTATTAATCCTTCTCGTAAGATACAATATTTGTATTAACTTTGATATTTCTTTGAGGTATTCCTCAAAGAAAGGTTCTAATATTTTTTTTTTTATGTGGTGCTTTAGAGTAAGTATATTCCATAGCTTTGTTAGTTTGTGATATTTCCTCTAGTAGCGTTCCTATGTCATTTATATCATTAATGTATAGTTTGTAACGCAATTGGTTAAAGGGTTTCGTGAATTCCATGTCTTTAATTCCATGTTTTACTACAATCCAAAGTTTATCTACGTTTAAACCTTATTATTTTTAACTATCCATATTGGTTTATTTGAGGACAGTTGTGAGTGAATAGTCGCCATTACTTTTTCTTCTGATACTATTTCCATGAGTTTTAGTCTTATTTGTTCATACCGAGATGTGTTTTTTAGCGAACTAATCATATTGTCTATTACCATTTGTTCTATATCTTCATTGAGTATCTGTTCAATTTCTTCTTTACTTGAATGGTGTATTAAGTTTTCATGGTGCCTCTAAAGCGTATCTGTTTTACATCAAACGAACTCACCTAATTTCCATTTATTATTTTAGTCGTTAACCATTTTTGGCATGGAGTCGGTATAGTTTATGTCATGTTCATTTCTGATGGCGGAGGCTCGTTGGTGTTTGGACCTAATTCTTAAAAATGATTAAGTGTTTCCTTTATTTGTTCCTGTAACATTCTTATTTGTTCATATCTGTCATTTTCTGTATAATGAACCCGATTACTAGCTGTTCTGATGGATACAGTCTGATTCTCGCGGTCTTGTCGATAGTTTTGCTAATAATTTCCTGAGGAAGGTTTATTAAAGTAACGTCGTTGGCGCGGTGACCATTGTTGATTGTGGTTTTGGTTATAATCCTGTCACTGATATTCTTGTGTTGCGGTTGATTATTATATCTGTTGGTTTGTGTATAACGTTGTCTGTAATCTTTCCTGCAATCCTAACGATTGTAAGGTTGCTGTTGCTCATGATGTGGGTTTCTTTCGAAATTTGGGTCATATCTCTTTCCTTTATAATTGGAATTCCTTTGTGAGTTAAGTTGAGAATGGTTTTTGTTTCCGAATAACCTTTGAAAATTATGCGCAGCGTGAGTTCTAAGAGTGTTTTCAAAGCCAACTATTTATAGATTATTATTATAACCTATTAAAATTATTATAGATGCATTATGTTCTCTAATGTTCTATTCCATCCCGTTTTTTGACCCTTATCGTCCACAATTTTATTCTTTTTTTTGTGCTGAACCGTTTTCTATTCTATATTGATTAAAAAATTAGATGTATACAATAAGATAATACATATATTGAGTAGTAAATGGCTCCTTGTATTGTTTGGTATGCATTGTACTAAGTTTTTGTAACGTAGACATTCACCTAGTATGGGCAGGTTTACCACGTGGTCTTCGATACGGTCCTCAAAGATGTCGGTACCTTCGATTTTACTTGCGATTCGTAGTGTTACGCGTGGTTTCTTGTCTAACTGTTCTTGTGTAAGCGGTCTGTATTGTAGTCGAGTTCTCTTAGTTGAGAGATATCAATCGAAATGCCAGACGAGTTCCTTTAAGAATCACTGCTCGCCTCGTCATGGAGTGAAAATCGATTGAAATTCAATAATTTTAACAGGTACCTAATGTTCTTATTGATAATGGTTATTCTAGTGCTTCTTAGTTCCAGTAGGAAAAAAAAATAGTTAAGCTTATGTGGTAAATGATTACTAAAAAGAACGAAATATTGTTTACTAGTGCGCCTGGAATGAGTAAGAGATGTGTTCCGCTATTATAGCGCTTGGGTCGTTGCTTATGCTTGGTGATTTATTTTTTGACGGAATATATGAACTTGGTATGTCCAGAGAGGCTTAAGTATAACTTTTTAGATTAGTTATTTATTTTCAACAATCGCTGTAATTAGATGTCGGTTTCTTCCCTTTTACTGAAGATTCGTAGTGTTGCACGTGGCGTCTTCTCTAACTATTTCTTGTGTAAGTGATCTTTTTTGTAGTCGAGTTCTCTAAGTTATGAGATATCAAACCAAATGCAGGACGCTTTCCTTTGATTGCTTTGACTGAGCAAATGAATGCTGTAAAGAAGGAAATATTGTACACTAGTGCGCTTGGAATAAGTTTGAACATTGGTTTCGCATGTGTAGTTAATGGGCTGGGGCTTATGCTTGCTGATTTATTTTTTGTATGTGCTATATGAACATAGTATGTCCAGATAAGCTTAAGCATAGCTTTTTAGATTAGTTATTTAATTTCAACAATCGCTGTAATTAGATGTCTGCCTCTTCGCTTTTAGTGATGATTAGTAGTGTTACACGTGGCCTCTTCTCTAACTATTTCTTGTGTAAGCGGTCTGTATTGCAGTCGAATTCTCTGAGTTGAGAGATATTAAACAAAATGCCGGATAATTTGCTTTGATTGAGCAATTTATTGCAGTAAAGAAGGAAATATTGTACACTAGTGCGCCTGGAATAAGTTTGAACATTTTTTTCGCATGTGTAGCGCTTTCTGTTCGCATTTTGATGGGACGTTTTATCCTTGCCGCATGTGTTTTATTGATATTATTTGTATCCTTATACTGTGGAGTCACTGGTATAAAAGTATCTTTGCTTTTATGTATATTTTATAAAGGTTTTAAATAAATATTTTCATCTTCTAAATTTAGGAGGATTTTCTCTATTCTTAGCTAACCTATTAGCTCTTTCAAATTTTTCTTCATGTATTTTATTATGAATCATTCATTGTTCGTCATTATACATTTGAACATATTTTTCAACTATATTATAATTGATGGTTTCTTACTCGCTCTAGTAGAATACTACCTACGTGATTTCATTAGTAGGTAAGTTTTAAGTGGTTATTAAGCGTGTCATTGTACGTTAGTGCATCAATTCTCAATTTATAATAAAATATTTCTTTATTGATGCTATGTTGTACCGTGTAGAATTTATCCTATTACTACAGTGACGATTCGATAGTCCTAAAGAGTTGGTATTTCCAGGAGAACTCTACTTCAATATTATTTATTTCTAATAAGTGTCTTATAAGTGTGTTGTTCGATTGTCCCTTGGAATTGTCATTGGTTTAGGATAATGTTCAAAGTATTCTTTTAAGACATTGCACATACATATAGCATGTTTTGATGGTATGACTCTAGCTAATAGACAATTCGAAAATGTTGAGTTTTTCATGTTTCTACGATCCCTTTGTGTTGTCATTTTCCTATATGTTGTTTGAAATTAATTCAATTATTCTTTCTTTTTCGGGTATATCTTCCTTTTTTTTTATTTGATATTTATTAATCCTTCTCGTAAGATACAATATTTGTATTAACTTTGATATTTCTTTGAGGTATTCCTCAAAGAAAGGTTCTAATATTTTTTTTTTTATGTGGTGCTTTAGAGTAAGTATATTCCATAGCTTTGTTAGTTTGTGATATTTCCTCTAGTAGCGTTCCTATGTCATTTATATCATTAATGTATAGTTTGTAACGCAATTGGTTAAAGGGTTTCGTGAATTCCATGTCTTTAATTCCATGTTTTACTACAATCCAAAGTTTATCTACGTTTAAACCTTATTATTTTTAACTATCCATATTGGTTTATTTGAGGACAGTTGTGAGTGAATAGTCGCCATTACTTTTTCTTCTGATACTATTTCCATGAGTTTTAGTCTTATTTGTTCATACCGAGATGTGTTTTTTAGCGAACTAATCATATTGTCTATTACCATTTGTTCTATATCTTCATTGAGTATCTGTTCAATTTCTTCTTTACTTGAATGGTGTATTAAGTTTTCATGGTGCCTCTAAAGCGTATCTGTTTTACATCAAACGAACTCACCTAATTTCCATTTATTATTTTAGTCGTTAACCATTTTTGGCATGGAGTCGGTATAGTTTATGTCATGTTCATTTCTGATGGCGGAGGCTCGTTGGTGTTTGGACCTAATTCTTAAAAATGATTAAGTGTTTCCTTTATTTGTTCCTGTAACATTCTTATTTGTTCATATCTGTCATTTTCTGTATAATGAACCCGATTACTAGCTGTTCTGATGGATACAGTCTGATTCTCGCGGTCTTGTCGATAGTTTTGCTAATAATTTCCTGAGGAAGGTTTATTAAAGTAACGTCGTTGGCGCGGTGACCATTGTTGATTGTGGTTTTGGTTATAATCCTGTCACTGATATTCTTGTGTTGCGGTTGATTATTATATCTGTTGGTTTGTGTATAACGTTGTCTGTAATCTTTCCTGCAATCCTAACGATTGTAAGGTTGCTGTTGCTCATGATGTGGGTTTCTTTCGAAATTTGGGTCATATCTCTTTCCTTTATAATTGGAATTCCTTTGTGAGTTAAGTTGAGAATGGTTTTTGTTTCCGAATAACCTTTGAAAATTATGCGCAGCGTGAGTTCTAAGAGTGTTTTCAAAGCCAACTATTTATAGATTATTATTATAACCTATTAAAATTATTATAGATGCATTATGTTCTCTAATGTTCTATTCCATCCCGTTTTTTGACCCTTATCGTCCACAATTTTATTCTTTTTTTTGTGCTGAACCGTTTTCTATTCTATATTGATTAAAAAATTAGATGTATACAATAAGATAATACATATATTGAGTAGTAAATGGCTCCTTGTATTGTTTGGTATGCATTGTACTAAGTTTTTGTAACGTAGACATTCACCTAGTATGGGCAGGTTTACCACGTGGTCTTCGATACGGTCCTCAAAGATGTCGGTACCTTCGATTTTACTTGCGATTCGTAGTGTTACGCGTGGTTTCTTGTCTAACTGTTCTTGTGTAAGCGGTCTGTATTGTAGTCGAGTTCTCTTAGTTGAGAGATATCAATCGAAATGCCAGACGAGTTCCTTTAAGAATCACTGCTCGCCTCGTCATGGAGTGAAAATCGATTGAAATTCAATAATTTTAACAGGTACCTAATGTTCTTATTGATAATGGTTATTCTAGTGCTTCTTAGTTCCAGTAGGAAAAAAAAATAGTTAAGCTTATGTGGTAAATGATTACTAAAAAGAACGAAATATTGTTTACTAGTGCGCCTGGAATGAGTAAGAGATGTGTTCCGCTATTATAGCGCTTGGGTCGTTGCTTATGCTTGGTGATTTATTTTTTGACGGAATATATGAACTTGGTATGTCCAGAGAGGCTTAAGTATAACTTTTTAGATTAGTTATTTATTTTCAACAATCGCTGTAATTAGATGTCGGTTTCTTCCCTTTTACTGAAGATTCGTAGTGTTGCACGTGGCGTCTTCTCTAACTATTTCTTGTGTAAGTGATCTTTTTTGTAGTCGAGTTCTCTAAGTTATGAGATATCAAACCAAATGCAGGACGCTTTCCTTTGATTGCTTTGACTGAGCAAATGAATGCTGTAAAGAAGGAAATATTGTACACTAGTGCGCTTGGAATAAGTTTGAACATTGGTTTCGCATGTGTAGTTAATGGGCTGGGGCTTATGCTTGCTGATTTATTTTTTGTATGTGCTATATGAACATAGTATGTCCAGATAAGCTTAAGCATAGCTTTTTAGATTAGTTATTTAATTTCAACAATCGCTGTAATTAGATGTCTGCCTCTTCGCTTTTAGTGATGATTAGTAGTGTTACACGTGGCCTCTTCTCTAACTATTTCTTGTGTAAGCGGTCTGTATTGCAGTCGAATTCTCTGAGTTGAGAGATATTAAACAAAATGCCGGATAATTTGCTTTGATTGAGCAATTTATTGCAGTAAAGAAGGAAATATTGTACACTAGTGCGCCTGGAATAAGTTTGAACATTTTTTTCGCATGTGTAGCGCTTTCTGTTCGCATTTTGATGGGACGTTTTATCCTTGCCACATGTGTTTTATTGATATTATTTGTATCCTTATACTGTGGAGTCACTGGTATAAAAGTATCTTTGCTTTTATGTATATTTTATAAAGGTTTTAAATAAATATTTTCATCTTCTAAATTTAGGAGGATTTTCTCTATTCTTAGCTAACCTATTAGCTCTTTCAAATTTTTCTTCATGTATTTTATTATGAATCATTCATTGTTCGTCATTATACATTTGAACATATTTTTCAACTATATTATAATTGATGGTTTCTTACTCGCTCTAGTAGAATACTACCTACGTGATTTCATTAGTAGGTAAGTTTTAAGTGGTTATTAAGCGTGTCATTGTACGTTAGTGCATCAATTCTCAATTTATAATAAAATATTTCTTTATTGATGCTATGTTGTACCGTGTAGAATTTATCCTATTACTACAGTGACGATTCGATAGTCCTAAAGAGTTGGTATTTCCAGGAGAACTCTACTTCAATATTATTTATTTCTAATAAGTGTCTTATAAGTGTGTTGTTCGATTGTCCCTTGGAATTGTCATTGGTTTAGGATAATGTTCAAAGTATTCTTTTAAGACATTGCACATACATATAGCATGTTTTGATGGTATGACTCTAGCTAATAGACAATTCGAAAATGTTGAGTTTTTCATGTTTCTACGATCCCTTTGTGTTGTCATTTTCCTATATGTTGTTTGAAATTAATTCAATTATTCTTTCTTTTTCGGGTATATCTTCCTTTTTTTTTATTTGATATTTATTAATCCTTCTCGTAAGATACAATATTTGTATTAACTTTGATATTTCTTTGAGGTATTCCTCAAAGAAAGGTTCTAATATTTTTTTTTTTATGTGGTGCTTTAGAGTAAGTATATTCCATAGCTTTGTTAGTTTGTGATATTTCCTCTAGTAGCGTTCCTATGTCATTTATATCATTAATGTATAGTTTGTAACGCAATTGGTTAAAGGGTTTCGTGAATTCCATGTCTTTAATTCCATGTTTTACTACAATCCAAAGTTTATCTACGTTTAAACCTTATTATTTTTAACTATCCATATTGGTTTATTTGAGGACAGTTGTGAGTGAATAGTCGCCATTACTTTTTCTTCTGATACTATTTCCATGAGTTTTAGTCTTATTTGTTCATACCGAGATGTGTTTTTTAGCGAACTAATCATATTGTCTATTACCATTTGTTCTATATCTTCATTGAGTATCTGTTCAATTTCTTCTTTACTTGAATGGTGTATTAAGTTTTCATGGTGCCTCTAAAGCGTATCTGTTTTACATCAAACGAACTCACCTAATTTCCATTTATTATTTTAGTCGTTAACCATTTTTGGCATGGAGTCGGTATAGTTTATGTCATGTTCATTTCTGATGGCGGAGGCTCGTTGGTGTTTGGACCTAATTCTTAAAAATGATTAAGTGTTTCCTTTATTTGTTCCTGTAACATTCTTATTTGTTCATATCTGTCATTTTCTGTATAATGAACCCGATTACTAGCTGTTCTGATGGATACAGTCTGATTCTCGCGGTCTTGTTGATAGTTTTGCTAATAATTTCCTGAGGAAGGTTTATTAAAGTAACGTCGTTGGCGCGGTGACCATTGTTGATTGTGGTTTTGGTTATAATCCTGTCACTGATATTCTTGTGTTGCGGTTGATTATTATATCTGTTGGTTTGTGTATAACGTTGTCTGTAATCTTTCCTGCAATCCTAACGATTGTAAGGTTGCTGTTGCTCATGATGTGGGTTTCTTTCGAAATTTGGGTCATATCTCTTTCCTTTATAATTGGAATTCCTTTGTGAGTTAAGTTGAGAATGGTTTTTGTTTCCGAATAACCTTTGAAAATTATGCGCAGCGTGAGTTCTAAGAGTGTTTTCAAAGCCAACTATTTATAGATTATTATTATAACCTATTAAAATTATTATAGATGCATTATGTTCTCTAATGTTCTATTCCATCCCGTTTTTTGACCCTTATCGTCCACAATTTTATTCTTTTTTTTGTGCTAAACCGTTTTCTATTCTATATTGATTAAAAAATTAGATGTATACAATAAGATAATACATATATTGAGTAGTAAATGGCTCCTTGTATTGTTTGGTATGCATTGTACTAAGTTTTTGTAACGTAGACATTCACCTAGCATGGGCAGGTTTACCACGTGGTCTTCGATACGGTCCTCAAAGATGTCGGTACCTTCGATTTTACTTGCGATTCGTAGTGTTACGCGTGGTTTCTTGTCTAACTGTTCTTGTGTAAGCGGTCTGTATTGTAGTCGAGTTCTCTTAGTTGAGAGATATCAATCGAAATGCCAGACGAGTTCCTTTAAGAATCACTGCTCGCCTCGTCATGGAGTGAAAATCGATTGAAATTCAATAATTTTAACAGGTACCTAATGTTCTTATTGATAATGGTTATTCTAGTGCTTCTTAGTTCCAGTAGGAAAAAAAAAATAGTTAAGCTTATGTGGTAAATGATTACTAAAAAGAACGAAATATTGTTTACTAGTGCGCCTGGAATGAGTAAGAGATGTGTTCCGCTATTATAGCGCTTGGGTCGTTGCTTATGCTTGGTGATTTATTTTTTGACGGAATATATGAACTTGGTATGTCCAGAGAGGCTTAAGTATAACTTTTTAGATTAGTTATTTATTTTCAACAATCGCTGTAATTAGATGTCGGTTTCTTCCCTTTTACTGAAGATTCGTAGTGTTGCACGTGGCGTCTTCTCTAACTATTTCTTGTGTAAGTGATCTTTTTTGTAGTCGAGTTCTCTAAGTTATGAGATATCAAACCAAATGCAGGACGCTTTCCTTTGATTGCTTTGACTGAGCAAATGAATGCTGTAAAGAAGGAAATATTGTACACTAGTGCGCTTGGAATAAGTTTGAACATTGGTTTCGCATGTGTAGTTAATGGGCTGGGGCTTATGCTTGCTGATTTATTTTTTGTATGTGCTATATGAACATAGTATGTCCAGATAAGCTTAAGCATAGCTTTTTAGATTAGTTATTTAATTTCAACAATCGCTGTAATTAGATGTCTGCCTCTTCGCTTTTAGTGATGATTAGTAGTGTTACACGTGGCCTCTTCTCTAACTATTTCTTGTGTAAGCGGTCTGTATTGCAGTCGAATTCTCTGAGTTGAGAGATATTAAACAAAATGCCGGATAATTTGCTTTGATTGAGCAATTTATTGCAGTAAAGAAGGAAATATTGTACACTAGTGCGCCTGGAATAAGTTTGAACATTTTTTTCGCATGTGTAGCGCTTTCTGTTCGCATTTTGATGGGACGTTTTATCCTTGCCGCATGTGTTTTATTGATATTATTTGTATCCTTATACTGTGGAGTCACTGGTATAAAAGTATCTTTGCTTTTATGTATATTTTATAAAGGTTTTAAATAAATATTTTCATCTTCTAAATTTAGGAGGATTTTCTCTATTCTTAGCTAACCTATTAGCTCTTTCAAATTTTTCTTCATGTATTTTATTATGAATCATTCATTGTTCGTCATTATACATTTGAACATATTTTTCAACTATATTATAATTGATGGTTTCTTACTCGCTCTAGTAGAATACTACCTACGTGATTTCATTAGTAGGTAAGTTTTAAGTGGTTATTAAGCGTGTCATTGTACGTTAGTGCATCAATTCTCAATTTATAATAAAATATTTCTTTATTGATGCTATGTTGTACCGTGTAGAATTTATCCTATTACTACAGTGACGATTCGATAGTCCTAAAGAGTTGGTATTTCCAGGAGAACTCTACTTCAATATTATTTATTTCTAATAAGTGTCTTATAAGTGTGTTGTTCGATTGTCCCTTGGAATTGTCATTGGTTTAGGATAATGTTCAAAGTATTCTTTTAAGACATTGCACATACATATAGCATGTTTTGATGGTATGACTCTAGCTAATAGACAATTCGAAAATGTTGAGTTTTTCATGTTTCTACGATCCCTTTGTGTTGTCATTTTCCTATATGTTGTTTGAAATTAATTCAATTATTCTTTCTTTTTCGGGTATATCTTCCTTTTTTTTTATTTGATATTTATTAATCCTTCTCGTAAGATACAATATTTGTATTAACTTTGATATTTCTTTGAGGTATTCCTCAAAGAAAGGTTCTAATATTTTTTTTTTATGTGGTGCTTTAGAGTAAGTATATTCCATAGCTTTGTTAGTTTGTGATATTTCCTCTAGTAGCGTTCCTATGTCATTTATATCATTAATGTATAGTTTGTAACGCAATTGGTTAAAGGGTTTCGTGAATTCCATGTCTTTAATTCCATGTTTTACTACAATCCAAAGTTTATCTACGTTTAAACCTTATTATTTTTAACTATCCATATTGGTTTATTTGAGGACAGTTGTGAGTGAATAGTCGCCATTACTTTTTCTTCTGATACTATTTCCATGAGTTTTAGTCTTATTTGTTCATACCGAGATGTGTTTTTTAGCGAACTAATCATATTGTCTATTACCATTTGTTCTATATCTTCATTGAGTATCTGTTCAATTTCTTCTTTACTTGAATGGTGTATTAAGTTTTCATGGTGCCTCTAAAGCGTATCTGTTTTACATCAAACGAACTCACCTAATTTCCATTTATTATTTTAGTCGTTAACCATTTTTGGCATGGAGTCGGTATAGTTTATGTCATGTTCATTTCTGATGGCGGAGGCTCGTTGGTGTTTGGACCTAATTCTTAAAAATGATTAAGTGTTTCCTTTATTTGTTCCTGTAACATTCTTATTTGTTCATATCTGTCATTTTCTGTATAATGAACCCGATTACTAGCTGTTCTGATGGATACAGTCTGATTCTCGCGGTCTTGTTGATAGTTTTGCTAATAATTTCCTGAGGAAGGTTTATTAAAGTAACGTCGTTGGCGCGGTGACCATTGTTGATTGTGGTTTTGGTTATAATCCTGTCACTGATATTCTTGTGTTGCGGTTGATTATTATATCTGTTGGTTTGTGTAAAACGTTGTCTGTAATCTTTCCTGCAATCCTAACGATTGTAAGGTTGCTGTTGCTCATGATGTGGGTTTCTTTCGAAATTTGGGTCATATCTCTTTCCTTTATAATTGGAATTCCTTTGTGAGTTAAGTTGAGAATGGTTTTTGTTTCCGAATAACCTTTGAAAATTATGCGCAGCGTGAGTTCTAAGAGTGTTTTCAAAGCCAACTATTTATAGATTATTATTATAACCTATTAAAATTATTATAGATGCATTATGTTCTCTAATGTTCTATTCCATCCCGTTTTTTGACCCTTATCGTCCACAATTTTATTCTTTTTTTGTACTGAACCGTTTTCTATTCTATATTGATTAAAAAATTAGATGTATACAATAAGATAATACATATATTGAGTAGTAAATGGCTCCTTGTATTGTTTGGTATGCATTGTACTAAGTTTTTGTAACGTAGACATTCACCTAGCATGGGCAGGTTTAACACGTGGTCTTCGATACGGTCCTCAAAGATGTCGGTACCTTCGATTTTACTTGCGATTCGTAGTGTTACGCGTGGTTTCTTGTCTAACTGTTCTTGTGTAAGCGGTCTGTATTGTAGTCGAGTTCTCTTAGTTGAGAGATATCAATCGAAATGCCAGACGAGTTCCTTTAAGAATCACTGCTCGCCTCGTCATGGAGTGAAAATCGATTGAAATTCAATAATTTTAACAGGTACCTAATGTTCTTATTGATAATGGTTATTCTAGTGCTTCTTAGTTCCAGTAGGAAAAAAAAAATAGTTAAGCTTATGTGGTAAATGATTACTAAAAAGAACGAAATATTGTTTACTAGTGCGCCTGGAATGAGTAAGAGATGTGTTCCGCTATTATAGCGCTTGGGTCGTTGCTTATGCTTGGTGATTTATTTTTTGACGGAATATATGAACTTGGTATGTCCAGAGAGGCTTAAGTATAACTTTTTAGATTAGTTATTTATTTTCAACAATCGCTGTAATTAGATGTCGGTTTCTTCCCTTTTACTGAAGATTCGTAGTGTTGCACGTGGCGTCTTCTCTAACTATTTCTTGTGTAAGTGATCTTTTTTGTAGTCGAGTTCTCTAAGTTATGAGATATCAAACCAAATGCAGGACGCTTTCCTTTGATTGCTTTGACTGAGCAAATGAATGCTGTAAAGAAGGAAATATTGTACACTAGTGCGCTTGGAATAAGTTTGAACATTGGTTTCGCATGTGTAGTTAATGGGCTGGGGCTTATGCTTGCTGATTTATTTTTTGTATGTGCTATATGAACATAGTATGTCCAGATAAGCTTAAGCATAGCTTTTTAGATTAGTTATTTAATTTCAACAATCGCTGTAATTAGATGTCTGCCTCTTCGCTTTTAGTGATGATTAGTAGTGTTACACGTGGCCTCTTCTCTAACTATTTCTTGTGTAAGCGGTCTGTATTGCAGTCGAATTCTCTGAGTTGAGAGATATTAAACAAAATGCCGGATAATTTGCTTTGATTGAGCAATTTATTGCAGTAAAGAAGGAAATATTGTACACTAGTGCGCCTGGAATAAGTTTGAACATTTTTTTCGCATGTGTAGCGCTTTCTGTTCGCATTTTGATGGGACGTTTTATCCTTGCCGCATGTGTTTTATTGATATTATTTGTATCCTTATACTGTGGAGTCACTGGTATAAAAGTATCTTTGCTTTTATGTATATTTTATAAAGGTTTTAAATAAATATTTTCATCTTCTAAATTTAGGAGGATTTTCTCTATTCTTAGCTAACCTATTAGCTCTTTCAAATTTTTCTTCATGTATTTTATTATGAATCATTCATTGTTCGTCATTATACATTTGAACATATTTTTCAACTATATTATAATTGATGGTTTCTTACTCGCTCTAGTAGAATACTACCTACGTGATTTCATTAGTAGGTAAGTTTTAAGTGGTTATTAAGCGTGTCATTGTACGTTAGTGCATCAATTCTCAATTTATAATAAAATATTTCTTTATTGATGCTATGTTGTACCGTGTAGAATTTATCCTATTACTACAGTGACGATTCAATAGTCCTAAAGAGTTGGTATTTCCAGGAGAACTCTACTTCAATATTATTTATTTCTAATAAGTGTCTTATAAGTGTGTTGTTCGATTGTCCCTTGGAATTGTCATTGGTTTAGGATAATGTTCAAAGTATTCTTTTAAGACATTGCACATACATATAGCATGTTTTGATGGTATGACTCTAGCTAATAGACAATTCGAAAATGTTGAGTTTTTCATGTTTCTACGATCCCTTTGTGTTGTCATTTTCCTATATGTTGTTTGAAATTAATTCAATTATTCTTTCTTTTTCGGGTATATCTTCCTTTTTTTTTATTTGATATTTATTAATCCTTCTCGTAAGATACAATATTTGTATTAACTTTGATATTTCTTTGAGGTATTCCTCAAAGAAAGGTTCTAATATTTTTTTTTTTATGTGGTGCTTTAGAGTAAGTATATTCCATAGCTTTGTTAGCTTGTGATATTTCCTCTAGTAGCGTTCCTATGTCATTTATATCATTAATGTATAGTTTGTAACGCAATTGGTTAAAGGGTTTCGTGAATTCCATGTCTTTAATTCCATGTTTTACTACAATCCAAAGTTTATCTACGTTTAAACCTTATTATTTTTAACTATCCATATTGGTTTATTTGAGGACAGTTGTGAGTGAATAGTCGCCATTACTTTTTCTTCTGATACTATTTCCATGAGTTTTAGTCTTATTTGTTCATACCGAGATGTGTTTTTTAGCGAACTAATCATATTGTCTATTACCATTTGTTCTATATCTTCATTGAGTATCTGTTCAATTTCTTCTTTACTTGAATGGTGTATTAAGTTTTCATGGTGCCTCTAAAGCGTATCTGTTTTACATCAAACGAACTCACCTAATTTCCATTTATTATTTTAGTCGTTAACCATTTTTGGCATGGAGTCGGTATAGTTTATGTCATGTTCATTTCTGATGGCGGAGGCTCGTTGGTGTTTGGACCTAATTCTTAAAAATGATTAAGTGTTTCCTTTATTTGTTCCTGTAACATTCTTATTTGTTCATATCTGTCATTTTCTGTATAATGAACCCGATTACTAGCTGTTCTGATGGATACAGTCTGATTCTCGCGGTCTTGTTGATAGTTTTGCTAATAATTTCCTGAGGAAGGTTTATTAAAGTAACGTCGTTGGCGCGGTGACCATTGTTGATTGTGGTTTTGGTTATAATCCTGTCACTGATATTCTTGTGTTGCGGTTGATTATTATATCTGTTGGTTTGTGTATAACGTTGTCTGTAATCTTTCCTGCAATCCTAACGATTGTAAGGTTGCTGTTGCTCATGATGTGGGTTTCTTTCGAAATTTGGGTCATATCTCTTTCCTTTATAATTGGAATTCCTTTGTGAGTTAAGTTGAGAATGGTTTTTGTTTCCGAATAACCTTTGAAAATTATGCGCAGCGTGAGTTCTAAGAGTGTTTTCAAAGCCAACTATTTATAGATTATTATTATAACCTATTAAAATTATTATAGATGCATTATGTTCTCTAATGTTCTATTCCATCCCGTTTTTTGACCCTTATCGTCCACAATTTTATTCTTTTTTTTGTGCTGAACCGTTTTCTATTCTATATTGATTAAAAAATTAGATGTATACAATAAGATAATACATATATTGAGTAGTAAATGGCTCCTTGTATTGTTTGGTATGCATTGTACTAAGTTTTTGTAACGTAGACATTCACCTAGCATGGGCAGGTTTACCACGTGGTCTTCGATACGGTCCTCAAAGATGTCGGTACCTTCGATTTTACTTGCGATTCGTAGTGTTACGCGTGGTTTCTTGTCTAACTGTTCTTGTGTAAGCGGTCTGTATTGTAGTCGAGTTCTCTTAGTTGAGAGATATCAATCGAAATGCCAGACGAGTTCCTTTAAGAATCACTGCTCGCCTCGTCATGGAGTGAAAATCGATTGAAATTCAATAATTTTAACAGGTACCTAATGTTCTTATTGATAATGGTTATTCTAGTGCTTCTTAGTTCCAGTAGGAAAAAAAAAATAGTTAAGCTTATGTGGTAAATGATTACTAAAAAGAACGAAATATTGTTTACTAGTGCGCCTGGAATGAGTAAGAGATGTGTTCCGCTATTATAGCGCTTGGGTCGTTGCTTATGCTTGGTGATTTATTTTTTGACGGAATATATGAACTTGGTATGTCCAGAGAGGCTTAAGTATAACTTTTTAGATTAGTTATTTATTTTCAACAATCGCTGTAATTAGATGTCGGTTTCTTCCCTTTTACTGAAGATTCGTAGTGTTGCACGTGGCGTCTTCTCTAACTATTTCTTGTGTAAGTGATCTTTTTTGTAGTCGAGTTCTCTAAGTTATGAGATATCAAACCAAATGCAGGACGCTTTCCTTTGATTGCTTTGACTGAGCAAATGAATGCTGTAAAGAAGGAAATATTGTACACTAGTGCGCTTGGAATAAGTTTGAATATTGGTTTCGCATGTGTAGTTAATGGGCTGGGGCTTATGCTTGCTGATTTATTTTTTGTATGTGCTATATGAACATAGTATGTCCAGATAAGCTTAAGCATAGCTTTTTAGATTAGTTATTTAATTTCAACAATCGCTGTAATTAGATGTCTGCCTCTTCGCTTTTAGTGATGATTAGTAGTGTTACACGTGGCCTCTTCTCTAACTATTTCTTGTGTAAGCGGTCTGTATTGCAGTCGAATTCTCTGAGTTGAGAGATATTAAACAAAATGCCGGATAATTTGCTTTGATTGAGCAATTTATTGCAGTAAAGAAGGAAATATTGTACACTAGTGCGCCTGGAATAAGTTTGAACATTTTTTTCGCATGTGTAGCGCTTTCTGTTCGCATTTTGATGGGACGTTTTATCCTTGCCGCATGTGTTTTATTGATATTATTTGTATCCTTATACTGTGGAGTCACTGGTATAAAAGTATCTTTGCTTTTATGTATATTTTATAAAGGTTTTAAATAAATATTTTCATCTTCTAAATTTAGGAGGATTTTCTCTATTCTTAGCTAACCTATTAGCTCTTTCAAATTTTTCTTCATGTATTTTATTATGAATCATTCATTGTTCGTCATTATACATTTGAACATATTTTTCAACTATATTATAATTGATGGTTTCTTACTCGCTCTAGTAGAATACTACCTACGTGATTTCATTAGTAGGTAAGTTTTAAGTGGTTATTAAGCGTGTCATTGTACGTTAGTGCATCAATTCTCAATTTATAATAAAATATTTCTTTATTGATGCTATGTTGTACCGTGTAGAATTTATCCTATTACTACAGTGACGATTCGATAGTCCTAAAGAGTTGGTATTTCCAGGAGAACTCTACTTCAATATTATTTATTTCTAATAAGTGTCTTATAAGTGTGTTGTTCGATTGTCCCTTGGAATTGTCATTGGTTTAGGATAATGTTCAAAGTATTCTTTTAAGACATTGCACATACATATAGCATGTTTTGATGGTATGACTCTAGCTAATAGACAATTCGAAAATGTTGAGTTTTTCATGTTTCTACGATCCCTTTGTGTTGTCATTTTCCTATATGTTGTTTGAAATTAATTCAATTATTCTTTCTTTTTCGGGTATATCTTCCTTTTTTTTTATTTGATATTTATTAATCCTTCTCGTAAGATACAATATTTGTATTAACTTTGATATTTCTTTGAGGTATTCCTCAAAGAAAGGTTCTAATATTTTTTTTTTTATGTGGTGCTTTAGAGTAAGTATATTCCATAGCTTTGTTAGTTTGTGATATTTCCTCTAGTAGCGTTCCTATGTCATTTATATCATTAATGTATAGTTTGTAACGCAATTGGTTAAAGGGTTTCGTGAATTCCATGTCTTTAATTCCATGTTTTACTACAATCCAAAGTTTATCTACGTTTAAACCTTATTATTTTTAACTATCCATATTGGTTTATTTGAGGACAGTTGTGAGTGAATAGTCGCCATTACTTTTTCTTCTGATACTATTTCCATGAGTTTTAGTCTTATTTGTTCATACCGAGATGTGTTTTTTAGCGAACTAATCATATTGTCTATTACCATTTGTTCTATATCTTCATTGAGTATCTGTTCAATTTCTTCTTTACTTGAATGGTGTATTAAGTTTTCATGGTGCCTCTAAAGCGTATCTGTTTTACATCAAACGAACTCACCTAATTTCCATTTATTATTTTAGTCGTTAACCATTTTTGGCATGGAGTCGGTATAGTTTATGTCATGTTCATTTCTGATGGCGGAGGCTCGTTGGTGTTTGGACCTAATTCTTAAAAATGATTAAGTGTTTCCTTTATTTGTTCCTGTAACATTCTTATTTGTTCATATCTGTCATTTTCTGTATAATGAACCCGATTACTAGCTGTTCTGATGGATACAGTCTGATTCTCGTGGTCTTGTTGATAGTTTTGCTAATAATTTCCTGAGGAAGGTTTATTAAAGTAACGTCGTTGGCGCGGTGACCATTGTTGATTGTGGTTTTGGTTATAATCCTGTCACTGATATTCTTGTGTTGCGGTTGATTATTATATCTGTTGGTTTGTGTAAAACGTTGTCTGTAATCTTTCCTGCAATCCTAACGATTGTAAGGTTGCTGTTGCTCATGATGTGGGTTTCTTTCGAAATTTGGGTCATATCTCTTTCCTTTATAATTGGAATTCCTTTGTGAGTTAAGTTGAGAATGGTTTTTGTTTCCGAATAACCTTTGAAAATTATGCGCAGCGTGAGTTCTAAGAGTGTTTTCAAAGCCAACTATTTATAGATTATTATTATAACCTATTAAAATTATTATAGATGCATTATGTTCTCTAATGTTCTATTCCATCCCGTTTTTTGACCCTTATCGTCCACAATTTTATTCTTTTTTTTGTGCTGAACCGTTTTCTATTCTATATTGATTAAAAAATTAGATGTATACAATAAGATAATACATATATTGAGTAGTAAATGGCTCCTTGTATTGTTTGGTATGCATTGTACTAAGTTTTTGTAACGTAGACATTCACCTAGTATGGGCAGGTTTACCACGTGGTCTTCGATACGGTCCTCAAAGATGTCGGTACCTTCGATTTTACTTGCGATTCGTAGTGTTACGCGTGGTTTCTTGTCTAACTGTTCTTGTGTAAGCGGTCTGTATTGTAGTCGAGTTCTCTTAGTTGAGAGATATCAATCGAAATGCCAGACGAGTTCCTTTAAGAATCACTGCTCGCCTCGTCATGGAGTGAAAATCGATTGAAATTCAATAATTTTAACAGGTACGTAATGTTCTTATTGATAATGGTTATTCTAGTGCTTCTTAGTTCCAGTAGGAAAAAAAAAATAGTTAAGCTTATGTGGTAAATGATTACTAAAAAGAACGAAATATTGTTTACTAGTGCGCCTGGAATGAGTAAGAGATGTGTTCCGCTATTATAGCGCTTGGGTCGTTGCTTATGCTTGGTGATTTATTTTTTGACGGAATATATGAACTTGGTATGTCCAGAGAGGCTTAAGTATAACTTTTTAGATTAGTTATTTATTTTCAACAATCGCTGTAATTAGATGTCGGTTTCTTCCCTTTTACTGAAGATTCGTAGTGTTGCACGTGGCGTCTTCTCTAACTATTTCTTGTGTAAGTGATCTTTTTTGTAGTCGAGTTCTCTAAGTTATGAGATATCAAACCAAATGCAGGACGCTTTCCTTTGATTGCTTTGACTGAGCAAATGAATGCTGTAAAGAAGGTAATATTGTACACTAGTGCGCTTGGAATAAGTTTGAACATTGGTTTCGCATGTGTAGTTAATGGGCTGGGGCTTATGCTTGCTGATTTATTTTTTGTATGTGCTATATGAACATAGTATGTCCAGATAAGCTTAAGCATAGCTTTTTAGATTAGTTATTTAATTTCAACAATCGCTGTAATTAGATGTCTGCCTCTTCGCTTTTAGTGATGATTAGTAGTGTTACACGTGGCCTCTTCTCTAACTATTTCTTGTGTAAGCGGTCTGTATTGCAGTCGAATTCTCTGAGTTGAGAGATATTAAACAAAATGCCGGATAATTTGCTTTGATTGAGCAATTTATTGCAGTAAAGAAGGAAATATTGTACACTAGTGCGCCTGGAATAAGTTTGAACATTTTTTTCGCATGTGTAGCGCTTTCTGTTCGCATTTTGATGGGACGTTTTATCCTTGCCGCATGTGTTTTATTGATATTATTTGTATCCTTATACTGTGGAGTCACTGGTATAAAAGTATCTTTGCTTTTATGTATATTTTATAAAGGTTTTAAATAAATATTTTCATCTTCTAAATTTAGGAGGATTTTCTCTATTCTTAGCTAACCTATTAGCTCTTTCAAATTTTTCTTCATGTATTTTATTATGAATCATTCATTGTTCGTCATTATACATTTGAACATATTTTTCAACTATATTATAATTGATGGTTTCTTACTCGCTCTAGTAGAATACTACCTACGTGATTTCATTAGTAGGTAAGTTTTAAGTGGTTATTAAGCGTGTCATTGTACGTTAGTGCATCAATTCTCAATTTATAATAAAATATTTCTTTATTGATGCTATGTTGTACCGTGTAGAATTTATCCTATTACTACAGTGACGATTCGATAGTCCTAAAGAGTTGGTATTTCCAGGAGAACTCTACTTCAATATTATTTATTTCTAATAAGTGTCTTATAAGTGTGTTGTTCGATTGTCCCTTGGAATTGTCATTGGTTTAGGATAATGTTCAAAGTATTCTTTTAAGACATTGCACATACATATAGCATGTTTTGATGGTATGACTCTAGCTAATAGACAATTCGAAAATGTTGAGTTTTTCATGTTTCTACGATCCCTTTGTGTTGTCATTTTCCTATATGTTGTTTGAAATTAATTCAATTATTCTTTCTTTTTCGGGTATATCTTCCTTTTTTTTTATTTGATATTTATTAATCCTTCTCGTAAGATACAATATTTGTATTAACTTTGATATTTCTTTGAGGTATTCCTCAAAGAAAGGTTCTAATATTTTTTTTTTATGTGGTGCTTTAGAGTAAGTATATTCCATAGCTTTGTTAGTTTGTGATATTTCCTCTAGTAGCGTTCCTATGTCATTTATATCATTAATGTATAGTTTGTAACGCAATTGGTTAAAGGGTTTCGTGAATTCCATGTCTTTAATTCCATGTTTTACTACAATCCAAAGTTTATCTACGTTTAAACCTTATTATTTTTAACTATCCATATTGGTTTATTTGAGGACAGTTGTGAGTGAATAGTCGCCATTACTTTTTCTTCTGATACTATTTCCATGAGTTTTAGTCTTATTTGTTCATACCGAGATGTGTTTTTTAGCGAACTAATCATATTGTCTATTACCATTTGTTCTATATCTTCATTGAGTATCTGTTCAATTTCTTCTTTACTTGAATGGTGTATTAAGTTTTCATGGTGCCTCTAAAGCGTATCTGTTTTACATCAAACGAACTCACCTAATTTCCATTTATTATTTTAGTCGTTAACCATTTTTGGCATGGAGTCGGTATAGTTTATGTCATGTTCATTTCTGATGGCGGAGGCTCGTTGGTGTTTGGACCTAATTCTTAAAAATGATTAAGTGTTTCCTTTATTTGTTCCTGTAACATTCTTATTTGTTCATATCTGTCATTTTCTGTATAATGAACCCGATTACTAGCTGTTCTGATGGATACAGTCTGATTCTCGCGGTCTTGTTGATAGTTTTGCTAATAATTTCCTGAGGAAGGTTTATTAAAGTAACGTCGTTGGCGCGGTGACCATTGTTGATTGTGGTTTTGGTTATAATCCTGTCACTGATATTCTTGTGTTGCGGTTGATTATTATATCTGTTGGTTTGTGTAAAACGTTGTCTGTAATCTTTCCTGCAATCCTAACGATTGTAAGGTTGCTGTTGCTCATGATGTGGGTTTCTTTCGAAATTTGGGTCATATCTCTTTCCTTTATAATTGGAATTCCTTTGTGAGTTAAGTTGAGAATGGTTTTTGTTTCCGAATAACCTTTGAAAATTATGCGCAGCGTGAGTTCTAAGAGTGTTTTCAAAGCCAACTATTTATAGATTATTATTATAACCTATTAAAATTATTATAGATGCATTATGTTCTCTAATGTTCTATTCCATCCCGTTTTTTGACCCTTATCGTCCACAATTTTATTCTTTTTTTTGTGCTGAACCGTTTTCTATTCTATATTGATTTAAAAATTAGATGTATACAATAAGATAATACATATATTGAGTAGTAAATGGCTCCTTGTATTGTTTGGTATGCATTGTACTAAGTTTTTGTAACGTAGACATTCACCTAGTATGGGCAGGTTTACCACGTGGTCTTCGATACGGTCCTCAAAGATGTCGGTACCTTCGATTTTACTTGCGATTCGTAGTGTTACGCGTGGTTTCTTGTCTAACTGTTCTTGTGTAAGCGGTCTGTATTGTAGTCGAGTTCTCTTAGTTGAGAGATATCAATCGAAATGCCAGACGAGTTCCTTTAAGAATCACTGCTCGCCTCGTCATGGAGTGAAAATCGATTGAAATTCAATAATTTTAACAGGTACCTAATGTTCTTATTGATAATGGTTATTCTAGTGCTTCTTAGTTCCAGTAGGAAAAAAAAAATAGTTAAGCTTATGTGGTAAATGATTACTAAAAAGAACGAAATATTGTTTACTAGTGCGCCTGGAATGAGTAAGAGATGTGTTCCGCTATTATAGCGCTTGGGTCGTTGCTTATGCTTGGTGATTTATTTTTTGACGGAATATATGAACTTGGTATGTCCAGAGAGGCTTAAGTATAACTTTTTAGATTAGTTATTTATTTTCAACAATCGCTGTAATTAGATGTCGGTTTCTTCCCTTTTACTGAAGATTCGTAGTGTTGCACGTGGCGTCTTCTCTAACTATTTCTTGTGTAAGTGATCTTTTTTGTAGTCGAGTTCTCTAAGTTATGAGATATCAAACCAAATGCAGGACGCTTTCCTTTGATTGCTTTGACTGAGCAAATGAATGCTGTAAAGAAGGAAATATTGTACACTAGTGCGCTTGGAATAAGTTTGAATATTGGTTTCGCATGTGTAGTTAATGGGCTGGGGCTTATGCTTGCTGATTTATTTTTTGTATGTGCTATATGAACATAGTATGTCCAGATAAGCTTAAGCATAGCTTTTTAGATTAGTTATTTAATTTCAACAATCGCTGTAATTAGATGTCTGCCTCTTCGCTTTTAGTGATGATTAGTAGTGTTACACGTGGCCTCTTCTCTAACTATTTCTTGTGTAAGCGGTCTGTATTGCAGTCGAATTCTCTGAGTTGAGAGATATTAAACAAAATGCCGGATAATTTGCTTTGATTGAGCAATTTATTGCAGTAAAGAAGGAAATATTGTACACTAGTGCGCCTGGAATAAGTTTGAACATTTTTTTCGCATGTGTAGCGCTTTCTGTTCGCATTTTGATGGGACGTTTTATCCTTGCCGCATGTGTTTTATTGATATTATTTGTATCCTTATACTGTGGAGTCACTGGTATAAAAGTATCTTTGCTTTTATGTATATTTTATAAAGGTTTTAAATAAATATTTTCATCTTCTAAATTTAGGAGGATTTTCTCTATTCTTAGCTAACCTATTAGCTCTTTCAAATTTTTCTTCATGTATTTTATTATGAATCATTCATTGTTCGTCATTATACATTTGAACATATTTTTCAACTATATTATAATTGATGGTTTCTTACTCGCTCTAGTAGAATACTACCTACGTGATTTCATTAGTAGGTAAGTTTTAAGTGGTTATTAAGCGTGTCATTGTACGTTAGTGCATCAATTCTCAATTTATAATAAAATATTTCTTTATTGATGCTATGTTGTACCGTGTAGAATTTATCCTATTACTACAGTGACGATTCGATAGTCCTAAAGAGTTGGTATTTCCAGGAGAACTCTACTTCAATATTATTTATTTCTAATAAGTGTCTTATAAGTGTGTTGTTCGATTGTCCCTTGGAATTGTCATTGGTTTAGGATAATGTTCAAAGTATTCTTTTAAGACATTGCACATACATATAGCATGTTTTGATGGTATGACTCTAGCTAATAGACAATTCGAAAATGTTGAGTTTTTCATGTTTCTACGATCCCTTTGTGTTGTCATTTTCCTATATGTTGTTTGAAATTAATTCAATTATTCTTTCTTTTTCGGGTATATCTTCCTTTTTTTTTATTTGATATTTATTAATCCTTCTCGTAAGATACAATATTTGTATTAACTTTGATATTTCTTTGAGGTATTCCTCAAAGAAAGGTTCTAATATTTTTTTTTTATGTGGTGCTTTAGAGTAAGTATATTCCATAGCTTTGTTAGTTTGTGATATTTCCTCTAGTAGCGTTCCTATGTCATTTATATCATTAATGTATAGTTTGTAACGCAATTGGTTAAAGGGTTTCGTGAATTCCATGTCTTTAATTCCATGTTTTACTACAATCCAAAGTTTATCTACGTTTAAACCTTATTATTTTTAACTATCCATATTGGTTTATTTGAGGACAGTTGTGAGTGAATAGTCGCCATTACTTTTTCTTCTGATACTATTTCCATGAGTTTTAGTCTTATTTGTTCATACCGAGATGTGTTTTTTAGCGAACTAATCATATTGTCTATTACCATTTGTTCTATATCTTCATTGAGTATCTGTTCAATTTCTTCTTTACTTGAATGGTGTATTAAGTTTTCATGGTGCCTCTAAAGCGTATCTGTTTTACATCAAACGAACTCACCTAATTTCCATTTATTATTTTAGTCGTTAACCATTTTTGGCATGGAGTCGGTATAGTTTATGTCATGTTCATTTCTGATGGCGGAGGCTCGTTGGTGTTTGGACCTAATTCTTAAAAATGATTAAGTGTTTCCTTTATTTGTTCCTGTAACATTCTTATTTGTTCATATCTGTCATTTTCTGTATAATGAACCCGATTACTAGCTGTTCTGATGGATACAGTCTGATTCTCGCGGTCTTGTTGATAGTTTTGCTAATAATTTCCTGAGGAAGGTTTATTAAAGTAACGTCGTTGGCGCGGTGACCATTGTTGATTGTGGTTTTGGTTATAATCCTGTCACTGATATTCTTGTGTTGCGGTTGATTATTATATCTGTTGGTTTGTGTAAAACGTTGTCTGTAATCTTTCCTGCAATCCTAACGATTGTAAGGTTGCTGTTGCTCATGATGTGGGTTTCTTTCGAAATTTGGGTCATATCTCTTTCCTTTATAATTGGAATTCCTTTGTGAGTTAAGTTGAGAATGGTTTTTGTTTCCGAATAACCTTTGAAAATTATGCGCAGCGTGAGTTCTAAGAGTGTTTTCAAAGCCAACTATTTATAGATTATTATTATAACCTATTAAAATTATTATAGATGCATTATGTTCTCTAATGTTCTATTCCATCCCGTTTTTTGACCCTTATCGTCCACAATTTTATTCTTTTTTTTGTGCTGAACCGTTTTCTATTCTATATTGATTTAAAAATTAGATGTATACAATAAGATAATACATATATTGAGTAGTAAATGGCTCCTTGTATTGTTTGGTATGCATTGTACTAAGTTTTTGTAACGTAGACATTCACCTAGTATGGGCAGGTTTACCACGTGGTCTTCGATACGGTCCTCAAAGATGTCGGTACCTTCGATTTTACTTGCGATTCGTAGTGTTACGCGTGGTTTCTTGTCTAACTGTTCTTGTGTAAGCGGTCTGTATTGTAGTCGAGTTCTCTTAGTTGAGAGATATCAATCGAAATGCCAGACGAGTTCCTTTAAGAATCACTGCTCGCCTCGTCATGGAGTGAAAATCGATTGAAATTCAATAATTTTAACAGGTACCTAATGTTCTTATTGATAATGGTTATTCTAGTGCTTCTTAGTTCCAGTAGGAAAAAAAAAATAGTTAAGCTTATGTGGTAAATGATTACTAAAAAGAACGAAATATTGTTTACTAGTGCGCCTGGAATGAGTAAGAGATGTGTTCCGCTATTATAGCGCTTGGGTCGTTGCTTATGCTTGGTGATTTATTTTTTGACGGAATATATGAACTTGGTATGTCCAGAGAGGCTTAAGTATAACTTTTTAGATTAGTTATTTATTTTCAACAATCGCTGTAATTAGATGTCGGTTTCTTCCCTTTTACTGAAGATTCGTAGTGTTGCACGTGGCGTCTTCTCTAACTATTTCTTGTGTAAGTGATCTTTTTTGTAGTCGAGTTCTCTAAGTTATGAGATATCAAACCAAATGCAGGACGCTTTCCTTTGATTGCTTTGACTGAGCAAATGAATGCTGTAAAGAAGGAAATATTGTACACTAGTGCGCTTGGAATAAGTTTGAATATTGGTTTCGCATGTGTAGTTAATGGGCTGGGGCTTATGCTTGCTGATTTATTTTTTGTATGTGCTATATGAACATAGTATGTCCAGATAAGCTTAAGCATAGCTTTTTAGATTAGTTATTTAATTTCAACAATCGCTGTAATTAGATGTCTGCCTCTTCGCTTTTAGTGATGATTAGTAGTGTTACACGTGGCCTCTTCTCTAACTATTTCTTGTGTAAGCGGTCTGTATTGCAGTCGAATTCTCTGAGTTGAGAGATATTAAACAAAATGCCGGATAATTTGCTTTGATTGAGCAATTTATTGCAGTAAAGAAGGAAATATTGTACACTAGTGCGCCTGGAATAAGTTTGAACATTTTTTTCGCATGTGTAGCGCTTTCTGTTCGCATTTTGATGGGACGTTTTATCCTTGCCGCATGTGTTTTATTGATATTATTTGTATCCTTATACTGTGGAGTCACTGGTATAAAAGTATCTTTGCTTTTATGTATATTTTATAAAGGTTTTAAATAAATATTTTCATCTTCTAAATTTAGGAGGATTTTCTCTATTCTTAGCTAACCTATTAGCTCTTTCAAATTTTTCTTCATGTATTTTATTATGAATTATTCATTGTTCGTCATTATACATTTGAACATATTTTTCAACTATATTATAATTGATGGTTTCTTACTCGCTCTAGTAGAATACTACCTACGTGATTTCATTAGTAGGTAAGTTTTAAGTGGTTATTAAGCGTGTCATTGTACGTTAGTGCATCAATTCTCAATTTATAATAAAATATTTCTTTATTGATGCTATGTTGTACCGTGTAGAATTTATCCTATTACTACAGTGACGATTCAATAGTCCTAAAGAGTTGGTATTTCCAGGAGAACTCTACTTCAATATTATTTATTTCTAATAAGTGTCTTATAAGTGTGTTGTTCGATTGTCCCTTGGAATTGTCATTGGTTTAGGATAATGTTCAAAGTATTCTTTTAAGACATTGCACATACATATAGCATGTTTTGATGGTATGACTCTAGCTAATAGACAATTCGAAAATGTTGAGTTTTTCATGTTTCTACGATCCCTTTGTGTTGTCATTTTCCTATATGTTGTTTGAAATTAATTCAATTATTCTTTCTTTTTCGGGTATATCTTCCTTTTTTTTTATTTGATATTTATTAATCCTTCTCGTAAGATACAATATTTGTATTAACTTTGATATTTCTTTGAGGTATTCCTCAAAGAAAGGTTCTAATATTTTTTTTTTTATGTGGTGCTTTAGAGTAAGTATATTCCATAGCTTTGTTAGTTTGTGATATTTCCTCTAGTAGCGTTCCTATGTCATTTATATCATTAATGTATAGTTTGTAACGCAATTGGTTAAAGGGTTTCGTGAATTCCATGTCTTTAATTCCATGTTTTACTACAATCCAAAGTTTATCTACGTTTAAACCTTATTATTTTTAACTATCCATATTGGTTTATTTGAGGACAGTTGTGAGTGAATAGTCGCCATTACTTTTTCTTCTGATACTATTTCCATGAGTTTTAGTCTTATTTGTTCATACCGAGATGTGTTTTTTAGCGAACTAATCATATTGTCTATTACCATTTGTTCTATATCTTCATTGAGTATCTGTTCAATTTCTTCTTTACTTGAATGGTGTATTAAGTTTTCATGGTGCCTCTAAAGCGTATCTGTTTTACATCAAACGAACTCACCTAATTTCCATTTATTATTTTAGTCGTTAACCATTTTTGGCATGGAGTCGGTATAGTTTATGTCATGTTCATTTCTGATGGCGGAGGCTCGTTGGTGTTTGGACCTAATTCTTAAAAATGATTAAGTGTTTCCTTTATTTGTTCCTGTAACATTCTTATTTGTTCATATCTGTCATTTTCTGTATAATGAACCCGATTACTAGCTGTTCTGATGGATACAGTCTGATTCTCGCGGTCTTGTTGATAGTTTTGCTAATAATTTCCTGAGGAAGGTTTATTAAAGTAACGTCGTTGGCGCGGTGACCATTGTTGATTGTGGTTTTGGTTATAATCCTGTCACTGATATTCTTGTGTTGCGGTTGATTATTATATCTGTTGGTTTGTGTATAACGTTGTCTGTAATCTTTCCTGCAATCCTAACGATTGTAAGGTTGCTGTTGCTCATGATGTGGGTTTCTTTCGAAATTTGGGTCATATCTCTTTCCTTTATAATTGGAATTCCTTTGTGAGTTAAGTTGAGAATGGTTTTTGTTTCCGAATAACCTTTGAAAATTATGCGCAGCGTGAGTTCTAAGAGTGTTTTCAAAGCCAACTATTTATAGATTATTATTATAACCTATTAAAATTATTATAGATGCATTATGTTCTCTAATGTTCTATTCCATCCCGTTTTTTGCCCCCTATCGTCCACAATTTTATTCTTTTTTTTGTGCTGAACCGTTTTCTATTCTATATTGATTAAAAAATTAGATGTATACAATAAGATAATACATATATTGAGTAGTAAATGGCTCCTTGTATTGTTTGGTATGCATTGTACTAAGTTTTTGTAACGTAGACATTCACCTAGCATGGGCAGGTTTACCACGTGGTCTTCGATACGGTCCTCAAAGATGTCGGTACCTTCGATTTTACTTGCGATTCGTAGTGTTACGCGTGGTTTCTTGTCTAACTGTTCTTGTGTAAGCGGTCTGTATTGTAGTCGAGTTCTCTTAGTTGAGAGATATCAATCGAAATGCCAGACGAGTTCCTTTAAGAATCACTGCTCGCCTCGTCATGGAGTGAAAATCGATTGAAATTCAATAATTTTAACAGGTACCTAATGTTCTTATTGATAATGGTTATTCTAGTGCTTCTTAGTTCCAGTAGGAAAAAAAAAATAGTTAAGCTTATGTGGTAAATGATTACTAAAAAGAACGAAATATTGTTTACTAGTGCGCCTGGAATGAGTAAGAGATGTGTTCCGCTATTATAGCGCTTGGGTCGTTGCTTATGCTTGGTGATTTATTTTTTGACGGAATATATGAACTTGGTATGTCCAGAGAGGCTTAAGTATAACTTTTTAGATTAGTTATTTATTTTCAACAATCGCTGTAATTAGATGTCGGTTTCTTCCCTTTTACTGAAGATTCGTAGTGTTGCACGTGGCGTCTTCTCTAACTATTTCTTGTGTAAGTGATCTTTTTTGTAGTCGAGTTCTCTAAGTTATGAGATATCAAACCAAATGCAGGACGCTTTCCTTTGATTGCTTTGACTGAGCAAATGAATGCTGTAAAGAAGGAAATATTGTACACTAGTGCGCTTGGAATAAGTTTGAATATTGGTTTCGCATGTGTAGTTAATGGGCTGGGGCTTATGCTTGCTGATTTATTTTTTGTATGTGCTATATGAACATAGTATGTCCAGATAAGCTTAAGCATAGCTTTTTAGATTAGTTATTTAATTTCAACAATCGCTGTAATTAGATGTCTGCCTCTTCGCTTTTAGTGATGATTAGTAGTGTTACACGTGGCCTCTTCTCTAACTATTTCTTGTGTAAGCGGTCTGTATTGCAGTCGAATTCTCTGAGTTGAGAGATATTAAACAAAATGCCGGATAATTTGCTTTGATTGAGCAATTTATTGCAGTAAAGAAGGAAATATTGTACACTAGTGCGCCTGGAATAAGTTTGAACATTTTTTTCGCATGTGTAGCGCTTTCTGTTCGCATTTTGATGGGACGTTTTATCCTTGCCGCATGTGTTTTATTGATATTATTTGTATCCTTATACTGTGGAGTCACTGGTATAAAAGTATCTTTGCTTTTATGTATATTTTATAAAGGTTTTAAATAAATATTTTCATCTTCTAAATTTAGGAGGATTTTCTCTATTCTTAGCTAACCTATTAGCTCTTTCAAATTTTTCTTCATGTATTTTATTATGAATCATTCATTGTTCGTCATTATACATTTGAACATATTTTTCAACTATATTATAATTGATGGTTTCTTACTCGCTCTAGTAGAATACTACCTACGTGATTTCATTAGTAGGTAAGTTTTAAGTGGTTATTAAGCGTGTCATTGTACGTTAGTGCATCAATTCTCAATTTATAATAAAATATTTCTTTATTGATGCTATGTTGTACCGTGTAGAATTTATCCTATTACTACAGTGACGATTCGATAGTCCTAAAGAGTTGGTATTTCCAGGAGAACTCTACTTCAATATTATTTATTTCTAATAAGTGTCTTATAAGTGTGTTGTTCGATTGTCCCTTGGAATTGTCATTGGTTTAGGATAATGTTCAAAGTATTCTTTTAAGACATTGCACATACATATAGCATGTTTTGATGGTATGACTCTAGCTAATAGACAATTCGAAAATGTTGAGTTTTTCATGTTTCTACGATCCCTTTGTGTTGTCATTTTCCTATATGTTGTTTGAAATTAATTCAATTATTCTTTCTTTTTCGGGTATATCTTCCTTTTTTTTTATTTGATATTTATTAATCCTTCTCGTAAGATACAATATTTGTATTAACTTTGATATTTCTTTGAGGTATTCCTCAAAGAAAGGTTCTAATATTTTTTTTTTTATGTGGTGCTTTAGAGTAAGTATATTCCATAGCTTTGTTAGTTTGTGATATTTCCTCTAGTAGCGTTCCTATGTCATTTATATCATTAATGTATAGTTTGTAACGCAATTGGTTAAAGGGTTTCGTGAATTCCATGTCTTTAATTCCATGTTTTACTACAATCCAAAGTTTATCTACGTTTAAACCTTATTATTTTTAACTATCCATATTGGTTTATTTGAGGACAGTTGTGAGTGAATAGTCGCCATTACTTTTTCTTCTGATACTATTTCCATGAGTTTTAGTCTTATTTGTTCATACCGAGATGTGTTTTTTAGCGAACTAATCATATTGTCTATTACCATTTGTTCTATATCTTCATTGAGTATCTGTTCAATTTCTTCTTTACTTGAATGGTGTATTAAGTTTTCATGGTGCCTCTAAAGCGTATCTGTTTTACATCAAACGAACTCACCTAATTTCCATTTATTATTTTAGTCGTTAACCATTTTTGGCATGGAGTCGGTATAGTTTATGTCATGTTCATTTCTGATGGCGGAGGCTCGTTGGTGTTTGGACCTAATTCTTAAAAATGATTAAGTGTTTCCTTTATTTGTTCCTGTAACATTCTTATTTGTTCATATCTGTCATTTTCTGTATAATGAACCCGATTACTAGCTGTTCTGATGGATACAGTCTGATTCTCGCGGTCTTGTTGATAGTTTTGCTAATAATTTCCTGAGGAAGGTTTATTAAAGTAACGTCGTTGGCGCGGTGACCATTGTTGATTGTGGTTTTGGTTATAATCCTGTCACTGATATTCTTGTGTTGCGGTTGATTATTATATCTGTTGGTTTGTGTAAAACGTTGTCTGTAATCTTTCCTGCAATCCTAACGATTGTAAGGTTGCTGTTGCTCATGATGTGGGTTTCTTTCGAAATTTGGGTCATATCTCTTTCCTTTATAATTGGAATTCCTTTGTGAGTTAAGTTGAGAATGGTTTTTGTTTCCGAATAACCTTTGAAAATTATGCGCAGCGTGAGTTCTAAGAGTGTTTTCAAAGCCAACTATTTATAGATTATTATTATAACCTATTAAAATTATTATAGATGCATTATGTTCTCTAATGTTCTATTCCATCCCGTTTTTTGACCCTTATCGTCCACAATTTTATTCTTTTTTTTGTGCTGAACCGTTTTCTATTCTATATTGATTAAAAAATTAGATGTATACAATAAGATAATACATATATTGAGTAGTAAATGGCTCCTTGTATTGTTTGGTATGCATTGTACTAAGTTTTTGTAACGTAGACATTCACCTAGCATGGGCAGGTTTACCACGTGGTCTTCGATACGGTCCTCAAAGATGTCGGTACCTTCGATTTTACTTGCGATTCGTAGTGTTACGCGTGGTTTCTTGTCTAAATGTTCTTGTGTAAGCGGTCTGTATTGTAGTAGAGTTCTCTTAGTTGAGAGATATCAATCGAAATGCCAGACGAGTTCCTTTAAGAATCACTGCTCGCCTCGTCATGGAGTGAAAATCGATTGAAATTCAATAATTTTAACAGGTACCTAATGTTCTTATTGATAATGGTTATTCTAGTGCTTCTTAGTTCCAGTAGGAAAAAAAAAATAGTTAAGCTTATGTGGTAAATGATTACTAAAAAGAACGAAATATTGTTTACTAGTGCGCCTGGAATGAGTAAGAGATGTGTTCCGCTATTATAGCGCTTGGGTCGTTGCTTATGCTTGGTGATTTATTTTTTGACGGAATATATGAACTTGGTATGTCCAGAGAGGCTTAAGTATAACTTTTTAGATTAGTTATTTATTTTCAACAATCGCTGTAATTAGATGTCGGTTTCTTCCCTTTTACTGAAGATTCGTAGTGTTGCACGTGGCGTCTTCTCTAACTATTTCTTGTGTAAGTGATCTTTTTTGTAGTCGAGTTCTCTAAGTTATGAGATATCAAACCAAATGCAGGACGCTTTCCTTTGATTGCTTTGACTGAGCAAATGAATGCTGTAAAGAAGGTAATATTGTACACTAGTGCGCTTGGAATAAGTTTGAACATTGGTTTCGCATGTGTAGTTAATGGGCTGGGGCTTATGCTTGCTGATTTATTTTTTGTATGTGCTATATGAACATAGTATGTCCAGATAAGCTTAAGCATAGCTTTTTAGATTAGTTATTTAATTTCAACAATCGCTGTAATTAGATGTCTGCCTCTTCGCTTTTAGTGATGATTAGTAGTGTTACACGTGGCCTCTTCTCTAACTATTTCTTGTGTAAGCGGTCTGTATTGCAGTCGAATTCTCTGAGTTGAGAGATATTAAACAAAATGCCGGATAATTTGCTTTGATTGAGCAATTTATTGCAGTAAAGAAGGAAATATTGTACACTAGTGCGCCTGGAATAAGTTTGAACATTTTTTTCGCATGTGTAGCGCTTTCTGTTCGCATTTTGATGGGACGTTTTATCCTTGCCGCATGTGTTTTATTGATATTATTTGTATCCTTATACTGTGGAGTCACTGGTATAAAAGTATCTTTGCTTTTATGTATATTTTATAAAGGTTTTAAATAAATATTTTCATCTTCTAAATTTAGGAGGATTTTCTCTATTCTTAGCTAACCTATTAGCTCTTTCAAATTTTTCTTCATGTATTTTATTATGAATCATTCATTGTTCGTCATTATACATTTGAACATATTTTTCAACTATATTATAATTGATGGTTTCTTACTCGCTCTAGTAGAATACTACCTACGTGATTTCATTAGTAGGTAAGTTTTAAGTGGTTATTAAGCGTGTCATTGTACGTTAGTGCATCAATTCTCAATTTATAATAAAATATTTCTTTATTGATGCTATGTTGTACCGTGTAGAATTTATCCTATTACTACAGTGACGATTCGATAGTCCTAAAGAGTTGGTATTTCCAGGAGAACTCTACTTCAATATTATTTATTTCTAATAAGTGTCTTATAAGTGTGTTGTTCGATTGTCCCTTGGAATTGTCATTGGTTTAGGATAATGTTCAAAGTATTCTTTTAAGACATTGCACATACATATAGCATGTTTTGATGGTATGACTCTAGCTAATAGACAATTCGAAAATGTTGAGTTTTTCATGTTTCTACGATCCCTTTGTGTTGTCATTTTCCTATATGTTGTTTGAAATTAATTCAATTATTCTTTCTTTTTCGGGTATATCTTCCTTTTTTTTTATTTGATATTTATTAATCCTTCTCGTAAGATACAATATTTGTATTAACTTTGATATTTCTTTGAGGTATTCCTCAAAGAAAGGTTCTAATATTTTTTTTTTTATGTGGTGCTTTAGAGTAAGTATATTCCATAGCTTTGTTAGTTTGTGATATTTCCTCTAGTAGCGTTCCTATGTCATTTATATCATTAATGTATAGTTTGTAACGCAATTGGTTAAAGGGTTTCGTGAATTCCATGTCTTTAATTCCATGTTTTACTACAATCCAAAGTTTATCTACGTTTAAACCTTATTATTTTTAACTATCCATATTGGTTTATTTGAGGACAGTTGTGAGTGAATAGTCGCCATTACTTTTTCTTCTGATACTATTTCCATGAGTTTTAGTCTTATTTGTTCATACCGAGATGTGTTTTTTAGCGAACTAATCATATTGTCTATTACCATTTGTTCTATATCTTCATTGAGTATCTGTTCAATTTCTTCTTTACTTGAATGGTGTATTAAGTTTTCATGGTGCCTCTAAAGCGTATCTGTTTTACATCAAACGAACTCACCTAATTTCCATTTATTATTTTAGTCGTTAACCATTTTTGGCATGGAGTCGGTATAGTTTATGTCATGTTCATTTCTGATGGCGGAGGCTCGTTGGTGTTTGGACCTAATTCTTAAAAATGATTAAGTGTTTCCTTTATTTGTTCCTGTAACATTCTTATTTGTTCATATCTGTCATTTTCTGTATAATGAACCCGATTACTAGCTGTTCTGATGGATACAGTCTGATTCTCGCGGTCTTGTTGATAGTTTTGCTAATAATTTCCTGAGGAAGGTTTATTAAAGTAACGTCGTTGGCGCGGTGACCATTGTTGATTGTGGTTTTGGTTATAATCCTGTCACTGATATTCTTGTGTTGCGGTTGATTATTATATCTGTTGGTTTGTGTAAAACGTTGTCTGTAATCTTTCCTGCAATCCTAACGATTGTAAGGTTGCTGTTGCTCATGATGTGGGTTTCTTTCGAAATTTGGGTCATATCTCTTTCCTTTATAATTGGAATTCCTTTGTGAGTTAAGTTGAGAATGGTTTTTGTTTCCGAATAACCTTTGAAAATTATGCGCAGCGTGAGTTCTAAGAGTGTTTTCAAAGCCAACTATTTATAGATTATTATTATAACCTATTAAAATTATTATAGATGCATTATGTTCTCTAATGTTCTATTCCATCCCGTTTTTTGACCCTTATCGTCCACAATTTTATTCTTTTTTTTGTGCTGAACCGTTTTCTATTCTATATTGATTAAAAAATTAGATGTATACAATAAGATAATACATATATTGAGTAGTAAATGGCTCCTTGTATTGTTTGGTATGCATTGTACTAAGTTTTTGTAACGTAGACATTCACCTAGCATGGGCAGGTTTACCACGTGGTCTTCGATACGGTCCTCAAAGATGTCGGTACCTTCGATTTTACTTGCGATTCGTAGTGTTACGCGTGGTTTCTTGTCTAACTGTTCTTGTGTAAGCGGTCTGTATTGTAGTCGAGTTCTCTTAGTTGAGAGATATCAATCGAAATGCCAGACGAGTTCCTTTAAGAATCACTGCTCGCCTCGTCATGGAGTGAAAATCGATTGAAATTCAATAATTTTAACAGGTACCTAATGTTCTTATTGATAATGGTTATTCTAGTGCTTCTTAGTTCCAGTAGGAAAAAAAAAATAGTTAAGCTTATGTGGTAAATGATTACTAAAAAGAACGAAATATTGTTTACTAGTGCGCCTGGAATGAGTAAGAGATGTGTTCCGCTATTATAGCGCTTGGGTCGTTGCTTATGCTTGGTGATTTATTTTTTGACGGAATATATGAACTTGGTATGTCCAGAGAGGCTTAAGTATAACTTTTTAGATTAGTTATTTATTTTCAACAATCGCTGTAATTAGATGTCGGTTTCTTCCCTTTTACTGAAGATTCGTAGTGTTGCACGTGGCGTCTTCTCTAACTATTTCTTGTGTAAGTGATCTTTTTTGTAGTCGAGTTCTCTAAGTTATGAGATATCAAACCAAATGCAGGACGCTTTCCTTTGATTGCTTTGACTGAGCAAATGAATGCTGTAAAGAAGGTAATATTGTACACTAGTGCGCTTGGAATAAGTTTGAACATTGGTTTCGCATGTGTAGTTAATGGGCTGGGGCTTATGCTTGCTGATTTATTTTTTGTATGTGCTATATGAACATAGTATGTCCAGATAAGCTTAAGCATAGCTTTTTAGATTAGTTATTTAATTTCAACAATCGCTGTAATTAGATGTCTGCCTCTTCGCTTTTAGTGATGATTAGTAGTGTTACACGTGGCCTCTTCTCTAACTATTTCTTGTGTAAGCGGTCTGTATTGCAGTCGAATTCTCTGAGTTGAGAGATATTAAACAAAATGCCGGATAATTTGCTTTGATTGAGCAATTTATTGCAGTAAAGAAGGAAATATTGTACACTAGTGCGCCTGGAATAAGTTTGAACATTTTTTTCGCATGTGTAGCGCTTTCTGTTCGCATTTTGATGGGACGTTTTATCCTTGCCGCATGTGTTTTATTGATATTATTTGTATCCTTATACTGTGGAGTCACTGGTATAAAAGTATCTTTGCTTTTATGTATATTTTATAAAGGTTTTAAATAAATATTTTCATCTTCTAAATTTAGGAGGATTTTCTCTATTCTTAGCTAACCTATTAGCTCTTTCAAATTTTTCTTCATGTATTTTATTATGAATCATTCATTGTTCGTCATTATACATTTGAACATATTTTTCAACTATATTATAATTGATGGTTTCTTACTCGCTCTAGTAGAATACTACCTACGTGATTTCATTAGTAGGTAAGTTTTAAGTGGTTATTAAGCGTGTCATTGTACGTTAGTGCATCAATTCTCAATTTATAATAAAATATTTCTTTATTGATGCTATGTTGTACCGTGTAGAATTTATCCTATTACTACAGTGACGATTCGATAGTCCTAAAGAGTTGGTATTTCCAGGAGAACTCTACTTCAATATTATTTATTTCTAATAAGTGTCTTATAAGTGTGTTGTTCGATTGTCCCTTGGAATTGTCATTGGTTTAGGATAATGTTCAAAGTATTCTTTTAAGACATTGCACATACATATAGCATGTTTTGATGGTATGACTCTAGCTAATAGACAATTCGAAAATGTTGAGTTTTTCATGTTTCTACGATCCCTTTGTGTTGTCATTTTCCTATATGTTGTTTGAAATTAATTCAATTATTCTTTCTTTTTCGGGTATATCTTCCTTTTTTTTTATTTGATATTTATTAATCCTTCTCGTAAGATACAATATTTGTATTAACTTTGATATTTCTTTGAGGTATTCCTCAAAGAAAGGTTCTAATATTTTTTTTTTTATGTGGTGCTTTAGAGTAAGTATATTCCATAGCTTTGTTAGTTTGTGATATTTCCTCTAGTAGCGTTCCTATGTCATTTATATCATTAATGTATAGTTTGTAACGCAATTGGTTAAAGGGTTTCGTGAATTCCATGTCTTTAATTCCATGTTTTACTACAATCCAAAGTTTATCTACGTTTAAACCTTATTATTTTTAACTATCCATATTGGTTTATTTGAGGACAGTTGTGAGTGAATAGTCGCCATTACTTTTTCTTCTGATACTATTTCCATGAGTTTTAGTCTTATTTGTTCATACCGAGATGTGTTTTTTAGCGAACTAATCATATTGTCTATTACCATTTGTTCTATATCTTCATTGAGTATCTGTTCAATTTCTTCTTTACTTGAATGGTGTATTAAGTTTTCATGGTGCCTCTAAAGCGTATCTGTTTTACATCAAACGAACTCACCTAATTTCCATTTATTATTTTAGTCGTTAACCATTTTTGGCATGGAGTCGGTATAGTTTATGTCATGTTCATTTCTGATGGCGGAGGCTCGTTGGTGTTTGGACCTAATTCTTAAAAATGATTAAGTGTTTCCTTTATTTGTTCCTGTAACATTCTTATTTGTTCATATCTGTCATTTTCTGTATAATGAACCCGATTACTAGCTGTTCTGATGGATACAGTCTGATTCTCGCGGTCTTGTTGATAGTTTTGCTAATAATTTCCTGAGGAAGGTTTATTAAAGTAACGTCGTTGGCGCGGTGACCATTGTTGATTGTGGTTTTGGTTATAATCCTGTCACTGATATTCTTGTGTTGCGGTTGATTATTATATCTGTTGGTTTGTGTATAACGTTGTCTGTAATCTTTCCTGCAATCCTAACGATTGTAAGGTTGCTGTTGCTCATGATGTGGGTTTCTTTCGAAATTTGGGTCATATCTCTTTCCTTTATAATTGGAATTCCTTTGTGAGTTAAGTTGAGAATGGTTTTTGTTTCCGAATAACCTTTGAAAATTATGCGCAGCGTGAGTTCTAAGAGTGTTTTCAAAGCCAACTATTTATAGATTATTATTATAACCTATTAAAATTATTATAGATGCATTATGTTCTCTAATGTTCTATTCCATCCCGTTTTTTGCCCCCTATCGTCCACAATTTTATTCTTTTTTTTGTGCTGAACCGTTTTCTATTCTATATTGATTAAAAAATTAGATGTATACAATAAGATAATACATATATTGAGTAGTAAATGGCTCCTTGTATTGTTTGGTATGCATTGTACTAAGTTTTTGTAACGTAGACATTCACCTAGCATGGGCAGGTTTACCACGTGGTCTTCGATACGGTCCTCAAAGATGTCGGTACCTTCGATTTTACTTGCGATTCGTAGTGTTACGCGTGGTTTCTTGTCTAACTGTTCTTGTGTAAGCGGTCTGTATTGTAGTCGAGTTCTCTTAGTTGAGAGATATCAATCGAAATGCCAGACGAGTTCCTTTAAGAATCACTGCTCGCCTCGTCATGGAGTGAAAATCGATTGAAATTCAATAATTTTAACAGGTACCTAATGTTCTTATTGATAATGGTTATTCTAGTGCTTCTTAGTTCCAGTAGGAAAAAAAAAATAGTTAAGCTTATGTGGTAAATGATTACTAAAAAGAACGAAATATTGTTTACTAGTGCGCCTGGAATGAGTAAGAGATGTGTTCCGCTATTATAGCGCTTGGGTCGTTGCTTATGCTTGGTGATTTATTTTTTGACGGAATATATGAACTTGGTATGTCCAGAGAGGCTTAAGTATAACTTTTTAGATTAGTTATTTATTTTCAACAATCGCTGTAATTAGATGTCGGTTTCTTCCCTTTTACTGAAGATTCGTAGTGTTGCACGTGGCGTCTTCTCTAACTATTTCTTGTGTAAGTGATCTTTTTTGTAGTCGAGTTCTCTAAGTTATGAGATATCAAACCAAATGCAGGACGCTTTCCTTTGATTGCTTTGACTGAGCAAATGAATGCTGTAAAGAAGGAAATATTGTACACTAGTGCGCTTGGAATAAGTTTGAATATTGGTTTCGCATGTGTAGTTAATGGGCTGGGGCTTATGCTTGCTGATTTATTTTTTGTATGTGCTATATGAACATAGTATGTCCAGATAAGCTTAAGCATAGCTTTTTAGATTAGTTATTTAATTTCAACAATCGCTGTAATTAGATGTCTGCCTCTTCGCTTTTAGTGATGATTAGTAGTGTTACACGTGGCCTCTTCTCTAACTATTTCTTGTGTAAGCGGTCTGTATTGCAGTCGAATTCTCTGAGTTGAGAGATATTAAACAAAATGCCGGATAATTTGCTTTGATTGAGCAATTTATTGCAGTAAAGAAGGAAATATTGTACACTAGTGCGCCTGGAATAAGTTTGAACATTTTTTTCGCATGTGTAGCGCTTTCTGTTCGCATTTTGATGGGACGTTTTATCCTTGCCGCATGTGTTTTATTGATATTATTTGTATCCTTATACTGTGGAGTCACTGGTATAAAAGTATCTTTGCTTTTATGTATATTTTATAAAGGTTTTAAATAAATATTTTCATCTTCTAAATTTAGGAGGATTTTCTCTATTCTTAGCTAACCTATTAGCTCTTTCAAATTTTTCTTCATGTATTTTATTATGAATCATTCATTGTTCGTCATTATACATTTGAACATATTTTTCAACTATATTATAATTGATGGTTTCTTACTCGCTCTAGTAGAATACTACCTACGTGATTTCATTAGTAGGTAAGTTTTAAGTGGTTATTAAGCGTGTCATTGTACGTTAGTGCATCAATTCTCAATTTATAATAAAATATTTCTTTATTGATGCTATGTTGTACCGTGTAGAATTTATCCTATTACTACAGTGACGATTCGATAGTCCTAAAGAGTTGGTATTTCCAGGAGAACTCTACTTCAATATTATTTATTTCTAATAAGTGTCTTATAAGTGTGTTGTTCGATTGTCCCTTGGAATTGTCATTGGTTTAGGATAATGTTCAAAGTATTCTTTTAAGACATTGCACATACATATAGCATGTTTTGATGGTATGACTCTAGCTAATAGACAATTCGAAAATGTTGAGTTTTTCATGTTTCTACGATCCCTTTGTGTTGTCATTTTCCTATATGTTGTTTGAAATTAATTCAATTATTCTTTCTTTTTCGGGTATATCTTCCTTTTTTTTTATTTGATATTTATTAATCCTTCTCGTAAGATACAATATTTGTATTAACTTTGATATTTCTTTGAGGTATTCCTCAAAGAAAGGTTCTAATATTTTTTTTTTTATGTGGTGCTTTAGAGTAAGTATATTCCATAGCTTTGTTAGTTTGTGATATTTCCTCTAGTAGCGTTCCTATGTCATTTATATCATTAATGTATAGTTTGTAACGCAATTGGTTAAAGGGTTTCGTGAATTCCATGTCTTTAATTCCATGTTTTACTACAATCCAAAGTTTATCTACGTTTAAACCTTATTATTTTTAACTATCCATATTGGTTTATTTGAGGACAGTTGTGAGTGAATAGTCGCCATTACTTTTTCTTCTGATACTATTTCCATGAGTTTTAGTCTTATTTGTTCATACCGAGATGTGTTTTTTAGCGAACTAATCATATTGTCTATTACCATTTGTTCTATATCTTCATTGAGTATCTGTTCAATTTCTTCTTTACTTGAATGGTGTATTAAGTTTTCATGGTGCCTCTAAAGCGTATCTGTTTTACATCAAACGAACTCACCTAATTTCCATTTATTATTTTAGTCGTTAACCATTTTTGGCATGGAGTCGGTATAGTTTATGTCATGTTCATTTCTGATGGCGGAGGCTCGTTGGTGTTTGGACCTAATTCTTAAAAATGATTAAGTGTTTCCTTTATTTGTTCCTGTAACATTCTTATTTGTTCATATCTGTCATTTTCTGTATAATGAACCCGATTACTAGCTGTTCTGATGGATACAGTCTGATTCTCGCGGTCTTGTTGATAGTTTTGCTAATAATTTCCTGAGGAAGGTTTATTAAAGTAACGTCGTTGGCGCGGTGACCATTGTTGATTGTGGTTTTGGTTATAATCCTGTCACTGATATTCTTGTGTTGCGGTTGATTATTATATCTGTTGGTTTGTGTAAAACGTTGTCTGTAATCTTTCCTGCAATCCTAACGATTGTAAGGTTGCTGTTGCTCATGATGTGGGTTTCTTTCGAAATTTGGGTCATATCTCTTTCCTTTATAATTGGAATTCCTTTGTGAGTTAAGTTGAGAATGGTTTTTGTTTCCGAATAACCTTTGAAAATTATGCGCAGCGTGAGTTCTAAGAGTGTTTTCAAAGCCAACTATTTATAGATTATTATTATAACCTATTAAAATTATTATAGATGCATTATGTTCTCTAATGTTCTATTCCATCCCGTTTTTTGACCCTTATCGTCCACAATTTTATTCTTTTTTTTGTGCTGAACCGTTTTCTATTCTATATTGATTAAAAAATTAGATGTATACAATAAGATAATACATATATTGAGTAGTAAATGGCTCCTTGTATTGTTTGGTATGCATTGTACTAAGTTTTTGTAACGTAGACATTCACCTAGTATGGGCAGGTTTACCACGTGGTCTTCGATACGGTCCTCAAAGATGTCGGTACCTTCGATTTTACTTGCGATTCGTAGTGTTACGCGTGGTTTCTTGTCTAACTGTTCTTGTGTAAGCGGTCTGTATTGTAGTCGAGTTCTCTTAGTTGAGAGATATCAATCGAAATGCCAGACGAGTTCCTTTAAGAATCACTGCTCGCCTCGTCATGGAGTGAAAATCGATTGAAATTCAATAATTTTAACAGGTACGTAATGTTCTTATTGATAATGGTTATTCTAGTGCTTCTTAGTTCCAGTAGGAAAAAAAAAATAGTTAAGCTTATGTGGTAAATGATTACTAAAAAGAACGAAATATTGTTTACTAGTGCGCCTGGAATGAGTAAGAGATGTGTTCCGCTATTATAGCGCTTGGGTCGTTGCTTATGCTTGGTGATTTATTTTTTGACGGAATATATGAACTTGGTATGTCCAGAGAGGCTTAAGTATAACTTTTTAGATTAGTTATTTATTTTCAACAATCGCTGTAATTAGATGTCGGTTTCTTCCCTTTTACTGAAGATTCGTAGTGTTGCACGTGGCGTCTTCTCTAACTATTTCTTGTGTAAGTGATCTTTTTTGTAGTCGAGTTCTCTAAGTTATGAGATATCAAACCAAATGCAGGACGCTTTCCTTTGATTGCTTTGACTGAGCAAATGAATGCTGTAAAGAAGGTAATATTGTACACTAGTGCGCTTGGAATAAGTTTGAACATTGGTTTCGCATGTGTAGTTAATGGGCTGGGGCTTATGCTTGCTGATTTATTTTTTGTATGTGCTATATGAACATAGTATGTCCAGATAAGCTTAAGCATAGCTTTTTAGATTAGTTATTTAATTTCAACAATCGCTGTAATTAGATGTCTGCCTCTTCGCTTTTAGTGATGATTAGTAGTGTTACACGTGGCCTCTTCTCTAACTATTTCTTGTGTAAGCGGTCTGTATTGCAGTCGAATTCTCTGAGTTGAGAGATATTAAACAAAATGCCGGATAATTTGCTTTGATTGAGCAATTTATTGCAGTAAAGAAGGAAATATTGTACACTAGTGCGCCTGGAATAAGTTTGAACATTTTTTTCGCATGTGTAGCGCTTTCTGTTCGCATTTTGATGGGACGTTTTATCCTTGCCGCATGTGTTTTATTGATATTATTTGTATCCTTATACTGTGGAGTCACTGGTATAAAAGTATCTTTGCTTTTATGTATATTTTATAAAGGTTTTAAATAAATATTTTCATCTTCTAAATTTAGGAGGATTTTCTCTATTCTTAGCTAACCTATTAGCTCTTTCAAATTTTTCTTCATGTATTTTATTATGAATCATTCATTGTTCGTCATTATACATTTGAACATATTTTTCAACTATATTATAATTGATGGTTTCTTACTCGCTCTAGTAGAATACTACCTACGTGATTTCATTAGTAGGTAAGTTTTAAGTGGTTATTAAGCGTGTCATTGTACGTTAGTGCATCAATTCTCAATTTATAATAAAATATTTCTTTATTGATGCTATGTTGTACCGTGTAGAATTTATCCTATTACTACAGTGACGATTCGATAGTCCTAAAGAGTTGGTATTTCCAGGAGAACTCTACTTCAATATTATTTATTTCTAATAAGTGTCTTATAAGTGTGTTGTTCGATTGTCCCTTGGAATTGTCATTGGTTTAGGATAATGTTCAAAGTATTCTTTTAAGACATTGCACATACATATAGCATGTTTTGATGGTATGACTCTAGCTAATAGACAATTCGAAAATGTTGAGTTTTTCATGTTTCTACGATCCCTTTGTGTTGTCATTTTCCTATATGTTGTTTGAAATTAATTCAATTATTCTTTCTTTTTCGGGTATATCTTCCTTTTTTTTTATTTGATATTTATTAATCCTTCTCGTAAGATACAATATTTGTATTAACTTTGATATTTCTTTGAGGTATTCCTCAAAGAAAGGTTCTAATATTTTTTTTTTTATGTGGTGCTTTAGAGTAAGTATATTCCATAGCTTTGTTAGTTTGTGATATTTCCTCTAGTAGCGTTCCTATGTCATTTATATCATTAATGTATAGTTTGTAACGCAATTGGTTAAAGGGTTTCGTGAATTCCATGCCTTTAATTCCATGTTTTACTACAATCCAAAGTTTATCTACGTTTAAACCTTATTATTTTTAACTATCCATATTGGTTTATTTGAGGACAGTTGTGAGTGAATAGTCGCCATTACTTTTTCTTCTGATACTATTTTCATGAGTTTTAGTCTTATTTGTTCATACCGGGATGTGTTTTTTAGCGAACTAATCATATTGTCTATTTCCATTTGTTCTATATCTTCATTGAGTATCTGTTCAATTTCTTGTTTACTTGAATGGTGTATTAGGTTTTCATGGTGCCTCTAAAGCGTATCTGTTTTACATCAAACGAACTCACCTAATTTCCATTTATTATTTTAGTCGTTAACCATTTTTGGCATGGAGTCGGTATAGTTTATGTCATGTTCATTTCTGATGGCGGAGGCTCGTTGGTGTTTGGACCTAATTCTTAAAAATGATTAAGTGTTTCCTTTATTTGTTCCTGTAACATTCTTATTTGTTCATATCTGTCATTTTCTGTATAATGAACCCGATTACTAGCTGTTCTGATGGATACAGTCTGATTCTCGCGGTCTTGTTGATAGTTTTGCTAATAATTTCCTGAGGAAGGTTTATTAAAGTAACGTCGTTGGCGCGGTGACCATTGTTGATTGTGGTTTTGGTTATAATCCTGTCACTGATATTCTTGTGTTGCGGTTGATTATTATATCTGTTGGTTTGTGTAAAACGTTGTCTGTAATCTTTCCTGCAATCCTAACGATTGTAAGGTTGCTGTTGCTCATGATGTGGGTTTCTTTCGAAATTTGGGTCATATCTCTTTCCTTTATAATTGGAATTCCTTTGTGAGTTAAGTTGAGAATGGTTTTTGTTTCCGAATAACCTTTGAAAATTATGCGCAGCGTGAGTTCTAAGAGTGTTTTCAAAGCCAACTATTTATAGATTATTATTATAACCTATTAAAATTATTATAGATGCATTATGTTCTCTAATGTTCTATTCCATCCCGTTTTTTGACCCTTATCGTCCACAATTTTATTCTTTTTTTTGTGCTGAACCGTTTTCTATTCTATATTGATTTAAAAATTAGATGTATACAATAAGATAATACATATATTGAGTAGTAAATGGCTCCTTGTATTGTTTGGTATGCATTGTACTAAGTTTTTGTAACGTAGACATTCACCTAGTATGGGCAGGTTTACCACGTGGTCTTCGATACGGTCCTCAAAGATGTCGGTACCTTCGATTTTACTTGCGATTCGTAGTGTTACGCGTGGTTTCTTGTCTAACTGTTCTTGTGTAAGCGGTCTGTATTGTAGTCGAGTTCTCTTAGTTGAGAGATATCAATCGAAATGCCAGACGAGTTCCTTTAAGAATCACTGCTCGCCTCGTCATGGAGTGAAAATCGATTGAAATTCAATAATTTTAACAGGTACGTAATGTTCTTATTGATAATGGTTATTCTAGTGCTTCTTAGTTCCAGTAGGAAAAAAAAAATAGTTAAGCTTATGTGGTAAATGATTACTAAAAAGAACGAAATATTGTTTACTAGTGCGCCTGGAATGAGTAAGAGATGTGTTCCGCTATTATAGCGCTTGGGTCGTTGCTTATGCTTGGTGATTTATTTTTTGACGGAATATATGAACTTGGTATGTCCAGAGAGGCTTAAGTATAACTTTTTAGATTAGTTATTTATTTTCAACAATCGCTGTAATTAGATGTCGGTTTCTTCCCTTTTACTGAAGATTCGTAGTGTTGCACGTGGCGTCTTCTCTAACTATTTCTTGTGTAAGTGATCTTTTTTGTAGTCGAGTTCTCTAAGTTATGAGATATCAAACCAAATGCAGGACGCTTTCCTTTGATTGCTTTGACTGAGCAAATGAATGCTGTAAAGAAGGAAATATTGTACACTAGTGCGCTTGGAATAAGTTTGAACATTGGTTTCGCATGTGTAGTTAATGGGCTGGGGCTTATGCTTGCTGATTTATTTTTTGTATGTGCTATATGAACATAGTATGTCCAGATAAGCTTAAGCATAGCTTTTTAGATTAGTTATTTAATTTCAACAATCGCTGTAATTAGATGTCTGCCTCTTCGCTTTTAGTGATGATTAGTAGTGTTACACGTGGCCTCTTCTCTAACTATTTCTTGTGTAAGCGGTCTGTATTGCAGTCGAATTCTCTGAGTTGAGAGATATTAAACAAAATGCCGGATAATTTGCTTTGATTGAGCAATTTATTGCAGTAAAGAAGGAAATATTGTACACTAGTGCGCCTGGAATAAGTTTGAACATTTTTTTCGCATGTGTAGCGCTTTCTGTTCGCATTTTGATGGGACGTTTTATCCTTGCCGCATGTGTTTTATTGATATTATTTGTATCCTTATACTGTGGAGTCACTGGTATAAAAGTATCTTTGCTTTTATGTATATTTTATAAAGGTTTTAAATAAATATTTTCATCTTCTAAATTTAGGAGGATTTTCTCTATTCTTAGCTAACCTATTAGCTCTTTCAAATTTTTCTTCATGTATTTTATTATGAATCATTCATTGTTCGTCATTATACATTTGAACATATTTTTCAACTATATTATAATTGATGGTTTCTTACTCGCTCTAGTAGAATACTACCTACGTGATTTCATTAGTAGGTAAGTTTTAAGTGGTTATTAAGCGTGTCATTGTACGTTAGTGCATCAATTCTCAATTTATAATAAAATATTTCTTTATTGATGCTATGTTGTACCGTGTAGAATTTATCCTATTACTACAGTGACGATTCGATAGTCCTAAAGAGTTGGTATTTCCAGGAGAACTCTACTTCAATATTATTTATTTCTAATAAGTGTCTTATAAGTGTGTTGTTCGATTGTCCCTTGGAATTGTCATTGGTTTAGGATAATGTTCAAAGTATTCTTTTAAGACATTGCACATACATATAGCATGTTTTGATGGTATGACTCTAGCTAATAGACAATTCGAAAATGTTGAGTTTTTCATGTTTCTACGATCCCTTTGTGTTGTCATTTTCCTATATGTTGTTTGAAATTAATTCAATTATTCTTTCTTTTTCGGGTATATCTTCCTTTTTTTTTATTTGATATTTATTAATCCTTCTCGTAAGATACAATATTTGTATTAACTTTGATATTTCTTTGAGGTATTCCTCAAAGAAAGGTTCTAATATTTTTTTTTTTATGTGGTGCTTTAGAGTAAGTATATTCCATAGCTTTGTTAGTTTGTGATATTTCCTCTAGTAGCGTTCCTATGTCATTTATATCATTAATGTATAGTTTGTAACGCAATTGGTTAAAGGGTTTCGTGAATTCCATGTCTTTAATTCCATGTTTTACTACAATCCAAAGTTTATCTACGTTTAAACCTTATTATTTTTAACTATCCATATTGGTTTATTTGAGGACAGTTGTGAGTGAATAGTCGCCATTACTTTTTCTTCTGATACTATTTCCATGAGTTTTAGTCTTATTTGTTCATACCGAGATGTGTTTTTTAGCGAACTAATCATATTGTCTATTACCATTTGTTCTATATCTTCATTGAGTATCTGTTCAATTTCTTCTTTACTTGAATGGTGTATTAAGTTTTCATGGTGCCTCTAAAGCGTATCTGTTTTACATCAAACGAACTCACCTAATTTCCATTTATTATTTTAGTCGTTAACCATTTTTGGCATGGAGTCGGTATAGTTTATGTCATGTTCATTTCTGATGGCGGAGGCTCGTTGGTGTTTGGACCTAATTCTTAAAAATGATTAAGTGTTTCCTTTATTTGTTCCTGTAACATTCTTATTTGTTCATATCTGTCATTTTCTGTATAATGAACCCGATTACTAGCTGTTCTGATGGATACAGTCTGATTCTCGCGGTCTTGTTGATAGTTTTGCTAATAATTTCCTGAGGAAGGTTTATTAAAGTAACGTCGTTGGCGCGGTGACCATTGTTGATTGTGGTTTTGGTTATAATCCTGTCACTGATATTCTTGTGTTGCGGTTGATTATTATATCTGTTGGTTTGTGTAAAACGTTGTCTGTAATCTTTCCTGCAATCCTAACGATTGTAAGGTTGCTGTTGCTCATGATGTGGGTTTCTTTCGAAATTTGGGTCATATCTCTTTCCTTTATAATTGGAATTCCTTTGTGAGTTAAGTTGAGAATGGTTTTTGTTTCCGAATAACCTTTGAAAATTATGCGCAGCGTGAGTTCTAAGAGTGTTTTCAAAGCCAACTATTTATAGATTATTATTATAACCTATTAAAATTATTATAGATGCATTATGTTCTCTAATGTTCTATTCCATCCCGTTTTTTGACCCTTATCGTCCACAATTTTATTCTTTTTTTTGTGCTGAACCGTTTTCTATTCTATATTGATTAAAAAATTAGATGTATACAATAAGATAATACATATATTGAGTAGTAAATGGCTCCTTGTATTGTTTGGTATGCATTGTACTAAGTTTTTGTAACGTAGACATTCACCTAGTATGGGCAGGTTTACCACGTGGTCTTCGATACGGTCCTCAAAGATGTCGGTACCTTCGATTTTACTTGCGATTCGTAGTGTTACGCGTGGTTTCTTGTCTAACTGTTCTTGTGTAAGCGGTCTGTATTGTAGTCGAGTTCTCTTAGTTGAGAGATATCAATCGAAATGCCAGACGAGTTCCTTTAAGAATCACTGCTCGCCTCGTCATGGAGTGAAAATCGATTGAAATTAAATAATTTTAACAGGTACGTAATGTTCTTATTGATAATGGTTATTCTAGTGCTTCTTAGTTCCAGTAGGAAAAAAAAAATAGTTAAGCTTATGTGGTAAATGATTACTAAAAAGAACGAAATATTGTTTACTAGTGCGCCTGGAATGAGTAAGAGATGTGTTCCGCTATTATAGCGCTTGGGTCGTTGCTTATGCTTGGTGATTTATTTTTTGACGGAATATATGAACTTGGTATGTCCAGAGAGGCTTAAGTATAACTTTTTAGATTAGTTATTTATTTTCAACAATCGCTGTAATTAGATGTCGGTTTCTTCCCTTTTACTGAAGATTCGTAGTGTTGCACGTGGCGTCTTCTCTAACTATTTCTTGTGTAAGTGATCTTTTTTGTAGTCGAGTTCTCTAAGTTATGAGATATCAAACCAAATGCAGGACGCTTTCCTTTGATTGCTTTGACTGAGCAAATGAATGCTGTAAAGAAGGAAATATTGTACACTAGTGCGCTTGGAATAAGTTTGAACATTGGTTACGCATGTGTAGTTAATGGGCTGGGGCTTATGCTTGCTGATTTATTTTTTGTATGTGCTATATGAACATAGTATGTCCAGATAAGCTTAAGCATAGCTTTTTAGATTAGTTATTTAATTTCAACAATCGCTGTAATTAGATGTCTGCCTCTTCGCTTTTAGTGATGATTAGTAGTGTTACACGTGGCCTCTTCTCTAACTATTTCTTGTGTAAGCGGTCTGTATTGCAGTCGAATTCTCTGAGTTGAGAGATATTAAACAAAATGCCGGATAATTTGCTTTGATTGAGCAATTTATTGCAGTAAAGAAGGAAATATTGTACACTAGTGCGCCTGGAATAAGTTTGAACATTTTTTTCGCATGTGTAGCGCTTTCTGTTCGCATTTTGATGGGACGTTTTATCCTTGCCGCATGTGTTTTATTGATATTATTTGTATCCTTATACTGTGGAGTCACTGGTATAAAAGTATCTTTGCTTTTATGTATATTTTATAAAGGTTTTAAATAAATATTTTCATCTTCTAAATTTAGGAGGATTTTCTCTATTCTTAGCTAACCTATTAGCTCTTTCAAATTTTTCTTCATGTATTTTATTATGAATCATTCATTGTTCGTCATTATACATTTGAACATATTTTTCAACTATATTATAATTGATGGTTTCTTACTCGCTCTAGTAGAATACTACCTACGTGATTTCATTAGTAGGTAAGTTTTAAGTGGTTATTAAGCGTGTCATTGTACGTTAGTGCATCAATTCTCAATTTATAATAAAATATTTCTTTATTGATGCTATGTTGTACCGTGTAGAATTTATCCTATTACTACAGTGACGATTCGATAGTCCTAAAGAGTTGGTATTTCCAGGAGAACTCTACTTCAATATTATTTATTTCTAATAAGTGTCTTATAAGTGTGTTGTTCGATTGTCCCTTGGAATTGTCATTGGTTTAGGATAATGTTCAAAGTATTCTTTTAAGACATTGCACATACATATAGCATGTTTTGATGGTATGACTCTAGCTAATAGACAATTCGAAAATGTTGAGTTTTTCATGTTTCTACGATCCCTTTGTGTTGTCATTTTCCTATATGTTGTTTGAAATTAATTCAATTATTCTTTCTTTTTCGGGTATATCTTCCTTTTTTTTTATTTGATATTTATTAATCCTTCTCGTAAGATACAATATTTGTATTAACTTTGATATTTCTTTGAGGTATTCCTCAAAGAAAGGTTCTAATATTTTTGTTTTTATGTGGTGCTTTAGAGTAAGTATATTCCATAGCTTTGTTAGTTTGTGATATTTCCTCTAGTAGCGTTCCTATGTCATTTATATCATTAATGTATAGTTTGTAATGCAATTGGTTAAAGGGTTTCGTGAATTCCATGTCTTTAATTCCATGTTTTACTACAATCCAAAGTTTATCTACGTTTAAACCTTATTATTTTTAACTATCCATATTGGTTTATTTGAGGACAGTTGTGAGTGAATAGTCGCCATTACTTTTTCTTCTGATACTATTTCCATGAGTTTTAGTCTTATTTGTTCATACCGAGATGTGTTTTTTAGCGAACTAATCATATTGTCTATTACCATTTGTTCTATATCTTCATTGAGTATCTGTTCAATTTCTTCTTTACTTGAATGGTGTATTAAGTTTTCATGGTGCCTCTAAAGCGTATCTGTTTTACATCAAACGAACTCACCTAATTTCCATTTATTATTTTAGTCGTTAACCATTTTTGGCATGGAGTCGGTATAGTTTATGTCATGTTCATTTCTGATGGCGGAGGCTCGTTGGTGTTTGGACCTAATTCTTAAAAATGATTAAGTGTTTCCTTTATTTGTTCCTGTAACATTCTTATTTGTTCATATCTGTCATTTTCTGTATAATGAACCCGATTACTAGCTGTTCTGATGGATACAGTCTGATTCTCGCGGTCTTGTTGATAGTTTTGCTAATAATTTCCTGAGGAAGGTTTATTAAAGTAACGTCGTTGGCGCGGTGACCATTGTTGATTGTGGTTTTGGTTATAATCCTGTCACTGATATTCTTGTGTTGCGGTTGATTATTATATCTGTTGGTTTGTGTAAAACGTTGTCTGTAATCTTTCCTGCAATCCTAACGATTGTAAGGTTGCTGTTGCTCATGATGTGGGTTTCTTTCGAAATTTGGGTCATATCTCTTTCCTTTATAATTGGAATTCCTTTGTGAGTTAAGTTGAGAATGGTTTTTGTTTCCGAATAACCTTTGAAAATTATGCGCAGCGTGAGTTCTAAGAGTGTTTTCAAAGCCAACTATTTATAGATTATTATTATAACCTATTAAAATTATTATAGATGCATTATGTTCTCTAATGTTCTATTCCATCCCGTTTTTTGACCCTTATCGTCCACAATTTTATTCTTTTTTTTGTGCTGAACCGTTTTCTATTCTATATTGATTAAAAAATTAGATGTATACAATAAGATAATACATATATTGAGTAGTAAATGGCTCCTTGTATTGTTTGGTATGCATTGTACTAAGTTTTTGTAACGTAGACATTCACCTAGTATGGGCAGGTTTACCACGTGGTCTTCGATACGGTCCTCAAAGATGTCGGTACCTTCGATTTTACTTGCGATTCGTAGTGTTACGCGTGGTTTCTTGTCTAACTGTTCTTGTGTAAGCGGTCTGTATTGTAGTCGAGTTCTCTTAGTTGAGAGATATCAATCGAAATGCCAGACGAGTTCCTTTAAGAATCACTGCTCGCCTCGTCATGGAGTGAAAATCGATTGAAATTAAATAATTTTAACAGGTACGTAATGTTCTTATTGATAATGGTTATTCTAGTGCTTCTTAGTTCCAGTAGGAAAAAAAAAATAGTTAAGCTTATGTGGTAAATGATTACTAAAAAGAACGAAA